>CM020056.1:10067494-10657494 GCA_009769605.1 Bucorvus abyssinicus
CGAGGACAATGTACGGGGGACTTTCTCCTCCGTTTCGACCATTAACTCATGGGTCAGTTGGAGAACACAGCAGCACACAGTTTTGTAACGTTACCTGGGACATGAAAAACTCCTGGGTATATGTACCATCCAGCTCTCTCTTACTCAAGATGGTTCTTGCAAGTCACTTTCTGATGCACTGCGTGGTCCAGGGCTTCCCCGCGGCACTGGGGAACACCATACAGGGCTCTCAGCCCCCCCGAAAACCTCAGGCAATGTCTGTGGCCAAGCACTGCCGCGGAGTTGTGGGGAAGGGACCAGAAACTCCGACACGCTTTACCAAATCTCCAGAAAGAGAAGCTTGGCCAGGTTCCTTCTGTTAGCTCCTTCCCCAGGGGATTTCACAGGCCAGGGGAGGAGGCGAAAGCCGAGCCCCACACTGCAGAGCTGCTCCTTGGAACGAAGGGGTTTGACTGACACGGCTGAGTCAGGTGAAAGGAATGAAAGGTCAACTCTAAGGTAATGCTTCTGTTGCCACACTGAACAAAAGCAAAGCTCAATTTCCATACTGATGTCTGACCTCGATACATTAATTTCTCTAATTCTGCAGCTCATGGCAGATCTCTTTTTAGAAATGATCAACTGCGGAGAAAATACTAACTGCATCCTTAAAAAAGAATTTCAATTTTAATAAAGCTTATGGAAATGACATCTCAAGACTACTTATCTTTTATACATGATTACTAATTTATTAATGTTTCCTCCATCTATGTTTTATCCCTTTCATTCTGACTGGCCTTAATCTTTATGCAAATACAAGTTGCTAAGGGACAAACAAATCTGCAACTACTAATTAAAGGCTTCAAAATTCACAGCATTTGTATACTTGTATATAAAATTTAGCCGTCGAGTTCAGAGCAAAATTGGGTAGGAATTGCAGTATTAATATTTCTAAGAATGCTCACTTGATATATTTAACATTTAGGGCATTGCTAGAAGTATAAATTAAGCAATTTTGGTATCAGCTGAGAAGGGCTTACCTAATAAAAGAAAACATTATGTTCTGGATTTTGAAGCTCTAATTATTCCCTCAGCTGAGCCTCTATTCTCAAAGCAAAGACTATGTTAACATAGTTAAAAGCAGAGAATATTTTGCATAACAAATCTATCTATCTACCCATTTATGACCACGGTCTGTGGGTCTCTGAAGAAACAATACGTGTTTGTTACTGGAGCGCGTAGGTATGAAATCCATTCGCGTGCTCACTCACAGAAATAACTCGTTGAGGAAACACTACGTCAGAGCCAGAGCAGTGTCTGCATTATCAACCACTCATGGGCTTTCTTTCATGAACTAATCCCATTACTTTTATTAACACACAGAGACTTCAGCACCCACAGTACGTGAGAGTAAGAACTTTCATAGTTTGTCTGCATGTTGTGCGAATCATCGGTGACTTTGGTTTTGTAGTGGCCACTTGCGAGTTTCGTTTGAAGAAACTGAATATTCGCCTCCTCTTCAGCCTCTGGCAAAGTAAAAAATGCCAGTTACGAGCATTCCCTCCTTTCAAGAGAGTAATAACGTTGCACAAAGATAAAAGTATTAAAAGAATATTAAAACCCACAAAGTAAGAGATTTTTGAAGTTGTCTTAGAAGCATTATTGCTCTTACATACAGTTTATTCAACACTTGGAGGATGCTCTGAGGCTGTCAAAGTAACCACAGCCAAGAGGCCGTATTTCCAAGAGCAGAATGGATCACACTGAAAATAAGGATTGATAATCAGCATGTTGCTGGCAGACAACTAACTGCCCAGCATACAAACCACATTTTCAAAGTGCACCAGCTGTCGGGCCTCCTGGAAGCAGGAAGTGCTGAAAGCAGAATTTCCATCTCTCTCTATGAAAAAAGAATCTGTATCTCTAAGAAATAAAGCCATTAATTCACCTCACTTATTGCGAGCACGACCACGTCTAGCTTTGCCTGCACCTTCAAGACCTAACAGGGCATTCGCTCTGGAAGGGCGAAAAAAATGGAGCACGCTAAGTCTGGCTCTGAGAGTTGGTAAATACATTCTAGGAGAATCCAAGGATAAATTCAAAATGTGCTCCACAGCCTTGCCATTTGCTTAACAAACCCAAAACAATTTATCAGATGCTTGACAAAGTTAAACGGCAGCCCCTGCAGCCTGCCATCAACCTCCACAGCAGCTCTCACGCAGCATCGCTAGTTGCAGCCTTTCCATTTTCTGTCCCATGAGTGTTATTTGTTTACACGTATCATGCGCTGAGCTCCACAGACATCAGTCCCCTTTCTGAGAAGGATGGTTTGCTGCCTCTTCAGATTGGGGGAATTTATTATAGAAATAAACACTTCTCATTAAAGATTAAATGACTTTTGAAAGGAAACAGAAGACTCTGAAAGTTCGCTGCCTTAACACATGGTTAATGAGTGTTTCCAGGACGCAGAAACAGTGTGGATCCTGACTAGCTCCGCTCCGAGGACACAAAGCGATGGATGAGAACAGCACCGATGTTTTCGTATCATATGCAGAGAAGACTAGAGCCTCCACTTCAAACCCGAAACCTGACAAGCTCACATGCTGTCCTACACATCTGGTCTAGGAAAAAAAACGCTTCAAGTGCTCACCAGCGATACGGTGATTAAAAGCAGTTTGGTTAGACTCCCACCTCACGAGGCGATGCCAGGAATCAGCACAGCAGCACACCAGAGAAGAGAGCTCCTTTAGAGATGCAAAGCGGACACTGCACCCTGGGGTGAACATCCAGCTGGATGGGAGAGTTGTGCCTGAGCTCTGTTTGTGCTTCGACGGCACTCCCTAACACGCACTTTAAATCATTAAAGGGAAGAAATGCACTTGAGGAATCTCAGGAGCAATGTGCTGCAAAAAAATAGTTATTTCCCAATTATTACTTGGGAATCTTTATTTCCAACTTTTTCTTTCTAAAAATAATGGTAATATCAGTCTGCATTAGCTAAAGATTTATTACTTCTCATGTAAGAGAAGCAGAGCATGTTTACACTATTCCCTGCCATCTATCTGAGTGCTGCAGAAAATATGGCATTACTGTAATGAAATAATGGATAAGCAATGCAAAACCTGCACCGAAGGACTTGGTTCTGCTGTAACAAAAAACTGCTGTAGAACAAAGATCATTAAATATGGTCCCCAACACCTTATTTTTCTGTGGAGGTAGCTTTTATTATTCCTAGTAGATTTATTTGTGTTCACTATTTGCTTTTAAGGTACTTATGTGCCTCATTATTTCCCTGGAGCTTCCCTTGTTTCTTTAGAAAAGTGAGTCTTAAAAATAATAATATGGGGTACTGCAAAGGCAGACCTGTTGTAAAGCCTGACAATATACTGAAACCAACATTACATTAGACCACCAAGTGTCTTGCAGTAGCCCAGGAAAAAACCTAAACCCCACAGTATTTCTTCCCCTGTAGAAATTATTCTTCGAAAGCAGTCGTGATTGTGCCAGGGTAGAGACGGAGCTTTACCCTGTCATCCAAAGGAGCAGAAGGCAGCGGTGAACCGCGTGTTATCAGCAGTAATCCTCCTGTTAACGCAGGGGAATCCTACAGGCACAAAGTAACACTCCTGATGATCACGCTGCCGTTCAGTCAGGTGGCTTTGGGCTTTCATTTCGTGGCCACTGGCTGCTAGGCAGTTTTATTGCTTTCTAATATTTTCTAGAGACCAACTATTATTTAAAAATAAGCAAATCGTCTCTCCTGCTACAAGATGGCTAGCAGCAGAAGTTAAATTATAGAGAACACCACTGCCCCCAATACATTAATTTCTGTCACTCTGTCACTGTAAAAATTTAGAGCAGATATAATCTCTTTGAAGGGGGATCAAGTCATAGAAAGTACGAGCCCAGTTTTAAATAGCATTTTATTTTTAATGAAAACTTCAGGGAATGATGTTTATGCTGCTTATCTTTCATACCTGGTGATTAAGTTAATTTATACTTAATGGAAGAGGATATTTCTAATCCCCAGACAGGCTCAACATCTGTCTGTGACTATGTTTTTGGAAGCCTTAAGCTGCTTGTGATTGATATAATAAAACTGGGATCTTGCAGAACTGACACCTGAAGGATATCTGTAAGAGGGAAAAATGTTATTTTTCTGCTCAATGCCTGTGCTCAAGTCAAACCAAAATCCCAAGCACTTAATTTTGCTGTCCCTTAAAAACCTGCTTTGCACTCCTTTGCCATTATTATGCGAGTATAAACAGGGGAATAAGCAAACAGTTCTGGGATATGGTTACGATCTAATATTCATACCCATTATGTGCAGTATCTGAGAACTTGTAGCTTTCTGATGGCCTGAAGCTGATGAGAATAATAAAGCTCCTGCAAAAACTCAGAGAAATAATCTCCATTTTTCCTTCACTTTCCATTCCGTGTCTATTTAAGGCCAAATACTAGCAGGAGAAACGCTGACATTTACCCTACAGCTACAACAGGGAAAAGAAGTCTTGAAAAGTAAACATCATGCCAGGAGAAGACACCACTGTCAACTGCGCCCCAACAAATCACAGTATTCTTGTAGAACGGAAGAAAACAAACAAAATTTGCTATGTCCAGCTGTGGTGTTTATCCATGTTATTTTAAAGGGATGCTCTTCCAGGCAGGAAAGCAGGTACCAGGAGGATTACAAGACAGAGTATCAATACCATCACACACTGGAAAAACCTATGGAAGTTCAAAGCAACACAGAATGGAAGGAGGAAGACCTAGAAGGGGAATGGAAGTCAAGTAGCAAAACCAAAACCGAACCTCCAAATTGTGGGTTTGAGTGGTTCATCTACAACTGCTTCTGAAGTGGGGTAAGATCATGCCCACGGTTGCCCAAATAAGACTCCCTGGAACAACCAGCATTTAAGATCTCAGCAACATCAGATGAAAAATAACTCTGTGAAAATCAGCAAAATTAAACTGGCAATCAAACCCAGGATCTTTCTATCGCCCTCCAAATATCTTAACAGGTTTACTCACAACCTTGTAAAAGCAAGCGGGCTTTTTCCAAACAAAGAAACTCTTCAGGTTGAAAAGAATACGATAACCTCACTGAAACAGTGTTGTCTCATTTTTAATATTTAGAAATATCTAAAATCATGCACAAAAAATTTGCTTCCATTAAGATTCCAATTAACGTAAGAATTGAGCTGACTTTTTTCAGCGCTCACCCCAAACCATGTGCCCAAGTCTGCGAAAGCTGCCGGCTGAGACACACTATGCAGTCACCGGGAAGTACTGAGTTACCCCAGTCGTCATAAAGAAAGAACAGGGTGTATTTTGTTCAAACTAACAGAACCAAACTTGGGCTTTTGTGCTACAGTACAGGGAATTAATGGTTTGCATCAAATGAAAATACATAAATGGTGTTATTTCGTACAACAACATGGGGTAATTAGATCGTGATGGTTGCTCTGTAATTCACAGCTGCATTTGCTACGAGTTCTCCAATTCTTAACCGTGACATCTGAATACACGGCAAACACACGATTCTTCGAAGGCATGTGCAGGTAAGAAGGTTCCGCTGGTACTCGGGGATATAATCCATGCCTATGCATTCATTTATTCCAGTTTACTGCCACCTTAATAAAACACGGTTACGTGGCCCAGGAGCCCTTCTCCACAGCAGTGATTTGTTTCTTTTATTAGTAAGGTGATGTACCTTAGTATGCCCTTGGCTGATCAATTTGTTACACCGTCATCTAGGTTGTACGAAATCTTATTTTTTTAAACCAATTTGTTCGTGGGCTGTGCCATTCCCGAGAGAACATCAAGTACATACAGCAGCTCAGCGGTCACACAAAGAATCCAGAAAGATGTGACTGGGAACCAAGATGAAGTATTCAAGGCTCACCCTGCACATTTCCTACAGTCAAAACTATCACAGTCGGTGTAGGTTTATGTACACACAACATACAGATTGTAAAGATGGCAAAACACTTAAGTGTGCACTTAAGTACTTGATGAGCAAGATGAAAATCGCTATTTGTTTTACATCCTGGCCAACGTGACCTGAGCAAACTTCTGACGGTGCCTGCTGTGAGTTCCCTGGTCTCAGCTGCAGTGTGCCATCTCCAATGGCTGGGTGCAGCAAACACCGGTATGCAACACAGCAATACTTCAGGCATCGCTGGGAGCTGAGTTTACATTTGGAAAAAAACCCCCAAAACCCAAAGCAAAACAGCACAAAAGCAGCTCGCTTCGATAGACCTCAGGCAAGGCAGGAGCACCCACCAAAGGGGATCTGCCATCTATGCTGTTAGCTACAGAACGAGGCCTGAAGAGCCGCTGAGCACCAAAGTCTTGCTACCGGGCTGTTCACGATGGCTCAGAAGTCACTGGACTCCTCTTGCCCCCACTCATCACTGCTGGTTATGCGGGACGCAAAATACAGCGTGGCTTAAGCCAGACTCTATTACCATTAAGACTCACTTATAATCGCTAAAATTCAAAGATGTATTTAGACCCACGGCCTCGACATTCACTTTTATGTCATTCGGAAGGAGACTGGGCAGCCACCCCACCTTATTCCTGACCTCCCTTCTTCTTGGGCAAACCTTGAAGATTACAGCAACTGCTGCGGCTGCACTCAAAGACTAAAGTGACATATTCTGATAAAACCTCCCTTTTCTCTGTATTTCATCACAAAGGTTTTCCTTTCATTTAAAAATCATCGTAAGAGAAAAGAAAGCAAACAGACTTCTTAATGATCAAGTTAAAAATGTAATAGGGTGTGAATATCTCAGATGTAATTGCTGTAGCACGGTTTGGTATATTAGAATGTTCAGATTTTATGGAACCGCTCTTGACAGGTCACATTGCTCAGTTTATTTCCATTCCTTCCTCTATGGCTCACTAGAAATTTTGAGAGCAAAAAAGGAAGAAAAGAGATGTCAATAAAAATCTAAGTAGATTAGCTGCATCTCAAAACATTGTAATTCGAGTCTAATTGGACAAACTAGTCTCCATCTGCAATTTGATAACGTAAAAGCAGACTGGGGTTCCTACCAGAGCTAGGGGCACTGCAGCACGCCAATTACTGCAAGAGCATTCGGCAGGTCTGGACCAATTAATTCCACAGCGCTGAAAATGGAACCTTTTAAAATTCTGCAGCCCCAATCAATTCTTGTCCATTAAAACTTTTAAATGAACTGGGCCTGTCATCAGCTTGCTGGCTTAGTACCTTCGGAGCACTTCCAGCTGTCCCTCAATACGGGGTCATTTCCGAGATGCCAAGTAAGGCTGAATTCACTCTTTATGTGCTAGTTAAAATACAGTCTTTACCTTCAAGATGGTAGTGCTTGGAATACAAGATAAGAGCAAACACAGACTGACCTGCAAAACTGGATTATGAATAACAGCACTTTGTGCGCTGGTGAAGGTTAAAATGGGAACAGTCGTCAATTAATCCGTGGTCAAGCACGGGGTTATTTATTGCTGTGTTTCTGTGCATACCAATGATATTCCATAAGTTCTCCATTTTATTAGCAAAGGACTGCAAAATTTAGAAGGAAGATGAAAATAACAACAAAGAATGACACTGAGAACCCCCCTTTTTTAAACCCTAACACCTTGAATATTCAAACAGCACACCATGCACCAAGATATGGTATCGTACAGAAAAAGCAATGACTCCAAGCACTCCGTAAGGGACAAAGAAAACGATAGAGAGATCGGTAATGACAATCAGGTTGGCAAAATGTGAAGAATGCTTTGCAGACCTCAGTAACCAGCAGGGATATCTACTGAAGCGTGTGGAATTCAACCTAGAGTCTTCCAGAGGAGAAAACTGAAGCTCTTCTGTAATATTCTTATATAACAACAATACATAAACTGACCTCACAGACTACTAAACATAATAACAGGCCACATCCTGAGCACTACTGATTTAGAAAGACTTGCAATGCACGGGAGAAGCAAGGCATCGTCCTGCTTCCACAGCGTTAAAGGGGTAGCAGAGGAAAATGTTTTGTCTAAAGGTCACTGAGTAAACTGGTTGAATCCGGAACAGAAATTGCATCTTTTATATCCTAGTCCAGAGTTATTTTCACAAAAGCAACTTTTTCTGTAATGGTTTGATAGAGAAAAATGTTGAAGTGAATTACTGAATTCCTATCTATACTAGGGGTATGGTTTTAGCTGTTTTTGAAGAAACATTATTATTGCTCATGTATTCATGCACTTTTAGTCAATTAAAACATTTCAGATGACATGTGAAATAGAGCCACTCATAAACTAAAAGATCTGACCTGCTTCCTATCAGCAGATTTTATTTTCTTTGCTACATCAGGACTGCTGCCACAGCACATTCAAATTGTTTGCCACTGTCCTGCCCTCGGTATTGAATTTTCTGTTGTTGTAGTAAACACTCTTGCGGCACATTCCTCTAAGTGGCTCTTAAAATCTATGTAGAACTGTTCCGAGTCAAGCACTACCAGACCCTCACCTTCACGCAGGGGCGTTGTAGTTCGTAGGATTTCCAGCAGGGCCTGTCCTAATCAACAGGAGAAATGTTAAAAGCTCTTAAGGATGGAGCAGATAAATAATTGGAAAAGCAAGAACAGAGAGCAAAGATCAAGGCACCCATAACATTTGATTCACAAAACTGAACAGAGTAGCTGAGGCTAGTTCTTCTTGAGCAGGGTGAAAAATAGCAGTAGAGATAAATACTCTCCAAGTACAGAAAAACTAAGTTAACACTTCACTAATCGGAACTGAGGTAACATTGACAAACATCACGTTTAAGTCTCCCTCACACGTCTAACTCATCCAAAGCCACATGGGCTAATGTAACTGCAGCTGGCAGATTGCCTGATGAAGGAATAAACCAAAAAGCCCTCTAGGAAAGAGAAAGGGTCCAATTCGACGTGCTTTCAAAGGGCTTTGGCAGAATCGTCCTGAATATGAACGCTGGGTCATTTTGACTGATGGTGAAATACATTGTGCCAGCCTCCAAAATGAACCAGAGTAGAAAGAGCAATCTCAAGAAAGCCACACATATGAGTTTATATGCTCTCGGGCAGAAACAAGGCTTGGAATGAAGAGGTGGTGCTTGAGAAGCATTTGAATAGCTGAAAACCTGATGAGACTTCCAAGTAATAGCAAAGGGATGCAGGAATCCACCTGAAGCTCTAGCAGCCACTTCATAAAGTCAATTAGCAAACGGAAACCAAAATACTGATAGATACTATCATAGCGAGGCTCATTATGCGCTTATTTTTATAAGGGCTAAACTCACCCCATATATGCACCCCACAGTGCAAAAGGCACTGGCAACCCCGAGTGATGAACCCCGCGAACTCAAAACAGTTACTCCCAGAAGCAGAAACCAAGATACATTACACCACCTCTGAAGAACAGTCACTCTTTTCTGATCGGTGATCGCTGCAGCACCCACATTCTCCCATTCAGTCTCTCCATGTTTGTGCACTGAGCTCCTGACCCTCTTAAACCACCCGTGTCACACAGTCATAACCTTAGAACATGTGCAGTGAGATAAACACAGTAATCAACGGCAGGAATTACTTCATCATCATCAAAATCCAGGATAATCATACTCTCGAGACATCTTTGCACAGTATACTGTCATATTTCCATTAAACATGACACAAACATGAGGGGAGGTTATGAAAGCAAATTTAAAAATATCTGGAAATAAATGGAATGCAGCCACACAGGGGAGTTCCAACTTTTTCCCCCTTCTTTAAGAAAATACAAAATTACTCCTTGATATCAATAAATTAGGAATAGCATTAGGATTTGGAAAATGTCTTTGAAACGTACAAAAAAAGAAACATTACTGAAAGGCCTGTGTAAGGAAAGACCCACACTCCTCCTGTAGTTTAGCAGACATCGGTCACCAGCGCAGCAGGAGACATCTCCTAAAGAAGCTGCCCCTTTAACCTAACTACGTACGTGGAATGTCCAGAAATTAATTCATGTTTTCATTCAATACAGATCACATATTCTCCTCCTAGAAACTACCAATTTTGTCCTATATCAGATAGAGAAATAAACTGAGCAAGATGTGTAATCCACACAGCAGAAAAACTGAACCACCTTGTTCTGTGCAAGAGGAGAGCAAGATCTTTTGCTTTAAGCTCTACAAAACCTTGACTGGAATTTCTTCCTAACGACATAACACTCAAGAGATAAAAAGTCAAACTGTCGCCCTTTAATATTTAGAGGGTGCTCTCTAACAGAGGGACGTGAGCCAGTGTTGGCACGCTGATCTTGCAAAAATCTGAGAAACCCCACACTGGGGTTCCTCCAGCTCAGAAAATTAGTTAATCATAGTTGACATTTGCTAGAGCCAGAGCCCGGAGAAGACAATTGTACCTGACATAGTTTTAAAAAAAGAAAAAAAATAATCAGAACCTCACAAATACATTTCAAGGCTGAATTCCAACAGAGAAACACTGACATGGTACGTACAGAGAACAGCACCCAAGAAAAGATCAACTAACAATGAGACAGCAATGCCATGACAGGTAATAAACCAGCAGCACTCATTTTTGTGGGCATAATGAATCGATGGTTTTTTTAACAGCCATGAATTAAATTACATTTCATTTCCAAAGTGTTTCAATTCTTTCTTCTGTCAACGGCTATTTCAGTGCTGAATAAAAGCCACTATGTTACTTAGGGGGCTGCGCCTTCATCATCTCCAGCAAGTAAAAAGCAGATTTTATTCCATGAGCAACTCCTATTTCTAATGACAAGCATATCATAACACTACGCTTTCTTCGACAGAAGAATAAAATACTTCTTTTCTGTCTTGAAATATGTAGAAGACATGGCATGTAAATACAAGAGATCACACTGGGACATGGAATAAACAACAGCAACAGAAATATAAAGAAGCCTCTTATTATCGTTGGATTAATTAGCGTTAATAAACTAGGGCACAAATATTTTTGACAGGACAGGAAAGCAGGTCATTAGCATTGATGAGATGATATAAATGATCTTCTTAAGACTTTTGGAGCAGACCTGATCCAAATGATACTCACGGCTTGCAGTTGTAGCCCCAGTCAATTAGTTTCCAGCTAACACCCAGTGGAGAAGACACAGTATTTGCATACAAGACTGAGACTCCCTTTTGCTCCTCAAATCTAATGCAATTTTAAGAATTGCTAATAATTAAACAAACACTGAAACGAAAACATTTTACTACTATAAAGATTCAAAATTAGGCACAAAAAAGGAGAAGTTTGCGAAGCCTTTTAAAATGGATTTTCAGTTGGAGTCACGATATCAACAATGATTTGCATCAGTGATCATCTTAATTAAACTGCTGTTTACATCAGTTACGTTGATTTAGTTTAAATGTTGTTCGGTGTCATTAGACCATTCACTTAACTGTACAGATCTCCATGAGCTGCCGTCTTCTCCCACCTTCAGCAGGCTGCGAGCAGCCCCTCTGCTGCAAGAAGGAAATCCAGAGCAAACTGAATACTGTACCGGCTTTACACAAGTTTCGTTGTGAAATCATCATGGAGCACAGTCCAACCCCTTATCTTCCACTGCTACATGACGAGGACTTCACTCGAAGTCGGGCGAGGCCAAGCGTCCTGACCACGTTGTCTGTTACAGCCTTGGATCAAACTGCACCCCGTGATGGCTTCCCCATGCTCCGGAGGGACACGGGCCACCCGTGCCCTGCACAATGCTTTGAGTATGTTAGTCTAAAAGCCTACATTTCCCCATCTGTTTTTACATCACATTTCTCACTGAAGGAGGAAAGCTCCCTCCTGATGATGCAGTGACCAGCTGGCTAATCTGGTACTGAAGGTCTTCACCAGAGCATAAAGTAAGAGAGTCACCATTGCTGAAAAAAAAAATGTACACTGGAAAAACCACCACAATAATTCTGAAATTAGCGGTGACAGCTGTTCAGAACAGAAATCAAGAATACCAGCCATCACCACTCCCCAAGTTCACTTTGAGGCAATGCTAGAATAAAGTCAGCTTTGTCTGATAACATTTAACAGATTAGCAGCAGAATTTAAAATTCCCCCTTTCCAAGAAAACAGCTCAGCCACAAATGATTGTGTTTGTTCCAGCATGTCACCAGCCTGGATGACTGCAACGACCGACTCAAGCCGTAAAACCCACAAGAACAGTACTGCCACATGAACAAAAGCAAAGAGTTCATATCTTCCATGTTATTTTATTAAATGTTTTAATTTCTTAATTATGAGTGCAGCTCAAGCTCCAAATGCAAGATGCCTAAGAAAAAGAGGACTAGTCTAGAAAGCAAAGCGAGGGCAAAAAGTGGCTCTACATGCATTTTTAGCTGGATTTTTTTTTTAAAGAAGAGCAAAAAAGTAAAAAAACCCACACAATATGTACTTGATTTGCTGCTGCCTTTAATTTCAGAAGGGGCCTCCCAGGCTCTACTCTAGCCAGACACACTCACCCTCTGGGTTACAGAATGGCTTGAAAACAGCCTAACAAAGTAACCCACAGAGCCGCTTCCCGATCCTCCTCGAGAGGCTCCAACCACTGACATATGTCCTCCCCCTGCAGAGCAGGACGTGGCTCCAAATCTCTCTATTAATAGTTACGTGGAAACTCTGCTGTCATCAGACTTTGGCTACAACTGTGCTAACGCAGAGGATTTGGAAGCAGCAAGGAAATTAATGCAGCACAGTGAGACACTAACCTTTATGGGGATACCTGCTGCCTTCAGGACCCTGACGTGTCGAACAGGTCTCCTGCGTACAAGGTATTCGGGATTTGTCTGGCAGGGCTTGGATGATGGCAGGGAAAAGCAGGCGCTGTGCAGTACCCACCCTGCTCATCCCTCCCCAAAGCCTTCCATGTGCCCATGTCCCTTTCCGTTCTATTTTAATGCCTTATGTTCTTCACACAAAGCCTTCCCTCATCTCCACAACTGAAGATGTTTCCTCTATTAAATAAAGAACATTAAACCTTTGCTTGCATTTACAGTTTCTGTTTAAACTTCTTACAGGCACAAAATATTAAGCACATACCTCAGTACTTAAATGGCCAGGACAAATTCCTGAAGAGAAGAAAAGATCACACGTACTGGGGAACAAGAGCCACTGCGTGTATCCAAGAACGTTCATTTGAACGGGTATCACTGTAGATTTGCAGTGACTAATTACTGGCAGTGCCAAGATAATTACGAGTGATTGGTGCCTGCAAAGACTGGAACTGAGTTGGGAAAATTAAGAGATATGTAGGGCATGATAAACTAATCTTACTCAACTTTTATTTCAACATTATATGTCACATGAAAGAAGGAGGGAAAAAATAATCAAAACTCCATAAAGATGAGGAAAAATTAAACTAAAAAAAAAATCCGCGCTAGTAATCTTTCCTGATAATGAAGTACTTTAGGATGATTTCTAAAACTCACTGTCATTTAGATGCTTCATTTATTTTAATCTGGGAGATAATTAGAGGGAAATCAAGCCCATCTCCACAGCAGAATGTTTACCTGAGATGCAGCACAGACTTCTCAGTATTTCCCGTGTGTTCAAATTCAGTGTTATAAGTCTCGTTAAACCTTTCCTTAGATTAATGTCCATTCCTTAATTAACATCAAAACTAGAAGATATCATTTCTCTCAGCCTGATCCCACCAAAAGCATTTCTGTGCAAGCTGCTTCAGGCAGTTCCTCTCATTTCTAGATCATAGATTTAACTATGTTTATTATCACAGATCAAGGAAGCAATTTCTAAAGACAATATTCATACTCTTCAGCTCCAATGGGGCGACTAATTCAGAGTAATTTGTGCCTTCCAAGCAAATTAATACACAAATTTACATCTCATGACTGTTTTGAATAAAGAGACCTCAAGTAAAGTATAAATAAATAAACCTGAGTTTCTAAACCATTTGCACCAGTTTGGAAGCAAAGGTAAGATATTCCAGGGAACTGATAAAGCCTGATTCACCATCAGTTTGTGGACCTTTTCAAAAGTTCCTTGAGCTAGAGCACTTCACGGCTCCTTCCACACTTCCACTACTCCTCGTGAAGTGCTCAGGGCTGAGCTGTGAGAAAACCACTTGGTGGACTTGCTGCTACTGAACAGGAAGTCTAACAAATTGGTTTTTCCCCTGACCGCCCCCTGGCAGATCCACAAATCAGAGCACTCGTTTTGTACCACACCACCAATTAATACCCCACAAGCTTTTTTGAGGGAGTTAACACTGTGGGTGCAAAAGGAGTCAGACGGTTGGGAACCCATGGTCTTGGACAAACTAACATCATTGAGAAAAAAAATTTCACTTTTATAAATATTGCACAGGGCACTGATGCAAAAACCAAAGGAAGTCACCACACTTACTGGATATCTTTTCTCTTTTTTTTCTGAGGGTCCACCAGACGAAGAGTGTCTCTGATAACAGCTACTTTCACTTCTTCATCAACAGGGCTTGGGACATTTTCAAACACTCCAGGAGAAAGCTTTATATTACAAAGGGATACAATTATTCAGTACAGAACTAAGGATTATTCCACATTTGCTCAAACTTCATGCATGTCATATATGTTCTGAATACACAATGCTAGATTACAAAATACTTCTTGAAGGATACACAAATGCCTTAACATTTCAGTATGATAGCGCAACGATTTTTGGCAAGTTTCTCTAGTAAATTGAAATATTAAAAAAAAGATTGTTGCCAATATTACAATTTATATTATGTATACAAACATGAAAAAAATTATTAGCAATCCCCTAAACACAATTAAGTCAGCTGCAGGGGATGATGAATAAATGTATTTATGACAAAGATGATGGAGAGCTTCCCCAATTCCAATAAGTCATATTTCCAGTGTATAAGATTAGCAATGATTTCAAAGCAGAAAATTACAGAGAACCTTGGAGGTTTGGTATTAGCAGACAGCTTTCATCTTTCAAACAAGAAATAAAGGCCCGAAAGCCAAACCTAAACAATTTTATTCCGCTATCACTATCACGTCGAGAGGTCTTACCTCTTGCTCATGCTCTATTCTCATGCTGGGGTTTGCGTTTACTTCGAGTAACATGGGCTTCAAGTTTTTCATCAGGAGGATGTCAAACCCTAAAATCTGAGTAGAACAAGCCATGTGTTACTTCAGTTCTACTCAGAGTGTTCTAGAGAATGCAACGGTCTGGCGGCAATTCCAACCTACCTGGAAGCAAGTTGGCCCAGGCTTTCCTGCTGGTATGTCGGACTGATAGTAAACCTTCAGTTCTGGTGTCAGTGCAATAATTGTTTTAATCACCAGTGAAATTATATCAGACCACAGCTTTTTGACATCAGCCCCTCTGGAAGACAGTCTGCACAGAATGCTTGAAAAAGTCCTCTTGCTGCCAGTGTTCACATTCTCAGAATGGATGAAATTCCCACTATGGATATTTAGAGAATAGTTGGTTAAGTGCATAAAAACCTGGTGCAAATTTTTTAGAGTGGGTTCTTGATAGGGCTCTGTACAAAATCTAGAAAGTCCATCTTTGGCTATATAAATCTCTAAGGGTTCTAAAGATTTCAGTAAGACATAAAGACGAATATCAAATTTCAGTTTGTCGACAAGCAGTGGTTTGCAAATATATTCCTGGACCACAGCGGGCCGGCTCTGGATGCTTCCTGTCAGTCTGATGTCACTTGGGTCTTTGATGAGGTAGATTCCATCCCCCTGGCAGCCACCATCAGGTTTTACAATAAAAGTGGGCTTCCAGGATGGATCACTGTCTTTCATCATACGAACCTAGAAGGAAAAGAATTACACTGAAAGACACTAACTGGGGGGGAAGAAGGGCTGTTACTATGAAAGGAAACAAATTCCATTCATAAACAAAAATAAATAAAAAAAACACGGTCACATCACTATAGTAAACACCGTGCAGAAGAAGTAGAAGATAAACAGCGCTGACAAGCGCAAAGACAAACAAAAAAGCATGAGTAGGGAATTACTAGTACAGATAAAAGGCCATTTTATTTAACAAGCCGTTGTATAAATTATTTCAGGAGCTTCTTTTTAATGTTACACACCAATTTACCGAATGAAATGCTGTTTAGCTCATGAGATCCATTTTATTAGTCACTAACGCACAGGAAACTGTAAAGTTACACTTTCCTGCTGCGTTTTGAACAACTGCTAAGATCATCGTTAACCTAAGGAAAGGCACCTTAGTTATTGAGGTATGAATGCCGAGGAACAGTACCAGAAGAAGGGCGTTCTAAATTACACCAGGATTCCCGCTGGGCCTGACACGCCGTTACTACCTTTCTACCCACCACACAAGAAACACAATTCTATCGTTATTTCAACAACTCTCCTCAGTGGCTTTGACTTGCTCCAGGAAGGTCTGTTTGTGGCACAATTCAGATGCTTTCTTTAAACGTACCTAGTGCGAAATCAGGAAAGGGAGGAAAGCTGGTGGAGCATGTGATGGTGGTTTGTACCAGATGCAAACGCCTGGATGGGTCTCCAAAGCATTCCATGCCGGGCCTTCATCTCCTCAAGCTAGCGCAGATGCTCAGCCTGCGTCCAGAGGCTCAGCACCGCTGTGCTGGTTCCGCGTGAAGCACAGTGCACTCTAGTGTATGAGTTTGCAAACAGCCGACACCAACGTCTACCAGCATCTTAATACACCAAAATGCTTCGAAAAGGCACTACACAAGATACACTTCACTTCTTTCACAGAGAAACACTTCCAGTTTGCAAATTCCTTAAGTAGTTTTGTCAAATGCTCCTAACTGCTAATGAGTTAAATCAGTGGAATCATTCTGGAAAACATTTTTCCCAAAAGACACACACTGACAATTGAATTTACTGCATACAGGTCAATGGGAGACGCCCTCACTAGAAAGGAAATAGCGGTAAGGAATTTTGACACCTACTAACACTCTGTGAGCATGTGTATAAAGTTCAAGTCACAGAAACAGCAAGAAAAGCAAGAAAGGAGAGGAAAAAAAAAGGAAAGGCTAGCAAACCAGAAACATCCAGGATCAGTTCCTCTCCATTGGCTGTAGTGCCTTGCCATGGAAAACCTCTGTTAAAGCCAGCTCTAACTCTTCGTAAGCATATCGCTGGAGGAGCTGTTTCTGTACTGTGCACAGCAGCATGGACCTCCACACTGTGTATCCAGTTCTCTCGCTGCTTTGGAGATCTCCACGAGCACAGTACAAGCCACTATACCTGTATCTTGAGGGTTTTTCCATGCTGTGCCCTGGATTCTTGGGACATATAAGGGAAAAGGTTTGCCTCAAGTAGAAGTTATGGTAACAGTGCTGGGGAAGTAGCTGTGGCTTATCAAAAACGCACCGTCCTACAGAATCCCCGGTGTGGCCTTAGTAAGATGAAACATGAAACATAAATTATAGAGGATTATAGAGAAGTGACTGTATCCTCACACAGAAAGCGAGAAGAATAAAGAGGAAAAACAGAGTTCTAAAACTCAGATCTAGATCCAAACATCTCAAATTCAAAAGGCAGTTGAATCTGGACTTCTTGCTCAGTCCCATTGTCATTTCTACATACTGACATCAGCATTTCTGGGGCATAAACAGGGCTTGGCACTATAACAGACAACAGTCTTCTGTAGAAACGAGCTTCTTGGAAGCAACAATACCTTTGAATTTTTGGTTTTAACAAACTAATGAGAGTTACATAAAGAAGTGAAAATAAAAAAAGGAAATATCCATTTTTCTTTCCTAAAGAAGCAGTTATTTTATCTGTGAGAAAATTAGAAAATCTCACCTGGAACAGACTGTTAATAGCTGGCAGTCCAAAACAGGGTTATTATAATAATGTTTTGGCCTTTAAACATGTTAAACTGATACATTCATTTAGCAGAGAATGGTTGGTTTGGAGGCTAATGTCATTCGCAGCTGGATACAGCAAGTCAGCATCAAGCATGGCACCGATAACTAACCGCTGGATTCACATCTGCACTTTCATAAACAGCACATATTCACTCAAAACTCTCTCCCTCAAAAAAAAAAAAAATCAATATAATTAGGGAATCTTTTTCCATCAGATAAAACAGCTACTACACCATCTAAATTGCCTACAAGGGTCACGTTCCCAAGAAGCAAACCTAAACTTTGCAAGCTCCAATGCGTTTTGTTCGAGGACAAGGAAGATCAGGCAGACAGTAACTAGGTCACTGTAAGGGCCTGACAGAACTGCTGAACATCAGCTCTTTCATGTTACATATCTCCCACCACCTAAATAAATTTTAGTTTACTTATTACTTGCATAGCAAAAGTAAGAACCGCAGAGATTTGGATGCCTCAATTAGAAGAAGGGAAACTGAGACAGAAAGGAAGGATGTCAGGAAGGCTTTAGAGTTATTTTAGATGAATTTTTAAAACTACTCATAAAATATGGCATATTTTGTATTTTACAACATGAAGCAAGGAAAGAATATGAGCATGTTTAAGCCAGTGAGTTAAGACGTTTCAGCCTTCAGGAGCACAGGAGGAAAAAAAGCAGCTACCAGAGGTGCAGACTGAAGACCCATGTGCTGCCTCTCCCAATCCCACCAGCAGTGCTCACTGCCCTCAGAAGCTGTTTGGAAAGTGGAGTGTGAATGCAGTGATCCAACCAGCACACACTAGGAACAAAAAGAAACCCCAAGACAAGTGCTATTAATTGGCAACTGGATTGAAGGTCAAGCACTAAGCAAGCAGTGGAAAATGAACTGCCAACATTACCCTCCCGGGCAGCCCTTTAAGGTCATGGTCACTCAGGACCTGAGTGAGGAAGTCTCTCCATAGCTTCCCCAGCTCTATCACTGTTCTCCGGGAGTAGATAAAGTCCCTAGGGGTGTAAATATAGTAACAATGAATCCACAAATATTTAGAAGAAATTGTTAGAGCACAGAAATGCAAATATAAAATCCAGGTTTCAATGAATAGATGCTGAAGGACTGTAGCTCATGAAACTCCTACCAGCACTGGCACAGTGAGCCCTACCAAAGGATGCAGCTGGAGAAAACACACGATGCAGGCTAACACGTTTATCAGCTACCCGTGGGACTCAGAAGAATAAACTCTCTTCTTTTCAAAAAGAAGGGATGTCCCAGTATGGATCATTCTTCTCTTGCACTCACACATTTTACAGCACCAAACCTGCAGCCACTATTCTCTCCATTCGGCCAGCCAGATGCTGAACGAAGTCTGCGAGCTGGTGTTACTCAGGCCTGTGGCTCACCAGCAATAGCTGGAGGGTGGCTTTAAGAAGCCTGAGGACAGAAGCTAAGGAAGGAAAAACAACCAGCTGCCATCATCAGCCCTGGCACTGCACAATGAAAGAGAAAGAGCTAGCACACAGGAAAGGCTGAGTGCAGGTCAGATCATCCCCATTTTCGGACAGCAGCCTCTGCTGCGGCTGCATTAGCCTGCTGACCCAGATGAGGGGCACAGCTCTGCTAGCGGCATCGTTTCCAAGGCCTGATGGGATTCTGGCTCCATCCTGTCCAGTCATTTCTTTCTTTGAGACTCACCCTGCTAAAAGCCTTCCTACCCACTACAGCAGAAATTCAAGATTAATTATTTAGCCTGGGATTTTTCTTGTGGACAGGTGTCGCACTAACTCATTGGAAGATCGTTCTTCAAAACAGGTCACTTTGCAGGATGAAACACCACAATGGAGATCAGGCTTATATAAACTGCGTGTGGATAAAGAGGTCCAAGTAGATCAGCAGGCCTAGACGTGCAAAAAAGGAAAGCAGGATTTACGCCCGAGTCTTTTTACCACTACAGAATAATCTTCCCCTGACGTGACACTACGCTGCATGCTAGAGGAGTTTCTCTGGTTCATCATTGTTAAAATCAGAATGACAGGATGATACTTGGTTAATCTTAAACCTTCATGACTGAACATACCCTACTATGACTCCAGTTTACGTACAAAGTGCAAACCATGGTCTACTATGGCAGGAAGTAATAAAGAACCTCTCTGAAGCCAGCTGGAGCAATCTGCCTCCCATTCCCAGCCTGTTGTTCATGCCTCAGGCTACTTCTGCTCTGCTACAACAGCACCTTTTCAAAAAAGGGAATGTTTTTACTGTTAAGGATGCAACAGCAATCTGCTTTTGAAGTTCTGCATTTTAACAATCATTGCTGTCACAGATCTCATGCTTAACTCTTTCCATTTAGCTGGAACGGAAATAATACTCTCCACCATTTCCTTCTCCATTTCTTGATGGACATTACTCAGGCCTTCTAGTCCATCAAAACTTACACATGGCAGATAAAGATACACTGGTGGGAAAATGGGGAATAGTAATCCAGAGTCAGTCTGGTGTTCAGCAGATTGACTGTCTTGGAGAAAGCAGATAATTTCTTGATCTTGAGGGAAATGCCTGACAGTCGTCTTTGAATTCTTCACAATACCCTCAACTATGTTCTTTCGAATTCTCAATATGAGACAGCTTGTCCAGACTTAGAAAATTCAGTCATGTACGAAAATTAGTTCATAGGAGATGAGATATTTCTGTGTACTTAGCTTGACAGAAGCAAATTACTTTTAAAAACATGTTAACCATTGACAGTCAGCAGCAAGAGGAGAGTATGATGTCTAATGGTATGAAAATCTGACCCAGCTGCAGGTTTGCCTTTCATGAGGAAACTCATGTTGAATTAATATAGTGTTCTGGAAAAAATGCATAATATGGGCTATAAGATTTGACAGCAGAAAGACTACAATATTCATGTCTATGCCTAAGAAGTATCCAAAAGCTGAAAACCTGATTAAAACCACCAAAAATACGCTGTGCTAAAAATTAGACAGTCCAAATTGGATTCTTATTAAAAATTAATCACACTAGGCCTATTCATCACCCTCACAGACAACACGAAGGCAGTATGAGAGCAATCAGGGTCCTGGTTTGAATCCCCAACTAGTTACTTTTCAGAAATTGGAATTTCCTATTAGAAAAACATTCTTAGCACACAGATTCCAAATGATTCTTCTCTGTTGGTGTAGGGGTGATTACCGTAGCCCTGAGAGATTTGCTTATCTGTAATTCATCTTCTGTTACAGGGACATGTTAGTACAAAACAGGTTAGGAAGTAAAAAAAACAGGTGAATATTGAAAATAGCTAAGTATATATTTACTTAGTAACATGAACTTGTAAGCCCTTGTTAAAAATACCTGTCACCATTTCAATACAAATGGCACCAAGGGAACCACTGTTTTGTTGGTATTTCCCAATATGAAGCTCATACACAACAAACTCAAGAGTGCAGCTTTCTCATCGATTACCGGCCTTTAAAGCACAGAAAATTAATATGATATTAGTTGTAGTGTTTTCTACCTGGATTTAGGTATAGAGCAAAGTGGGCAAAGCTGGCAGTGTTTGATTTAGTTATTGATATAAACGCATGGTAAAAGTTCACGATCACGTCTACAGCAGTGAGGCACAGTAAAAACGTTTGAGAGAAATCGTTTGGCAATGTTGTAGTGCCTCAGGAGGAGGCAGCGAGATTTAAATTCTTGGAGAGTTTCTTCTTTTAGGAGTCATTTCTATTACAGGCAAAATCTCACAGATGTTGATCTCTCAGTCCAGCCCTTTGTGACAAATCCCTATATACGAACAGCACCAAACCACCTTCTCATATCTAACCTACGCTGACACAGAACTGATGACTTTGGTAATTAATTATGATCTAAAGAACTTGGATACTGGTAACAGAAGGTGCAGCAACACGAGTTTCAACAGAACCCATCTAGTGAGATGTAGTTAGTAGCTGCAGCCCAAGACAATACAGCTTTACTTCCAGAGGTCCCAGAGATGGCCAAATCCTCTTTTGCTCAGATAAATGTACATGCAGCATTCTCACATGCAGGGTATGCCCGACCCTACAGGGGTATGGCTAACACGCAGGCACCACCAATGCTCGCTTGTCCTTGTCTGTGAATAAGCTGAAAATCTGGCCTCAGAGCTGACATTTTCACCAGCATTAGGGTCCCTTGGTTGTAAAGCAAACAAAACCACACACGAACAAATAAACAGCAGAAGACTGGGCGGCTCCTACTGAGAAAAAACTGCACGTGAAAAGTGTTCCAAACCGTTGCTGGTTCACAGTGGGTTTGGAAATTTTTGGTTTGTATTTTTTCTTGTTTTGGAGGGGTTACATTACAAACTTGTGTTAAGTAGAACATAAACCCTTACAACATAAAATATAATGTTTGATAACAAGAACTATGCTTTTCTCAAACACAGATGGAAGAACATATGCAAAGGAAACTCCTAGGAGTGTGTTACTGGACATCTGTTGTTCTTGGAACAAAAACCGCTTCGTTTTCACTCCAGTAACGGTTCAGCCAGAGAAAAGTATTTATTTGCAGTGCCACCTGCTGACAGCGAGCGGGTCTGTGCCGTACCCTGATGTACAGACCACACTGCTACGCTGCTCAGTCAGTCAGTGCCTGGTACCCGAGACAGGCACCATTCCCAGAAGAGTCATCGCTAGAGCCCCAGGGCGCCATTCTGAAAGTTTACTTCCAAGTTATTTGCACTTATCTGCCTGTCATTGCTAAATTGATTGGACAATTTACACTCCTTTTACAAATTGGTCTTACATCTGAAGCAGCAGGGCTGAAGTACCGGAGGGACTTTATTCATTTTGACTGTTACTAGCAGCGCCATGGCAGTGACCCAGCACACTTGAACAGCATATAGTAAGAGATGTTAATGGATTTAATTGGATTGTGGATATGGTAATTAGCTAAAAAGTAATACATAGTAGAGAAGTCTGTTAAAGTCCGTACCTTTTTCTCTCCCTTTTCCAAGCAGAGGATACTGTAGAATACAAGAATGCACTGGGCGAGTCAGACAGGGTTAAAACAAACACATACAATATTTTAAAATATATTCATAATAAGAGAACCAAACACTAACACACAGCATCACTTTTTTTTCCAAAAAAACCTGCAAAAGAATGGCCTTCTATTACATTCTGAATATTTAAGCAAAGCAACAGTCCAACAAGAGATTCAAACAAATGATTACTCAGGACGACATGAGCACAATTGTTTGTAAGGTTATTCCAGAACATAACAAACTAAAGCAGTTCATCCAGACTCTGATCTCAGGGAAATTCAAAAAGATGTCATCCACAGCACCCGAGTGTGATTTGAAACTATCTATCTGGTAGGTATAGAAAACCCCTAAAGAATGAAACGGCAACAATATCCAACAAGTTATACTGTTCTGAGAGTAAAAGTAATCTACCTCAGCCACGAAGAGGGGAAGTTCTTCTGGCAGAATCCAGGATCGAGGATAGAAGTTATACTCAAGAGGAAACAGATCCTGCATCGTTCGCACTGCTCGACTCAGCGTAATTTTACGTACCATCTCCGTCATCCCTGGAAAAGAACAGACAGTTCTAGAAGTGAAAAATCCACACTGAAGTTTTATCCTAGAAGTAAACTGTTATGTCGTTAATCACCCTACCAGTAGGCTCTCTAGTCATTGCTTTCAATAAAGCTGAAAACCTTTTAAAATTTACAAACTGAGAAAATATCTGTAGCCTTCCCCTGCCACATTTCATATTGTCTAAATGGCTGTATCATATTAGAAAAAAGTTCATTCTAAAAATACAGCTCATAATAACAGAGGGAAAGTTTCAGTTGAATAGTAACTACTGTCTCTGCCGTAACCCAAAATTATTGCCCTAGCCTGATATCCTTCCAGGAATAGGTAAAAATGCCATTTAAATATAATCCAGCACTTTGTGTTTACTTTGCATTCGTTTAAGTAACTACGTCAGAAAGAACAGGTTATTTTGTGAGCAGCCAAACTTAGCTGCTCTCCTACAGCTCCTGCAGCTTTGACCCTCACGCTGGGATCACGCCATTGCCAGATCCGTGGCAGCTCTGGTAGAAGCTTTTCGCGAGGTCGGGGCATTCAGGGTTACTCCTGTGTTGTTTACGTGCTTTCAATATTAGTTCATGCTGCAGCTTCTTGCTCCGCGAGAACATCATCTGGGGGCTTCTTCGCTACACAGCCAGCAAAGTTCCCCCAAACTGACAGGAACTCAGTGGTGCGCGACTGCAAACCTCTGCCCAGCGCAGTTAGTTTTGGCCAGGAGGTTCCAGAGGTACAAGGAGGACAGAAAGTGACACACATTCGCTGAAGTCATTTCCATCGGGAACATGCCCAGAAAGGTATTTGTATGGAAAAGTTGCTAAGTCTTTTGGAGGACCAACCCTTCCAGATTCTCTGAATCTCTCACAAGTAACGAAGAGAAGCATCAAGACCTCTTCTTCAAGAGAAAGAATTTAGTAAAATCCAGCATGGTTTAGGGCAATGTTCCTGGAACCCAGGTCTAGCTCTGAAGGACTCTGGTTTTGACTACTGGGCAGGCCGCCTGCTCACCACCTGCAAACCGGAATACAGAGAGGGCAACACTCAGCTGACACAGGCTGAAACCGCCAGACAACTACACCTTTGATACCGAACGTGAGCTTCCTACAGCCAGGAGAAAGTCAGGGTAAATAAAGCATAAAGTTCAATATCTGAGGGCTCTTATTCTCACGGCATACTAACAGCAGCAATAAATCTGCAGTAAAGGGCTTAGGTAAGTCAATACCTAAGCTCTTAGCTCTTATTTAGAGAGATCTCAACAGGGATTAAACGAGGAAAAAGGGAGCTTAAAAAAGTAGAAGAGTCATCATAAGATGAGAGCTGACATGAACTCTTCAATATTAAAAAATCCATTTGAGCAACTCTGCTGTGAGCTTCTCCCTGAGACAGGCCAGAGTACAAAACAAAACAGATTTTTCCACTTTGAGTGAAAACGAAATCCAAAGAAACAGCACCGCTATCAATGCTAGATAACATACAATAACCGCACACTTCACTGAAATTATAGCCTAACACTCCTATTTTTCCTGACTTCATACATATGAAGTATTCTTTTCATCAAAAACACCTCTCCAAAACAAATTTCAGTTCAAAAATTGTCTGAGACACTCGCTCTGATATTCTTACCCCCTTAGCAGAAATCACCTACGAGAACAATAATGAGCTAAAAATACAATCAGCTGATTAGGCAGATAATTCACATTAAAAAAAACCCAGCAAAACACAGAAACAGTTAAAATAATCATGTTTTTAAAGCATTTGTTTAAGCTAGAAACAGAAGTAAGGTACCTGGAAACTTGTTGACTTGACCTGAGAATATATCATTATCATGAAAGGACACCCCATGCCAATAGATATCGCAGGGCAGGCGCCTGCCGAAAGGGAACTGGAAAAGAGACAGGAGACGAGTTGTGAAGCAGCTGGCAACACCCATTCGATCCTTCCTTTTCTAAACACTCACACTAAGCATCAGCCATTCAAGAACAGTCTTCCGAGTGCCAAAAGAAAACACGCCCCACGTTTTGGTTGCAAAACTAAGGCTATTTTGATCAGTTCAAGGCTCTGAAGTTCCACATGTTAACAAACAGGGAAAGGTTTCTAGAAACTAAAACCAATGACTGGGAGGCACGTTCCGTACTGAGAAACTCCAAGCTTGTTATCAACCACAGTTATAGTGTGACTCATTTGTCATTTAAAACACTATTACAGGGAATAAATATAATTCAATTACTCGTTATTTGAGCGCCTATTTCAACTATCAAGGACTAAGGCAATTATTTCAACAATATTGAGTATTCCAACAACTTAAGAGCTTCTTTTCCCACTCACACAAGATTTCACCATCAATTGGATGACTGTAGAATTTCCTATTACCAAAAAGTCAATTTGAAATGGTCTGAAGAGCTCTGGAACAGCGCTGCCATTACTGACAGTGGCAGTTCTAACAGTACTAAAATGATTTTTAAAAAGCAAGCTACCAGCAGTAAGAACAAAAGCCCCAGGAATTAGCAGTACCAACAATCGAAAGCAAAAAAAAAAATACTGTTAAAGATCAAATGTTTGTAATCCATCTCATAATACAGTAAATAATTAGTTTGGGGTAAAAAAGGTGCTCTCATTCCCCACACTTGGACACAGCCCCTTTCGTCGACCCAAGAAACCACCTTATCAGCCACTCCATGTCGATGCCATTAAGCACCACACAGAATGCAGTCACAGGAATCTCTTCTATTCTAGGTTACATCTTTTTCAAACAAATATGCTGTATTTCTGACCACAGCATCTTTGGGACACACTTGTATGAAGCATCTACCACCCTCATCACCCAGAGACTTCAGTACCTTTTGCAAGAACCACAGTATTATGGAGAAATGACTGGTTCTTTACTCCAAATATAATTTTTTTGGCTTTAAAACATTTCTTTAAGCACTAGTTTGTTTTTTTTTTTTACAATATGACAGAAAAAAGAATCTCATAAAGCTTTTGAGTGAATTACTTTATTTGCCACTTTAATTAAAATTTCAGTTTCCTCAGTAAATAGCCTTGAAAAATTAATTTTAAATGCTAATTGAGCAATGCATCCTTTCTCTGGTTCCTCACTCGTAGGCATGAGATACCCAATTTAACAGAGCCAGTGGATTCTTCACTTATTTCATTATAATTCAGACTGCAAAACCTGGTTTTGTACAAGTGAAAATTAATTCTGTTAGGCTCTGAAAGACAATCAGTGGCCTTAACCTCTCTCTACGGGTATATCCAGAATACAGATGTGGTATTAGGTCTCAGAGCGCCCTTCCCACTACAACCTGAACAATTTATTTATTTATTAAACGAAATCAAAATGAAAGGAATTAAATTTGCATTTATATAACACCTTTCTTCTACAGAAGATATGGAAGCACTTTACAAAAAACGCACAGAAATCCTTTCCCCACAGATGAAGGGCGAGCACCTCCAGACTGGAAAATGGAAGCACTGCAGCCCTGCACCAGTGACTGGGGCAGCACAGCACCCTCCCTACTGCTGACAAATCAAGATTATTTGGATTCATCCAACAACGGGATCAAACTCACCTTCTCCATGAGGTGGGAAGATTTCTTTATCGCCCACGCTGTATTTTTACATAAGAGTAGCGTTTGGGAAGGAACACACAAGTTCGATCTCTTGGCTCCCTCTGGCAGCATCAGGCAGATATAAATTAATCATAGACAGGTACAAACGGCCTTTCTGCCAGCTCCTGGTGCAGGGGATTAGCTAAAAGGAAAGGTGGATGCGTGAAGCAGCCCCCTGTTCTCATAATAACTCCTGTCCACGGCTACGTGGTGCCAGCCAGGATCGCCTCGGCTCTGCAGTACCTGGTGCCAAAGCCAAGGTGCCCACGGCCCGGGGACTGGGAGCTGACAGCTGAAGCAGGACAGGGGATGTAGGCGTGACTGGAGTCGTCCTCACTGCCGTGTGCTCGTCCGGGGCCAAAACCCCGAGAGTCTGGTCCTAGGATCAGTCACCACAAACAACTTCCAGGTTGCAATCAATTCACTAACTCTTCGAACAGTTTATTTAAAACCTTTTTTATTCAGAGTTGGGGGGCATTTGTCAGAACAAATAAATGAGGAGCCACAAACTGGAATCGTTTCCTCAACTCTGACGCAATTAATAATCCATTAGAGTCAAATCTGCCTGACAGGTCATTTCTACCTTTTGATTAGAAGCCAATAATTTAAATCATCTCACGGGTCACATCAGTCTGTTCCATCATGTTTAATGACAAGTTAAATGACTCTTGTCTTCCAGTCAGCTTTTCCCAGCATAAAATTTCAAACTATTTCTACACCTTCATGCAGCTACTGCACAGCAAGACAAAAACGCTTAATGCTGGGATATTTGCTGCCCAAGACATCTGCTTCTTCCATTTTGCTGGTAATTGAAAGCTAGCTGAAGAAATAATTTATTAAGTGATGAATAAACTCAGGATGCAAGCTCAATTTGTGCCTGTTATTTCATTTGGCATATCATGTTCATTTAAAGAATCTGACACACTAAATCAGAGTCCAGCCTGGTGATGGGAGTAATTGCTTCGCTGGCACGTACATCAAAAAGCTGCAACGTTCTTTAAAAGGTCCACCCCTGCGCGTCACCCCAGACAGGGCTATCACAGTTGAGAATTTAATTTACTCAAAATTCACACAGCTGAAAAATAAAAGGGTGTTATTTCTGTCTTTTGCTTCTGATAACAGAATCTCAATAGTCAAACTGCTCGCTCTCGGACTCTTTCACCTCCTCCTCATGTATCAGTGCCACAGAACAAACTGCTCACCAGTATTAGCCATGTTTAGAGTATTCATCCTTCCTTTTGTCTTGTCACAGCATTTACCAGATGTTAGTTTGCTGAAATGAACTACTACCATGTGGACAGCCCTGTAATCACACAGCAGAGCACAGCACGTCTTCTACAAATCATCAGGGAGCACATTGCAGTCACAGACCATTAGTGAAGCCGAGCTCTTCCGACTCGTCAGGGTAACCACAGCAAGGAGATTTCAGAGCCTACCACTGAAATCAAAACAACAAACCAAAGCCAAAGCCTAGATGGCACAGTAATAATGCCATCCATTAGACAGAAAAAGTTACCCACCAAAAGGAGCCCACTTTAAAAAGCCTGTTCTGATGTCTCCTGCCCAACACATCCAGCAGCAAACAGAGAACAGAAACAAGACAAAAGCAGCAATGGAAAAAAACAGAGAAGTGGTGAAGGAGAAGGATCAAACACATTAAATCAAAGCCCAAGGTGAAATCACCCTGAAAAGTGCCAGACAAGGGATGACAGTAGAATACCTGCCCCTGAAACATCAATATTTTCAAATACATGCACTTCATTACTACTACTAAGATTTTTTTCACATTAATTTTATGGATCCTACAAGAAATAACATGTGTTCCCTCTGCCCCTCCTGCTGAAACAGGGAAACGATTTCCAAGGCTCTCTGCCCATCAGTGATAGTTGTCTGAACAAATACTTTAGTGTTATTTTTCTAAACCTTTGAAAGGAAGAGCTTTCAAAGTTATATGTAACTTGATTAAAGGAGTTTTCCTTGGATTTATCTTCTTAATGATGTTTATTTTTCTCTTCAGATCTAGACAAGATCTTGCCTACTGGTTCCCTGTGCCTACTGAAGTTTGCCAGCTTGAAGTCAACTGTTTGCCTTGCTCCCACCCTAGAAGACTTTCACCTCTATATTTTCCAAAGTTAAGAGTGACAGCTAATATTGGTTCCCCTTTCATTACACTTTCCACTTTCGGGGCAGGGTGGGTGGGAGGGAAAGAAAGAAAAGAAAAAAAAAAAAGAGAAAAATTATATAACACATATACAGAGAAAATACTTACTTGACAAAGATAATGTCACATTCATACTTATTAACCTATTTATGAGCTGAAAAATACACAGAAATACATTACAGTGACCTGTTTACAGGGCATGAATTACCGGCCACCTGCATGGTACAGCTGAGCAGCACAAAATTCCCTATTAGGTCTCCTCTTAATAAAGACAACAAAGTGGCCAGAAGAGGAAGCAACAGACTAAATTAAAAATATTGACTGAACTAATGGATGGAGGAGAAAGGATATTGAGGGAGACAGTGAATAAATAAAGACAAAGTAAAGGCAAAAGCGATTGTCATTGGGTGATGTAGAGCAGGAAGGAGAATGCTGATTAATACAGCGCAGATATTCAAGAGAAGAACAAGAGCATGTGAAACAAATCAATATGTAGGTCAGAACATCAAGTGCAAGACAGATACGCAAATCAGTAAAACCTCAGGAAACAGAAACGACAAAGTTAACCAGTTGGTCTGGCTCATTCCCAGTGCGATCTGGGAGGGTAACACAAATCAGCAATTCAGAAACACGCACTGGAACAACACCGGGCACTCGGAACATAAAACTTAACCACAGGAACAAAGAAATGAAGTGTGAAGTCCCCCGTCCTCTGTACATCCCCAAGTAAAACATGGCACAAGGCTGCTAACACTCCACACATGCCCTCAGGGTAAGGATGGTACACCAGAAGGGTTTAATTTCATGCCTCTGGTGTTTCATTGCTATTTTGCTGTAAAAGCAGGAGTTGAGAACTGGAGCATTTGTGCAATGAGATTTTGAAATTCTCCTACTGGAGTTAAGTGACAAAAATATTGAAATAAGATTTAATGAAGACTGAGAATGAGAAAGCATTACTCTCCTGGCAAGAAGCATATACTTGTCTTCATGGCATTAGGTATTTAGGACATTATGAATAAACACAGATATGGTTTAGTGCCACTTCAGAAGACAAATTTGTAGCATTTAATTCTGACGTTAGGAACAACTCAGAATATACTGTCTCCCCCAAGTCCATACAAATTTTGTTTAAAAAAGCACCAGGTGCACAGAAATATTAGTATCTCGTGAGTGGCCATCCCAAAGGCAGCTTTGTGACGTGGAGCAGGTGCCCTAGATAATGCTGCTACGCTCCAGCTCTGCACACAAACAGTTCATCCTCAGGTTGCATCCTTCTGCTTTACATACCCTCCAGCTTCCCTCTTCCAAACAGATTACAGAAGTCCCTTGAAAAGCTCCTAGAAGCCATGGCAATATCTATAAAGTCATGTATAAAGTTTTATGGAAAGAAGATCTTTAAAATTTGAGAACACTTTAGCATCTATAAGAAGGTGCGTATTAGGAATCCCTTCAGGATCTAAATAGGAGTTCCAAAGCATCAGGTTTGTGCCAGCTCCCATATTGTCAAGACTCCAGTTCAGCTTAGACAGGCAGGCACTGAATTCCTTACAGCACAGAGGAAACACATGATTCAAGCTGTAGGGGAAAAAAAAAGCCATGTCTTCTCTACATACAATAATTCAGAAGGCTCGAGCCTGTTATGCATGCTTTCTTAAGTGGTTTAATATGATCTCATTCATACACATTATCTTCACGATAATCTGCAGTGAAGAGGCTTTGCCATGGGATCAGACAGCTGATCTATCAGGTCATAACTTTCTGTCCACTGTCATGAGTCTTTTGTGACGTACCCACACTAGGAGGGAAGGGTGGGAGGCAAGAAATGCAAATTGACACAACACGCCAAACATTTCTACAAACGGGTAGGTCTCTGTCTTGCCCTTTCCAGTGATCTGTTTAAGCTTTGAAGCGCAATATCCGATTACCTCTATTTTGGCTTGCATAACAGGTGATAGCACTCTTGGCCACGAATCAAATCAGCTAATTAGAAATAACCCCAGCACCGAGATGACACCAGCCAAGAGGAGCCCCCGGCTACAGGTGCTGGTTCGGGGAGACGGGGGAGGAGGAGGAGAAGAAGGGGGAAGAAGAGGAAAAAAGGCTATGCCAGAGGCAGACCCCAAGACAGCGAAGGGGAGGTTTCACCAGCACGGACAGCAGAGTAGCGTGGGCAGCGGAGGGTAGGGCCGGAGCTGGGGCCATGGCTAGGCTGAGCCGGGGCCCTGCCGGAGCCGGGGCCCTGCCGGAGCCGGGGCCCTGCCGGAGCCGGGGCCCTGCCGGAGCCGGGGCCCTGCCGGAGCCGGGGCCCTGCCGGAGCCGGGGCCCTGCCGGAGCCGGGGCCCTGCCGGAGCCGGGAGCAGGCGGGGAAGGGGAAGCGGAAGGCGGCCCCCGGCAGAGCCTCCCGAGAGCAAGGCTCGAGGGGCCGGGGTCTGCGGGCGCTCACCTCCCTCCAGCGGAGCTGCCGCAGGCTGATCTTCAGCGCCTCCAGCGAGGTCTTGGCCTTGGAGCTGTCCACCGTGACACGGGGCCGCCGGGCAGCGCGGCCCCCCTCCTCCCCTCCGCGCCGGCCCGGAGCCCGCCGTCCCCTGCCCCTCTCCGCCCGCCCGGGTGGGCCCTGAGGGCCGGCACCGCGGCGGCCCGACTCCCGCTCCCGGCCGGCCGCGGCGGGTAGTGCCCCATCCTCTGTGGGTACCCCGGCGGTCTGGCCGCCGTGCGGCTCCTCGGCGGGGAGGGCCGGCGATCCTGGGGGTTCCTCCGCCTCCCGGGCCGGGGCGAAGCCCTGCGGCGGCGCCCCGGCCGGCTCCATCCCGCGGAGCATTGCCTCCACCCGGCCGCCGCCTCCGCGCTCATGGCAACGGGCGGGGAGCGGAGGCGGCGGACGGGGTGTGCAAGGGGCCAATCCCCGTCAGGCGGTAACACCCGCTCGCTCCGCCCCCTCAGCCATGACGTACGGTAGCCGCTTCGGCCATTTTGGGAGTGGGCAGGGCCGCCGGCCTCTTCCGGGGAGGCCATTTCGGGAAGGCTCGGGGCGGCCATCTTGGAAGCTGGCGGGAAGTCACCCCCCGTAGGTGGCGGCCGCCCCGGGGTGGTGAGTCACCGCGTCGGGCCGGTCTTGTGGGTCTGACCGAGTCTGACAGCCGTTGTCTTTGCCAGCGAAACCCCTGCCCGCGTGGCGTAGAAGTGAAATCCTTTCCTTGTGTGGAGTGATTTTCATGTGAGGCTGGGGGGCCTGGTGCCCTCGCTGTGAGACAAAGCCCCGCTCCTCTGCCTGAGTCCGGCACCGCGGCTCAGCTCGAGTTCCCTCACCCTTGTCCGGTAATGGCCAGCTTAATATCCTGGACTAATGCCTACTGATTAGCTTCTGTATTTCCTTGAGGTATTTTGAATCAAAAGCTGCTAGGAAAGCCCATGCTGAGGGGTGCAGTTGGCAGAGCAGCGCCGGGCCTCGGCCCAGGGAGTGTTGGCCGTGTTGACCAAGGGGCCCTAAACCCTGTGGGTGTGCAGGGAACGTCTCCCAGGATGGGTGTTTCCATGGTCGATTTAGTGCTGCAGTCGCAGCTGAATACCATGCTGATAGAGTCACTTCAGCTTCTGGATTTTAAACACAGTCAAGCACAGTGTGAGACACAGAATGTTGTTCTTGCATGATAAGAACCTGATAAGGTAAACAGGAGGTTGTCTCGTAGGATAAGAGAGAAACCAGAGAGCAATTAAAGGAGGGAAGTGCTAGGCAGGAGATTATAAAACCTTAAATCTGTCAGCTAGGGTTGTTTGAGATGGATGGGGTCTTTTCGAAGCCGTACTGCGCTTGCTTAATAGGGTATTGAATATTAACTTCTCCTCCCAGGGGAGGCATAATCTTGCGATAATGAGACACGCGACGTATGAACTTATATGTACCATAACATGTAGAAGGCGTGTCGGGTTAGTCTGTAAACTTTGGAGTACCCAGCCAGCGGGGAAACAAGGTAGGGATTTCGCGGCCGGGAATAGGCTATAAAACTTCATGTATTTCTCTGACCAGGTGTGCCTACTAGTTAGACACCCGGTCTTGCAAGAACGTAGTAAAATTACGTGCTTCATTGTGGGGTCTGACCTGAGTCTCTTTTGCGAGGTTTTGCTCGTTTCTCACAACAGCAAGAAAGTACTTTTACAATGTCAATAACGGAACAAATGGTCTTACCAGCAGTTACACGAATCCCTCACAATATTAGTTAAGAGGCAGTAAAACGAGAACCTGTGTGTGAACCGGCCGCTGTCTGAAGAGCAGCAAACCCCGAGATTTCTGGCATTTGGCAGGCGGTGGCGCTGCGCCCCGGGAAATCCGGGCTGAGGGTGTCGCTGCAAGACGTGGGAAGGGGGGAAAAAAGGCAGGAATAATCAGGGTTCTGTGCGAAGGAGCTGTCACTAGAGTCATGCTGCTGACACGGAGCAGGTCTGAAACAGGATGTTAGGAGAAATCGTTTAAATGAAAGCAAAATTTAAATAAATGCAGCAAAAATTCGGGTATTCCAGTTAGCCGGGAGTTAAAATAAAAAGGTCACGTCAAGACTAAGCTTTTGACTCTGGAACTCCTCAGACCTGGAGGAGACATGAATGTATCTTTCACCCTTTAATATCTGGATTCATTTCCCATTTTCACCTCACATGCTCCCCGGTATTTTACAGAAGCCAAGACATGCCAGTGACCGCAGCTCTGTACGTGTGGACCCTTTTCCACCACTCCAGCAAACTAGAGCTTTACCTGCACTCCTAACAATACCCCATATTTTTTCAGTGCCTCACCTGTCCTCCGCCATTTACCCTTGCAGGCAGTGAATAAACTAATTAATTAATTAATTACAGTGTTGTGTCTTACAGTGTGAAGGGACTGGGAAGACTGAGGTCATGTAGCTCGCTCTTGGTTGCTCTCAGGTTGCTATTAAATGATGTGCATTAATTTTTCATAGCTGTGACAATTCTTAATTACAAACCTGGGAGTGTTTCCCTGTGCCAGCAGGAGCTCAGAGGGGCTGAGGCTGAACTATCCAGGTCTTGTCTTTTCTGTGTCCCTCACTGAAGGGCATATGCCGGTTGCCTCTCCAGCCACCTCCAGATGTTGGTGTCTGTCAACCAGAGCCTGATTTAAAATGGTGACCCGATCTCTTAGTTTGCTGCCAGGCCCCAGAAGAACATTTTTTTATCATATATTTGAGATTTATCCTCTCTGATGTCAGCATGCTGAAGGGGAACCAGAGAAATAGTTAAGATGGACCAAGGCATTAAGAGGTTTTGGAGCCTTATAAAGGAGAAATATTTTTATATCTAATTATTATTAATCCATATTTCTTACATGCTAATAATCTATAGTTGTTTCTCTACCAGAGAAGCTGCAATACATCAGATACCTGGTTTGCAGTCTACTGTATGGATAAAACCTTAATTTCATGTTGAGATTAAATAGAGGTGGTCCGTGGTGTGCAGCATGAAGTCAGCCTGCACGTGGTGTTCAGGCACTGCGAGGTAGGGGAGTAAAGTATAGGTTGAGTAGTAATAAGGTAGGAAGGTAGTGCAGGAGGAGAGTGTGTCCACTGAATACTGCAAGCTGGATCTAGCAGCAGGAGAGAAAATATATGAAACTTTAGATCCTCTGTCCCCTGTGAGGAGAGGGGAAATCTACTGTGTGCTCTAAAACACAAGCTTATTTCCTGAGACCCCTGCTCAGAGGCTGTTGTTGGTAAGAACAAATTGTTACTGTCTTGTGATAACAACAGAACAAGAATGTATCCTGTCTGGAATGGTACATCTGTTAGACTGGGCTGGGAAAAATATCAATGGACTTTTTTCTGAATCATCTTCCAGTGTCACAGTGGCGATGGTGTTTGCAGGCAGGACAGAACAAAGTGTGCTTTCCTACACGTTTTTCTTAAATAATACATCTGATTTCTTCAGTAAAATTTTTGGTTACTGAGTCTGGATCGAAATTTCTAGCTTTTATCTATCATATGGACAATAAATTTCTATATTTTTCCATTTTTTTTAAAGATAGCCAAGACAAGGACAACATTAACTGGCATGTAATTTGCAAAAAGAACATAGAATCTTTTTAAAATACCATGTAAAACTGGCCTTCTGCCAGTGGCAAAGTAAGGATTATTTGCAGAAATGCTTTAATTACCGTTTGAATAAGAACACATTCCTCAAGCTGTTATAAAAAATAGTCCCTCATTAAAAACCATCCATCCGTGTCCAAAGTCAATAGTTCCTTCTGCAGAGATCGTGAGTTTCTTTGGTCAGTCGTACTTTCACAAAGAAGGAAGCGATGCTTTCTGAAATGAAGAGTCAGAAGGAAACATCCCTAGTGAACAGACTGCCCTTGGAAAGGTCACTGGTGGTGGTGGTGAGCTTCAGCCTGGGTCTAAATCTGTCCACACCAGCCTCTGCTCCAGTGTTGATGTCAGACCGCTGGAGATTTGTGGCTGACCTACATAAGCAAACAAAACATTTGCAGCATACTCGGGGTGGGGGGATTTGCATGACAGAAGATGATGCAAATATGCATAATTGTAGATGACATTTTTCATTCCCCAGTCCTGCTGCACAGAACTTTGGAACTGGCCATGCGTGAAAGAGGCCTGCAATTCTAACGGGCGGATCGCCTGGCCGTGCGACTAGGCTGAACCTCCAAGACATTAAGCTTCTGCTTCTTCTTGAACAACACAAATCTGGTCTAATCATCTGACCAAGCAGATCCTGTACGTGCAGAGGACACGTATGATTCTGACGGCGGGGGCTGAAACATTGACAGTTCCACAGGTCATGTCCAAGTTCATGTCATGTGGCAGCTTCAGAGATGCGCTTAAAGATTCTGATGGTGTGTCTTCTCCATTTTCTTCAAATCCCCAATACAACAGAGGGTAACATCACACAGTTTCCGTCACAGTACCTCATTTATCCATTACTGCCTCTGTATTTCATCACACAGCAGCATTTACAGGACGGTTGGTGCCCCCAGGCTTACCTGGTTAATGATTCTAGTTTATCACCTAGTGATCATGAGTGATAGGGAGTTATCTGATGGAAAGCAAACAAGAGTAACTGCAGGTCAAAACACGTTGCTGAACTACTTCATCCATCTTTATTTTGATAACTTACCTATACAGGACAGTTCAGATTGGGCAATGGTTGTGGCTTTTGAGTCGGTCCTGTTGGTTTTGTGTTAAACGGAAGCTCAAGATCAATTCGTTTAAATGCAGGTTGGGCAGTTCCGTGGTGGGGAATTCAGCTGCTAAATCCCAACGGGATGTCCATGGGCACACTGCAAGTGCCGGCAGGAGAGTACTCCGGAGACTTGCTCTAAAAATTGCACCAGCACAAATACGTATTAGTACTGTTAATACAGTCACGTGACAAAACCAGATCCGCGGAGATGGTCACTGGCTTAGATCGCCCAGATCTGGCAAGTAGGATATGGAAGTGATTTCCTGTCACAGAGGTTCTCTCTGCCATTACTGGATGTCTGTCTGGTTGTTCCTGCTATGTCACGTCTTATTTAGCATTTAAAATGTTTGCAGCTTTGCTGTGCAGGAATAAGTGCTTAAAATGGTTAGCAGAAGGTAGGAGAATTCCTTGGCATGAAGACCAGGTCTCCTTTGGAAAGCATGCAGTGCCTCTGTAAGTCCTTCACCAGGGTTGTGAAGGTGGGTTTGGAAGAAACCTGCCAGGACCAGGTGGGAGCAACAGCTACCTTCCCTGCACACTGACTGACGATACCATTAGAGAAGACCCTGCGCCTAATGCCCACCACCCGATTTACACCACAGCCGAGGTCTCTCCGAACAGTTCAGCTCTATAGGAAGAGGGATTGCCGTGGACTAAATGTTAATGCGGGCAGAAATGTGCATCCATGTGAGAGAAAGAAGGAAAGAAATCTTGGTAGCCTGCGCCTGAAAAAGAAAGCCAATATAAACCTGTTCTCTGCTAAACCACTTGGAGCTGTGAGCCAAGAAGCTGTCTTTGGTGCTTCACTCCTACTGCATGCAGAGAAACGGGACTTTCTGTGTGAGCTGTGCACATCAAAGACGTAACCAGCTCAGTACCTCCATCTGATGCAAACACCCACGCTGAAGTTTGGCTAACTGTTCACGTCAGGAAGGGGTAATGCTGGTAGGGGTTGGTTTGTACTAAATCTGTGACGATGTACTGTGTAACTTTTTAATTTCACATACTTGCCAGTTGTTATTACCCACAAAGGAGTCAAATCTTTTTTTTTTTCCCCCAACAAACGAACTAGAAAGTTAACAACTGTTTAAGTTTAGCAGCCTTCAAACTCGATTCTCAAACACAGATCCAAACCATTAACCTTGCAAGAGCTAAGCCCTGCGAAAAGTTCACGGGTGTTAATGAACATGGAATATTAAACACCTCCACTCAGTTGTGATCTAACACAGTCTGGCACTGCAGGCTTTATTAAATCACCTTATTTTTCTCAGGGTTCCCATGAGATGTTTCTTTCCCCCTACCCAAAGGATTTTATAATCTGCGGGATACTGGAGAGCACTGGAACAGAAATAAAAAGACCATTCTTGTTATTTTGTCCTGTTCTTTCAATCAGATTTGAAAAATGTAACTATCCCAAGCACAGTCCATACGCTGCGACTCAGCCAGGAACGAACGCTCTTGTGGCAATAGGAGGGTAACGAGGAGGAACTTCCAGAGCTCAGCACCACGGCAGGTTCCTGCATGCCTCTGTTAAACACAGTATTGCAGAATCAATGGAGAGACTCACAGTAGTGGCTGTGTTAGGGTTTTTTCCCTTACTAGTTGAGCTTTGCTGGCGTTAGCATCAAAGGAAGCGCAAGCACAGGCTGACGGGGTGGCATCTCCTCCTCTTCAGGCTTAGGAGAACCAAAGGACTGAATCTTGCTCAATCAGTGCAAGGACGTTTGTACACAAAATCTAGGTTATTCATTCAGGTCAACCGATATTCTTTAAATGAAGATTTGTATGAGATAAGGAAAGTGCCATATGACACTACACAACAGCATAAAGACCACACAAAAAATCACCAACAAAGAACTGCCTGATGACTCTGCAGGTGAGATGCATGTCTAGAGTAGCATGTTGGGCAGAAACCAACTTGTGTATTTACCTGCCTGAATCAAAACCCACTTTGAGTGATGCTGTATAAAAGAGGGATTAGCATAAATGTGGATATTTAAATAAAAGGGTAATGCAACGTTATAACTTGGAGGGGAAAAAAAAAGAAGCCTGTGTGAGAACAGGAAAACTGAGCTGAGCACAGAGCCCATCCCAGCACAGTGCCAGAACAAGCTGCTAATACCACAAAACACTTGAACATGTAGGCTCCTGGTCAGTGAACCAATAATAATTCTTTGGGATTTTTCTCCCTCTCTTAATTATAAGTTTCTGGACTTTTGGCTCTTGCCCATCTCCCATTGACTTAGAAATACTCAGAGATGACGAGAAACTCAGGATGATTATGCTTCTGAGAAGGAGACGGGGAGTTGCACACTGTCTGCCTGTGGCCAAAATCCTCCTCTCTTGCTAATGCAAGATCCACATCAAAGGTGGTGTCCAGCAACGCCCAAGCATCTGTCTGGGGAGTTATTTGTATGGCAAAAAGTTACAACTGATCACTCAAAAATTAATTCTGGGGAACCCAGATGAGATCAGCTGGAGCACGTATAAGCCTGTGCCCCTTGGATTCCACACGATTCACATTTCTGACCATTCGGGCAAAGGGCCCAGAGTGCGGCTGGACCAACAGTCAGAAGACAGGTTGTGGGTCTTGCCATCCCAGCGGTGCATGTGTCTCCACACCCACTCTTTACCTGTGCTGGTGCCTGTGGAGAGCTCAGGCACATCGAGCATCCCAGAGCAGCACCTGCGAGGGCTCAGCTGGGTGCCAGCGGTGCCTCACCACCGAGACGGGGCTGGATGGAAAACACCCTGAGCGCAGGTACAGCAGGAACATCCCGTGCCCACAGCAAAATCCCTGACAGGACACTGAGTCAGTCAGGGGACATCGACGGTGCGACAGCCTTCTGACAGCCGAGCTAATTACTGACAGAGCTGTCAGGGACATTAACGCTGGAGACATCATGGTTGTAGTCGACTCTCTGGGGCAGGAGCTGCACTGAGATCCTAGATCGTAGTGTACGCCATCTTTTCAGAATTTCTAAATGCAGCAGGTGCTGCTGTCGTGACACGGTGTCACTTACACTGCCCCAAAAAGCAAACAGTTGGGTTAAGGCGAGACTCTCTGTGTAGCCCTTCCCGTCGGGAGCACAGTGCCGTGGCTCTCAGCCAAGGCAGCATCACCTCCTCCAAGGGTGCTCCAGATGCTTCCTCACTATACATTTACACCTGTGAAACAGGGTTTGGTATTTTTTTGCCCTCGGAGGATATGACGGGGCGCTGCTCCTCTGTGTTAAAGAAGCACCATCCGTCCGGGCCAGGGTAGCCCCAGACACGCAGAAAGACAAACCCTCCATATGCCAAATTTCAGCACGATGCGTTATTGTCCAGCCTACAGAGAAGACTTCGCAAGGCAACCCCCCCCCTGCAGATGCACGGAGCTCTGCTTCTTCCAGAGGGCCGCGGCCGCTCTCACCGGGTGCCCGGGCCGGTGCTGCACCCGGGGTTACCAAAAGGCAGCACGGCAAGGCCCGCAGCCGCGGCGTGTGGCCGAGCTACTGCCGCTCGGTTCGGGGAACCTCCGCGCTGCCAGGGCCGGCGCGGCCCCGGCAAGGCGCTGCCCTTTCCGCGGAGCGGCCGGGGCCAGCGGCGGGGCCGAGGCGAGGCGGGGCGGCCGCGGGCAGGGCGGGCTCCCGCCGCCCCCCGCATCACATGAGGGAACTTCGGGCCAATGGCGCCGCGGCGGGGGCCGGGGCCCCGCTCGCACCCGCGGACGCTCATTCAAAACGCGGCCGGGCTCGGACACCGGCAGCCCCGTACCCTTGTCCCGGGGCTCCGCCGGGGCCGGGCGCTGCCGGCGGGGATGCCCGGCGGGGCCGCGGCCTGAGGCGGCCGCCCGCCCGCCGCCATGCCGGTGAAGAACCGGTACAACCTGGTGGACGATGGCTGCGACTCCCGCGTCCCGCTGCACAACGAGGAGGCCTTCCAGCACGGCATCCACTTCCAGGCCAAGGTGAGCCCCGGCCGCGCCCCCCCAGCCCCGGGCTGCGGCGGGGACCGCGGTCGGGCCCCCCTCTCCCCCGCGCCTGTCAGAGCCCCTCGCACCTTGCCGGCCCCGGGGGGCTCTGGCGGTGGCTGCCCCGAGCAGGGTCCCCCGCAGCGCTGGGCCCGCTCTGCCTGTTGCAGACCGAGCCGGGGGGCAGCTGTCACCGGGGGACACGTGCTGACCACGGGTCCGGTGGCACCGCGGGCTCGAGGCCGGGGCTCGCTGTGCCCCCTCCAGCCCTGCCCGTGGGCTGTTTCTTCAGCTCTAGAAGTGCCCCAGCCCCTGCACCGGAGTGCCAGACCTAAGGCAGACCAAAGAAAACATGGATAAATTATGAAAGCCTAGCATGTCATTATCACAATCAAACAGGTTCCTGCTCTTTTCCTAGTATTTTTTCAGCCATTTAACGCCTAGAAAGCACCCTGTGCACTTCATTTGGGATCTGGTCTGGAGAAACCCCTCTTGACAGTGCAAGAGGTGCTGCCTGTGCCAGGGGCATGGCCTTGCCGGATCCAGTGCCTGCCCGCCACCACCGGGCAGGACCCCCACCCCTGCTGCGGCAAGGTAACAGCTCTGTATTCCCCTGGGAACCAGCAGACTGTTACGTGCTGCTTAAAACCATCTTAGTGCCTTATTCCATCTGACCTGTTCCCTGCATGAAAAGCTGGGCAGGCAAGGTCTTCCTCTAAATGCAGGCAGTCTTCAGGTATCAGAAAGAAATACTGCTATGGTCAGAAATTCCGTATTGATCTTGCGGAACGGTCTGGCAGCGCAGCATCCCTCTCAGAAAGTGACTCCATTGGAATTGACATTCTGTAGACGGCACAGGGAATGGGTTTATAATTCAGCTGACAAGAAGAATTGCATTTTGCTGGAGCAACTCTAGGGTTCCCTTCCCCTCTTTGCAGGTGGCCTAACACAGATTAGAAATGGAATTCACGCCTGCTGTCTCCTGAGCTGGAAGAAGGGGCAGATGTATTCAAATAAAGCTTTGAAATATGGATTTTGTGCATTTTGGTTTTCCTGCTAAAAGATTTAAGTAGGATATATAGGATGAATCATGTATTTTTAAAATCTCTGTCTTCCCTAGGGGAGAAAAACTATTAATGTTCGGTTGTTTTTTTTTTTTAAATTAACATTTGCTATGCCACAGACTGTGCTGAGGAGAAGGAAAATCCTTATCCTGATTTTGAAAAATGTGAAGCAACTGTGGATTTAACTGAGTGAAACAGGCTTCTTCAGACTGATAGCTTCAGGCACCCAGAGCTATTCAGAGAGTGGATAAGACGGTGTTGTGTGGGTCCGAGATGGGGTTTTTGCATTACCTTAGTAACGTGGCTGCTCGTTCAGCTCTGAAGTCTGTCTCTTCCAATTAGGATGCTCACTGTGGCACATCAGTCAGCTACAGCCCTGACAATGACAAGGCTGTAGCTGGCTGCCAGGTGTCTCACACCAGGCAGTCGTGCTGCCCACAGTTAGTCTCTAATCTCCACAAACCAAACTGTCTTCCTTGCCCTAAAATCTTCAGGGACAAACTTCATGAGGTCACTGCTGGGACCTGTGTGTGGAAAGGTGGCTGTTTGTGCAGAGCTTCGTGTGCTGGCAGGGCTCCGCGTGGGGGCATGAGTACCCAGACTGCAGCCAGGCTGAGGCAGGGAGCTTGGGAGAAGCTCACCAGCTTCTCCTCTCGCCCCCACCTATTAATTTATGTTGGGTAGTGAGGCCTGTTCCCCACTGCAGCTCTGTCCTTCGCAGACAAAAGGCCAGCCGGCTGCACTGAATTTATCTGGATTACCTGTGGCTGCACTGACAGCCACAGCAGAGCAGGGGAGGAGGTGCCTGCAGACCAGAGAAACCACAGATCTGGGGCGATACGGATACGCCCTCGTCACCCGGGCAGAGGGAAACCCTGGCTCTGTCGCTCCCTGCCCTGCTGCCCTCAAGCTCTCGTGGTGTAAGCGGTTTGGCTCTGCTGTGGTTTACCAAAGGCTATAGCTGAACTTAACTGCTCTTAAAAATGCCATTTTGCAAAGGCATTTACAGAAGCATCAGAAAAGCCAGATGACCTTTCAGATCGCTTGCGGTGTTTATTTCAAGGCAGGCAAAAGAGCAGTAACTACTGAGCCAGGAGAACTCATCTCTGAAAGCCCTATTAAGTAGCAGTTTTTCCAAGATAAAACCCATTGCAAGCTGCAAGTACTGCAGTAGAGAAGTAAAACCAGACCCATGTCAGAAACAGTGATAGCCATGGAGCTGCTCTTGGGGAAGTATTTTGTCTCTGACCATACGTATATTGTCACCCTGAACATTTGCAGGGGAATTCTGTTTAGCTGCCCCTCCTCCCTTCTCCACAGGGAGACAACTTCCAAAAGAAAAGACCACCTCACAACATGAAACCCCACACTCAAACCCCAGACAATTCAGGAACGAAATGCTCTTGAGAAGGTGACTGTTGCTTTGTAAAGTGCCCTCTGCCCCCTCACGAACCTGCCTGGGGCAGCCCAGCCATGCAGAGACAGGTTGTGTTACACTGGGGGAGCCAGTGGACCCCACTGGGAATCCACCAGTGCCGAGTCCACACCCTGCCTTTGGCTGTCCGAGCCACAGCTGCAGGATTGCACCCAGCACCAGCCCGTGCTGGCAGGACTTTGACATTTCTTATCAGGCCACTCACCTTCTCATTCAGATGGCATTTTTCTTGCCCTCACCAACATGCCCATGACATGCAAGTCTTCCCTTAGCTGTGAGCCACACCACTTCACAGCATTAATGGTGTTTTGCTCCACACACAAGGTGACTGTGCAGGACGCTCGCGTTTTCCGCATTGCCAGGGCTGAGTTGGCAGCTTTGCGCCTCCTCTGCTCAGAAGCCATGCGGGCAGCCCTCCTGTGCATCTCTGCTGTCACAGGTACCACCATGCTGCACCTATGGGTCCACAACCAGAGCCTGCTCTGGCACACGAGCTTACAACCTGGCATAAGGGGAGAGTGCAGGCAGCGGAGGGAAGAGCAGACAGGAGGGAGAAGCGCCCGCAGCAGGAAGCTGTCGCCTGCAGGTCTTCCCTAACAACCCGGCAGCTGCCAGTCAGCAGCTGCCATCATACATGAGAGAACAGGCAACTGGCACACAGAAAAGCTGTAGGTGCAGTGCAGTGGTAGAGGTGCTGGGAACCCGCCGTCTGCCCCTGTCTCAGACCCCAAGTAAGGGGTGCTGCTAGGACTGATGCTTGCACTGAAATACAGACACCCCATGCCAAGGGCAGCCACTGCGGCAGCTCAGCCGGGCAGTCTGTTAAGGACTGCAGCTCCCGTAAGCGTGCTTAAAAACAGCCGGTGCAGGACGCAGATTTGAGTGGCTTTACCAGTATTCTGCACACAGCTGAGCTCGTCCAACCAAGCAGGGACAGTGGTGTCCAGAGGAAAGAATGTCCAAACTGAAAAGTTAGGCCAGAATCACGAGGCTTTTCCAGGAAAGCTTGTTATTGTACATCCTGGCAAATTCCCAACTCTTATGTGCTTTTAGCTATGAGTCGTTGAAAAGCAGGTGTAGCAAGGAATGACAGAGGATGGACAGATCCACTTGATTAGCAACAGACATGACCCCACAAAGCACCGGTGAAAGCACACCCAGAATCTGAATGAGCTCAGAGCCTCACACCCGATGCTGGAAATCTACAAACTTCTCCCTGACTTTGATAACATTATCCACAACAGATACTCCTACCGTGTCCTGGGTAAAGAGAGTCTAACCAAGCAGGGACTAAACTAATGAGAGATGCTGTTTGTTTTGAAGGAGCCCACACCATTAAGTTGTGCCTTGCTTCACAGACATTTCACCATTCTGTTTTTCAGTACATCGGTAGCTTGGACGTACCCAGGCCCAACAGCCGCGTGGAGATTGTGGCAGCCATGAGGAGGATCCGGGTAAGTTCAAAAGAGCCAAACCCCACATGGAATGAAAGGTTACGTTCACAGGAGTGCCTTGGTTGCAGTGCGCTGTTCCACATTCCTCCCCACCCTTCCTGTCTGGAGCTCAAATCAGCACAATCAGGATTCTAACAAGCTTCTCCAGAAATTCCCCAGGCCCATCAGCATAGACCCAGCCCCTGCTCTTTGCAAAGGGATCAGTTACCAAACTCAAACACAAAACCCTAGTTCCTGTTGAGCGGGTGGGGGGCTTTGCCTTGAACCGAAGAGATTTGCCCTGGTTGGGTTTTTGTGTGTGTGAAAATGAGATGTACACAATCTGCTCCACAAAAGCACTCATTCACTGACAGTTGCAAATGTATTTTCTTGTTGTATAGTGAAGTACCAGGGGCCTGGCAGATGTTACGGATGTAAATCCCGTCAGACCAGATTTTGTGGATTCTGCTGTTCATGGAATAATTTGCCGCTTTCCCCCATCCTGCAATAGTTTTACAGCTCCTGTTTCTCATGACCAAGCCTGTGCTCTTCCTCCTCTAGCCCTTTATTCTTCAGAGCAGCCTGGGAATGGCCACCAGATTTAGCTGTGTTTAGCAGGGTGGCTTCATGGCTGACCAGTTCCAGTGCATGCACCCCAAAAGGCAGTGCAGCTGCTGTGCCTGGCTGAAGTTCTGCAGGGCTCTTAATTCTGAGGCTGTTCGTATGTCTCACATCAGCTGAAGCAGGTTTGAGAATCCTCCATTTAAAGCTTTGAAGGGATTATCTTATTTCCCCCCCACCCCCCACAGTGTTTAACCAGCTAATTTTCATTTAGAATAGTGCTTTTTAAACTTAGCCTCTATCTGGCTGGGGAGCTGATGTATTCATCTCCAGCCAAGCTCCAAAATGACATTCCCCTGCCTTCGCCTAGCTCTTGCTCGAAGCGCAGAGCAGCAGCAGTCTAAACTGCCTGGTTATTTATGGAACAGGTGAACATCTGTAGGAAGCAAAGGCAGTAAGTGAGCACTACCAGGGCTGTTTAGATGCTGGCATAACTATTGGTAATTTTTGATCCGAATCAATATTTAACATCCAATTTGACACTGAACGTCTGCTGATCTTTGACTGGGTAACACCCTTGCAGAAAAAAGCAGACAGTATTTTAATCTCAGTTGCTAGAAAGTGTAGCATTCTGTTTTCACACCTGCAATTGCCATGGTGGTATCCAGCTCAGAGCCTTGGCAGCACCATAGCGCGCTTGGGCGCTACACGAAGCATATAAGAAACCGCTCTGCATTCATGGCTGCCATCGGTTCATCTTAACACACAATATTTTTAAAGCAGGCATCCTGTATTCTATACTGGGGTTTTAATCTTGGAAGCCCTTTCCAAAAAGGGAGGGCTTCCCTTTTCATGTGCGTATTGTACAGCAGGATCTTATTCAGACACTTCCTGGCTGCTGAGCGGAAGATGCTCCTCTATTGAAGATAGTTAATTGGCACTGATCCTTAATTAGAGCATAAAGAATGAACTGGGAGGTCTTTGAGGAGAATTCTAGTGCACAGAGTACACAACCTAGGAACTGAGGAGAGATGGGGGGGTTATTTATGTAGCGTTCATTTGCATGCAGAGGCCTTGTCTGTACTAGAGTTTTTTCCCATGGGCTCTCAGCAGCACCAGTTACAACTAGGAGGAAACACTGGAAGAAGCTATTGGTGGAAACTAGTATTTTGCTACCATCTTATTGTGAGTGGTAGCACCCATTTGCACTGCAAGAGTGAGAAAGGTCCTGCAGCTCTGCCAAGTGCTGACAGGGGCACGTTGTGCTGAAGCTTTCATCCTTTGTGCTCTCCTGTGTTCCACTGGAATTCTCTGCTGGAGCGGAAGAGAAAAGTCGCACAGTACAAGCCCCGGCACAACATTTCCTATGCTACTCTCTGTGCCGTGCGACATGGGAGCAGGCAGCGTGAGCCATCGCAGGAGCAGTCTGTGACAGAGCCAGCTGAGCACAGGGGCAGCCCGAGCACAGGCAGGCTGTTACTCATTGCTTCTGCCATTCCAGGAGGGACCAGGGAGGAGGACAAGGAGTCACAGCTCTGGATTTTCCAGGCTCTGACAGAGCTGGTTGCTCTAGTTATTCATGAGTAAATTGATACAAGCTCTGAAACTGCATTCCTACTGCTATGTCTGATTCTGGTCTCCAGTCTGTGATTAAAAGCACTTGTCCCAGAGAGAAAGAGCTGGCTACCTCACATGCAAAGTCATCCTTAGAGTGTGAGGAGAGATAGAGAGGGTGGTGAGAAAAGTAGCAACTCCAGTTGCTAAGTCTACTCCTTGGCATCTTACTGTCCCATGGTTTGCACTGGGCTCTTCTGCCAGAGGCATACGAATTATGCCAGGGAACCTGGGAGGAGTTCAGTGGTGTCTCCACATGTTGACAGAACAGTCTGCCTGCAGACTTCAGAACACGCAGAGCACATGGGCTATAGGACAGTACCCCAGAGGGCCTCCAACATGAGTCTGCTGAAATCAGTCTGCTCTTTTGCAGAAGGTATTTACAGTGCACTCTCATAGTAAAGCTTAAATCCCTATTCCTGGCTGAAGAGATGCTGTAGAATCGCTAGCAATACTGCATTAGTCACACATTGGATTCCCATTTCATAACAGACTGGAAAACCTTGTCTCATCATGTTCTATGCTTCCACTGAAGGGAATGCAAATGCAAGAGCAGGGAAGCGGCTGTTCTTCGCATCCCATTGTGCCAAGCTAGACAACTTCAAGTTTGCTAATCCTGCCAGTGGATTATTAGCTGCATTCAGCTGCCATGGTATTGTGTGATTGTCAGAGTTCAAACTAATCCCTCTACCTCCTCTTGCCCTGGCAGGGGAAGGCAGTGAAATCAGTTTGCTCCTTGAATAACCGCACTGTGTTCTGACAGGCTCGTTAGGTTGCTGTTTCTGAGAGCCTGACTGCGCAGCTCCGAGCACCCAGCTCAGGCTGGTGCTCCTCCACCACCCAGGGAGCAGCGGCAGGCCACGTCTGCTGTCTCCTGCTGCCCGAGGCCATCCCGGTCTGTGTGTCTGGCAGCACCCACTCAAGCTTCTGTGTTCGGAGTCGGCGTTCTGGTGGAGCTGGCTTTCTGCTGAAGCGAGTTCACCTGCAGATATTTGAGCCTTCTCTGCTCTCTAGGGAGCTTACGTACAATACAAAACTTTTCTTCCTGCAGAAGTCAAGTGGCAGCTAATGTGAAGAATGTGAAAGTCCTTCTCAAGGGCCCAAATAGCTCTGCAATTCAGCATGGTCACCCTTTCCCTAGGCACACTATGCCTATTCATTCACTCACTCATGGCTTGGCTTCGCGGACGAAGATTTGGGAAGGGCTTTGCCCACGCTTATTGCAAGCGCGTTGATGGCTGAAAAGGCCAATGCGGGATAGGCAAGACCGGTTGCAAAGAGCACACCGGAGGGTCTCCTTGGGTGGTATAGTCGAGGCACGGTTCTTTCTGCGCTGTCTTTTCTCCTCGAGCTTGATTCTACGCGTGCTCTCAAAGGAGACAGCAGCGTTATGTATGGTGTGTCTCCAAATCTCCCGATTGGAGGCCAGGGTGGACCACTGATGGTGGTCAATACGGCCTAGGCTGAGGTGTTGTTTCAGGGAGTCCTTATATCTCCTCTTTGGAGCTCTTCTCTTGCGGCAGCCGGTGGCAAGTTCACCATAGAACACGATCTTAGGGAGGCGGTGATCCGCCATCCTGGAGACGTGCCCTGCCCAACGCAGCTGCGTTTTCAGCAACATGGCCTCAATACTGGTGACGTCTGCCTGTTCAAGGACAGCAACATTAGTCACGTAGTCAGTCCAGTGGATGTTTAGGATTGTGCGGAGGCAGCGCTGATGGAAGCGTTCGAGGAGTCGCAGATGGTGGCGGTAGATGACCCACGATTCAGACCCGTACAGAAGAGTAGGCAGTACCACGGCTCTGTAGACACTGATCTTTGTACTTTTCTTCAGGTGTTTATTGCACCAGACTCTTTTATGGAGTTTTCCAAAAGCTCTGTTTGCCTTTGCTATTCTGTTGTCTATCTCTTTGTCGATCGTGGCATCTGAGGAGATGATGCTACCCAGATAGCTGAACTGCTGGACTGGCTGAAGCTCTGACTCGCCAATGGTGATGTGGGGATGATGGTAATCATCTTGTGGTGCTGGTTGGTAGAGAACTACTGTCTTCTTCAAGCTGACTTCCAGCCCAAAAAGCTCAGCCGCCTCTGCAAAGCAGGATGTTAAGCGCTGCAGAGCTGCTTCTGTGTGGGCAACGAGGGCGGCATCGTCAGCAAAAAGCAGCTCGCGGACAAGGTGATTCAGGGTCTTGGTGTGGGCCTTCAGTCGCCTTAGGTTGAAAAGGCTCCCATCGGTACGATATCGGATATAAATGCCGTCTTGTTCGTCGAGGTCTGCCGTGGCCCTTTGGAGCATCATGCTGAAGAAAACTGTGAATAAAGTTGGTGCGAGAACGCAACCTTGTTTCACACCATTGGCTATTGGGAAGGGCTCAGAGAGTGCATCGCCATATCTGACTTGGCCGCGCTGCCCCTCATGTAACAGGATAATCATTTTGAGGAACTTGGGGGGACATCCTAATCGTTCCAAGATCTGCCACAGACCTTTTCTGCTCACAGTGTCAAAGGCTTTGGTGAGATCAACGAAAGTTACATAGAGACCCTTGTTCTGTTCCCTACACTTCTCTTGCAGTTGTCTGAGAACGAATACCATGTCTGTGGTACTTCTGTTGGCTCTGAAACCACACTGACTTTCAGGTAGAAGTTCTTCTGCGATAGCGGGTACCAATCTGTTCAATACTATTCTTGCGAGAATTTTTCCAGCAATGGAGAGCAGAGTTATGCCTCGGTAGTTTGAGCAGTCTGACTTTACTCCTTTTTTCTTGTACAGGGTGATGATGATTGCATCACGGAGATCTGGTGGTAGTTCGCCTTGTTCCCAACAGCGCACAACTAGCTCGTGAAATTTAGCATGGAGCGTTTGGCCTCCGTGTTTCCAGATTTCAGGCGGGATTCCGTCGACCCCAGCTGCCTTGCCGGTTTTCATCTGCTGTATGGCCTTAAGGGTCTCTCCCATAGTAGGGGCTATATCCAATTCATTTTTCACCGTTTGTTTTGGGATGAGCTGGATTCCTGAGTCTTGGACTACACGGTTGGCACTGAAGAGAGTTTGAAAGTGTTCAGACCATCGATTCAGGATGGAGGTTTTATCTGTGAGAAGCGTTTGGCCATCTGCGCTGAGTAGGGGGCTTTGAACTTGGTGTGTGGGTCCGTACACTGCTTTCAGAGCCTCATAGAATCCTCTGTGGTCACCCAAATCTGCACATAGTTGAGTCTTTTTTGCTAGGTTGAGCCACCACTTGTTCTGGATGTCTCGAAGTTTCTGTTGGAGTTTACTGCATGCAAGACGGAAGGCTGCTTTTCTTACATGGCAAGATGGTTGAGCGAGGTGTGCTTGGTGAGCAGATCTCTTCTTTGCCAGCAATTCCTGGATCTCTGGATTGTTTTCATCAAACCAGTCTTTGTTCTTCTTTGTGGAGAACCCTAAGAATTCTTCGGAGGACTGCAGGATGCTATTTTTAATATGTTGCCAAAGCGCTTCAGGAGAAGAGTCTATGGGACAGTCTTCAAGCCTAGTTTGAAGGTTTGCCTGGAAGCTGTCTCTCACTGCAGCTGTTTGAAGATTGTTAACTTGGAGCCTCCTCCTCAGAATGCCGCCCCTCTTAGGTTTGGGCTTAAAATGGAGGTTAAGTTTGCAGCGCACAAGGCGGTGGTCTGTTTGACATTCTGCACTAGGCATCACTCGGGTGTGACAGACATCGCGAACATTTCTCTGGCGCACCAAGATATAGTCAATGAGGTGCCAGTGTTTAGATCGAGGATGCATCCAGGTTGTCTTCAGGCTGTCTTTCTGCTGGAAGAGAGTGTTGGTGATGGTAAGCTGCTGCTCAGCACAAAACTCTAGCAAGAGGCGACCGTTGTCATTGCAGTTTCCAACTCCATGCTTGCCTAGTACTCCTTTCCAGGCTTCAGAGTTCTTACCTACTCGGGCGTTGAAGTCACCAAGGATTATGATCTTATCATCTGCAGGAACCTTTTGAGTAAGGCGGCGCAGATCGGTGTAGAATTTGTCTTTTTCTGTAGGGTCAGCTTGGAGAGTTGGGGCATATACGCTGAAGAGAACAACATGTTGCTTGTTGTGTAGCGGGAGGCGTAAGGAGATAATGCGATCAGAATGACCTGTTGGCAAATTTTCAAGTTTAGAGGCGATGGAGTTTTTAATCATGAAGCCAACTCCGGAATGATGACTTTCGGTTTTGGGTTTGCCTGACCAATACAGTGTGTAGCCGGCACCATGTTCTTTAAGGCTGCCTTCCTCATGAAGGCGAACTTCACTGAGAGCAGCAATGTCGATGTTGAGTCGTGACAGTTCGTGAGCAATTATAGCAGAACGGCGTTCAGGACGCCCACTGTCTGCTGTATCGAGCATGGTTCTGATGTTCCAACATGCGAGTGTCAATCTGGACACACCTTTGGAGGCAGGTGTATGCCTTTGTCTCTTTGTCTTTGGTTGACCGCAGAAGAAGATGTCCGTTGGCCGCGGCTAGCCAACCGGATTGGAAGGGAGATGAGCTTTGGTTAGGCCACCTTTTCTAGGCCCCTCTCCATGTGGAGCAAGCAGTGCTCTCCTTGAAAAAGGCTGCTTGGTCATTCAGGATGCTGCCGAACGAGACTGTCATCTCCCGGGTCAGTCTCAAGCGACCAATGTCCTGAACCGCCTGCATGCAGGGTTGGGTCTGCGGCTTCCAGTGACATCTTTCCACCTGCCGTTTCGTCCCTTGCCTGTCGCTACAGGGCTTTGCAAACGTGAGTACACCCTTCAAGCCTGCGCGGTGGATTTTTTAGGTGAGGCGCAGCGTGCGCGAGACTGGCCCCACCCTTTACACCTGAGGTTCATCTGCCAGGGCCTAGCGAGCTTGGACGGTGACAGCGAAGTCCTCAGGTCGTAGGTTTGGTTAGAGTATCCTTCTCTTAGATGGATGGCCTTACAGGGCTAAACGAGCTCCATCTGCCCGGGTTTGGAGTTAGAGTTGTCCTTCTCCTAGGATGGTTGCCCGAAGGCTAGTGAGCCCATCCTGCCCGTGGACACACTTTGTCTGACTCTTCAGTTGAGACCTGTCAGGCTTGGGAGACCCTACCGGAGGCATATGCCACCACCAGCATAGCTCTCAACTTCGCAAGGGCACACAAGCTCTTTCCCCACGGCAAGGGGGTGCCCATGAAAGAGACTATGCCTATTAGTGAACAACTAAATAGTCAAGTTGTCTCCTTAGCCAGGTGAAGGCTGTCACAGAAGTTCAGAGGAAAAATGTGTAGAGCCCACACAGCACAAACAGTAGCAGGAAAGCTTGGCTAAAGATGCTTATGGGTACAGGCCTAGGGGTCAAGACAGGTTTTGTAAAACACAAAACACTTCCTTGAAGCTCCTGAGGTTGCTTGGGAAATCTTGCCCTGGGAGACCAAGGAATGGGTGGCTTTATGTGAAGGGTTAACATCACGTCCTGCATCTGTCCCCCATCTTCCACAAGAGCTAGCACTGACCAGAGGAGAGACAGTCAGCTGGTACCTTCCTGGAGCAGCACTATCCTCAGTCAAGCAGCTCTAGCGAAATGCTGCTGTTTTGAGTGTCAAGTTGTACAAGGACATGGTAGGAGTAAGCGTCACAGCCTGTCATCCTCACAGACAGACAGCCTGCTGCCAGTAATTCCCCACATCACACATTAAATTATCTTTAAGGCACAGAATCTGTTTCCCTGGAATTTGCACTTAAAGTTCTACAAAGCCTAGAAATTTCAGGTCTGTTTGGAAATTTCAGGTCTGCTTAGCTTGGACCTAAGCAGGTATTAACACTCTGAAAGGAGCCAGTTGTCAGATTATTTAATCATTTCATAGGGGAACAGCCAACTGGTGCTGTGCCCATCCAAACACCAGGATGAACAAACACGAGGCAGACATCCAGACTAACGTGTTTCTTCTGTTACCTCCACATTTCTTAGGCCTAGTTTAATTGAGAAGTCTTTTTCCCCAGAGGCCAGTGTACCAGAGAAACAGAAACATTTATAAACCTTGACACAGGATACATCAGAAATGTCAGTGTTCTCCTTGGCATGAAAATTGGGTTCTCACTTCAGCCTCCCTCTTATCCTGATCATTCTTGCTGCATCCAGGCTCTTAAGCAGAGCCTCAGCGCTTTGCAGTTTCTCCACGCATCGTTCTGGTGAGGAAGCACAGTCCAGCCACACTGTAAGTCACACTGACTGCCAAATATCGGCTGGCAGTGTTGAAGTGTGACATGACATCAGTTTGAATCAGGATGAGTAAAAGTGACAATCCTACAGTGCACCCTTGTGAAGCAGAGGCAGCAGGGACAGCCGCACAAAACCTGCCTCTCCTGCACCCCAGCAGCTCCCAGTCTGGGAGCTGAGCTGGCTTCGTATGGCAGCTTACACTTAAAGCCATGCCAGGCTGTAAACTGCAATGGTTCAGGAGAAATATGGATGTCATTTATCTACTCATGCTACAGAAGGAAAGGAACCAGATGGACAGCTGGTAGAGGCACCTCAGTTTAATTTGTCGCTGTGTGGCAGACTTTAGAGGTGGAGATGTTTCACAGACTTGTTAATGAGATTCTTCTAGAATGCAGTTCCTTTGGTTTTCCCAGGCAGACAGCCATCTTAATACCAAAGAAGAGCTCACCAAGATGATCACTGCATAGATTCCTCTGATATATTCTGCCTATAAGCCCTTCTTGAGTTCTTATGCTTGGAGCTAAGTTTTCCTGCCAACTACATGTTAATCTGAGCTGGAGTTGTGATCAGTACTAAAAAAAGCGATAGCAGCTGAACTCCCAGCTGCTGGGTTCTTGGTTAGTCTTTGCAGCCTCTCCCACTGCAGTGCAGTGATTTGGTCCACTGCAGCTGAAGCACAGACTCAAAAGCAGAAGTGCAAGCTGCTGGAGCACTTGACCTGCTATAGACCTCTGGAGCTGTGAGCCAGGTTCTGTTATCGTTGAATGGGAGTTGGTTCTACTGCAGTTCCTGGAGGGCTTTTCCTTTCAGCCTCTTTGGAAGAGCACCCAAATGCTCAGCTAATGACAGCCCTGAGCTGTGAAAGAAAACAATCTCAGTGTCTTAAAATACATCAGCAGTCCGAAGACTGCTGGTGTGCACCTCTCTTTAGTTCTCCACTCGGCCATGTCATTTCACCCAAGGCCTTTAAATAGATATTGTCATCACGTAGTAATGTTCACTGGATCACAAGAGGAACAGTGCTCTGGAAGATAGTCCTATGCTGTGGTCACAGGTCCAACGAACATTTAGACTGACCAGCATACAGGCAGACAGCAGGCCTAAGGGAAGATGAGAGGAGGGCTTCAGAGAGACAAGCTTCCCCAAGCCTGTAAGTTTCTCTTCCTCCTCCTCCGCCATACCAAAAGGACAATATCTTTACCCCTCCAAGAAAGCATCTTTTTCTGGCGTACCATGTAAGGGTTACATACACTGATACATATTGAACAGAGCCTCCAGGAGAGAGCAGTGGTTTTCAGGCATCCAAACCAAGTATACACAAGCGTGTACAAACTTGCCCCGATGCCTTTTGCAGAAAGTCCGGTGCCAGTTTCGGCTGTCCTCCAAAGCAGAGGCCTAAGAAAGGCTGTGCAGCTTCACACAGGCAGTACATGATCAGACTATAGCCAGTGCTCCTCAGCCCAGCCTACGAGCCTAACACAAAACACCCTGGGGAACTTGTGCTAGTGACATGGAAGGAGATTTAGAGGTGATCATGGATGGCTTTCTGTCCTCTGCCTGCTCTCTGGATCTTTCTGCGTTCTGTCTCCCTGTCCAGCAGCCCACACACCTTTGCCTGCAACCTTTCCTGCCACCTGCTTTATGAAGGGAGGATACCAGTCAACACAACAAAGCTACAGGCACAGAGAGGGACAGTGCTGTCTCTCACACCAGCAGGCTAAGAAAGCTGAGGTTGGCATGAGGGCATCAAGAGCAGAGGGGATGACTTGGCTCAAGGCATCCTTGCCATATGGCCCTTCTCTTCCCCAGGCAGCTGGTGCCCCAAGCAGGGCTATGTCCCATTGCCTGACCTGCCTGCAGAGCCACTCAGCTCCAGGCTCTGTGGTCCCAGGAACACCACTGGTCCCATCCATGACAGGCATCTGAGCCAGTTTAAGGTTTCTGCCACACAAGATTAAGCTAATTGGTTTTACCTTTCCAGACCCTGGCAAAATACAGCAAGTGTTTTCAGGATGGTAATTAAGTGTTAATTGCAGCTAAGTTTAGCCCTAATGCCTCATTAGTTTGTTTTCCTCTATTTGTTGCAGCTATAGCAGAGTCTCCTGCACAGGGATGGGGATCAGGCTGGGCTTCCTGGGAGCAGAGGAGTCCTGCAGCATGCTCTGAGGGTCCTACCTGAGCCACACCAGGAAGCCTCTCACCTCCTCCTACCCAAGAGGAGAAGACCTGGATGTGGAGACAGAGACCCTTAGACCTGAGTGCTCTAATTAACATCTAGGCAGCAGCTCTGCAGGGGCTCTGGCATGCCCAGAGACACACATTAGCCCATTTTCATCATACAGTGGATTTTACAATCCTCCCTATTACACCTTCACTGGAACTTTCACCACCCTAGACCCCTTAGCAGGTTCTCCCAGAGGGAGAGTTAGTGGGTTTAACAAGGGCAGGCAGTACTGAAACAGCGACTATTCAGTGCCCTGCTCTACTGAAAAGCATTTTACTGCAGACAACACCTGAGTTTCATTCTCACAGTCTGCTTATTGGTCTTTAAGAAGATAACAGACCTGACAGAGACATCCTTGGGAGGGAAAGCCACCTTACATTAGGAGATGACAGCCACACTATGGATCTTACCTTTCTGCAGTAAGAGCATTGCCAGGATGCTGAGGAAGGAGATGAGCCCTTGGGCAGAAGGTCTAGCAGGAATCCATTTCTCCAGGCAAAACAAGCTTGAGGCTGCAACAGGCAGAGCCATAGAGCCACAACCTCCCACCTCACCTCCAGGAAGGGCTCCCTACCCTGCTGCTGGGTTTTGTAGCCTCTCCCCTTTCCCAGTGTGCTCTGCAGCCCTAATTAGCCAAATGCCAGGTGGGGCTGTATCTCCCAGAGGTCCCTTGCCATGAAGGCTGAAAGAAGGGCAAAGGCTGGGGTTGCAAGGCTGGGTGATGCAGGTGCAGCTCCTCAGACTTCTCTACCTGTGTTCTGCAGGCCACGGTTGCCTTGGCAGGCTCAAGCGTGTTTCGTCCATGTGCTCTTACAAAAAATTTAGTTTTCATAAACTGAAGAAATGGCTTTAAAATGTTTTTCTAGAAGAACTGAGTCTGCCATGTCTCAGACTACCCCAAGCTTGTTTTATCCACTTTCTGCTCTCCGTATTATCGTAACACAAGGGAAGAAGCTCTTAATGCGATGTTTTTGCAGTGGCGTCATGGACAGTGTTTCTAGACAGCATTGTGGTGAAGAGCTGACTGTGCTCTGCTTGCACGTCATGACTGGGAGGAGAGGAATAAACACTCCAAGATTACATGAGCATCCAGCCTCTGTGCACTGCTGGGGGATGTCTCACCGTGCCATAGAGCCACCCCACTGATTTATAGTCTCTTTCAGGTTCCCACTCTGCTCATCTCCAACCCTGAATCACCTCTGGACTTCTTGTCACAGAATAGTGATCATTTATCTTTGCCACTTCTGAGCTGAAATGAGTGGGCTCTGGTCTAGCTGTGAATACAGGCTGCTGTAACAGAGGACAGCTCAGAGCTTTTGCTGTAGCCAAATGCTATGACCTAGTTTTTGAGAAGAGACTGGTAGATGCTTCAGATCTTCTACCCTGATCAGAGAGTGTGCTGTGTATGATTGATAACAGATGGATGGAGGGATCAGTCAGTGAAATGTCTCATCTCTAAGCAACAGCGACCTTTCAGTGCCTTCCTCGGAGCGCTGAGAACTGGATGGCTTCTCCAGCGAGGGGGTGGAACTAGTCAGGCATATTAATATTGCTTTGCATAAGAGTCATAGTGGATTGGAGTTTAGTTGAAGGCTAATAAAAGCTGAATTAAAATGTTAGTACCAAATAGAACAATCAGAGCTTTTTGTCTGATGCTAAATTTTGGCGGTGAGGCACGTACGTTTTAATTGTAAAATAAAGGGACTTTAACAGTATTATATTACTGAAACATTTGATTTCACTAGCTGAAATATCAGTGTATGAGATCTCTGCAAAGCTTTTATCTAGTTTGAAATAAAGTAGTTTTTTCAACAATTATGTTACTGGTTGTAGAGTATTAGAGATGAAATACCATGGTTTTCAGATTACGTTCTGGTGTAGAACAATCAGCCACAACTCAAAGCTGCTGCTTTATTGCTGTCTGAAAAACGGAATTGAGATGGCAGCCAGGGTGGTGGCTAGCACGTGGGATTAGCCCGTTAACGAGGAGGTGCCTTAATCCGAGTGACAACTGCATGGGCAAGGGCACAGAAGCTGGGGTCACCCTCGGTGTGGAGTGCAGCAAATAGAAGCACACGCGTTGATGTCCATTGGAGCAGGCTGACATGTTTCAGGAACAAAACAGAGTGGTCCATGAAAATACAAGCACTTAAACCTGCCCCATGGGTGAAGCTATCCACATGCAAGGAAAGATCAGAAAAATCAGCTGGTAGCTTTGGTGTAAGCTCGTGCTTTGACCTCAGCTGTTCTGGTTCATAGGTTAAGAGTGTCTGCACTGGACACGGGAGGAAGGCTGGACCTAGTGCCACAACAGCAGGTGCCTTTGCAAATGCTGTCTTGATTTTGTTCAATGCAGGAACCCTTTGTACTTCATGGGTCAGTGTTCTGAGGAGAGGGGACCCTGAGGGACCGTGACCACAACGCAAAATTCTGCCTAGTAAAATAAGATTTGCTAACAACAGCTTGGTCCTACGCTTGCTTTCCGCATTCTGCTTTTGCTCTGTACTAAATGAGGCCTGAAGGCAAACAGAATTGGCTTGTCAAAGTATTATGTTAAGTAGCACTACTTCATGTATTCTTCAAAACATTCTGTGATTCTACGTTTTGACCAAATAAGTCTATGATAAATCTACAGAATAAAAATCTCAAATGGGTCCCTGGGGGGAAGGGTACCGGGATGAACACAGGGATTTTTCAAAGGCTTTACAGAATGCTTTGCTTTCTTTCTGGTGGCAGTGATTAGACAGTCTCTAACGGGCCTTTCCCTGGGCCAGATGGGTTATTTGGACTAATTGACAACCGCTTGGCTGTTTTCAGGACTCCCGAGTCTCTCTGCCTTCCTCCATCCTTCTGTCGCTCTGCTGCCAGACGGCGGGTCTGCTGGAGGGGAGGCTGCAGCCCCTTGCATTGCAAAGAGCATCGTGAGCCAGGGCCTCAACCCACCCTGCTGCCCGCACAGCCAGGTCCAGCAGATCCCCAGGAATCCCACCAAACCCTCGCAGCTCCAGGACTTGCTTTCTAAAAACAAATTATTGTTGGCAGAGGAAGAGCAGTGGGACATGTTAAGGCTAGATGCGGTATGATGGAGGACTAGGCCTTTACAGCTGGCTCCAGGAAGGTGTAAGGCACACAGGTACTCTTCAGGCATGGGTGTCCTTTGGTAGAACTGGCCCAAACGCTGGTGTCTGCCATCTAGAACTGCTGCCTCTGAGCGCCCTGTACCTACAGCAGAGCTGTACGCAGTTCATGGAGCACTAAGGAGCCGTCATCCCAAGCCATCGTGGACCGGTTCAGTCCTGCTGCAGCCTGTGCTCCTACTGGTAACGATTACAGGGCCTAAACTTCCAGCCCAGGCACATTTTCTCATTTGCTTGTTATTGCTCCCCCAGGGCAATGCTGGGCTCCCACTTGCTGTCCCGCTTCCTTGCGCCCAAGCCAGGGGCAGAGGAAGCCGTGAGCTGGGGCAGGGAACGCTGCGGTTAATCATTGGCCTGTAAGGGAGCAGTGTGGGGTGCAGTGATGTCCACAGCTTCACACCTAGCTGCTGACACCTCTGCTAGCCTGGGGACACCAGAAACCGCACTGGGGAACAGAGGAGGCATCAGGAAAGTGGAACCGAGCATCAGCCCCAAGGGTGGCTGCCCATCACGGGGGTGTGACACCACAGGGAGCTGGGGGACAGCAGCATGCCATAGCTGTGTTTGCAGCGCGAGCAGGGCACACCTGGGTGCGTTCCCACTCCTTGTAGCTGCCTTTGTGGCTGGCTGTAACAAGTTCACCTCTACTTACCCATCTGTGAAGTAGCTGGGTACCCAGCTGAGGGCCTGGTTTGCTTCCAGGAGACCTGGGCACATACACTGCCCAGCGTGGAGAGCCTGCTAACGACTGACAAACAAAGCATCCAGTAGCCTCTTGTCCAAGAACCTGAAAGCCCAGCGCAGGCTGCTTGCCTCTGCCTTGGCACTTGGCTGTGGTGCTCTAGTACAGTTTTGATGACAATGTCTCTCTGACAATAAATACTGATATCTTAAAACCCTCTTTATCCATAATTCCCACTATCTAAACCCAGGCTGTTCCTCTCATCATGCTTCAGTAACCTCAGGAGCTCCCCTGCGGCTAACAGAGTCCTTGAACTGCTTAATATTCTGGAGTTTTGGAAATGACACAATTAGTGTTAAATGTTCATTCTCTTACAGTAACAGTCTTGTTTCCAAATTTGAGTAAGATTTACTGGACAACTTGAGGAGAACCCAGAGACCTTCCTTTAGATCTAGGGATTGCCACAGAGAAGGGTTACCACGGTCTATTGGCAATTTTATTAGCACTCAATAATTCCTAACCAAGGACCCCTTGGCAGAAGCAGGGTGCCAGCCGTGCTGTGCCTGGCTCTGCTCGGGGCTTCACATCTGGGCAATTCCTACGTGCTGCCCAGGGGCAGCCTGGCAGGAGAGGGGTGAGCTCCCTTCGGTCCTCGCTTTTGCTGTGTTCCAGAAATGCATGTGATACAAGAGCTCTTGGGCTGATTTCAAAAGACATTTGTGCTCTGCGTGGTGTTCAGAACAGCCAAGATTCCTTCTGAAGTCAATGGGAATTAGGAATCGTGTACTTTAGAAAAATCCCTCTTAATAGCTGCATCTAAACATTGGACCCGACTGCTGATTTTTTGACTGAGGAGGCAGGATCTTTCAGTACTGCCCGCCAAGTCTTTGCTAATAGACCTTACATACACAGTCCCTGCGGCCCCACAGCGCCTGACCCCCTCCAAGCTCAATGGCCTGTTCCTGGCTGGAACTGCTGCTCTGTTGGTGCTCTCAGATCCAGACACATCCTCTCTGTGCAGTGCTTGGAGGCCAACTATAAGTCACTGGGCTTTCTGTAAGAAGTGTTTTCTCAAGTGGAACTGTTGGAGATCGATAGTATTAACAGCTACACAGAAAAAATCTCCTTGCCTGGGAATAAAGCAGATTATTTCAGTCCCTGACTGTCTCAGACCAGTACCTAGCAAGGCTATTGATGGAAGTTGCTGGCACTGAGAAGTAGAAAGGTTCAGCTGCACCCAGGGCTTGAGCTAACAAAGTTCTCTGCCGTGAAAGAGAACAGAGCCTGATTGCACCTTGCAAATGAGACATGAGACCTGGTCTGCACGTAGCATCATGCCAGGCATCCCTCCTGTTTTTGTGCTGGTCTGGTTTGTCATCAGGTGCTGTTTCTGAATGCAAGTGGAGATAAGTCTTCATTCTGGCTTAAATTATTCTTCCCCAAAGATGGAGGTGCCAAGCCCAGCTTCCTACCTCTGCTGTAGAGATGCAAAGAAAATGCTGATTTCCCTAGTAAGTGGCTAGGAGAAACCACAAGACACAGAGCTGGAGAACAGCACCGAAGACACATATGGTGTGTGGTGGCAAGTTTAGAAGGTCCCTCCCTGCAGCGTTTACCAAAAGCAGGTGTTCATCGTGCAGATGTAGCTTCTCCAGATTCTCAACAGCAAACTAGATTCCTCCTCCTCCTTTGGATAAGTATCCACCTGGGTGGACATGCTCAGCACCATTCTCCCCTGCATCCTGAGATCACAGGGACTTTAAGGAGGAGGCTGCAGCCACCCAGCTTCTCCTGGCTGCAGAGCGGCACGGGCGCTGGAAGTGTGGAACCACAGCAGGTCACACCTTGCCCTCTTGGGAGCAGGGGCTGGGTTGACTTAGTTACCGAACACTTGGGTCTTCTCTCCTCTGCCTTCTTCACCTTGCCCTCACCCGCCTGTCCTGAGCCTCTGGAGCACTGACGCTTCCCCTCCATCCCTGCGTGCAGAGCGTGGCTCGCCTGCCTGTCTCTCCAGGTTTGCTGTCCTCCTTTGCTTGGACTACCTACACTAAAATAGCTCCGTTACATAAACACAGAGGGAAGTGCTGCATTATTTAGAGGCCTGAAATCCTGGCACCTGCCTTTGTCAGAGCCTCAGCATGGCAGCGGGATCAGGATTTCTCCCCATCTCTGTGCTGTGCCAGTGTGACACCCTGCTAGGCCCCTTGTTACACACCCTGAAGTCCCCACTCCATGCACTGCAGCTCCCTCCACCCACCCTGTGGTGGGTCCTGCTGGCTCCCAGGGCCGTAGGCTGCTCGCGGTCTGAACGGCTGCTCTGCTCCCCGAAGAGCAGCTGTCACAAACACTCCCGTGAAGAGCCACAGAACTAAAAATTGGCTTTCAATTTTCATTTTCTCTCCAAACAAGCAATAAACACCAGGTCCCAGAGAGAGCAAAGTTAATCATCCCTGTCCCATCTCTCCCCGCTGCTTCTGCAAGGGCATCAGCTCCTCTTTTCCCAGCTTAGCCCTAACACCAAGCAAGGAACATCTTCCCTGCTGCCGGGCTCCCACAGCTCAGTGCTGTGCTGCTGCGTTAGCAGCCCATCAGCTCATGGGAAGGGGTTTTGGAGCACCAGCCTTCAGCTGCTCCCTGCTCGGGTCTGTACGAGCAGTTCCTGGTGGCCTGGCCCTCTGGCTAGGTGCTGGGTGGCTGTCACTTAGCAGGAGCCTGGCTGTAACCAGAACAACTGAATGAACCAAGTAGGAAATGAACATCCTTGCTTTGTGGATGAGAAACCAACACATAAAATACTCGGTTACCTTCCCATGGCCCTGTAGGGGGTCTGAGGCTTTTTCATGGAGCTCTGAGCCTGCCATGGAGTCCTGGCTCCTGTTCTTCTGAGCTTTGTTGTTTGAACATTGATGAACAAGGTTTAAATCAATTCAATCTCTTAACTTCTCTCTTGTCCTACATACCAGACTGGAGGGCAACTAGGATAGGAAACATCATGTGTACGAAACCAGGACCTTCTCTGCAGGGCCTCTTGACGCTGATGTTTATAGACACAGAATTACTTGAAGGTATCGCAGTGTATAATTGCGGTTTCACTTCTGAGGGTTATTTCAGGTGAATCTGACCTGCTTCTAATGAAATTAGCACTTTTCATCTGCAGTAACCCAGCAGCGCTTTGGGGTAGGGACCATTTTCATGCTCATGTGCGCTCAGAGCCTGGTACATGAGGCTCTGTTGGGGTGGGGTCCCAAGACACTACTTCATTACTGAAACTAATTAATCATCCAAAACGCTGCGGATGGAAAATGTAATTTGTTTTCTCCTGCAAAATGAATAGAGGTAGGGAGGCAAATAAAACACAGCTTCCCTGGGAGCTGGGGTTGGCCTGCCTGGGCGAGACAAGGACCAAAGGGCTGTGTGTGGGAAAGCTCCCTATTAAACCTGGGGACAGCAGGGGGTTCCTGGAAGTGACAGTCACACAATGATGCCTTTGTCAGAGAGGCACCAAAGGCCAGATGATGTCACCTTGCGCTGGGCTGCAAGGCTGCTTGTGCCTTTAGGGATGGAGCTCAGCAGTATCGCAGTATCTCTTTAACAAGGAGGAGGCCATGAAAAGGCTACTTTTATCTCACCCTTTTTTTAAAAGCCAGCAAAGAAGCTTTGTTCCAGAACAGTCTGCCTGTTTCCTGAGGTGGAAAAGACTAATTACAGAGCCACTGCCAGCACTGGTCTCCTCACCAGCTCCCATTACCTGCAGGAGCTCTGCTTTCCCCCATGGGTGTAACTCTGACCACTTTTTGCTCCACATCCTTTAGGCTGGCTCAGAGGAATATCTGAACTCCAGCCATGTGCTTTGCCTTTGTCACCACTCCTTTAGGTGGAAAGATCAAGCTATCTTTAAAGGCCACCCGATACAGCTGATGGATCCCAGCCCTCCCGAGCAGGGGGACATCAGGCAGGTCTTTACCTGCTCCAGGCACCTTGCTGCAGAGGAGCAGATCTCGGTTCCTACTGCAGTAAGTGGATGCTGTTCACGTTTCTCCATCCTCACAGTAAGGAGCAGTTTAGTGTTTCTCTCCAAATCCATCTATGCTGGAAAGTCAGAGCATGGCTCAGGACTACAGGGTGCCACAGGGTCCTGAGCTGCTCTGGAGACGATTGCTGGGTGGCTGTGGGGATGGCAGCCCCTCTGGGGACCATGGGTTTGTACACGCCACGCAGTGGGGATGTGTAATCCTCACTGTGAGCCAGTGCTGGCAACTCCTGATGTCAGCTTGCTGCTCTGCTTCGACTTGCCGGGTGAACTCTTGAGGAATAAAGCAGCCTCAGTTTCTCATGTTGGGACTCTGGGTAACATCTGCCCACCTCAGGGGAAAACTACAGCCCAGGATTCACATCTGTGGAAGAATTTAAAGTATGGAAAGCTCTCTTCGGGGAAGGTCTTAGATTAGTCAGCTCCCAGAGCGGGTGGTTGTGAATATGCATGAAAGCAGAAATTCGTCAGGCATGTTTTGCTGAGCCGTACAGCTCCTTTCCTGAAAGGCACCGTTTTCCCAACACAGTGCTGGGAGGCTTGTTTACCTCAGTCTCTCCAGGAGCCCTCACTCCAGCAGGGTGACAGGCTGGAGAAGTCTGGCATGGTAGCAGGCAGGGTGCCTCAAGGGGACGGAGAAAGCACAAAAGCTGTTTGGACGGGAGCAACCTGTCAGGGCTTTATTTAAAACAAAAAGCCTAAAGCTGTTTTGGGGAAGGAGTGTCCAGAGGGCCTGGATCCACAGGCTGCTCCCCTGTTATCCACAAACTGCTTCTCTGTGGCTTCCAAAACCCTGGCAGGAGGATGGCACTTGGTGCTGCTTCCTAAGGGACTATTTTTGTCCTCGCAAACCCTAAGCTCAGTTGTGGCACGAGTATCACCTCAGAGCATCTCCAGAGCCAAAACATGACAAAGACGACTGGGTCAACCTCACCTGCCCTTCTCCATTTCCAGGCAACTTTCAAGGAGCTACTTTTGGAACTGCAGTTGTGAGCTGAGCTGGGAACTGGCTAAACACTGGCCAAAGTGTCCTCATGCTGGCTGAGGGGTTGCGGGGCTCAGGTCCAAGAAGACCTGCTGATTAGACCAATTAAAATAGTGCTGACAATGCCAAACAGAAGACTCCAGAAATGCAAATATTTTCTTAGCTTAATTCAGTTTTGTGCAATTTCCTCCACTGCCCTTCCTCCCTCCTCCCCCTCAAGCCACAGCACTACTCAGCTTAGTTGCAGCAAGGGGCTGACCGCCAAGTCTGGGCTTTAAGAAGAGGTTTGGTCAACAGACCCCTCATTAGTGAGGTGCTTGTGCACATCCTTGCACCAAGGCAGCTGTGAGGGGCCACACAGTGCCCTGGGGTCAGAGAGCAGCAACAGTGCTGGAAGCCAACCATAATAACATGGCTGGCAGAGCCCCATCCCATCATACCTGAGCGAGATGAGCAGAGCACACCCTGGGTAGTAGCCACGTTCAAGCGAGAGTCCAGATCATCAGGCAGGTCCATGCTAATGAGCCAGATCTAAGGCCAAGCTGGGAAGTCAGTCTTCAGGTTGGGCTCAGCAGGTCCATGGCCAGGCATGGCTGTGGCTGAGCTGGAGACCAATGCTCCTACACTGCAGCACAGGAAAGGGTTGAAGGCCCAGAGCTGATCTTAAATGGAGCCCCTGTGCCCATGGGTGGGGGTGTGGGTGGAGGGCCCAGGTGGAGCTGGTCAGGACCGTTAACACCTCTTCAGGGCTGGTCACTGTGAAGTGGCCAAAGTGAGAAGAGCCAGAGGTGTCAGCACAGCTCCCCAGGAGACGGACCCAGCAAGACGGCTGGGCTTGGTGGAAGGCCTTGGAGCAAAAGAGCTGTCCTCCAGCTAGAGCCAAGTGCTGGGATTCCATAGCTGTGGTGTCCATCCTCTGCCCCTTGGCCATGAGCACCTCTGCTTCCACTTCACAGCCCTCAAAGAGCAGTTACCCGCCTGCCTGACCAAGCTAGTGGTGGGAAGCAGATGATTTTGTGTACATTAGATGTGGTGTGCTGGGGAGATTTTGAGTGCGTGCACTGGATTTTTCCATTAACCCTTTCCTCACAGCTATGTGACAAGTTGTCTCCAGCTCCTGCACGTGAGCAGCATCTGCAGATCTGCCGTGCACGAGGCACCAGCTCCTGGCCAGCCACAGTAATCCTATCAATAAATCATCTCTGGCTGGGCTGTCCTGTGGTGCTTTTCTTGCCAAAGCTAATCAAAGCTTAGTCTGTCAGCAGGTCTCTGCAGCCCAGGCTGCAGCCAGGGACATTGGCATTGCCAGGCGGGTTGTGTGGAGCCTGAGCCTGTGGTTTAGGTGGAGTCCTCGGGAACAGGCGTATGGAGCTCCTCAGGGACAGCGCACTGTGCCAGGACCCTGTCCCTGCTGCCCACGTCTTCTGGGGCTTTGTCTGCATGAATTGCCGGACAAGACAGGACCCATGTACAGGAGTCTTGGGGAGGAGAGTGTGGTGGGACCTTCTGGTGGGTGATCACTGGGGTTCTGAACCCCCACAGGAGGTGCTAAGAGGGGTAAGGGCATGATGCCAGTCGCCAGAGGTTACACTCGGATTAGGAAGGGGACAGAGAAGGTTACACTCAGCCCATGACAGGCCAGCTCCCAAGAGCTGGAGAAGGAGAGAAGGGGGTCGCTGGGCCAGCCAAAGGCTGCAGCCAGAGGTGGGCCCTGGCCTGAGGTCTGGTGCAGAAACATGCACAGGTAGCTGCTCCCCACAGACGAGCTGAAGCCACGTCCCAGCACCCAGCCCCAGCTCCAGGGCTGGAGCACAAACCTGCAAACCCTGTCCTGCCTCATCGCAGAAGTCCCAGCCCTGCCAGGGTCTGCAGGCAGCAACTGCGCTGCCAAAGCACAGAGCTAGGAATAATTAAATAAATCCTGTGTGATGAGCTGTGGTCACATTTCGTTGCTGCCCTTCCAGAGACTCCCAGAAACCCAGCAGGGCCATGATAGCTCCTTGGCCCCCTCCAGTTCACTGCGTGGGGAGTGGTCTGCGGTATCTACAGAGAATTAGTTGGATGGTGGAAGGAGCTAATTTAAATGAGAAAAAAAGACTTTGGGTACGTTGCCAGCATTCTCCTTGCCTATTGTACTCCCCCTTCGGTTTCTGCTTTCCACTGAACAGTTTTATGTTTCCAAGGATCATAAATTCTCATTTTTCCACTGGGCAGGAGGTGCACTCCTGGACTCCGCTGCTTCCTGCGTCGCTTTTGTGTCCGTGTTGCCCAGTTACTGCAGCACAGACCCAGACTATGCCTGGCCACATTCACACCGGCCGCCTCCCCCGGAGCGTGTGCCCCACCGCCGGGCACCGCGAGTTCAGAGCATTCAGATGGGCACATGCTTCCCAAGATGAACAAAGGAAAGGCCAAAACCCAGCGGTCTCCAGCCGGAGGGCTGCGGCTGACCAGTGGAACGGCGGGGCTGTGGTGGGAAGGTGTGGTGTGGTGCAGGAGGGGCTGCGGTGCCGCGCGGGGGGATTGGAGGCTGAACCACAGCCTGCGGTCCAAAGGCTGTGGGAACGGACGCTACTCACTTGTCAGCTCCGCGGCAGCACGCAGCGCTCGGCTAAGCTGCACTTGCTGGGAGAAGAGCTCAGGAGCTTCTGTAGTGTCAGTTCCAAGCAGCAGCACTCCAAGCATCAGTAATTCAAACAGCAGCTGAGATAGTGCCGTGTCCTCCTGCCGTGCAGGTCAGTTTGGTTTGAAATTAATAACATTCCTGAACCTGAAACGCTTGGATTCGTCATGGCTTTAATCCCTGACATGGCGCTCATATGGTGTCAGAGGTTGCCTGCTGCAGCGGGAGGGGAGGATGACTCCCACGCGGGTGGGATGTGGCCATGCCCAGACTGGGAGCAGGAGCAGGGACCGGTGGGTGCTGCTGGGGTGATGCTGCCTGGAGCCGGTCTGTCAGGGGGCAGATTTCCACCTCCTCATTGCCACGCTCCCCGTGTCCCTCTGGCGGGCGAGCTTGGGGAAGGGGCTGGAACTGCCCATTGTGGTGGGGTGTTTATGGACACATACATCCTGCAGCCTGCCAGGCCTGGACGGGTGAGGGGATCCTGGGGGCAGGACAGCAGGCTGTGGGCTGGCTGGGGAATTTACCCCTGCAGGAAGAAGTCCCTTCCGAAGCCTGTGGCATCTTCCTTTGGGCACACAAAGTACGTACCCAGCAGCAGTGGGGAGCACTGATGTACTCCTGATTCAAAAACCTGGAGAGCCCCTGCCTCGATTTCCCTGAACACGGCGTGGGCTGCACAGCAGCAAACACCACTTGAACCACAGCAGGGAGTGTGTCCAGCTCTGCCAGCTCTCTCAGGTCTGGCCCCTCTGCTCTTTGTTAAGAAGGAAGATGCATTTTTTGGATGCCTCTAAGACCTGCAAACTCTCTATTTTATGACAGTTTTCATTTGCATAATGAAGGCCCTGATACCTTCGGTAATTAATCACATTAAGAATTGCTTCCTTGAATAACTCAGTTCATGCAAGTTGTTCTTAGTGCTGGAAGCTGCATATGATTTCCAACGTGCATGAGCCCATCTCTTTCATCAGCAGATGGAAGCTGGTGAATGCGTGTGTAATTTATATCTGCTTGGGTGGAATTACCAGATGAAATATGCATTACACGGCGCCATTAACATTTCTAGTCGTACAGTCTTTAGCTCTTGTTAAGTTAATATTACATGCCAACAGTGTGTGGGACCGCAGGAAAGGCGAGGACTTGAACACAGGGATTTAAAAGCAGAAATGGAAAGTATTCCAGGTCAGACGCATGAGAAGGAGAATTAATGAAGCTGCTAAATTAAATGAGATGCATTGCCCTTGTCTTGTCTCCATAGCTAAGCGAGCTGCCAGGCTTGCCTGCCGAATTGCCACTGGTAAGGGGAACTCCAGGCCCTTTACCATGAGGAAGGCTTTTCCCCATAGGGTATAGCACAAGCAGCAGGAGAATAACGACTGAATCTTGAAAGGCAGCAGAGAAGATGAATGCTGCTGCGTGGGTTTGGATTTGTCGGTAACTTTGACAAATCTGAAAAAAAATCACGTCAATTCAATAGTAAGAAGGAAAAAATCCGTGACTAGACGTTGCTCTCACACCAGCTGTCCAGCTCTGCTTGGAGCTGAAGCCCCGTTCCAAAGTCAGGCTGGGGCCAGGCAGCGCGGTAGCTGGCTGGGATTCCCTGGGCTTACAGAGACTTGCCATCACCCCTGGCAGCACCTGGAGATGCGCTGTCGCTGCTCCCAATTGTTTCTTTCCGTCCAAGAGAGGAAGAAAAAGCATCTCTGTAAAATCCAGACTTGGACTTTGCTTAAAGCCTTTGAGTAAAGAGCCTTGTTTGAATGTAATTGCACCCCTGTTGCTACAAGGGGAAAATACACTGTATTGCTCTCTCTTTCTTGGAAAGCTCAGCTAGTATTTTCCCAGCCATTTGTGTATAAAGAAGGATAAATAGCTCTTTAGCGGGCAGAACAACCTATCCCGGTTTTATTGACATTCATGCAAGCAGACAAGGAGAAACAGTTTGGCGATGCTGAGTGTAGGGAGGGGAAAGCTCCAGCCCGGTAGAGCTGAGCACCCAGCGAGGGTGAAGCTCCAGCCCGGTGGAGCTGAGAGCACCCAGCGAGGGAGAAGCTTCAGCCTGGTAGAGCTGAGAGCACCCAGCAAGGGAGAAGCTCCAGCCCCATGTAGCTGAGCACCCAGCGAGGCTGGGCTGGGGGTGCCGGGGCAGCAAGGGGCTGCTCAGGCGGAGGGTGGGAGAAGCCCTGGGGCCGGCAAGCCCGGCTGCCTGGCCTCAGCCCCACAGATATGGGCATCTCTCGCAGGTGCCCCCCGACCCGCAGCAGTCTGCAGGGTGCACTCACCACCTCACCCGTCATCTCTCCCCTCCCTATAAATAAAAAACATGAATAGCAAATTTAGCTCTGGCTTCACATGCAGCAGTGCTATAGATAGATTTTTAAAGAGCTTGTCTCAGAGTAATAATTCATGGGGAGATCAAAAGGCTATGGTTTAATCTGGGGTCTGTCTGATACCATAAACCTTGCAGAGTGCTAAGAATTCAATGAGCAGCATCAAAAGCCTGATAAACATGAAAGCCACCCAATTTTCTGCCTGTAAGGCTGGCGTGGCTTACAATGGGTGCTGAGGAGCCGGGAAGATGCAGATCTTCTCTGCAGCGCTGGGGTGCTGCGCTGACACGGAGCCACACACAGAGTCCTTCAACTTCAGGCTCCTGAAAGTGGTGCCTGGACTCCGTGAACAGCTCAATTGCTACCTGCAGCTCTGTTGACTGTGTAAAGAGATAAGACTTCTGATTAGATGTCTAATTACACAGCGTAGGTCTGCACTCCGCCGCTTGGCATCGCCTTGTCCTCCACGTCTGCAAGTCACGCGGTCTGCGTTGATGCTCCACAGCCATGTGGCGGAGGCATCTCAGGAGACAGTGGAGGCTGGTGATGGAGCGGAGGCACCTCCCGTCCTGGTGAGCCCATGGGGCCGGTGCAGCCTTCCCCAGGAAGGCTTGGTGCTCCCCAGCGAGGTGGCTGGCTGTCCCCGGAGCCTGCATCACCCTGTCACCTGAGCAGGAAGAGCGTCCAATCTGGCAGACTGGTGGAAGATGAGAGCCCATCTACAGCCTGTTTTCTGGTCGATCGTAACGAACAGTGTGTGGAGAGAGCCGAGAGCTGTCGGGGAGCGAGGGCAGAGCAGGCGCAGGAGGCGGCTCGGCTTGGCTCCACTCACTCGTGTGTAGCCCCACTGCGGCCACTCGTGCGGGCAGAGCTAGCAGGCACTGGTGTCCCCGTGCTGTCCCCTTTGCCGCGTCCCAGCTCCGTTACAGCACCAGTGACGTTATTAGACTATTGAACCATTGAATTTGTAACCTCCACTTTCCGCCCGTGGTGACTACAGCAAGTTAATCCAAAGGATTTCATTTTTAATAGGCACATGGTGGCTGTTACTGCTGGTTTAAAAAAAATTGAGGCTCTGGCTCAGGAAAGCTGGGTTTCAGATAGGGACTGCAAAAAATACGGGGTATCAAAATGCTGTATTTGGAAGCCAAAAATAGTGTCTAAAACGGAGCCCGTAAGGATCAGCACTGTAAACACAGGTCTCCAGAGTGGAAGGGCTCTGCCACGCTTCTAGCTGTCAGCAAAAGCAACAGTTAAAAGCCAGACGTTTAATTTCTAACACAAAAGGAGGTGAGTTCAGACTGCAGCACCTGCAGGTGAGGAGCTGGGGTTTTCTCCAGAGACATGGAGCCCACTGAGGTTAATGTGATTATGTAAATGACGGAGATATAATTGCGTTATTGCCGCCCATCTGGCCCTCCCTGCAATTCATCAGTGATTTTATATTCCCCCTGCACCGCTGTGCTGACATACGAGGGCACTGAGCTGCCATAAATCACTGCTTGCCGTTGGCTGCAAGTGCCCTCTCGCCGTCGAGCCCCTGGTGCAGAGTCCCGCTGGACAGGGCATGGCCAGCGCATCAGGAAAATTCCTCCTGGATCCCCATTAATGTCTCTGGATGGGGTCCAGGGGATCGAGCTCCACTTGGCCTCTCTCAGAGGATGCTCCTGACAAAGTCAGGATCCTGCCTGTCATCCCAGCTAGGGCAGCGGGTCCTTCCTTCCCAGCATGGATTTTCTCAGCAGGATAACACAAATTCCCACTTCCCTCAGCAGTGGGGTTAAACACAAACCCAACACTACCGTGTAAAACACTGACTAACTCCGCACACCATCCCAGGTACCCCCCAACACTGCCTGTCCTGTAACCTGCGTTTTTCTTCCCATCAGTACGAATTCAAAGCCAAGAACATTAAGAAGAAGAAAGTGAGCATCATCGTGTCCGTGGATGGGGTGAAGGTGATTCTGCGCAAGAAGCAGAAGGTGAGTCTTCTCCAGCCCAGCCGGGGCACTCGGGGCCAGAGCCCCTGGGACGTGGGCTTTGACCGCGTCTGGGTATTCCCGCTGCTCAGGATGGTCACACTGCCACCCACAACTGGCCTTTTCCTGAAAATCACCCCAAATTTTCACAGGAAAACACTCGGTCTTTCATCAAGCTAACAACAAAACCTTGCTGAAAAAAAGAGTGGGAAGATTACACTGTGGCAAGAGGATTATTTTTTTCCATCAAAAATTGTCAGGCTTTCAGGAAATAGCGTTTCTTTCTCGTGTTAATACTAGCAGGCTTTTTCTGCGGCTGAGCACCCCTGAGCTCCTTCCCCAGGCTGTGCTTCCCACTGAGCCACAGCCGGATCCGGATCTCCTCAGCCCCAGCTCAGAGCCTTCTTCCCCAGCACGCGTTACCCTTCTGAATATTTGATGCTATAAATTAATCTCAGGGACCATTTTCAGCCCTGAAGGCTGTGATCAGATGACCAGATATGATAAATGATCGCAGAAATCTATTTTTATCCAAGATACCAATGAAACAGCCATTGCTCATGTAATCAAGCCGTAGCCTCATTTCAGCTTGGGACGAATGCGCCATTCTCCAGGGTTCCTGCCCTCAGCAGGGTGGAGTTTCATTTGTACCTGGCTCACTGTAATTCTGTTTCTGCCCTCTGCTTGCAGAGAAAGGAGTGGACCTGGGACGAGAGTAAGATGGTGGTGATGCACGACCCCGTGTACAGGTACGTGGCAGGAGCTTTCCACCAGCTAGGTCCAGTGGCCCTGAGCAATGTGTGTCCACCGTCCCGCTTGCTGGGTGACCTCCACCAAGGCTGGCTTTCCAAAGAAGCATGAAAAATTAACGAGGCTGCAGAATTAGCGCTGATGGGGAATCCTTTCCATACATTTTTGAGAGTGAGCTGGACTGATGTAGCTTTGGAGCTGGCTCTGCTTTGAACAGGGTTAGAGTAGATGACCCCCAGAGATGCCTTCACCCTGAATTACTCTCTGAATCTGATTCTGAAGACAGACTTTCCCCAGTTTTCCTTCAGAGCACGGCTCGCCGGGTGTTTCTGAAGCAGGGCCTTACAGGGAATTAACCTGTACGACGTGGTGCGATGGCATTGACTTTCCATAGCACCTGCCATGGGATCTCCAGGTATTTTGGAGACCATAAGCCCCACCCAGAGGTTTACGCTGCCTGTGAACCTGATGCTTCAGGAGCTTCCCTGAAGGCAACACCAGCGGTGGAGCGTATGCTGTGGGCACAGTTAAGAGCACAGGTTGCAGCAGGCTGTTAGTTCTGCCGAGTGAATTACTGTACCACAAGCGTGAAACCTGCAGCCCCAGAGCTGGTGTCACCAGTGCTGGTTTTCTGGGTGAGAGCCCCTGGGGAGAACATGAGGAGCAGAGGACGTGCTGATGCATTATCCATGCCTACCCCTCACTTCTGGCATTCTTTAAAGATTATTACAAGATGTGGTACATTGGCAATAATTGCTCCTATTGCAAGTTCAACACACAAATTCCAATGACAGAAAAGAGTAAAAGAAAAAAAACATTCCAAGAATCCCTTTGGTTTCTTCTCTATTCAGAGCTGAGCTCACTTGTCACATTTTTACCTAATTAAATCAAACATAGAAAAGGGTCTTTAAAAATGGTTTTTCAGCACGGGGAGAAGAAAGAGTCAGCCTGAACAGGAGAGAGAGAATCCTCCGAGTCCACTCAGGGTCCCTGGGAGAGGCACCCAGAGGATGCTGGCTTTTGTGCTGTGCCACCTGCCTGCTGCTGAGGATGGACCTGTGCCGGGTCCCCAGGCTGGCTGCACCGCGGCGGGCAGGACCATCGCTGTGCAGGCGGTTGTGCCACCCTGCAGCCCGAGCAGGGATTAATTGCTGGGGCTAAAAATAGCCACACGCTTTCCAATACTATAGATTTTTCTGCTTTCCCACGGCAGCTTTAAAAAGCTTTTGCCTGCTTCAGAAACCAGAAGGTTTTGCCATCCAGCCAGAAACACTCCCTAAAGCTGTCGCCTCCTGCCTTGACAGTTGCAGGAGGGGCCAAGCACCAGCACCACCTCGTTCCTCCAGCCCTGGGTGCTGTCAGCCAGCCTGTCCTGGGGACACACGGGAGCCTCCAAGGTTGTCTGGGGACAGAGACTCCCCTGGGGGTTTAACTGGTGTTTAATTTCCTTTGTCTCTTGCCCACCTAGAATCTTCTACGTGTCTCACGACTCACAAGACCTGAAAATATTTAGTTACATCGCAAGGGATGGCGCAAACAACTCCTTCAGGTGCAACGTCTTCAAGTCGAAGAAGAAGGTAGGATGCTCCCGGGGCGAGAGGTCTCTGAGGGACCTCGCACCTTCCCGTGCAGGAGCCAAAGTGATTGCTGGGTCGGCGGGTGCAGGTCCCTGGGGAGAGACCGAGGCGGGAAGTGGGGGGAAAGGCTCCCAGTTTTCCCACCCATGGGGCTGAGCAGCCCCCGGGTTTGCTCCGCAGAGCCAGGCGATGCGGGTGGTGCGCACAGTGGGCCAGGCCTTCGAGGTGTGCCACAAGCTGAGCCTGCAGCACGCCCTGCAGAATGCGGACGGGCAGGCGGACGGTGCCAGCGACAGGTCGGCCGAGGAGCAGCTGCTGGAAGGTGACACGCGGGTCCTCGTGGGGTGCGGGCAGACCCTCCCCAGGTGCGCTGGCACCAGGGATGCTTTGGGGTGGGGAGCTGCAGGGTGTCGTGTCCTTCAAGGACCAGCTCTAGTGACAGTGAGAGCTTCAGGACCCTTTGGATGGGGGCACAGGGAATCTGCCCTGTCTGCCCACCTGTTCCGGAGGTGGAGGCTGAGCTTCCTTGTCCAGAGGGCTGAGGGTCTGCAGGCAGCAGCCCCTTCCTCCTGCCCCTCCACAGCACACCGAGACTTGAAGCAAGTCCTGGCCTTGTCCCTGAGCTGCCACCCTGGCTCCTTGCTATGATCCTGCAGCGGGGGGGAGCTTGGATCTATTTATCCATCTCGTTTGAAGTTCACCAGATAAAGGGCTCCAAGATCACGGATGCGGACGAGGTTGCCATCGACTCTGACGGCATTTGTGTGTCTGAGAGGGGACCCGGAGAGCTGCCCGCTGCCAGGGGGGACCTCGGCATGCTGAAACCTGGGCAGCCCTCAAAGGATAAGAACTGCCAGGTAATGGGGGGACGGTCCATGTGCTCTGCTGCTGCTGGGGCCCCTCTGCTCGGGCTCACAGCTTGATTTGGAGGGGCTTTCATGGAGACCCCATTGCAGACCCACCTCCTGACTTCCTGCTCTTGCAGCCCCCATGGCAGGACAGGGCATTCAGCTCCCAGTTTACCCACAGTTAAGCTGTGTCTCAGCACAGGGGGCAGGAGGAGAGACAATAGTAGGGCCACAGGGCAGAGTGCAGAGGGGCTCTGCTGCAGCCATCGCTCAGCGCTAGAAAGGAGAAGCGAGGCAGGACCCCGTCTGCCACAGCAGCATCCACAGAACAGGCAGAAACTAAGAGGAGGCGTCTCTGGTGAGGTGACCATTTCCCCGCTGTGTGGGATGGATTTCTGCGCCCCCAGTGCTGCTCTGCAGCGGTCACTCGTCCGACCGCCCCAGCAGTGACCACCAGCTCGCCGTGATGAATAGTTACTCCGCAGAGCTTCTCTGTGAGCGCTACCCCGCAGCCTGAATGGCATTGCTTCATTGCACACGATCGTATCGCTTGCAGGGCCTGGCTGAAAACAGCTGCGGGGAAAGGCACTCCATGGGATTCATTTCGGCGGCTGGAAAGGCAAGGCTTTCCTGCGCTGTCCGACTGCGTGCTGGAGCTGCCCGAGCAGGGGAGTGCAGGGGGCAGGGAAGGGGCATGCTGCAAGGGGAACCACCCTAAAACATCCCCGCTGCCAGGTTGGGAGGCTGCCCAGCCCTGGGCTGCATGCTGAGACCTCCGGCGCTACGAAGGGCCAGGTGAGCCACGCATGGGGCCACCGCATGGTCCCAGGGCACGTGAGGTGGCTGCAAGCTCACCCATGCTGTGCCACACTGGCACAGCCTGGGCTCTGGGCACCACGCTGGGGCTCACAGCTGGGTCAGGAGCTGCTCTGAGATCAGTCAGTGTGTGCACTGCCCTTCTCACCCAGGGCATCTCCAAGGGCTGGGACCCCTGCAGCCTTTAATGTGCTGATGACCCTGACACTGCGGCTGCCACTGGCAAATGCTTCAGGCAACAAGAAACCACCCAATCTGGGCAGCCGCCTGATGGGGAAGGTGGTGGGGTATTTGGGTCACTCCATGCCATCTCTTCCCTGGGGACCTGCCCTCCCTGTTTGGAGCTCTTTTCTGCCAGACACAACAGCACAGCCCTGCCAGCTCTCCAGGAGCAGGAGTTGCTCCAAGACATGCTGTCCTTGGGATCAGGCAGCAGTGCAGCGCCTGACACCAAGCCAGGGCTGCCCCCTCAACAGTCCCTTGGTACCAGCGGTGCCACTGGCCTCTGGACCTTGGGGAACCACGGTCCAAATCCCAGCCTGAGCTGCTTGGTCTGCTCACCCTGCCCGTTTCTTTGTGCCCAGGACTCTGAGAACTACTCCCTCCACCCCGCCAGCTCCCAGCAGCTGCTCAGCCCGAGCAGCCCCTGCTCCTCGGCCTCCATCACCCCGCTGGCCTCCCAGCACTGCCTCCAGCTGCTCCAGCAGCAGCTCCTCCAGCAGCAGCAGCAGACGCAGGTGGCCGTGGCCCAGGTACGCCTCCTGCCCTCCCCTCGGGTGGCACCAGCCTGTCTCCTGTCCGTGCTCCAGCCTCGGGCCAGGCTGGGCTGTCACTGGGCACAGGTGGGAGCGGTACAGGGAGCTGGCGGACTGGCTCGCAGCATTGCTTGCAGCGTGGCTCGCAGCGTGGCTCGCAGCGTGGCTCGCAGCGTGGCTCGCAGCACTGCTTACAGCACAGCTTGCAGCATAGAACACAGACTGGTTTGGGCTGAAGGGACCTTCCAAGCTCATCCAGTCTAACCCCCTGCAGTGAGCAGGGACATCTGCAACCAGAGCAGGGTGCTCAGAGCCCCAAGGGCCAACCTGACCTGGGATGGTTCCAGGGATGGGGCTTCTCCCAGCTCTCGGGGCAACCTGGGCCAGGGTCTCACCACCCTCACTGTAAAAAGTTTCTTCCTTCTCTCTGGTCTGAATCTCCCTCTTCTAGTTTAACCCGTCACCCCTCATCCTGCCACAACAGCCCTGCACAGCCCTCAGCGGAGCTCGCAGCAGAGCTGAGCTGCTCAGACACGGAGCTGGCTGCACACATAAGCCCAGGCCGCTCCAGCAGGGTCACAGGGAGGCCCCTCAGAGCCCCCAGCTCCCCGTTCACCCCGTTTTTGGGAGCCAACCCCCGGTGCCCCTTCCCCCAAACCCGTATCAGAGCGGGGAGCCCGGTGCCCCCGGCTGGGCACCTCCCCGGCTCGTTCCATGGCACTGCGGGGGAGCAGCGGACCCGCCGCTCCCATCCTGTCTCCCCCCGCCCGGGATGCAGCCGTACCCCGAGAGCACCCGGGGACGGGGAGAGCCGGGGCGGGGGCTGCTGCGCCGGGGCCAGCAGGGGGCGCTCGAGGGCCGCCGCTCCGCTGCCACCGGGGATCGCGGGGGCGCTCGAGCCGTCCCGCACCGACCCCGGCCCCGCAGGTGCAGCTGCTGAAGGACCAACTGGCGGCCGAAACGGCGGCGCGGATCGAGGCGCAGGCCCGGGTGCGGCAGCTCCTGTTGACCAACCGTGACCTGCTGCAGCACGTCTCCCTGCTGGTGCGGCAGCTGACCGTGCTGGAAGCCCGGGAGCAGCACCGGCAACCGGGTGAGCGCAGGGGCCACCGTACCGGGCTCGTTTGGGTGCCGGGATGCTCCAGCACCATCCCTCCGGACCACGCCTGCACCCCTCGCAGTCCCAGGGAGCAGCTGGGATGCTCCCAGCACCATCCCAGTAGGCTTAGGGGGAGCTTTGGAGCATCTCAGCACCCCTTGCAGTCCCACTGGGATGCTCCCGGTACCAGCCTGCCAGGCTCTGCACCCCTCTCGGTCACGGGGAGCAGCGGGGCTGGAGGTCCCCAGCTCCTCACGTGCCCTCATCCCTCTCTCAACAGTTGACCGCTCCTTGCAAAACCTGTCCCTGGCTCAGTCCCTCTCCCTGAACCTGAAGAACCACTACAGCCTGGACGGCCACCTGCCCTCCACCTCCACCCCAGCCAGCATCCTGGGCAGTCCTGTGGCGCCCGGCTCGCTGCCAGCCCTGGGTCCCGGGGACTCCTACCTCAACCTCATCGGCCTGGAGAGGGGTGGCCACCGCTTCGGCAGCAAGGAGGGCGACGAGGGCCTGGCTGTGCCCGAGGGGCAGGACGGGCTCAGCCGGCGCGTGGAGGGCTCCGAGGTCAGCGAGTTCGCTCTGCTCAACGGGAGCAGCCGGCAGAAGGTGGATGACACGGACAGAGGGGACGAGGACAGGTAGGATGGGCCGCCTCCGTCTCCCACTGGCTGGAGCAGGAGCACCCCGAGCAGACCCTCCTGCTCCCCACTGCTGCCCCGGGAGGGCTCCCATCGCACAGGCCCTGTTCTGGAGGGCTGGCGGCAGCAGAGCCTGCAGCAAGGGCTGTGCTCTGGGCACTCGGGATGGGGACAGGCAGCCCAGGGGCTGTGCACTGGCTCAGGTGCAATAAGCCAGGGCAAGGAACGCACCGTGTCCCCGCCATGGAGTCACAGCCTGCCCTGCGCCTATCCCCCGGCTGTGATACAGTCCTTGCCACCTCACTTCACCCCAGCTCCAGCATTTGTAGACAGTAGGATGCACTGGTGGGACCCAGCAAAGGTCTTTTGGGGAGCATAGGGCAGCCAATCCAAGTCCCCCGTGCAGGTAAGTACTTGCCTGTCACCTCCTCTCTCTGCTTTTGCTTCCCAGGCGGAAGCAGCCCATTCCCAAGCTCAACCCACCACCGCCCATCCTACGGAAAAGGTCAAGCAAGACCTCCCCGAGCCTGGAAGTGGAGGTGAAGCCTGAGAGTGCTGCCCACATGAGCTTGCCCAGTCCCAGCATCTCCAGCCTCACCAACATCACTGCCAGCTCGCTCACCCTCTCGGACCCTGAGGCAAGGACTCCTGCGCGGAGCGCTGCCTCCAGCACAGAGCCCATCCCTGCTGGGATCTGCCAACGTGCTCTGGGCAAGGACAGGACTGGAGACAGCGGGCATATGTCCCCCCTGGCCAGTATCCACGACCCTGCAGCCAGTGAGGCCCTGGCCAAGGACTTGGCCACCCTGGCCAGCCCCACGGACAGCACGCTGCCTTTCTCCCCTGCGGACAACACCTGCTTGCACATCAGTTTCTCAGAAGATGAGCTGCTTGAACCAGAGCTGGACACTGCCGGGAGGCCCAGCAGAGTCCCCCCTTAGTGGGACCGCAGTAGGTGGCAGCTGGCTGGCAAGCAGTCCCAGCAGCTCCGTCCATGCCTCTCCACCAGCCCGCTCTGGGGCTGGGAGCCCCTGCGCCCAGGTCCTTTTGCTGTCCCCATCCCACACAGCAGCTCCCCACCACCACTTATGGGGCTGGCACACAGGATGCAGCCTGGCCAGCCCTGCACCAGCTCACACCGCCTTCCCGCTGCCCTGCCCCTGCTCAGACGGCCACGGTGCTGCCTGGCAGAGGCACAGTTCCCGTTCATCACTACATCCCTTCTGCTGGCCGGGCGGCTGCAGACAGCCCCAGCCTTCCTGCAGCGGCCGGGTGTCTTGCCCAGCCCCTGGCAGTGTAGGTGCCATCACCGCCTGCTAGGCAGCTCAGGAGGGCGAGGAGCTGGCAGACGGCTCTGCTGAAGGCCCGGGCACGCTGGACGGGGATGGCACTGGCTGAAGTTGCTCTGGGGAGGTTCCCAGCCAGCCAGCATTCCCCATAGGGTGCTCCATGGCAGAAACATCTCCGGGGGGCTGAACGATGGGAGCCCCCAGGCAGGGGCACAGCACGACACAGGGCTGTGAACACAGGACATGCGGCTGCTGGCACTAACCCAGTTCATCGGTTGCCACTCACAGTACCGGCGTGAGCTCCCCGAGGTGGGTGCCAGGCTGCCATGGGCCAGGTCTCTCCAGGGTAGCACATGTCCACCAGCACCATGCTGTGCCCACCCCAGCCCTGCTTTTGGGGACAGCAGCCCCATCACCATGTCCCCACACGGCGAAGCCACCACTGCCTCCCTCCACAGGTGCCTTTTCCACACCCCAGCACCCACTGCCCGCTGACCTGGGGCCACCCCTGAGGCCACTAATGGGGCGCAGGGCTGGCCCTGGGAGCCTGTGGCTGGGGCAGGTGACCCCCAGAGGGAGGGTGCACCCCGTTTTGGGGCAGGGATGGGAGAGCCCTCCCGTGCCTCTGAGCTGGTGGCTGCAGCAGGAGGCTGCTCCATCGTGCTGATTTTAAGGTGTTACGGTGTGGTTTGGGTTTGGTCTAGGAAGTGTGAGAGTCCTGGGATGAGTTAAGGTTTAAGGAAGAAGCCCAGCCCTGGGTGAAGGGCTGAGGCAAGGCCTCGGTGGTGCCATGTGTCCCCTTCAGACCGGGCAGGTTTCGGAGAGGGACCCGAGGAGGTGCTCGTCCCCCTCGGCTGTTTGCAAGAGAACGTTGGGAAAGTGTTGGAAGGTCAAATTGAGGAAAGTGTCAAGCAGAAATGGAGACTCGGAGCAGCTGCACTGCCTGTTCCTGGCATGGCACTGGTCCCGCAGCGGGGGAGATGGGGGGTGATGGGACACCCACCCCAGAACCAGCCACGGCGGTGGGAGCCGGCAGCATCACCGCTGGTGACTGGGCCGGGGGCTTGTAAAGCTGCGGCTGGGCTGTCCTGTAGCGCAGTAGAGACAGACCAGCCCATCCGTAGGAATAAAATACACTGCAGTTTGGTAACTGACTTTTAAAGGAAAAAAAATAAATAAAGGTGTCTGATTTGCAGAGGAAGTGCTGTGGTCTCTGCCCCGCTGGGACCCACCTGTGGGAAGCCCCAAGCCAAGCTGCTGCTCCTGGGTGCGGACTGGGGACCCCCGGGTATTGCCAAAGCAGCAAGATCCCCGCTGGGAATGAAGGCTGCCCTGAGCCACCAGCCCGCTCCCCTGCACCCTCCCCGTTCTACAGCCCCGGTCAAACACAAGTCCAGCAGCCCCGTCTGCTCCCCCTGGCAGTGCCGGCGACAGCAGGAGGTCCTGTGTCCCCACCCATGCTGCCAGGCAGGGGACTGGTTCCTCGGTTAGGGATGGGGCCCATTTCCAATGTGAACCCCCTGCCTGGAGCCCGGCAGCACCCACACCATGCTGCTCAGCACCGAGCGCCGCTGCCTGCTGCAGCCCCCGGGCAGGGCTCCGCTCCCCTCACACCACTTTTGCCCTTTCTTGTCCCCATTTTGGCTCCCCAAATAAATCCCAGCCCGGCACGCAGGATGGCAGTACCACAGCGGGAGGAGGCAGAGCGCAGGCAGGTGGCAAAGCCCAGTGTGCGGGATGGGATGAGACCAGTCACATGGCAGGGTGCTGGGACCCCTCCCCTCTGCAGCACCCTGGCCCCTCCGAGGTAAGGAAGGGAACCCACGGGTGATCCAGCACGTAGGCTCCAGAACAGGTGGGAACCCCCAAGACTGTCCCCCCATGGAGGAGCGGGGACCCAGCTAGAGGGACCCAGCCCAGCCCTGGAGGTTGGATGGACCCAGCACTCAGGACCTCTGTGGGGGTCTTGGAGCCCCTTTCCACCCTCCACAGAGCGGGAGCAGCCTCCAGCGTGCTGCTGCTGGGAGCCCTTTCCCCAGGCCCACTGCAGACATCTGCCTGGGGGGGCTGCCCACGCGGGAGGGAGCACTTCCAACCCAGCGTCTTATTATGCTTCCTTCATGGAAGAAACTTTTTCCTTTGCTGTCTGGTAAGCTGCTAGCAATCATCAGGCAGGCAGGTGGTAAAGATTCACATCCATCAAACAATGCCATTTAGTTTGTAACCTGTGACTAAATCTGGTGTTAGCTTTAATTTCAGAGTCTGCTTTAGGGCTCGCTTGTTAATCTCTATGCAAAGCAGATGAAATGAATATGCAGCATTTTGGATGTAATTGTACGGCTTCAATTCAGCACTATAATTTTCCAAACAGGATCTTGCAATCAAGCTTCTATTCATTAGTGTATAAACAATTTAGTTTCTCAGCTCTCCAGTATGCCAATCATCTCAATGGAGTGAGCATCCTCGACCAAATGAGGAGGAAAGTTTCCTTTGTGTAACAGAGGTAAAAGTTGCTCCGTACTTCAGACAATCCCCACCCAGCAGATCCTGGCCATTCCCATGGAATGGCCACACAACACTGACTGGCTGCAACTGGAGTCCCAGGGGGGCGATGCCCCAGTGACCTCTCAGCCAACGTAGCCCCAGAGCCCAGCAAGTCTCAGGCTGCCTGCAGAGGTGAGACCATGCAGCACCTTTCCATCACCCAGCGATGGTCGGGGCTCCCCGAGAGCAGCCCGTGGCTCTGAGGAGGGGACGACCACCCCAGCCAAAGCCCCCTGCACATCCCCATCTCCTCCAGCCTGCACTCACCCCACAAGCTCAGCCTTCCCAGCCAGCACTGCGGGACAGGGCACCAGGACACCCCTCACCCCAGGCTGATGGCAGCTCCCCAATGGAGGATGGGGCCAGGCTGGCACGGGGTGGGTGGGGAGCAGGTTTCAGTCCCAGGGGCTCAAGCCCCTCACTGCTGGGTGCTTTCCTTGGTGGGGACCTGAGGGTGCTGCACACCCACGAGTGCACCCGGCCGCATCCCCATCCCTCCGTGCCCATCATCGCTCCTCGAAGGGACCGGCGAGAACCTCGACAAAGGGAAGCGCCGTCAGCGGAGCCGCTCAGCGCAGTCTCCGTTTCCAAATGAATATCGACAGCGCTAATTACAGGCCGCCATGCAGACAGCTTATTAGCTTGTCACAAAAAGACGGTATTGAACTCAAAGCCCGCGGTATTCACAGAGCGCAGCAAGACGCTCCCCAGACAGCACAGCGAACCAGGCAGGCGAACAACCTCCAGCAAAACTAATTACTTCCTGATTGTCTAAGGCCACCCACTGGGTATAATAGTATAGACTAAATTTGGCATATACATAACTAAGCACTCGGCACCAATTTGGCGTACAATAATCATCCTCTGTGTTGCATAATTAAAATCTGATCACTTGGAATAATTATTTCATATTCCTGGTACCGGGTGAGGATTGCATAATGTGGGGTGGCAGGAGCGCGAGGCCGGGAGCGAAACTGTCCACTTTCAGCGGCGTGAGCCCCTGGGAAGGACGTTACAGCTCTGGGTATGGCGAGAGACCTGCTCAGCGCCTGCAGCCGCTGGCGGGTGCCCATAACCCTGCGGGCAAGACGCTGCGGTGCCCCAAGGCTGGCGGTCAGCACCGGCTGCGGAGGAGCTGGAGTCACCATAACTCTGCCCCTCCGCAGCTACGAGCCGGTGCTGAGCACCGACCCTGCGAGCCCTCCCCGGCGGGGAAGGATGAACCCGCTCAGAACAGGCTGTCCCCACGTCCCCGAGCAAACACTCTCTGTATTGACCTTTCCAGGCAGGCTGCTGCCCCGCTGCCCGCCCGCCCGGGATGCTCACCGCCCGACCCCATTGTGCTCGCGCGTCTGCTAAAGGCATTTGGAAAGACACGGCAATAAAAAATAAAAATCAAGTGGAACGTGTGTGTCTAATCCATTAACTTCCTCCGGCGGCTCCCCGGGGACCTGGCGAGGAGCAGAAAGAATACGTGGATATTGCACGCGCCCTGGCACCTTGTCCCCGGGCCAGCCCCGCCGCTGGCCGCTGCCACGGGCTCATAAATCACGGCGGGCGACAGCGTTTCACAGCTCACTTCCCAGCCAGGATATGGCCATTCCTGCTGATTACACGCCCGGCGCGCGGGGGAAGCTGCATCTCCCACTTCCAGGAAGGGAGGATCCGCAAGGAAAACGCATTGATAAAAAGAAGAACGAAATCAGCTTTGTTCATGTTGCGAATCTCCCATTGTTCCTGCTGCGGCCGTCAGCCCTCGCTGGAGAAAGTATTTCCTCAGCGATAAATCTCCTGGGCTCCTCGCAGCCCTCGCCTTGGCACCGGACCCTCCTCGGGTTGTTTTGAAAGAAAAAGCAGCTTTTTGTCCCGGGCCCCTCCGTGGGGCGCGCTGGGCAGTTTGTGGTGTGATCCTGGGGGGTGAGGGACATCCCCGGGGCAGGGGAAGGTGTGGGGGGGTGCCCCTCCTGGGGGTCTCTGATCCCTGTCTCCAGCCAGCGCCGCTCCAGCGGACCTGCACTGCTGCCCCCATCCCGTAGAGCCCGTGTCCTCCCCGCCGGCACAGCACAGCCCAGGGAAAGCAAGTCTGACCGGGGCCACGCTAACCACAGCGCCGAACCACGGAGCACTCGAAATACAGGAGCCAGGCTGACAGTTGTACAAGAAAAATAGATCGGGTTTCCAAGAAAATAGAGGCGAGCCGATCTGATTTTCATCAGCATCTTCAGCCGCCTTTTGGGAAGCCCCAGCCTGCTCCTCATTCCTGCTCTCCACTTTACAAACCACTTAATTCCTTGTTGCTTTGGAAACCCTGACAAAGACCCTCTGCATCCCCCAAAATAACGAGCAACAGATGCTGCTGCGACCTCAGCAACTTCCTGGAAACATACATTTGTCAAAATAAAAATAAAAAGATTAATGTGAGGAAGGCTCTTAAATTATAAGGAAGCAGAGCCCGGCTGCACACGCCTGCCGTCAGCAACGGCCGAGCCCCTGGACTGCAGAGAAACGCGGGGCCGGCCAGGGAGGGGGCTGCAGGGCCAGGGGTCCCCACGCCCCTGGAGGTCCCCACGCCCCTGGGGGTCCCCACGCTCCTGCTGCCCTCCGGACCCAGGAGGGGCTGCAGCCAGTCTGGGACCAGCCGTGGGCTGAGCTGACACCGCGGGGTCCCTGCCAGGGCCCACCAGCTGCGCCGGCAGGGGCTTCAGTTTGGGAGTGGCAACCCGCCGTCTCGCTTCAAGTCAGGTTTGTGAAATAGTTGGAGAATAAAGGTAAAAATGAACAATTTCAGCACAAAACCCATCCCTGAGCAGCCCCGTCGCCAGAAGGGCTGAAGTCTGGCAACTCCACCTGCAGCACGAGTTACCCCGGGTGCGAGTTACTCCAAGCACCGTCCTCACCCCTGCCCATTTCTCAGTTTATAGCAGTAACTGCTCTTCACCGCGTTTCGAAGCCCCTCTGCTCACCCCGCGGGGGAAGGAGCTGCGCAAACCACAGCTAACCAGGAACCTACTGGGTGTGAGTGCTGGAACACCAGTGGGTTTCCACCTCACCCTCTGCTGCAGCCACCTGGCACGTCGCAGGGGACGGGGCTCATACTGGGGCATGAGTGCTTGCCAACAGCACACGCGATGCCCACCAACGGACAAGGGCTCGTGACAGCCGCGCTGGTGAGTGACGCCCTGGCACAAGCCATCCCTTTGTAGCCCGGAACCCGCAGCACTCACCAGAGCCCTGGGAAGGGAGGGAGGCTCCACAGGCTCCAGGCAGGGGAAACCCCTTTTCTCTCCCAGCTTTATAGGATCGGCCAGAAACGAGCTGCCAGGAAGGGCTTCTCCTTGGCCTGGGCTGAGGTGGGCTGGGTGGTCCTGGGGGTTTGCTGCACCTGGAGTAGGAGGGTCATCCTATCCCCTGGGCACATTGCGCGTCGAATCGCCACCCATCTCCTGGTTGCACCCAGTGTCTGCTGCTGCCTGACAAGCCCTGACCATGGGACCTGAGGGACAGTCCTCCTGTGAGGGTGTTTTCTCCCTGGGGACCGTGTGACCAGGCTGGGGGTGCACCCACCTTGGTGAGAGGCTGCAGCACCCCAGGACGTTGAGCAGGGACGGCATGCTGGGGGCCTGTCCCCTTGCCCATGCTGGGGATGCGGTGGTGGCACAGGGGTCGGCACAGCCTGGCTGCTCCCACACCAGCACCGCAGGGTGCGCGGGGTGCTGCTGTGCCAGGAATGCAAATCCTGACCCGGGCTGGGCTGGGGCTCTGCCTTCCCCAGCACCAGCCGGGATTCCTGCCGTAGCTATGGCAACAGCCATATACATTTACATATTCTTCCCATTAATCGCAGGGACATCCAGAGCAACTGCCTTCGCCGGGGGTGGTTTCCATCCTGCCGAAGGAGGGTGCAGCGTTCCCCTCCTCGTGGAGCTCATTGGGGTCGGCTGGGGGTGGGAGCAGGGGGAACAGCCTGGTGCAGCTGCTGCTGGTGCTCCGCCATGCGCTGGCACCTTCAGGCAGTGATGGGGCAGCTCAACGCAGCACTGCCCTTGAACCAGCTCCTGCGTGAAACCCCGTCAGGAGGAGAAAAATCAAACCGTTGGCTGCTCGACATGTGTTTGTCTGACCTCTGTCATCAGCAAAGGACCCAGAGCGGTCAGGTCAGGAGATGTCCACGCTTACTCACATCAACCCCTCCTTGGTTCCCAGTTTCCTCCACCCACGCTCCACAGCTGTCTTTGCCCATTGGCGCTTTGGATCAAACACAACCCTCTGCTGTGGAGGATGCAGAGGTTGTTACCTCCATGTTTTGCTTCAGCCAGAGCAGGCAGCAAAAACTGGGCAGGGGGAGCACGAACCCCATGTGAAGAAGGCAAAGCAAAGTGGTCCCTGGGGAGCATGTGCCGCGGGGAGACCGTGTTTCCCAGAGCTGATGGAGCTGCAGGGCGGCCGTTTCCAGCGCGGTGGAGACCCTGTGCCCTGCGGCTCAGGGGGCGGGAGCCCTGCTCTGCTGCTTCACTCTTAAAAATAACATCCAGAGAGTGATTAAAAGCTGTTGGAACCTGTGGGTGCAGCAGACATGGCTCCCAAGCCGAAGCAAAGCTCAGCAGCCGTGTCTACTCCAGCAAGGACATGGTGCTGGAGCCCACACAGGTGGCAGAGCAGAAAGGGCCCAAAAAATGACCTTCCGTCACATTAATGAGAGCCGAGATGCTGCCGGTGAGCTTGTTGGTGCTGGCAGGTGCGTGTGGGTGCTGCCAGCTCCCAACAGCGGTGCCAGGGGCCTCCTGTGCCAAGGGATAACAAGCGCCGTGCTGGAGCGCGGGCACAGCCAGCCCTGCTGGCTTCAATCGTGGCAGCGTGTGCCGAGGATGCTGGCTGAGCCCCGGCTGCCTTCTGCAGGGCTCACCCAGAAGGTTTCGCCTTGCGGGTTACAGCTGGCAGCACCTCTGTGCTGCCAGGAGCCGAGACGTTTCGTCCTGAGCCGGGGAAGGGAGCTCGTTTGCTGCACTAACGGGAGGAGAAAAGCCGTTGGAGCTGCTCGATCCCACTGCTCCCTTGCACGGAGCGTTGCGCAGAGCCGCGGCTGCACCGCACGGCTGGGGAGCAGCGCCGGCTCTCGTGGCGAGGTGCAGGGAGCCCAGCACTGCGCAGGGACATCGTCTCCTTTGCTGCTGCCTGCTCCCTCCCCAGCTCGTGGGTGCTCGAGGGGCACCACAGCACCGGGGTGGGACCACGGCACGCTGCGAGCCACAGCACCGCACCGGTTCACAAAGAAACGGGCACGGCTGCCCAGGCACGGCAGGTCCCACCGGCTGTGGGCACTGTCTCCTGGGGACACCAGCCACCGTGCCCACACCGCGGCTGCCCCAGGGCTTTCTGTGCTCTGCTCAGGCCCGTGGGCTCTGTCGGGCTGCTGAGGCCAGGGCAGCCCTGCCTGCAGCATCGCACCCCCGGGCCCTCCCGTGCCGCAGCAGGAGTTTGTGTCACCGCTGGAAGCCCCTAAGGGACACGTGGTGGCTGCTGCCCTCACCCGAGCTCGCAGCGTGCACCGCAGGGTCTTTGCCGTGCACGCAGGCTCTGCCGGAGGGCTCGGAGCAGCCCTGCCCTGGCCCCATGTTGCCAGGATTTAAGACCCACCAGTTTCCTCTGCCCTTTCCACTCAACCAACCTGCAGAAAGTTTTATAAACTTGAGGAAACATGAGTCAAAGCAGAAGGAGCCCAAAGCTGAGCCAAAGCGTGACCTCAGCAACCTCCCCTCTTTGTCCAGCCTGGGACCTCGTTATTATCTGTCAGCATTTGCTGAGTCTCCTCCTTTCGGGGGACGCACCAGGCCCTTCCGGAGGAGCGGGGCCTCGCCACAGCCCGCGCTCCTCTAATGACTCTGTTATCTCTGCCGTTTCCAGCCCCGCTTCCCTCCGCCGGCGGAGGGGCGATGCCCTCGCCGGGCTGGCAGTCCCCGGCCCATGCCTGCACGGACCCCTCGAGGGACGGATTTGTCCCACCAGTCTGTGGGGTTCAGGGCCGTGTCCTGTATGGGGCTGCAGGAGGGGGCTCTCCCCACCCTTGGCAGCGGCAGCCGCAGGGATGAGGGTTTGATGGAGGTTACAGCTAGTGTAAGGCTCAGCTCTGGCAATTAACACTGTCCCATGGATGCTGCTGCTACTCCCATCCCACCCCACTCCACCCCACCCCACCCCACCCCACCCCACCCCCAGGTCTGACGGAAGGGGGGCCGAGCCCAGCAGAACAGGGGCCGAGAGAAGATGGAGCACAGTTTGCTGTCTAGAGCATGAACCTGCCTGTCTGGCACGAGGGCAGGGACAGGCAGGGAGCGTTTGGTGCAAAGGAAGGAAAGGGAAGAATTAAACCCCCAGAACTTCCCTGCTGTGGCTCTCTCTCCCGCCCCCGCTCTCCTCCTTGGCCGCTCGCTCTTCTCCTGGATGTGCATGGTTGATGCTACCCAAGCAGGCTGGAGACGGGGTATATCAGCTGAAAGCAATTTACTTGGAAATCCAGCTGCCAGATTTTCCTTCATTTGTTTACTTTTAAATGCTTTTTTAAAAGCCAAAGTACACAAGGCAGCCAAATTGCTGACATGTGTGCCGGGCCGGTACCCTGCAAAGGCTGCATTCTTTCATGTCCTCCTGGGCTCAAATCCACTCATGTTTATTTAAAATACGTAGAACACTTCAGCGCTGTTAAGGACCATGTTTTATAGTAAATGGAAAAAGATTTCCTCACAGGCCAAGGGGAGAGGATAAGAATCACTGCAGTTCAGTTCTGTTCTGACAGCCCTTTGCCTGCCACACCAGGGCCCGGCCGCCCACGTCCCACCAACGGGCTCGGCCCGGTGCCCGGACCCAGTAGCTCTGGTTGCTCCTCGGGAGCTGCTGGTGCTCTGGAAATGTTGGAGACAGGTGGACGAGAGGCTCCAGCAGCACTTGTGGGGCTTGGCCCTTCTCCCCCAGATCCATGGGGCAGTTGGCCGGAGATGGCTGGAAGAAACCCCAAGAGAGGGTTGAGGTTACCGAGGTTCTCCACGGCGTCAGAGTCTTGGGCTGTCACACTGCTACCTCCACCCACCAGCTTAGCCCAGAACCTTCTCTCATCGCTTTCCCACGCCTGTACTCTCACCCCTCGCAGTTTCTCTTCAGCACACACCTACAAACCATGGATGCTAAAGCTACAGGTGTGATACCAGCCTGCATGAGCCCAGCCACAGCTCCGGGGCAGCCCTTGTGAATCCACAGAGACGGGTCGGCAGCGCCCGGGAACAGGTTAGCAGGAACACCGGGAGGTAGCAGACCTGCCACAGCAGAGAACGAGGCATCACAGACTTCTTACGGATGACGTGTAATGACACATCCTCTCAAAAATACAAATATGGTAAAATAAATATGATAAAGATGCTGGAACGGATAGCAAATAAATATTTTAAGGACAGTAACAGCTAAATGGGACTACACATGGAAGTAGATGTTCAAATTCAGAATTTTTAAGTGTGTTGTTAATGTGGCATTTGGGGAGGGAACGAGGGTGGAAGGGGCGCTTCCAACTGATGCTGCCGCTCCCCAAACCATCCCTCTGTGGTTGACGCAAGCTGAACTCTACAGGGTAACGTAAGGATGCGCATCAGAGAGTGAAAATGTCAACAAACAGCAAATAAATCCCGCGGGCTCTTGTCACTGCTGAGGCTTAGAGAAACACGGACAGGCAACACACAGAAAGGAGCAAGGAAGCGCCTTACAGCTCTAGTCGAATTATCTGCTAGCAGCAAGCCAGAGGTGGACAGTGGCTTTGTGAAAGGCGCTGGTGCCCCTGCCAGGCCTCCTTCCTAAAGAGCGGGTCACTGACGCAGCCAGAACTGCTCTGCTTTGTTTCCTAGCAAGAAGCAGGAGAAAGCAGGAACCTCCACTCGTGAACTGTTAATCACTTGGAGTGCAGCACCTTCAGAGCTTCATTGTAATTAGCCAGACGAGGAAATCTTCAAAAGGATTCCTCCCGTGGAGTCCCAGACTCAGATTATGTCATGCCCTGAACACAACATCCCACAACTGGTTTCACTCATGGTTAGAAGAAACAAAGGCTCTGATGGGGAGCAGAGGGGCTTTGCCCGGGCAAGCGCTGTGCACGGGTGCTACACGTGTTTTGGGGATGTTCTCCCCCTAACCGCCGCCCTTGCTCCTTGGCTCCCTTAGAGCCGTTCCCACTCTTCGCACCGCCACCACTGCGAAGAGCAGCCCCGAGCTGAGAGACCTCTGAAAGGCGGGACAGCCCGCGGTGTTCAGAAGTGGGGAACACCCTTCCCAGACCGCTCAGAGCAACACGTCTCATCTGCCATCCCTCAGGCAGCGACATCGCCAACTGCCTTCCCGACGGCAGCGCAAACGGGCCGACTCTAGAGGGAAGCGTGCCGAACGGCGGGCAGCTGCCAGCCGGAGCCAGGAGGGCAGGGTGACGGGCCCACCACCACCTCCCACCCGCACGCCCTGGCTCTGCATGCGTCCCGCTGCTTGCGCTGGGGAGGAAGAAGAGGGCTCCCCTCGAGCGCTGGGGAGGAAGAACAGGGCTCCCCTCGAGCGCTGGGTCCGAGCCTTCCGTGGCCGTGCTGAGCCTCCCCAGGCACTGCACAAGGACGAAGGGGAGTAAACGAGCAGAGAGCGCTCTGTTGGGTGGGACCACCCCGTCCGGAGGAGCCGGGGCAGAGGGGGAAGTGGCATGCCCCAAGGCCGCACAATGAGATGGTGACGGTCAGGAAAGGGAAGCCGTGTTGCCTGTCTCCCAGTGTAGGGCTCTACCCCCTGGTCCACGCTGCGACGTTCTTTCCCCTCTGCAACATGCTGGTGTCAAAGTCAGAAAACAAACACGTGAAAGCCTGTAACAATAAAGAGCCCAAGGACTGATAGTAAAGACTCCAGCAGCTGTAGGGAGCCAAAAGCTTCTTGGAGGGGGTTGGATGGAAGTTGAGTTTCCCTCCCTGCTTGCATTGTATTTCTTTCCTCTGCCAAAATGTGCTTCCTGAGTCTTGGGCAGAGCTCTCCGCCGCTGACCCTCACCTTCCTCTGTTTAGCCTGGAGCGCAGGCTGCCCACGAGCGCCCGGGGCCGCGCCTGGGGACAGGCAGAGCCTCCCGCTGCCTGCACATGGCCGGGGTCAGGCCTGCTGTCAGCCGCTTCCTGAGGACGAGAGCCAAGCCGGGCCACACCTGAGCGCGTCCCGCGGGAGCCGCCGGGCAGCGCTCGGCCGCAGGAGGCTGGGGAGAGCTGCGGGCCGCGGACGGCAGGCGGTTACAATTGATGCGGCTCGCGTTGGAGGGCTCCATCCAGCCCTTTTCTCCCAGACAAAGGTGGGTCGGGTTCCGCGCTCCGCACAGCTGTAAAGGGGAGCAGCGAGAACAAAGCAGAGGTCAGACGGTGCTCTAACCAAAGGGGTAATTCTGACTCCATTAACGTTGTCGCTCCCGTTTGCGTGGCAGCAGAAGGCTGTGCTACTACTTAAAAAGAGCTGAACCACCCTCAGGGTGACTCACAGCCCTTCACAGAGCTGCCACGCTGCTTTTACAAATATTAGAGCAATGCCTCCGAGTCGGTGTTTTGTACGGTTTAACCTATCCACTCGGGAGCAGACCCATAGCTCTTTTCTAAAGCTCCCCTTCCCTGTATTTTATTTCCTCTCTTGGTGCCAGAATCAGAGCCAAAGTGGAGCTTAACAAAGCAACGGGCATGGCCATTCTTCCCAGCTCTCATTTCCCCTGGTGTGAAGAGAGAAATTAATTTAAACCTTATCAACACAGCAAAAGCTGTTCTCCATTTTGTGCTGCAAAACACAACACAGCGTGAACGAAACACTCACTTGAACCATCTGCATTTGCCAGCCCAGCCAAGGGCTCAGGAACACGCAGGTTGGAATCCTTTTGTTCAGGCATCTGCAACCAACAAACGTCATCTACGCGATTTCGCCAGCAGCGGCAATGGGGAGATGCTTGGGATGCAGGCAAGGTACAAGAGCTTTTAACTTATTAAATGCTCTTGTTCCTTTTCTCTGAGCCCTCATTCCTGGATCCAGACAGCTGCAGCCAAGCTCTTCGTGTCCCAGCAGCTCCTGGGACAGCCCAGAGCAGCTCTCAGCCAGCCCGGCAGATCAGAGCGCACGGGAGGCACCGCTCTCCTCATCGCCTGCTCTCGCTGCACAGGCACCACGCACAAGGGGAACCTGCGCCCATGCATGCAGGAGACTTGCCAGAGCTCTTGCAACACGTGTAAAGGAGCAGAGAAACTTCTTGTGGAAGCCAAAAGAAACCAAAAGTGGGAACAACCCCTGCAGCACTGAGTGTGCGGCACTGCTGACCCGCCGCTGGGGCGAGAACCTCCCCTCTTTCCGCATCTCCTTCTGCTCGCGGTGCTGATTTAACACCTTAATATCCAAAAGGACACTACAGAGTTTTGGCTTCTAGTTTGCTGTTCCACATTTTCTCAGCTGCTCTCCTTTCACCAAAGTATTATCTGTACCACATGCAACCATGCAGAAAGTGTCCTAGAACAGACTCAGGTCAAGTCCCCAGCTGGAAGGGCTCATGTCAAAACCACACAACGATTAACAGGAGGGCAAGGTTGCTTTATTCAGACCCTTCAGTAAAGTGATGGCTATTCCTAATAAAAAGAATTAACGTGCTTGTACATGAAGTTAAAGGTTGCACTTGACCTGCTTCCCGTGTGTGCCTGTTGCACATCACTGGCACCAGCCCCACCGGCTCGAAACCGTCCTGCTCTCTGCAGCACCAGGGACACCCACTTTCTGGATTCAGAGAAGCAAATACGATCTACACTGGGATTTCTCAACCACCTCCATCTGCTTTGGCTCTGCCGTAACATCCCCAAGTCACATCAAATGGGATTGAGGGGATCAGAACATTTTCAAGTCTTTTTTCTTCCTCGTCTCACTTCATACTCACTCCCAGACTTTTCGTATGTAGGAAAAATCAAGTTGAGACAAATTGAAGTGAGTTTGTAGCAGAGACAAAAGTCCTAATCAGGTTTCTATCAGCAAGACTGAAGTACCCTTCGGACTTTGGTGACAGTACCTTCAGAGATGCCCGAGATCAGCTTAGTGCAGCCACAAGAGGGAGTGTTGAATCTCCTGCTCGTACCAGATGGATTCCAGCTTCAAAACGCTTCTAGCACAGAACACAGAGAGCTTCCACCAGGATATTACAAAGTTATCCTGAGCTCCAGATTTCTTCTCTGGCTTTACACGAGCATCCTTGTTCTGAATGTGGAAGTATGAAACTTTGGTATAAAGATGCAGGGGGGTGGTGGGAAATCTACCTTACAAACCCATTCTGGAGCCATATTGCAATTGAGGGCACAGAGGAGTACGAGAATCAGTTTTGCCCTGGCCAGCCTCAGCTTACAGATGCTCGAAAGGCGAGTTCCACCTGACCTGACTCCTGGGAGTCTCTTCTTTATCAGGGATGGTAATAGTGATAACAGGATGTGCAGCAGAATTATGAAACTGGCAGAGAGTGAAACAAACCCACTTACGTGGCACCACTTGCTCAGCTGTGGTGGCTATAAGCAGACTGGGAGATGCTGTTGGACTCCTGGCTTTTCTGGCTAACAGCCCACCCTCTCCAGCCCTTCTGCCTCAGGAGTTAAGCAGAAGCATTTGAGATCAGGGCATGTCACACTGTCAGATGTCTTGGAGGGGGACGCTCTCCTCAGACGGATGCCATCGCGCCAGTGCCACACGATCCTGCTGCACCAGAAACACACGCTCCTGCCTTACCAAGATCACACCAGGATTTTACTCTTCCCATCTGTCATCTGACGGAACAGAGCAGGTTCTGCCTCACCTAACCCATGGTATGACAAGCTACCACAACACCGGCTAAGCATTTCGTTAATTGGACATGTGAGATTAGAAGCTCTGGCAGACCAAAGAGCCTGCGACAGAACAACTAAACGCTTCTCCCATCACCAGTAAAATCTCTGTGTGGAATCTGTACGCGTCCGCTCTCTACCTGCCAAAAAACCATCAAGATACATTCCTCAAAAATACTTTTATAGTCTTTACTGAGTCTTGACATTCACTTGTTCTAAGGTTTCCAAGAAAACATTACAGCTCCAAAGGGGGCACCTCTGTTTGAGTAAAGCCACACAGTTTGGAACAGAAATAGACGGGCACCGTCTGCAGTGCCAAGACACAGTCCTCTGGCAACACTTTTTCGCAGAGGTTCAGCCAAGAGATAAAGACGGGAAGCAATGATCGCAAAGAGCTTAATGAAAGAAGTGCTCACAGTACAGCTGAATTCTACTTGACTTCATTGTTCTCCTCCGCGGTTCTCTTTGTACTGTCACCTGCCCACCCCTGCCTGAAACGGAAGAGACTCTGGGCGAGCAGATCGTTAGTTCTGACTCTCAAACATTGTCAGCGCATCATTACTGATCACCCACCTCTCCAACCCAAGAGGCAGCACATCCAGCTGCCATGAGACAGATGAACAATCTTAAACCTTTGAGGCTGCAGCATAACTAACTTATTTTCACTTACAGTCATTCTGTGAGGTTGCCTGATGAGTGGAGCGGGTCAGCAGCAAGAGCTCAGAGGGCACACGTGGAACAGCTTCTCCTCCACTCGGCCATATCTCATTACACTCTCTTGCCCGAATGCAACTAGAGCCCAAGCTGCTCCCAGTTCCCAGCTCTGCTGAAAAAGGGGTTGGTTCTTTCTTCAGCAACATGTGGCTGCTCCCAAATGCTGGCAGAGCTGCAAGGAGAAGCTGCAGAGGTGCGTACTGCTGCTCAGTTAGGCCCGGAGCTGCTACCACAGCGCAGTACGTACATTAAAATGCAAACACACGCCCCACGGTGCCTGCTTTGAGCGCCAGCCCGCACCCCCTGCAGAAAGCAGCAAGAACCCGCAGCCACAGTGCACCAGCTATTTTTAGACAAATGTTATACCATTTCCCTCTAGCTCTGTGCATCAGAAACACGTGCTGCAGCTACAGACCTGTCACAGTTCAATCCTCCCCCAAACCAGGGGACGGGACACCTTCAGACACTACTGCTGGCCAGGCAATGCCAGGAGCAAAGCACTATCCGAGCCTTTGTTACGGCTCAGGCTACACAGTCTGGCCCAGAGCAAGTTAAATCACCCCGGCTTTGTGAAAACAAGTTCATTTCAGTTTTTCTGACCTTTGTAAAAAGGTTCTTGCTATTGGGTGGAAGTGGATGAAAGATCAGATCTGCTTCCTATGAAACATATGACTTTTAGATCTGGTAGAAAAGCTAATTACATCTGATTTACGCCTCTATCCAGAAGCCTATCACAGTGAAACAGTGGGAAGGATCTGCCCCAAACCCCTCAAGCCAGGGCCTCAAGACAGAGGACAAGCCACCTTACACTGCTTAATGGGACAGGAAGATCCTTTAGGGGATAATTTTTCCTTAAAGGTGTGATTTTTCTGATGAAGTAGCTTGTCTTCCCCTAATAAAGAAACAGAAACCCCAGAAGCCACTAAGCTAGCTGGATGAGGAGTCAGTCACTGGCACCTAGGACAAGGATCTTCACATCAGAAGCAGTACTGACCTCATACCTAGCGAACACCGCCGACTGGACACTGGTTCCAACGCACACTTTAGGTTAAACCTACACAGGAGTCCCTTGGAAAAAATGCACAATTAGCTGCAAGACTGAGGGAAGCCATTAACAACTTGTTTGTTCACAAAGTTTCCTTGATCCAAGCAGCAGCATTCTCAGTGAGTAAATAAACAAAGTCTCACAGCAGTTTTTGATTGAGTGAGGCAGTAGTCAAAGACATTCATACACGTCTCGGACAAGCCGGGTAGTTGCTATGAAGCAGCTGACACTACTAGTACTAAGAGGGTCCCTGCATGGCTGCAGAGAGCACTCTGCGAAACAGGGAAATACATTCTTTTAGTTGCTGTGATGTGGGAGTATGGTTAAAGAAGTCTACTAAGCCATGTAACAGTTCAGGGTTCTTTAATTGTGGAAGTTGTACCCAACGCACACTGGACAATTTACACTTGCAAGCGACACATCTTCCACTGTAGTCAGCCGCAGCCCAGTCTGCCCGCTTCACCAGGACCAGAAAAAGAGCCTGCTGCCAAACGGGGAGGGCTTCAGCTCGCCTTCGATGGGCGGATTGGGCTCAGGCCTCGGTCTAGAGTGATAGGGGTTCTCGGGCTTCGGACGGTCTGTCTTCACTTTCGTAACCTGGAAAGAAAGAAGAAGAAATGACCCAACTCCTCACAGCATTTAACAGACAAGCTAGACCGAGTCAGAGCTTAGAGGAAGAACGACCAAGAAGAACCAAATAACACTAAGGACACCTTGTTGATCTCATGAGAGCTTCTGTCTCCAGAGTACTTCTAAAAAAAGGGAGGAAAGGGACACTTCACTCATTACTAGAAAGTGTTCTACACACGTGAGAGCTTTGCTCCCAAAGGAAAGGTCTCTGCACCAGGAAAAGCAAAAAGTAAGTGTCATTGTCTGAGAGAAGTGCAAGTTGTCTGGAAAAACACCCCTGGAGAACACTGACAGAGTCTTGACTTCTATGAAGCCCACAGGCTTCCAGTGTTGAGTTCATGAATCACCTTCTGACCAGGAGAAGAGTTTAAGACCTGGTCTCGACAAAATGTCCATAAGAAGGGAGAGAAGAATCTGGCTATCTGGTCAGAAAGGGATGCAGTTACCTTAGAGAGCTCTCCCAGATCAGGCCTCACCCAACCCAGCTTCTCCAGCACACAGTTATCAAACACTGCCTGCTGCTTTCGGCACCGGCGGAGCTCCTGCAAGTTGGTGTAGTCAATGCACGTCCAGTACTCCGTAAAGGGCTCTGCACAGTGTGTCTTCACCTTCCTGTGAGGGACCACAGAAAGAAAACCAGTAGCAAGGGCTATAATTTTAATGCTTTTCTTTCTTACTCATTCAAACCTCCACTTGTGATAAAGTGGTTTTTGTAGTTTTAAGTTCTTATGAACATTTAGTGTCTTCAGAGAAGCCAGTATTTGAAGCGTCATTACAGAGAATTTGATACCAATAGCAGTAAAATCTCTGTCATTGTAGTTACAAGTAGGGACAGCAATAACTTAACCAATACGGGGAAGGTATTCTTGCTAGGCAGATGTACACAGCTGCTCCATATGAGATACCTGTTTTGCCAAATAACTTGGTCTATATTATACAATGCTCTAATGCTTCCAGATTAATTTGATGTCTTAAGCTCAAGAAGACATGCTTAGAACAGAGGTTTCTGATTACTAGCTGCTCTACTAAAAGAGGACATGCTATGAGCTAATTAAACAAACTAGCAGTTGAGGACATAATACTGACACATGCCTTGGATCTACATTTTTGGTCAGAAGCGGAAAATGGTTTATCTACTCGAGCTTTCACAGTAGTTCTCCTGTGAACAGAGAGGACAGACAGTGCAAAGCTTAGGTTGGTTTCCTGGCTTTCATAAGAGAGATGCAAGGTGCAGAACTTACACACCCACCCACCGCAGCATTCCTTTACTAACCTAACAAAAACCTCAGCTACCTACTCTGGAGCTGAGACCATGGAACTTCATATGAAAGGATAAAGTATAAGTCAAACAAACCATAAAGGGCACAGCCTCTATTCTCAAGAGTTTAAGAAGCAACACGAAGTCCCTAAAGGCCGCGGTAGTAGCTGTATTTTAAATTAAACCGAGAGACCCCCAGCGCTCGAATAACGGCAAGGCCGCACTACACTGGGCGATCCCCAGAACACCTTCAGCGCGGGCAGACAAGGATCTCCGCGGCGGCAGAGCTGCGGGCCCGGATACTGGCAGAGGGGCGGCCGCCAGGCTCGGCTGGCTGGTTCCCCGCTCACCTGAAGAAGTCGAGGGCGCACTGGTTGACCTGGCGGCCCTCCTGCAGGCACTTCCGCGGGTCCTTCTCCTCCCACCGGCACAGCATGAACTCCTTGTTGGGGCGGTCGCACTGCGAGCCGTAGTGATGGGCCGCGGCCTTCAGCACGGCCGAGCTGACCGTCACCTACAGCGGGGCAGAGCAGCAATGGGGGCGGCCCGCCTCGGCGCCGACCGGCCCGCCGTGCCTGCCCGCGGGGGAAGGGCCGGGCGGCGGGCGGTCACTCACCTCCTGCACGTCGAGCTCCTCCAGGGAGGGCACCTGCAGGGAGCCGGGCATGGCTGCGGCCGCGCTCTCCTTGAGCTCCCCTCAGCGACCGCCGCCACCGCGCGTGCGTCGCTGTCGGGGGGCGGGCACTGCGCGTGCGCGGAGCCGCGGGAGGCGGGGCTTTCCGCCCGACCCGGCGTTGCCATGGTGACGACGCCGCGCCGAGCCGCCATGGAGGTGACAGGCGGCCGGTACCGCGGGGACACCGTGCGCGGCAGGTGGGACCGGCGGGGAGCGGGGAATGCGCGGCTGCCTGCCTCTCCGTCCGTCCCCAACCGCCCTGTCTCTTCCAGGATGGAGGGACAGGGCTCCTACACGCTGCCGACGGGCACCGAGTACCGGGGGGCGCTGAGGGACGGGATGTTCGACGGCGAGGGAGAGCTGCTGTTCCCCAACGGCGGCAGATACCGGGCGGTCTGGCACCGCGGGGTGCCCACGCAGGTATCCCGGACGGGGTGGGCCTCGGCCCGAGGGGCCTCCGCCACCGGGGAAGGTTTCGGGGTGAACTCCGCGGATTTCCCAGCCGAGCCCATGTGTGGTCCCCTCGGGCCAGACCCGGGAGGACGGGGCTGCTGGTGGCCGGGCAGCCCGCGGGTGCGGTTCGCAGCGCCGGGGCAGCCCGCGCTGGACGCTGCCCCAGCTCTGCTGGCTGACGCGCGGCGTTGGCGGTGGGAGCCCCGGCCTTGCCCGTGCTCCGTCCATCCATCACGTCTATTAACGCTGCGCTGGACCATGTCTTGCAGGGGAAATACACTTTTGCAGATGGTCTCGAGTACAAAGATAAAAAATGGCATTACTGTGACGGCTACGACAGAAGATTTTACACAGAAATCTGCTCTGGTCTTAAACCAGCAGGTACCGCGATGCGTTTGTGATCCCGAGAGTCTGGAAGGAATTAAACTAACAGCGTTGCTTAAGAAAGATTAATTTGGCTGCAGGAGGAGCGGGGAGCAGAAATGCTCTGGCTAATTTCAGGACCCGGCCGAACGACACTGCCAGAAGGCGGCTGACCCCACCTTCCACCCGCGCAGCGCGGGGTGCAGCCGGGCGGCCACAGCGTGGGCTCTCCTGGCGTGATGGCCCGCAGGACAGGGCTTCTGATATCTTGGTTAACCCGTGATACATTTCACCTGCACTGCCTTGGCAGCACACTTTTAATACAGAATTAATTTACACCCAAAACATCAAATAAAGTTGGAATGCATCTGTCCCATGTAGCTTTTTAGTAGATACCAAAATAAGCAAAATAAAGATTTTTTAAATATTACCATTTACCTGTAGTCAAAAGGTAAAAAGATTTATAAGGAACAAGTGAATAAAATATGTAACTCAATACATAAAATATTCTTTACACACAGAATATTTTCGCGATGACACGCGATGACAACGACACGTCGTTGTTCTGCGAGGCTGTGAGCAAGACTCTCACAGCCCCATTTTGGAGTTTGGGGTCAGGTTAGCTTAGTGGGCTGAGTGGCAGGGCTGTGAATGAGGAAATCAAAGTGGTGTCTTTTTATCACACACTTTTTGTGTAGGGATTTTCTATTTTCATTTTCTCCAACTGTGACATTGGCAAAAGGTTTTATAAAATTTATTGTAAGGTAACTGTGTTGTTTTTATGGCAAATGCCATGGAGTTGTAATATTTGTTAGTTATCTTGATGAAACGTACAATTGCAAAAAAATTTTATAAAGGCGAAATAAAGCAAACCCTTTGGTTTTTTTTTCTTCAGGCATTTCTCAGCTTACAAATCTGGATCCTCCCAGAAAAATCCCAGAAGGATGTTATGACTGCGGTGATGGATTCTATAATCCTGAAACCAGAGTTATTGTTGACTACAAATTCAGGTTTCTGAGGAATGCAGGTATGATTAACTTCTTCTGCAAGGTAAACTAAGATGAGTTTATTTGTCATATCTTCTAGGATGCGTGATTAAAGCCAAAACATTAAAAAGTCCATGATTTGGTTCTGTGATCACTCAGCTAAAATATTTTTTACTTATTTATTTTTATCTGCGATTTATGTATCCCCAGAGTTGTATAAATCATAATTTGCAAAATTACAATGAAGTATTCCCAAGCAGATATGAATAAATATTTTTTATTATGGTTTGGTATGTTAATCTCAGGAAAATCTTCGATCTCTTCCATTATGATCTCAAGCAAGGGAGTGGTTGTGAGGTGCACATCCTTGATCCTAATAAACTAATAAACCTGTGGTGTCACCCAGCAAAGTGCTTAAACGGGTGCTTATCTGTACGTGTTAGAACAGTCCGTTTACTGGAGTGGTTCTTAGGGCTGTGTGTAAATGCCTTGCTGGCCAGGAAACTTTCTTGTCACCTCGGAGAGATGTGTTTTGAGCAGAGTCTGGCAAATGCTGGGTCTCGTGGTTAAGCCTCCAGATGAATAAGCCTTGGGGAAGATAAGTTCTCATCAAGCCAAATGAGAAACTTTTCAAATTAAAATCACACAGAAGACACGCAAGCAGCTGACGCTGGGATAGCTCCAAAAATGTAATTGAACCTGAAGCAAATGCTTTGTATTCTGGCTATTTAACCTTTGTATTTAGCACCTTTTAGCGCAGAATTTTTTTAAATGAAAATGATTTCCGAAAGCAACCTCCCACCCACCCCTTTTCTTTTTTATTTTTTTTCCCCAAAATGACCAAATTGCAAGACCTGGTGTTTCTACAGGACAGAACATTTCATTTTCAGCGTGCCACAGTTTAACAGTTTTGTTGCTTGGAAACTCCATTTTTCAGCAAATTTACTATTTGTTGGAAAAAAAAAATCTGTTCGGCTCTACTTTCAAGAGCTTTTGTAAGCATGCACTGCAATACTGGAGGAGGGAAGTGAAGGGGGGGTTAAACGAATCGGAGATACCATCTGCTATAAAATATACCCTATGATACATGGCCTGTTTTATAAACGTTGAATAAAAACTGGTCTAGATTATTACAAATGGCATTGATCCAAAATGCTGGAATGCAGTGGGCCTACTGATGAGGAAGATAAGCAACATGCTTTCCAAAAACACAGGAACCTACACAGATTAGTACAGGAGGGAACGCCTTGGAATTCAATTTATTGTTTTTTAATCTCTTCTTTGAACTCATTGTCCTTTATGACATTTATCTCAAACCCTACAAATAATATCCATCAATATTCGCTCAGCAGAGCAGCGCAGCGTGCAGTCTGACGGAGTTGCTGGAGATGTGCTTGGTGTGGCCGTTCCATTGAGAGCCCTGAACACAAAGTTAAACTTGTTGATGTGAGTGTGAAGAAGGAATGTGTCATGTAGCCAGACCCTTCCTCTCAAGAACATGAACACAATTGAAATACCCGGCACTTGTTCAACATCAGAGGAGCTCTTACCGCCCCAGGAGAGATGATTCAGGGCACAAGGCCACTGCAGTAAAGAAAAAAAAAAACAATTCAAAACTCCCAGCTGTAAGCAGAAGAAACTGAGGAAGAGGCTGGGATGACAGGGAACAGATCCAGAATTACTCCATTATAGGTTGGGCAGGAAGGAGCAGGAAAACCTCCAGGCTTCCAGCCAAGTCTTGAAAGCATCAAAAGCAGATGGTAGGAAGCATTCAGGAAGTTCTTACAACAGCTTGACAGGTTTACCCAAACGACACTGTCTTCCTCAGGTCTGGCAGCAGGCTTGCGGAATACTCCAGGTCTCACCTTTCACCCTGGGCCTATTATGAAGCAATTTCTGGTTGTTTCTCGGCTGTTTGTGAAAGAGGGCAGGGAAGCGTACAGCCTTGGCACCGGCTGGCCTCCAGACGGGCAGCACCCAGGTACCAGTCCAGGGCAGAAGAAAGCAGACGCCATGTGAAAGTACTGAGTTTGCGTCCACCACTTCTCCGTCGAGATGAGTGGCTGTGGAGTACCGTAGAGTCCTCTTCCATTTGGCAAGCCTTGCATTTTGCTAGCGTGGAGGTCTGATACTCATTTACTTAAAGAGCTCTTACTGCTAAAGCAGTGCAAAGGCCCATCGTGAAAACATAATCAGGCCGAGGGAATGAAATGACAGCAAGAGTTTTGTTACACGTTTTTATCTAGCAAAGTTTTCCAATTTCTCATTACAAACTTGGAGTTATTGCTCCGTCCCTAAACCTCTGTTTCCTCAGGGATGCTCAAATTTCTCTTGACTCTCCATGTGTTCTTCAATCTTTTCTTTTTTCCAGTATTGCAAAGTAAGCAAAATTGGACACATAAATAAGAATGGGAAGGCTCATTTGTAAGAAGAGACGTTGTTTATTTTGAATAGATACTGGGACTAGACTCCTGTTTCACTAGGAGGATTACTTTTTTTCTTCTTCTTTTTTTTTTTACCCCCCCCCAGAAATAGGACTCCTGGCACCTTTGTAAGAGAGTTTTGTCAACAGAAAGATGGGAAGATTTCCCAATTTTTCAGTGAAAAGTAGAAAATATATGATGTTATCTTTAAATGCAAAGCAGGGAGGTACAAGAAGAGCTGTCACGTTCAGGTTTTAGGAGCCCCGAATGTCGGAGAAGCCTGTAGTTTTCAACGAGAAAAAGCTGTTAAAATTAGAAATTTTGTTATGCTGAGATGGAGAGATTATAGGAGATTGCCTGGGTCACCTCTGATGAAAAACAAAGATACTTCTGTTGAAAATTGCCCTGCTTCTCCTGTGGTGCCCCCAAGGACGGGTTAAATAATATAAAACATGCTTTTGCTCTTTGCACTAGAGAGTATTTGTGCTACTACTTCCATATTCCATCTTCAGGTGTAATTAGTATGTGTGTGGTGCACAGGGCAGCTTTCTGCACTGCAGCCACTAGTACCTCAAATATATGCCTCTCCTCATATACCACCACGAGCAGGAAGACACAAAGCCTGCCTTTACACTAAAAGCTCAGTCTGAGTTAACATGCATGTTATTGAGAGCAGCATTAGGCCCAGAAAATCAGGACAAGAGGAGAGGGTTTGGTGTTGCTGCAATCCCAAACCAGCCAGCAGTCAGCTTAGGATTTCCACAAGCCTGAATGTCTTGTAGACTTCAGGAATCATTATGAGCTGAAAAGGTCAAGATCCGTTTAGAAAAGCCTGGGGTTAGACCGTCTGAGGCTCCTTGGTTGTGAGCCTGACCCAGCTCCACAGACATGGGTGCAAAGCCATTTTAATTCTAAGCTTTAGTAATCACAGACTTACAGTTTCCTCACATTGTTACCTTGGGATGAAGGTTCTCGTGCTTGGTCTGAAAGAATTTGGAAGCAAAATATTTTGGAAAGTCGGCAGTGATGTATTCGTCCGCTTCAGGTTTATCCAAGTATGCAAATCCATGAGGTAAACCTCCTACATTTAGACTTTTTTGTCTCACAGCTCAGCTCTAACTAGCACCAAGTGCTTTCTGGGAAACATAGACTTTGACTTGTCTGAAAAATGGAGTTGAGAAACAGAGCCATAACCACTCAATAATTACCCAGGGTAATATTTCTGTACCTACCCTCATGCACCCCAAATACATGCAGATGTTTGCGTGCTCTTTCTCACAAACTATTGGAGAACTGGGTGTGGGATGAGGACCTGGCAATTTTTCAGGCCTGGAATATTTCTGGAAGAAAGACAGCAAGTTTAAGTTAAAGTCGGCTGTGGTGCAGGAAAAAGAGATTGACTGCACTTCGGGATCGTGCACAGAGCTTTATTCCCTTTGAAATTGCCCGTTCTGCTGATGGAGGGAGTGGATGAACAGTCTGGTTCCAGGCTAGTCCCTAGTCATTGCCTAAGAATGTGAGAGTTGTTTTGGCAGATGCCCTTAGCAATGGAGAGGAAAGCCCCAGCAATACACAGACAGGGGGGACACAGGATTTTTGTTCGAATGAATTTAGCTTCCCATAGATTTAAATGTCTACTTATAACGCAGGACCATTTAATCTTTTGTACATTTGTTTCTTTTTTATTTGACTTAGGATACTGAATTTAGATGAGGTTTAGTTCCTACATATTGAAACTCTTAAAAGCTCTTCAAATAATTGTTCTTTGGATACTTGTTAAGCTAAAGAAATCAGTTTTGATCGGCAGTAAAAGTTCATGCTATTTTAAGTGCAATGCTATAGCTATTTTCTGTTGTATATTTAATCATTTTGAATTATATGTCATGTAAAAGATTTTAGCTCTGGGGCATTTGCCAGATGGCTGATTCTGCATTTCACACAACAAAAGAAATAATGTTTGTGTAAAGCTCTTAAAAATAGTTGGTAATCAGTATATTCTACAACGAATAGGATCCAGACCTGTTTGGAAAAAAAACCCCAGCTTTTGCAGAAATTAGAGGATTTGGTCTCTACCTCTGGGCTCTGAACAAAACAAATTGTGTCTATTGTTTGCTGATTTTTTAACATTTAACAAGTTAACTGAATTGTAAATTTTACTCATTTTTATGTTAAATGCCGTTTATTGCAATCCATTGATCTTTTTCTCTTTACTTTGGCTGACAAACTTATTTCTGAAAGCAGGGTTTTGTAAAACAGAGCCAATACTACTCTCCCTTTACACAAGTAGAGCCTACGAATGTGAGTAGCCCTTGGCTTTTCTTCCAACAGCTGCAGTGCTTGTCCTTCTCACTGCTAACTCCTTTCTTTGGTGCCCATTCCTCCACAATACCACTGCAAAAAATGTTTTCTCTCTCTGCCATGGCACTCGGCTCCTTTTCTTCACCTGCAGGGCTCTAGACAAGTCCATACAAACTCACCTTTTGGTCTTGTCTCCTCTATTGCCCGTATACCTTTTTCTCTTGTGTCTGGTCCCAGGACATAGGGGGTTTGCCCACATTCATACACTTCCAGTGTGTCAACACTCGCTCTCCAGACTCACTGCTTCCATGGTGGTCAGAAGATTTGAAGGATATTACATGAAGGGAGAGGTTAGAAATGGTATCACAGCTCTTCCATCTGGATCTCCAAGTGTCGCTCATCCTTCTCTTGCTATTTTTTCTTAGATAGCTTTTGTCCTGCTGTGAGAGCTTTGGACCTAAAGTCATCTCCAATGCTTAACACATACATTAGCTGAGGAGCCACATCTTAGAAGGGGGAGAGTCAGAACATTAGCCAGTGTCAAACTGGGGACTGCCAAGTGGGCAAGGCGAATGACTGAATGAGTGTTGAAGATGGCAGGAGGAAATGGAGTCTGCTTAATTTAAAGGGAAGATCCCAGACTCCTGTGAGAAGTAGCTTCATGTCTATTCTTACTCTACCCTAAACACTTTTTAAAATGTTGGACCACTTCTCCTACCCATCATCATCTGCTCTTTTCATGTCTTTTTATGCAGAAATGTGTTAAGATCAGGCACATTTTGAATGCTGTTGCCAAACACATGCTCATTATGTCTTTCTCAATGTCAAAGTCTGCTCCTGTGACAGACAGAGTTGGAGACTTCTCATCCATGTAACCAAGAAAATATTTTAAGAATAAATTTGGCTTACATGTTTTAATATAAAATATCTCCATTCAGTAAAATAAGTTATGAACCAGTATGATTGGTATTTGAGATGATAGCCAACAATGATGATAATAATATATGCATCATGATGTCAGTCACTACAGTCGCTTCAGTAGCTATAGCTTTTGCAGATATATTGTTCCTTGTGGTTTCCTGATCTTAAAATACTTATCGTTTTGAACCGTCAAAGTTTCAGTTCCAAATACTGGCATGCCAAGAATAACAGCTTTGTTTGTGAGCTAGCCATCCTATTGTGAAGCCATTAAATAGGTTATACACAAGTCTTATAGGCACTTACATTCAACTATAGGGTCCGTGTGAAAACAAGTTTTACAAGAGATGGAAAGTTCATTTGGGGGCCATTTTGGAATTACAGTAATTAAAAGAAAATGGAAGGGTGAGAGTTTGTGGGTGGAAGCAAAGGTTAATTGAAAACGTATTTTCCACTTTCTTGCCAGCCTTGATGTTGGTGGGGTCAGGTGCAGTAAGGGAAGAGGTGCTGGGGACCCTGAGCGGGCAGTGGAAATGGAAGGGGCGTGCCAGGCAGAATCCATGGCTGAGATGCTATCGCATGCGATTGTAATTGTGCAGTGGAAGAACACGATAAACTGCGCTGCGGGTGATGGGAGGAGTCAGGCATGCGAAAGAATTAAGTGATATTGTTGTTTACAATGGTCTGTCTGTGCTTGGCCCTCTGCAAACAGAGAGGAAGCTCAGCTCTTGTTCAAGGATCGTCTACTGTAAACACGCTCGCTCACACCCCGTAGCCAAGGGAAGAGCACGGCTGTGCGCTCAGGCTGTGCTGCACTGTGACCCTCTGACTCTCCCGAGGCAGGCACATACCTGGGCACAGCTACTCCCCTCCTTGCTCAGCTGCCCTTTACCAGAAGCGAGAGTGAATGGAGGGATGATGCCCACTCCCTTCTGGTCCCAACTTGCCTTTGGGCAGAGAAGGGAGCCAAGGATCTGAATTCCGGAGTGCATCAGGCTGCTGGTGTAGACAATGCCTTGAAGACACCAGGAACACATACAGCTACGTGCAGTATGCTGACCGAACAGTCAGACAAGGTTTTTAAGGTGAGCAGTGCAGGGTTTTGTCCCCGAACTGTTGTAATTTCAATGCAGTACATCTTCCTGCACACCTCTAGGTGGTTTAGGGAAGAGGGCAAGTCCAGAAGCCTGCACGACGATAGTGCTGTCTGCTGACAGGCTCCGCTCTGCACCATGGCAGACACCTAAGCATGCAGAGCCTTGAGATGTCTCTCACAGCTGAGCTTTCCATAAGCACCAGAGAAATACAATAGCTAGAAGCAAATAATTCTAAACTTCGCAATATGCATTTAATATAGGAAGATTAAATGCACCTAAATTACAGTGTATTTTCAAGTCCTCCCTTGGAAGCACCCTGAAGCAAGCCCACCCTGAATTTTCAGCTGTTTCTAATCCCAGCTGAGAGATAAATCTGGAGTGTGTAGTTGGGGAATTCTCTTCTGCCACTACTTTTAGACTGAACATTGAAAATCAGACAAGTGGCTTCATTTTGCAGAGATGCTGAGCAGAAATCCACTGATTTAAGTGGGCTGCAGTTGGAGCTCACCATGGAATACACCTGCATGTTTGACAGACACCTGTTTGGACTTCGCTGGTGTCAGAGCTTCCCCTAAAGCCACCCCAAACAAGGAAGAAACTTGCAAAGCAATATTTGTTGAGAACTAATTTTGAAATGGGCTACTTACAGGGACACAGTGCTACCAACAGATTTAGCTGGGTCTTTTTTTGCCTGGCAAGGCTCTGTCCACGCTGACCTGGTGGCTGGGTAGACTGTGTCCAACAGCAGAGCGGTGGGACTCGCACCCCTGGGTAATCATCTGCTGCGGGCAGATGCTGTTTCTGGGGATCAGCAGTGCAGGTGGCTACCAGGGTTGGCTCTGTACGCCTCTGCCTGCTTAATGAAAACAGCCTGAATTAATTACAGAAATAAAGGGGAAGCTATCCCAGTTTGGGCTGGCTCAGGATCTGACCCACGATACTAAAAATATATTTTGTGGGCACTAGAAAAGTGATCTTCTTTTTGATTGAGACACAAGAAAATAATTCAAAAGAATCCATCAATACTTACATATATTCTAACAGCTCGTCCATTAAGATCTCTTGTGCTCTCTCTCCATTTCAATATTTCAATGTTATGTTGTTATAATAATCATTATATTTCACTAAATTTGGAAGAAACAATTTGTAACATTTACTAACTGAACAGGGATACACCAGATTGCAACAGAATTTTCAGACAAAGCTTTTTTTCTTTACCTTCGAATATCAACATGGTCAGTCCTGTTTCAGCAAAGTCAGTTCCACGAATGTTTATTCTACTGAGGAAAATCTAAAAAAATGGGTAAACTTTTACAGATAAATATGCTGACACAAAATTCAGCGCACAACGTGAAGAACCCCATACTACCTAATTGTGCCCAGGGTGATAATTTACCACTGATTAAAGAGTTTGTATTTTTTTCAAATCTTTTTTAAAGGGGAAATTACTTCTGAAGGTGAAGATGTGCTTAGACAATCATATTAACATATTCAAACAATTGCAATTTGCAAAATAGTAATTACAACTCACTATCCAGTAGCATTAATCAAACTTCAAGGTTTAATTCCATTTTAAATATTGATGAAATGTGATTCTCCAATCTAACCCTGGTGTTGCAGGGTTATGGAAGCAGCCAGTGACAGAAAAAGAGGAACGTGTAGTTAACAAGCAGCTGCCACAAAGAAGGATCGGCATCTGTGATTTAAATTGTTAGCTGCACAGTCAGGTAGAGTGTAAAAAGGGTAGTCAAGAGGCTGTTAAGTCCATTGCTGCCAATTACTAACAATCAGGGAGGAGCTTTAAGACTTGTTCAGTACAATAAACCCAGTTTGTCTTGTTTCAGGGGTTACTACTGAAGAGGTTGCAGCTGCACTGATTCAAATAGCCCTAAAACTACAGTAATTATCAACCAGTCTTCTTTAGTGTAGCAAAAGTATGTTTTACCATAGCTTAACTCTTTACATTCTACTCTTTCCCTGCCTCTTCTCACATAGCTGGCCCTGGAGCTAATTCTCATCTCTGGGCTTGTGGTTCTCCTCGCTGTGCTGGATCAAGTCTTTCACTTCCCCTTACCTGGACCAAGAACCAGTAGTACGGTACGCTGGCAGTCCTGGGGATTTGCTTTAGGTTATTTTTTGGAATACTAGCTCATTACATCTGTTTTTCCTATACAAAGTTGAAATTCATATTGCTCGTTCATTTTTCACAGTTGATTGCACTATAAGCAAGTTAAGCAGTGCTTATGAACACGTATTTAATTTGCATGGGATCAGATCACTGCCCCAACCGAGACATTTTGGGATGGGTCCAGGGAGGCTAAAATCCTTAGAGCAACCTGCCTTGTGCTTTGCTAGGAGGCCAGGAAAACCCAGCGTGCAGAAGGAAACAATCTGGCCAAACCAAGGATGCGTTGGAAACCTGTTATGCGAAGCCAAGTCAGCATCTGCCCTTCGCAGCGCGTCTGCCCTCGATGCTCAGCGAAGTGAGCGCTGTGGATTCCTCGCTATGAGGCAGGCTGATTATTTCTAGTGCTGCGGTGAGCCACGTATAGCTGCACCCAAATACGAGCTGTGCAGTGCTGATGGGTACAGCATGTGGAAGTGGTGTTTATTCCTTCACCAAGGCAGAAACAGACAAAGTTTCATTTTGGTGCAATTATTACAAGCTCAGATACACTATCTTCTTTTTTTTCTAGTTAAGGCAATTCCAGCTAAAATCACAGAGCTACCCAGGCTGGACAATAGCCGTTATAGCCGAGGCTCACGTGCTTGCACCGTCACTGTGCTGGAACACCTAGTGCCTAGAACAAAAGCCAGCACATCGATTATGGCCTTGATGATGTTTCTAAGAAAGCTTAAGAACCGCATTTGCATTCCTGCTGCAGCCCTCGGTGGCATCTCTGCCTCTGTAAGGATTGCATGGTCTTTGAGCAAGATCCAGCACTCATCTTTTTAATTTCCCTTTTAGCATATTTTCCAGCATTTATTTTCTCCTACTTGATACCCTAATAAGAAATGTGCCATTAATGGGGTGGTTTGTTATGGACCTATTGTTTCACAGGCACAGGGAATAAAAGAGAGATCATAGCAGTGAAACACAGGCAGAGCTGGCCTCAGCTCTCCTACCCAAACCGTACCCCTTTTCCAGTGGTTACAGCAAGCCACAGGCTGAGCTGCTGGAACAATGGAAGCCCAATCGTGTTCCCCAACCCACCCACGGTCGCTGGGGTGCTGCTCAATGGAAGGCGCTCCCCACCGAAACCAACCTTCTGCAAGCCAGCCCCCTGGAGTGGGGAAGGAGAAGAGGGTCAGCGGGCACAAGCAAGCGCTTTGTCTGGAAACCAGTGACTGTACACAAAGAGCAAACTGGAGAGCGGGCTCTTAGGGAAAAGCTCCTGTGAGTCACTGGCCTTTCTGACTGCCGGCTGTCAAGGGTGGCAGATGAGCGCTGCCCTTCAGCCAAGGGACAAGTGCCTTGGCACATCCTCTCCTTCAGCCCGCATTCGCCAGGATGCCAGCAGAGCTGCGCGTGAGCAGCACCTTAGGAGAGGGAAAGGCGTGCGCTTAACTCCGCCAGGGATGAGAAAAAGGGGAGGGGAGCATGAAAAAACAAAGGGAGAAAAAAAAGGAAAGACAAAGCAGACTCGATTCAAAACCCACTGCAATCAGTGAGATCAGCCCCCAAGCTGGGAGACTTGTTCATCCGACCTGATTCGTCACATACCCCTCCAAGAACTTTTACTGCTTAGATCAGCACAACTTCACCCCCAGGACCTTCCTACCTTCTGCATTTCAAATACTGCTACAAGGCTTTAACTTCAAGGTACAACTCCACAGTCATCCGAGAGGTCTCCATGAAAATTTGACTCCTTAGAAGCAGCATGCCCCTTTCTGGGTCTGTGTTGACGTCCCTAAGCAGGGTGCTCAGCCTGCAGGGAGCTGTGTAGGTAACGGTGGCACAGGACCAGGGTTACCGACCCCCGGCTCCATCCTCCTCACAATCATCTCTTCAGCCAGGGGCTAAGAGCTGCTACAAACCGCTTCAGATGTGGATGGAGGCAGGTTAGAAACACACATCACAAGCAGCTGATGTGAATTTGTGAGGACAGTGGTGAACACAAGAAGCAGCACTAATACATTGCGTTTATATAAAAATAAATACAGGTATTGTTTTAAGTAATACTTTGATTTTTTTCAAGGCTTTTTGAAGTTTGTTTTTCCTGGTCTACTACACAGATCTCTTTTCCCCTACACAAACACGACAGAAAAGGCTGCAGAACGGCTTTTGGAGACAAGACTGTTTAAATCCCTGGAATTAAGAAGCCACAACTTAACATTTGCCAAGTTATTTTTTTGTAATCATACACAAAATTTCTAGTCAAACTTTGCTGGATGGTTGTTTTTTCCTACATTGTCTTTGATTTTTTTTCTTTCCACGCTGTCGTTATGCTCTGAGACTAAATATGACCAACAGGAATACTAACAAGGAACGCAGAAGATTCGCTAAAATACCCCTCTCAGCCCCTCTGGCAATACCTGGCACAACGTGCATTTCAAAACCAGCACTGAGAGAAAAGCTGCAAGACGAGAATGTAGGTTTTGACTATAGATTTTTCTCTACCTTCACTTTTCATAAACCAACAAGCAACACAGACATAGTGTTTAAAAAATGTGTATCTTCATTTCTGATGGTTTCAACTCAGTATCTGCTGCACAACTCCTGCCAAGAAGTCAAAAAATATAACCGCACGTGTAAACCTCATCGTTAGCCCAAGCTAATCTTACCAAACAAACAGCCAAACAGTCATCGCCATAGATCCAGTACCTCCTGCCTTGACAAATTCCAGCACAACACACACAATCTTTTAAAGAAACAAAAAAAAACCATGTTCTAAGAGACACCAATGGCTAAAAAATGGGTTTGTTTCCCCAAGGAAAAATTGCTTGTTTGAGCTGGACGCTAAGGACGCAAGGAGCAGCTCTGACATGGTGATATTTGGTGTTCTCTTTATCTCCCCTTCAGATGATGATGAGCATGAATGGATCATTCGGACCTGCCGGAAAGCTTGGGATGAAGCAACTGATCATCGACCGAAACCATGAGAACAGTTTTTGCTAGACAATAATATTCCAGAGCAGGTAATCTGATTCACAATAAACCTCATTTGTCCTCGTGGATTTGTCTCGCCCTTTCCCTCTACAGGAATATAATCTTTTTGTCATCCTTGTCAGCACAAACAAAAATGGAAATAATCATTTAATCAGTCACGCTGAGAAAAAGCCATGGAAAAAAAAGGCAGACTGTGCTCACAATAATATTCCTGAGAGGTGTGGGGTGTAGCGGAGAGCAACGTTATTAAGCCTGAAAACAATTTGTTAAAAAGAGTGCCTCAGGTTCGGTGTTGAAGTCATTCAAATCCATCTTAATCAACATTATTTTCCCAGATTTTAGTTAGCTGTCCTGGTGAATTCCTTTCCTCTCTTTTTGCTCAGTACTTTGATATTGATTGATCATTGTAATAATGTACACCAGAGGTATTCTTTAATGACTGGTTTGCTAACTAGGAAATTATATCCATTTACTACGAACGTTTGTTGAACTCTCCTGAAGCCAGAGTTTAACAAAATAATAAAAGAGGAAAACTGGGTGGGTTGCTGCTTGATTAGTAAGCCAGAAAGTATTTAAAAATAAAATAAAATGGAATTACATCATTTTCTGGATGTAAGTGCCAGCACTTCTACTTGCATTAACTTTATTTATTACACAAATAAGACATTTACAAAGCACAACATTAAAAGTATGTAACAAAACAGACATTGGTTTTACAAAAAAGTGCTTACAATTTAGTTTTACTTTTTTAAAATAAATATTAGTCTTGACTGTCCACTCATTCAGAGAAAAAAATTTTTTTGACCATTGTAGCCAAGACATGCAGAATTGCAACATGCTACAACAAAATGATTGGCGGATGAAATAAAACTGATGTGTCTAGACTTGGCACCCTACAGACGTATCGCCGATCGTAGTGCAGGGTTGGCTCCCACTCCCCCGTCCCAGCCAGTGAGTTGTGTAAGCACCTCTACCTCGGGCGTCGGGGTTAACCAGCACGAGCCAGAAAAAAAATCATTGCTAATAAAACTGTAAACCATTCCGCTTTCAGACCCTGGCCATATTTAGTTACCTCATTAAACTCGAGTGGAAAGCCTTTCACTGGCTCGCTGCACTGGATTTTGTCTGCAAAAGGGTTTGTAAGTAGCAAGTGGGAAGGTTCAGGACGCGGAGTCTGCACTGCTGCTCCAGAACCCATTTGGCAGTTACTGAATAAACTAAGAAAATGAGAATGACTTTAATTTTATTTTTTTTTTTTTAATCTACAGACAGGAGATGAATGCAAATGACCTGAGATAAGGTTTGGTTCAGTGGCAACAGTCAGTGTGAAATACGTCGTGAAACAATGTATTGAATAAATTAGAGGATTTCTTACATTCTTGGTACAGTTGAGTATTTTCCATACACATAATTAGCTCTAAAACTGCACAAGCTGAATTGCTTCCAGTTTTTGCAAACAATTTGGGTTTAATATAAACAGAACCTGATTTCTGAATTAGCAAAGCTGCTCCTGGCTACTCAAGGGGGCGAGTGCCCTGGAGCCCAGCCCGTGCGGGGCAGCTCGCCCCACGGGGAGTGGCGTCCACTTCCATGGGGGAGAAGCTCCCACGCGCCCTCGGCTTTGCGCTCCGGTCCTGCCAGTGGTGTCGGTTACGGAAACGTTCGTATACAGTACATTTCACGAGTGGGGGGTTTTGATCCGTAACTAAGCTGATGTTTAGCAGATACATATTTAATAGCTTCCTTTTCATTGCACCGCTGAGACAGAAGAGAAAGGCATCAAACCATTTTCTCCCTCAACAAAACAGTTGTGGAAATCTCAAGTACTGTGGGATGTCAGGTCAAGTTACAGCCTGAAGTCTCTCCTTCAGTCTTAAATAACTACCCATTCGTTTATGGCACTAATTCCACAACTAAACGATCGTTAGGATGCGTGAACACAAGTGGAGAAGAAAGCTCGGCCCCGGTGACCCTGCCGACCACCGCCACCACGCTGCATGCGGACACAGCAACCCACCTCTACCTCGCGATTACAAACGCTCCTCCAATCGCCAACAGAGTGAACGCCCGTCCTCGCTCGCTGCTACGGACAGGGACAAAAGCGACTGCAACAGGTGCAACCGGTGACTGTCCCCTCCCCGAGGGGACGCCTCCGCAGCGGTGGTTCCAGTCAGGTCAGGCGTGTGGGAGCGCCTTGTCACTGGCTACACACCAGAAATGGTTATTCACACATCAGGACGGGGCGATAACACTTTGTGAACTTCATTTCCTCTCTCTTCTCAAATGTTATCTTCGATTGAGGGCAGAGCTGCTGGCTGCAATCAGACACAACACTGGCCTAACTGTCCGAGGTATTACCATCACGCTCTCGCTCTCTCTTTCTAAATATACACACACACACACACAGAGGTATGTGTGGGTATATATATTTATTCCAACAAATATCAATGCATACTTGCCCTCAGTTACTTCTCAAACTAAGACATCTTGGTGGCCACCTCAGCAGACATCCACATCTCCTTACGCCATTCCCCGTGCGGTCAGAGCAGCGAGCGGAGCCGCGTGTCCGGCCATCGGTGTCACACAGAGCTCAGGGGCGCGGTCAGGAGAAGGCTTGCTGCGTGAGCAACACGGGCTGGCCAGACCTGTGGGACGGCTGGCTGTCCACCCAGCCAGTGCTGGAGATTGATCCAGGATCTCCCAGAGAGAAAAGCACGTGTATTACAGTTCGAATTACAAACAAGTTAGGTAGCGGATGGATTCCTGTCCTCTGTTCCTCAGGCACAGCTCAGTCACACCATGCTCTAACTGTGGCTCATAGAGGGCTTTCACATTCTTGGAATCGCAGCCTCACGGACGCTTAGCAGCAAGACAGACCCGTGTGCTTGCGAGAGAGAGGTTTCCTTGCAGACCTGCTCTTGGCTTGGTGCGAGCTGAGGAGGGCTGCCACAGGTTACCTGTTTACTGATTGTTATTACTGACAATGAAGGACCATTTTGGAGGTTTTTTTCCTGATTTGGGGCCAGACTGCTGAGCGCTTCCTTTGCTGTCCCAAGGAGCCCTGCAGCACCTGCCCCGCTGGCAGCAGTCCTCCCGGGCTGCTCCTTCGTCCGAGGGCTTGGCGGAAGCGAGAGCCGTACTCCAGCAAGGGAGAACAGAAGGGCAGAGGGACTCAGCGATGCTGCCAGATAAAGGAATATGCCATCACCTTGCTGCCCACTCAGCTAGCGACTGTTCCTGCCGGCCTCGCTGCGGTTTTTGCCTTGTTAACTGGTCTCTGGTTTCTACCCAACTGTTTCCACTGACTGAACTTGGGTCAACACCAGGGCAGAATGTTTCTACACCTTTATGGCCAGCTTCCATTGGGGATTTCCCAGTCCCAGAGTACAGAGTGTCTGAGAGTTTTGTATAGGTACGTTCCAAAATCACCCATTTGTGATCCATTATGACTCCAAGGAAATAAAGTAGCTTGTTAATAAAGAACAACGGTAAAAAATAAAAAAAAAAAAAAATAAAAGGAAGATTTGGCAGGTGGATGTGAGAGAAGAGAGATATTCAGTGTTCTAAGAACAAGTCAGCAATCGCAAACTTCAGGGTGCTAAACGGGCTCTGCCACAACCCCCCACGGTTCCTCTCAGTTTAGGACACCTTGGTTTCCCCTCCTATAAAACGGGGGGAAAAAACACTAAGAGTTACTTACCTCAGAGTGATCAAAGGACATGTGATTCTAAAGCACTTTGAGGAGGAAGAAAAACTGCCTATTTCCAGCTGGCATCATGTTTTCCACTTAGTGGAGTCTCAGCTACCCATGGATTTGGCTCAGGAAGGTCTGTGTACAAATCGAGTTGCTGAGCCAAAAAGCCCATTTCAGATTTCACACATGCAAGTGGAAATACGGAGGGATGTCCAGGAACCGACAGTGCTTCACTGGTGCAAAAAGAGAATCAGGCCAAACCGCGTAAATTCCTCCTTCCTTTATGTTCAGAAGTGATCATCGGCCCCCCCTGAGACTCCGCATGTTCTGGTTTGTTCGTTTTCCCATCGGTTTGGGAGCAAGATTTGCAAGCACAGCAGAGTCACTAATTTTGACTGTGTCTGGCATTGCCTTGGAGAGACTCACGGTCATTCTACAAGTCCACAAGAAACAAGTGAAAAAGGAACTCTGCACTCAACACACACATACACAGAGTGTCGCTGGAGAAATAATAGTGGATGTTAGGAGCTGGTCAATGGAAATAACTGGATCTGAGTTTCTCCTGCGTGACTGGCAACCGTTGCCGTGGGCTGGGCGCCGTGTTTCAGCGGCTGAGGGGCAGTGGAGCTGGTAGCGCCATGGGCAGGTGAGGAAGAGTTCGCGCAGTCAGTACTGAAAGAGGATGACCTGGTGGGAGAAACGGGAGCCGAGCGTTAGCCGCTGTCAGAGGCAGGCAGTCCTCGCAATGGAAACGTGCACCTCCAGGCACCACATCGTGCTGGGCAACACGCTGAAACCAGTATTTCGTTTGTCTGTTCTGATGTGGCAGCTACTGAGAAAGACTCAGGCTATTCCCAGAGGTCCTTACTCTATCCATCTCACTTGCTAATCAGCACAGGCTTCCCTCAGAACGCCGTACCTCGCTGCTCTGCAGACACAGCGTCTGTCCTTGCCATCAGTCAGGGGGAGCAGCCGCTGAGCTGGTCACAACCCAGTTCTCCCACAGCCGCTGTGCTGGGTACCCCGAGAGGAGCTGGCCTGTTTGCCCCATGTGCAAACGGAAACGGAGCCTGACTGTTCACGTGTTTTCCCGGGATCTCAGCTATCTCTGCTTTTAAAAAAAATTTTGGATGTGGAAAAAGAGGCTGCTTAAGGTTTCTGGAAGTGCACATGTGAGTGGTTGTTCGGAAAAGGAGCTGGTTGGGGCAGCTCCATGTCCCAAGAACCCAGTTCTGCAACAGCTACGAGCAAGGAATTTCCTTTAAATCACGGGAGCTACTTGTGGCAGCAAAGTTTCCCTGAATGATGGCACCGCGGCTGTAGAACATTTTCTGAAAACTTTCCAGCTTGTGGTGCGGTATCGTGACAAAACGGCCGCATTTAGCCTGAAAAAGTAACTTTGCTGTGCCCCTGCTTGTGCTTATCGAAACAGATCAGTGAGCTACCGTTGCTGCACTGAGTAGAGAGATTGGAGAAGAGAGATGCTGAGAACTTCTAGCAGTGACGACAAAAGCTAAAACCAATAGGAGTTGCCAAAGTCTCAATGTTTCCTCAAAACAAAGTCACTTAAACTGGGATCCTAAATAAAATCTTGTGAGCTTAAGCGTGTGTCAGAAATCTTGCCCCCAGGTAAGCCGTGTGTTAGAACAGACAGATACTCTAAGTGCTGAGCAGAAAAATATCAATATGCAACATCATCTCCTGGCCAGACATTGTGAAATAACAGTCCTGCTTCAGATATCATAACAGCCAGTGGTTATTTCTTTAAGCAATACTGGAATCCCCAAGAAATGAATCCTTCTTATTAACTCATGGTAAACTGGAAAGCTCGCACATGCTAAAGGTCCCCCCTGCTCCGCTGTTAGCAACCGGTTGCTGTTTGCACCGACAGCGTGTGTGGATGGCTGAGGAGCGGGGCGGGATGGAGCTCGTAGCACACGGGACGGGGAGAAACCAGAGAGAGGAGTTCAGGCAGGAGGATGTCAAAAGCCTTCAGCGAACGCAGGCACAGCATCTCAGCACGTCACGGCAACGAGGGGTATTTAGCGAAGAACAAAGTGATGCCATTTTGACCAACGCCACATCAATCCAGGGCCACCAAAATTAAGCAAAGACACACGAGTGGGCGGCAGCTGCCAGAGGTCATGGAGAAGCAGTGATGCTGACAAGAGACCGCAGTGGCAATGATGGTACACAAAAATCCTTGCTACAGTTGAGATTTGGCCCCAAAGCCTGAAACAGGAACTACAATTACCTTCTCACCCCTATTAGATAGTGGTCCTTCCATGTCTGCTTTGAGGTGCACTGGTGGAGCAGTGTAGGGAAGTCTACAGTGCACTTGTCCACACTGTACCTGACCTGTGGATGAGAAGAGGCTTCAGCCTCTGTTACTACAAACAACACACACCCTCCAACCGGCACGGTCAGGCTTCCACCAGGGAGCAGCTCGAGACACGCGTGGAAGGAGAGGTGCCGGCTGGATCAGGCAGAGGCACAGCAGGAGCCACGTTTCACTACAGCCCGCATAGGCGAGGGAGGGGAGAAGCCTCACAAGAGTCACAGAGCCAAAACCTCCATCCAGGCATGACCAAAGCTGCCTGCCCCTCACAGATGATTCACCAGCACTTGGCAACTGTTAGAGAAAGCAACTCTGAACTTAGAGCAGGAAGGAGACCACTTGACCACCGAGCCCAGCGGGGCACATTCATGCCTCTTCTCCATGACAAAAAAACCACAAGCTGCACCAAAGACCGTTCAGGTAAAATCCAGGCAGTGACTTCCCTGGGGATGAGGGATGGAGGAAAAGAGGCTGCAGCAGCCCCCTCTCTCCTCCTCCTCTCATCTGGGGCTTCCCCACAAACAGCCCTTCAGAAAATCCCAAAGACAACATTCATCAGACCATGAGGAGGAGGAGCAGCACGTACACCCGCTGAGCACCCGCAGTACGAGGGTGGTTTTGATGGTGGTGGAGCTACTGCCTGCTCCCAGGGAGCACCCCACTGCCCCACCGTCCCCGAGCACCCTGCTGCCACAGCCCTGCGAGAGCCCACTTACTCTCTATGTATCCGTGCAGCGTCACCATCCGGGCCCGCTCCGGGCTGCTGAAGGGCGAGTAGTGAATGTCATCAGAGAGCGAGGAAGGGATGCGGGACGGGGGGGCTCCCGAGGGCGGCACCGTATGCTGGGGGGTGTGTTTTTTATGGCGGGCTCTGCAGTTTTGAAACCAAACCTGAAACAAAAGCAGCAAACCCTGTGTCAGGGGAGGGACAACTGGATGGAAGGCTTTCACCAAGACCCTGTGAAGGGTGTCTCTTCCAAGTATTTTTAAAAAAAGGAATCAAATTTAGAATTCTGTACACTGAAACACCTCACCAGCGTTCCCCTGGCTTCCAGAGCTTTGTTTTACACTCACGAGAGCGAGAGTTATGTCTCAGTCAGTTCAGACACTAAGGTGCCTGAAGTGGCATCTCTGTTGATGGCAACCCTGTGGATTTGTCTTGGTCAAAACCGACACTTTAGGGACAATGAAAACAACGTTGTTTTAATCACTCGTGGTTTATCATATTCAGAAACCACATCAGCAGAACATTAAAGCTGAGAAAGGAGGGAACTGTGGTGGGATACAGCCCTAGGGCACATGGGCAGCAGGTACGAGCCCTCTGACTGTCTCTCTGTTATATTTCTCACTATATTGACTCTATCTCCCACTGCCTTTAGTTAAAGGAATAGTTAGAGGATTGCAGCCCACAGTTAAAACATGCATGGAAGGGGTTTTTTATGCTAATGTGCTGATTTCTTCCTTTTGCTTTAATTTTTGCAAGAAGCTGGGAGCAGCAATCTTCTCCAAGGCTGTGCAAAGATCAGCTCTCGGAGGCTGAGTGCGCCGGACCTCAAGAAGGAAACAGTCACAAGCATCTGACAAATCGTTTCCTGCTCAAAGCACCTTTGAAAAATATCCACATAAAGAAGAGCCCCGTGTGCAGACTGCCTGATCTTTAGCTCCGTGAAGGATCTTAATCACTGAGGCTCGAGCCAGATTTTTCACACACAAAATTTAAATGTGCCGCTGGCAAAACAATCCTGGAGGAAAGCTCCAAATTTATTTTAATCACTCGTGTTTTTATTGTATGCAGAAAGTGTGTCAGCAGAACATTAGAGTGAAAAGAATAAACGTCACAGAGGGGCAAAGCGGGGCTGTCTACGAGGACGCAGAGCGGGCAGTTGCAGAGGGGACATTTCTGCCAGTCCCTACAGCACAAGCGCAGGGACCTCCCTGCCACCACGTCCCCTGGGGCTGCAAAACCCCTTTTTCCCTACACTTCTCGACCCCAGGGCTTCCCGAAGCCGCTGACTTCGTCTGTACGGTGGGGATGGCTGCCGACGGCCGGGAAGCACCCGCGCTGCCTGTGCCGTCTGCCAGGCAGAGCACAGAGCTCCGGGACCAGCAGCTTTCCCACCCAGCCATCTATTGGGACTGGCTGGGGTTGTATGTTTGGGGTTTTTTTGCGTTGCATCGTTAGAGGGAAAAACAAATAGAAAGCCCATGAGCGAGGCAGGGGAAGGACGGTGCTGGCATTGCTATGGGGCCGGTGACGCTGACACACCGCTGAGGCAGCACGAAGCTGCCGGATGCTGCAAGTCTCGAGGCCGACGTGCGGGAGCGAGGTGCTCTGGGGACGTGAGCCCTGTAACAGCCTTTTGGTGCCCCCCCTCTGCCTCCTCCCTCAGAGCTGCGGGGGCTGCCCGCCCCCTGCCCGCCCCGGCTGCCCTCACCTGAATGACTCTCCGACTCAGCCCCGTCATGTCCGCCAGCTTCTGAAGCGTCTGTGCGTCGGGGTTGTTGTCCTGAGCAAACTGTGCCTGCATGACCTGGAGCGGGGAGCGGAGAGAGGGGGTCAGGACGAGGCCGGGGAGCCGCAGCCCCTCCAGCCCCCCCAGCCCAGCCCCACTACCTGCAGCTGCTCGGCGGTGAAGGAGGTGCGGGCCCTCTTGGCCGGCTTCGGCTGGCTGTCCTGCTCCGAGGGCACAGCCCCCTCCAGCGTGATCCCGTTCCCTACGAGAGAGAAGCCCCATGTGCTGCAGGTCGGAAAGTCCCCTGCCCACCTCCCTGCCTGCCACCCTGCGTGCAACCAGTGGAAAACACGTCTGGCATCACGGGCACCCGCAGCATCCCTTGCTGCAAGTAGCAGAGCTGGCACCACCACTTGGGAGCTGCCCCTGGCTGTGGAGCACTCCGGGAAGGAGACCCCACCGGCCCCGAGGAGCTGGCCATTGAATTCAGAAAAATGCATCAAGTTGGCGGAAGCCGCAAGGAACGAGGGACGGGGAGATGGCGGCAGGAAGATGGATGTCAAAGTGGTGTGCGAAGGAAAGCACTGATGTTCTGCTGGCCCTGACTTGTGGTCAGACTTGGCCACATCCTCCAGGGAGTGGTTCAGAAGGGGACCCTGCCTCCGTCGGGCTCACCAACATCCATCACTCCTGCCCTGCACTGCTCCACATGACCTCGCCTTCCCCTGTGGACGCTGCCTCCATCCGTTGTTTCACTTGCTCAGAGCATTTCAACGAGCTTTTTGCTCCTTTCCTCAGCCACAAATCCTCCAAATCCACCCCGACCTCCTCCTCCTCCTGGGTCCCACAGCAGCGGTAAGAGCAGCACGGTCTCCATGGACCTGGGCTGTTGGTGACGCTCCGCAGTGCGGTGCCCAGGCTCTGAGCAGCAACCGCACTCACAGAGGATGTGCCGGGAGGGGACTGTCCACCCGCTCCCCAAGCACGGCACCAGGGTGAGTCCAGTCACACTCGCACAGCTCTGGAGCCTGCCGGTGCAGCGGCCAGAAACGGGGTTCCTTGCTCCTCAGCAGGGTCCCTGCTGCAGCCTGTGTCGTGCCTGGCTGCTCTTGGTGGTTCGGGTGAAGCACCGATGAGTGATGGGTGAGGGAGGATGCCTGAGCGGTGCTCGCCCCGCTCCCAGGATGCGCCTGCACAACCCAGCTCTCTTTCTGCAAGCTGGACCGGGCTGTGATTGTCTTGGCTTGAGTTGAAGGACTTTCTCATATAGTTTGACTTGTTCTTTTCGGATGATGAATGAGACTCTGACTTCAGCAACATCTGTTTATTTTTCTTGTATGTAAAACCTCATGTGCAGAAGAAATTGCTGGGTAATTGCTGGAGAGGGGGAGCGCAGCCCTCCAACTCCGCAGCAACTGCAGCTCTCCAAAGAGATCCCATCCCCTTCTCAAAACGGGGGACACGCGCACACAGGTACCCACGCAGGACATTTGCATTCCCCGGCACTGCCCGACAGCCTGGGGCTCAGCCCACACCAGCAGGTCCTTATGAGCAGCAGCAAACCCACCGCTCCAGCCCTTCACTGGGGTAACGGCTCTACGGGAGCCCCCGAAGGCAGACCCTGCTGTCCTCACACCAGCCTGCTCCTCCAGGCCACACGACTTCTCCCCTCCATCCCTGCTCTCCACCACCTCCGTCCTGCCACCGCAGCAGCCGACCATATGGTCCAACACGCTGCAAGCCACATCCGGAGCTGGGACCCTCCCAGCCCGACCGGGCACTCTGTTTTCACCCTCTTACTCAAACACTGTAAACAGAAACACTGATTATTTTCATGTCAGGTTGTTAATGGTTTCCACATGCTGCACGGGCTGGGATGTGGTATTTACCTCCCTGTGCCCACCAAGGGCTAGCGAGGAGCACAGAGGGCTGGAGCCCTGCTCCTGGTTGATGCCCCAGCACAGCCCCAGCCCCGGGAGGGTCCCAGGCACGGGATCCCATGGGAATAAAAGCACAAGATAAAAGCAAACAGCCCCACAGTCACCATGGGCATCACTTCCCACGGGCACAAGTGTAGGAGACAAACCAGGCCTTGGACCCAGCCCACGGGCAGGACCCGGCCGGGCTCCCTCCTGCCCCAGGCACAGCTGAGCTCAGGAGATTGCCTGCTCCCCTGAGCTGTGGTCACTGCCATGTCAACATATCTCAGGTGCTTTCCATCACAGGGCAGCCCCTGGCACTGCCTGGCCTCCCTGCGCACTGCATCGCACTAACCCCACCGATATGCTCCTCTGAGCATCTCTCTGGCCACTGCCACGCAGGAGGATGGGGCTGGGCTCAAGGGGACAGGAGCTGCAGCACTGTGTGACCTCAGTGTCACCATCTTGACTGGGAAAGCAGAGGCTGGCCGGCTGCTCACAGCGTGCCGCGGTGGGGACAGCAGCGGCGTGGTCCAGCTGGGAGCGGCACGTCCCCGGGCGGGCAGGGAGGGTGGAAAATGACGGGAAGGTTTTGTCGGATCGCCAGCTTTCCCACCTTCTAGATTTATGACTCAGCCTCAAAATCCCAGCAGCTTCCTCACGCGCTGCACGTGGGCTGCGCGGGACTGGGGGCTTGTCCCTGGCATTGCCCATGGCACACAGGTCTGCCACAAGCCGTGGGTGCTGCCACATGGCATGTTGGCCACCTCCCTGAGCCCTCTGCCAGCCCAAGACCTCACTCTCAAGCCCTCCCAGGGCCAGCCATCACCCCCTTTTGGTGAGGGCAGGACCAACCCCAGCACCCTGTGACGGGGGTCAGTGTAGGGGACAGGGATGGCCCTGCACGATTCCCGGGGCGAAGCCGCAACCGCGGCGTTGGGGCTGCGTACCGTTTTCCGCCGCTCGCTTGAGGTTTTCTATCATGGTGTCGTAGTGAATCCGGCACAGCACCTTCTCCTCCACCAAGCCGAACTCCTCGCCGGTGGAGAGCTGCCGCTTGCAGGAGAAGCAGGCGAAGCAGGCGAGGTGGTAGGCGTTGCCCCGCGCTCGCCGCACCCAGTCGCTGGCGTAGATCTGCCTGCCGCAGCGGGCACACTTTGTACCAAACCGGCTGCGGGAGGAGAAGAGGCAGGGTGAGGGCAGGCAGGGCGAGGGCAGGCAGGGCGAGGGCAGGCAGGGCGAGGGCAGGCAGCACAACATGGGGGTGTGAGTGCTGCTGCCAGCCCCATCACTCGCCCCGTCCAGCCCAAACCCCACAACAACTGTGCAGGGAAAGAGCTGCAGCGAAACCACCCCACCAGCAGCATTCCCCCGCGGCAGAGCGGCCCGGGCAGCGGTGTGGGCAGCGGTGTGGGCAGGAGCGGGGCGTGACTTGCCATGGCCCCGTGGCACCAGACGTGGCTGAGGTGATGCAGCAGCATGAATCACCTTCCAAGCCCATGGGCTTTTTATTTTGATAACAGCCCATGTGAGACTCGGATGGAAACTGTGTCGGAGCTGGTTCTCTCCCATGGCCGTAAATCAAAACATGTGTTTTCTCCTCACACATACAGGCGCAAGCATCTGCTTTTCCCTCCTACGAGGAGTCTCCTCGCTGCAAGAGGACGATGATCGCACTTCAGTGAGTTACGCTGGAAAGTATCTCAGTGCAATCAAGGGGCAACAGGACTGCCAGGATCCCCGCGCCGGGCACTGGGTGTTTGCAAACACGTCAAAAACCTCCATTTGTGCCAGGACACTGCCGGCCCAGGGCGGGTGGTTCATGGGGAGCAGCAGACACGGCCCCACAGCCCCGCAACCCCGGGCCAGCGCCTGCCAGGAGGTGCTGCCGGCACCGCAGGCAGGGTCAGGCACAGCCTTGGTTTGGCTTCTGCATTTAGTATTACTGCTGCTGAAAAAATTAAATGCAATGAGCAGCAAGCAGCAGCAAGAGCAGCGGGGGAGAAGCGTCTCCTCTGCCACCGCAGAGCTGGTGCTGGCTCCAACACAGCCCTGGTCGCAGCCGCAGCACTTCCCCGCGCACCCACCACCACATCAGGCTCCCCGGGCGCTCCCACCCAGCTCCCCACTGCAGCCGGGCTCCGCACACTTCCGAACGCAGCGCTGGCGGCCGCCACCATGCCCGAGCAGCTCCGGTATCTCCCAGCACAGGCACGGAACACCGAGAAGAGACACCGCGCCGCACAGCAGAGACACCCCACACCACGAGCTCCCCGGTTTCGGTCGGCCCAGGCCAGCCCACCACAGTCAACGCACGCTGTCCGTGCCCGACGCCACACCACAGAGCTGCCGCCCGCCGCGGGCTCAGCGAGATGCAGAAAGCCCATCGTGTGCTGGAATTACTAATTGCAAAACTATTTGGGAGGAAAAGAGAGGTTTAAATTTTTCAGCCTGACCATAGCTGACCAAAAACAAAAAAAAAAGGAAAAAAAAGGAAAAGGGCTGCTTTGGAGAGGACATTTCTGTGCTGAAATTATACAGAGACTTAGCTAAGAGACTGCTCTAATTTACTTCAGATGGGAACATTGTAAACTGACTTTGTGCCAGCTAGTTTATATAAACGCACAAACAAAAGAACTGTATTAATTTTTTATTTAGCAGTAAAGATCATTCCTGTAAATTGAATTACTTTGAACAATGTGCTATGTAAACAGTCGTACTTGCTGAACGGTATCAAATGAGGGGCAGGATTACTGAGCTAATAGCACGTGGTAATCCCCGCTCCCCGCTCGAATCACAGCCTGCTGCTGGGAGGGGGGAGCACAGCACGGGGACAAGCATGTCCCGGTGCCTCCGGGACCAAGGGGAAACTGAGGCACAGGGCACCACACAGGAAAGGTCACAAGTCTCCATCACACACCATCTGGATCTGGGGGAGACATCCCGGTGAACCCTGACCCACACACAGTGACCCCCAGGGCCAGGCGGGACTCCCAGGTTGGCAGTGCATCCCAGGGAGCTGCCAAGGTTGTGGGGGCTCGTGGGGTGGGACAGCCAACGCAGGCAGGAGCTGGTGTCACTGTCCTCTGCAGAGCCACAGCACAAGAAGCACCTGGCGAGAGGCCAAGGCTCGGCAGCCAGATGTGGGCACGGAGGCTGTGCAGGCTGCGGCACCGGCAACCGCCGATGCTGCGCCTGCAGCTCTTGGCCAACACCTGCCTCCAGCACCGACCGCAGTAATCGGGTTTTACAGAAACCAGTCTGAACTGGGGCTGGGCATGGGCACCTGCTGTCACCCAGCAGAGGCTGTCACCGCAGGGACCACCGTGCCAGCGACACAGGGCTGGGGTGAGAAATGCCCACGAGCAGACTGCCCTGACCCATCACCACTGGAAACAACAGGTCCACAATAAAACAGACTTTAATTCACTGACCTCGCAGGGCAGCGAGAGCCCATAAAGCCCTGTCTGCTCAGGGCTGTGGGGCTGCAGGCAAGGGGCACCCCGTGGCTCCTGCCACCAGCCTGGCAAGGGTAGACATGGGGACAGAGATGGGGACAGGGCAGAGCTGCAGCAGGAGATGCAGAGCCGGAGGCTTTCCCTGAGCCCAGCACTGCAGCATGGGCCGGGGCACCGCCAACATCTGGCGGAGCTGTTGGCTCAGGCCCTGCACGTGTGGTTTGTGGTGGGGTGAGTGGATGCTGCTGGCTTTCCATGACCGTTAGCACCAGGAGATGGAAAATGCTAACAACATTACCAGGAAAGACTCATCCCAGAGATACTCATCCCACCTACCTCAGGAGTGGCCACATCTGGGGCTTGGGATGAGCAGGGCCAGAAGGACACCCTGGCACGTCTGGGCTCTCACATGCCACTTGTACCCGAGTGCCGCAGCTCCCTGAGCCCGGCAGTCCATTCCCACCTGCAGAGATGGGGCAACGGACTCCCAGCACCCAGGACCACCCACACCTCCAAACAGCCCTGTCCCCGCCTGGCCCTGCTCTGTAGGAAGCCTCTAACAGCTCCCCAAGCCAGCTGCAGCTTCCAGACATCACCCCAAATCACACAGCAGACAAGCAGCGGCTTGCCACAGTGAGTGATCTCCACGCAGAGCCATGGTGGTGCTCGAGCAGGAGCATCGTCACGGCGGGGCAGTGAGGAGCGACAGAGGCCACCTGGGCCACAGCCAGACTGTGGGTGCTGGCCCACTGCGACACAGCTCTTTTGCCATCCCAGGCCCCAGGGACACGCGCCGGGGCTGGTAACCCCACGCTCATGTGCCCAAGAGCTGCCCAGCAAGGCAGGGAGCCACGGGGGTTCACGGCAGGGCGCTGCGGAAATCCCACCAGGATCACGGCGGGCCTCCCTGCGACCGGAGCCGTGGGAGCTTGGCCATGAGCAGCCCTCACATCACCCGGGAACACAATGTTCTGCTCAATGAGCTCCAATTTTAATTTGGTTCTCCTCAAAGCGCTGGAGCCCTGGATGCCAAATACAATTATTTGACAAGACACAGGAAACAGCAGCGTTTGCTTAAAAACGCACACGAGGCTGCGGAGCCGCAGCAGCGCCAGCACTTACACGGCCCCTCACAGAACGGGGAAGGGAAGGTCAGACAGACCAGGCCTAAACGCGCTCCCCGTCAGGCAGCGGGGCAGTGCCCGTGGACGGCCCCACGCCTGACAGCCCCCCAGCACCAGCTGCCTGCGGGCAGCCCCCTTTCCCGAGGAATCAGCGATAAAAGCCGCCGTGTGCCCCATGCAGAGCGCATCCCACCACCCTTCCCATCTGCCTTGGCTCCAAAGACCCGCAAGTGCGACGATCAGCTTTCTGCTTTGCTTTAAAAAAAAAAAAAAAACCACACATTTAATCTGCAGCGAATAATAAATACACACACACAAAAAAAAACCCCAAACCCGTCTCACGAGTCAGATTTGCCCTTTGCCAAGTGCCGGCTGTCCCGGGCTCTCCAGGCTGCGGGGCAGGGTGCTCCCGGGGGCAGGAGGGGGCCGGGGCCGGCCGAGCAGCCCCTGAGCCGCGTTTGCCGGGGGGCAGCCGGGCGGATCTGCTCCGACTCCCCCCGGCCCTGGCCAGCGGCTCCCGGCCACAGACCGGACCCAACGGCGCGGCTCAACCCGGCGGCGTTCGCGTACGGCGGGAGCGACCCCCGTCCGCCGCCCCGCGGGGACCTCACCCCGGGGCTCGGCCGAGGGTCGCAGGGGGCTGGGGGGAAGCGGAGGGACCCGCCCGGCTCCGAGCGCTGCCTCTCCTGCAGCACCGCGATTCACCAAAAAAAAAACCCGAAAACCAACCAACCCAAGCCAACAAAAAAAGAGAAAACAACAAAAAAATATCTTCCTGTGCAAAAGGCAAGTGTGAAGCGCGGGCTGGAAGCGCCCCCGCCCCCGAACCAGCCGCCCAGGATTCGGGGGGGTCCGGCGGCTCCTTCAGCGATTTTCGTTTTCCTTTTTTCCGGTGCCCGCGGGCAGGACCCGGCGCAGCTCCGCCGGAGCGAGGGGGCTGCGAGGGGGCTTCCAGCTCAACAGGAGCGTTTTCAACGGCTGTTAGTGGCTGTATTTGCTCTGTTTAGCGATCCAGGCGCTACTATAGAACCACCTTTGGAAACGTCTCTCTTAAAACCCGCCGAATATTAACGGCATCGGAACGATTATTATTTAAGGAGAAGGCAGAAAGCGCCCCGAAGCAGCAGCGCGGACTGCCCTGCACCTTCCTGTTAGGAGTGCAGGAGATTCCCGTGAAACCACCGAAAAAATAGCGATTTAAAAATAATAATTAATAACGATAACGACATCAGCCGGGCAGGACTCGGAGCGCCGCAGCCGTCGCAGCCGCCGCAGCCGGCTCCGGGAGCCGGGGAGCCGCGCACCGACCCGGCGGAGCCAGGGGCTGAGCAGCGGATGAGCCGGTATTTGGAGACTCTCTCCATGAAAAAAAACACTGCAAAAACCTCAAAGGTGTTTCCGCGGCCCCGTTGGCGGCGGCGGCAGCCCCGGCCTGCTCCGCCGCGGCGGGAAGATGCTGCCGAGAGCCCGCGCCCCCGCCGGGGTCATTCTCGTTTCCTGCCGGTGATTCCCCCCGCTCCCGGGGCAGCAGCATGCCCTCACCCCGGCGGGGTGGCGAAAGTCAGAGCGGGGCTCTGATGTTTAGTGAAACCCCGGCTGGGGAGCTCAGGATCCTCCATCCCCTCAAGCGACTCTTTCGGGGGAAAAGTCGAGGTTTAAGGTGAAGAACCAAACGCCTTCCTGCAGCACACGCTCCCCCGGGGGATGCGGGTCCGGGCCGAACCCAACGGCCCCCGGCGAGCCCCGGCCCGGCCGCAATTACCGGGACTTGCGCTGCCGGTAACTTGTTTCGCTTTAACACGCTCCCGCCACGGACGCTTCGCGTGTGTGATGCTACATCGCGGACAGGGGTTTCCAAAAGCCCTTCGGCACCGCAGCCCGCTCGGTGCGCGTTTACCCGCCCCCCGGCAGAACCGGGGGCGATGCCGTTCAACCAGCACGTCCCCGGGCGAGGGGACGATTCCCCGCCACGCAGTCGCCGCCGAGCCGAGGGGTGCCGGGACTCGGGGCGGCCCGCAGAGCCCCGGCCGAGGGGCACGGGCACTCCGGCAGCGAGGCGGGGTGAGGGGGGGGGGTCAGGAGCCCCTCCGGGAGATGGTGCAGGTACACCCCAAATCCCCTTCGCACTCGTGTCCCGAGGGGACGTCTCTCCCTCGGGGCTGCTCCGGGGAGCCCGGCGGCTTTTTCAAACCATCTCCCCGCCAGCGCCCGCGCGGACCCGGCCCCTCGGCAACCGGAGAGGATGCTGAGCACCCCCGGAGCACCCCGGGGCTGAGGCAGCGCGGAGCTGCCCCCCTCCCCATCCCGCCTCTCCTACCTGAAATAGTCCATCTTGCAGAAGATCTCCTTGTTCTTGATGTAGCAGCTGTGCTGCTGCCGCAGCGAGGTGCGGCACACGGAGCACTCCAGGCAGCGGACGTGCCAGATGAGGTTGTTCACCTGCGGCAGAGAAGGGGGCTGAGACCCGGGGCCACCCGCCGCTCCCCGCCCGCCCGCCGCCCCCCGCCGCCGCTCACCTTGAGCAGGTACCGGTCGAGGATCTCCAGCCCGCAGCTGGAGCAGACGTTCTTGCCGGCCGACGGCGTGGAGGAAGAGGAGGATGGCGGAGAGCAGACGGACGGCGTGGAGGGCGTGCTGGGCGCTGAGCGGGCGTCCTCCTTCTCCAGGGCACCGGGCAGCGGCTCCCCGTCGGGCTGCGACTGCGGGCAGAGCCGCGGCGGGGCCGTTAACCGGGGTCCCGCCGTTGTCCGCAGCCCCGGCCCGGAGAGTCCCGCCATTCCACAGCCTCCTGCATCCCCGGCCCGGCGGGTCCCCGCAGCCCCGGCCCGGAGCATCCCGGCAGGTCCCCGCAGCTGCCAGCGCTATGCGTCCCCGCAGCCCTCGGCCCGCAGCGTCCCGACGGGTCCCCGCAGACCTCGGCATCCCCGGCCCGATGGGTCCCAGCGGTTCCCCGCAGCCGCCGGCAACCCCGGCCCAGCGGGTCCCCTTCGACCCCGGCCCGGCGAGTCCTGACGGGTCCCCGCAGCCCCCGGCCCCGCTTACCATGGCGCGGGCGTGCGGGTCGAGGCAGCGGGTGCTCCCCTTGGGCAGCGGCTCCGGCGGCATCACCTTGCGGGAGAGAGGAGGAGAGGGAGGCTGCGGCTCCATGCGCCGGGCGAGCGCGGGGCACCCTATATAAACCGCCTCAAAACAATAAATAAGAACTTTCTAGTGGCCATTTAAATCCTTTGCAACAAAAGCTGCGTCTCTTTAATGAAGCAATTTGAATGTGGATTGAATTCTCTCCCTGCCTGCACTTAACCCGGGCCTCTTGAAGTAATCGCTCGGTTCCCATGCGAGCCAAAGCGCTGAAAAAACCCCACAAACTACCTGCAATTAGAAATTGCCGTAAATGCCCGAGATAAGAGGTACCCAGAGTGTCAATTCCGGCTGTCAATCAGGGAATCCATCAGGCCACCCAAAGAATTGCAAATTTGATTTTTTTAATGGTAGTAATTAAAAATCGAAATTCTTCCCCCTCTCCCTCCGCCGAGCACAAAACGCCCCAGAAAACGCCGGGATGGAAAACCCTCCCCTCGGGCGCCGGAGACAGCGAGCGGCCCCGGCTCCGGCCCTCGCCCAAGCACCGGCCCCGGCCCCGGCCCGCGCCCGCCCCGGGGTGCCCGGCCCCGCTCCCAGCCCCGACGGCAGCAGCAGCAGCAGCAGCGGCGGCCCCGCTCACCTTGCCCGCCTCGGCGCCGGCCGGGACGCGGCGGCCCGGGCCCCGGGGCTGCCCGCCCTCATGGCTCCGGTGCATGGGGCGGGCGCGCCCCGCTCCGCCCGCCGCTGCCGCCGCGCTCCGTGCCCGCGGGCGGCGCGTCCCGCGGCCGCGGCAGGAAGGGCGGGGAGCCGCGCCGGCCCCGCTCCCCCGCCGGGGGCGGCCGCGGGCCGGGCAGGAAGCGGAGTCCCCCCCTCCCCTCCCCGCCGCGCCCTAGGGGCCGCCCGCCGCGCCCTAGGGGCCGCCCGCCCCGCCGGGCCCCGCTACCTGCGGCACCGGGCGCGGCGGCGGCGGCCCGGTCTGGCCCCGTCCTCCCCCGCCACACGGGCGCTGCCCGCCCCGACGGGGCGCACGGGCCGGGCCGGCCGCGGGGCAGCACCGCCCCGCACCGCCGGGACCGGCCGCGGCCCCGCCGCCTCCCCCTGCCGCTACCCGCGGGGCGGGATCGGGTGCACCCACCACCGCGGCGTCTGGCCGCCCGCCTCTGCCCGGGCTTCATTAGTAACCTGATAATTCCCCGGCAAAGCCCCGGCAGCGGTTCCACCACGGAGTAATTGCAGGACGGTAACGTGAGCTGATGGCGGCCGGGGATGGATCCTCGCCGTTATTGATTTTGACAGCTAAATTGTTAACCGAGAGGGAAATCAGATGAAAGCCATTTTAGAATAAATACAAGACATTAGGTTTAAACATTGAGGTTGCAAGAAAGGCCGAGAAACCCCTCGGAAACTCAGCCCGAGGCCCGCCAGCTCATCTTCCCCTCCATCCTCGGTTCTGCAGCGGCAGGGCGACAGCGGAGACGGACAAGTGCGGAGGAAGGACAATTCACACCACGCTGGCAGGGCCTCAGTGGGCTCCGGCTGCTCCAGAAGAAACACGGAGGAGTTTTCACGGACACAGCCACGATCGCTGCCTGCCCCCTAGTCAGGGCGACCCAGGTTGTGTTTGCACGCGAGAGCGATGCAGGGCTGTAACAGCCACGGCACACTGCTGTAACGCTGACAGCTTGCGCCGCTCTCGTAATGACATACCAGGCACTCCGGGCTCACAATGTCGGAACAGGCTCGGGAACGGGGTGACTTCAGCCTGGCCTCTGCCTTCCCCCAGCCCTGGGATTGAGTCTTGGTCCTGTGGCCGCCGGTCTCCTGCCCTCGGTGCCTGCTGAGAGCAGGTAGATCTCCAAAGCGCATCACACGCTTGCTGCCTGCACCAGGAACACGGCAGAGCAGTGGAGTTAGTGGGCATCAGCAGCAGCTTCAGCCCCTTTCTTACCCCCCACCACTGCTGGGGCTTCCGTGAGGCAGCACCAAGGAGGTTTTGTGTCACCGAGCAACTCAGACAGAACCCTGAGATCTGGGGCTGGGTGTATGTTCCTGGGGGTGAAGGTGCGAGTTCGTACCTGTCCTGAGGGAGGGAGCCTCACCAGGAAGACTGTTGAGGGAAAACCTGCACCTGGACACGGTGAACTTGTCCTTGGTACCCCACCTTGCCCTAGGGATTGGCTGGAAATACAGGGGAAGCAAAAACCCCTAAGGGGGCAGGACCGTATGTGAGAGGTAAGAATCAACCCCTAAACTCCTCCTCAGGGGAGCTGGGCACCATGCCCCACTCTCGTTCCCACCTCCGTACTCACAGCTCCAGAGCCAGCTGCATCCTCCGCCACAGCGATGCCACTTCCTGCTGCCTCCAAACCTTTTTTATGAGGGTTGATATGCAAAGCCGCTGAGCTGATGCTCATGAAAGAACCTTACTGAGCATTTACCTCCTCCCAGCCCCGGGGTTTGAAACTCGCTGGGTTTGCTGCACTATCACGGCTGGCTGCGGTGCCTTGGGGAAGCCGCAGCGTTCCCGGGAAGCGCAGGCAGCACAAGCCAGGCCAGGGGCAGCGGGAATGACTGACACAAACACTGACCTGCAATAAAGCTCCCCCAGGTCTGAATCTGGCCAAACGACAGACAAGGGACTTCTGTTAGTGACTGTGAAAGTGCAATAAAGAAAACATTTTTAAAAATGATACTATTGTACCCAGATTTGTACCAGCGAACTGCGGCTGAGGCCAAGCCTTTACCACCCTCCCTTATTGCTCGCCACCCTCGCTTTCCCTGGAGGAAAACATGCATTTTAAATGTTTATTCAGAGCAGTAAGAATTTCAACAAATTGTATTTAAATACAAATAAATATGAAAGGATGTTTCTGATGGGAACACAACCACAAACCCGATCTGAATAGAGGCATTTTCTAAATTCCTAATAGAATCGATTGCTGTTCTAAATATTGAAGATACAGATCCAGAGGGCTACAAACATTAGACAACGCAAGAACAGAACACAGGCTGTTCACAGAGGAAGGCAGACAGGTGTTACTGACATTCACAGGGGTACAGGCTCCCAGTGACACTACTTCTCTCTTCACTCAGGTACCCAAAAACTAGAGAGCAAATATTTATCAGCACAAGACCTACTTCGGACCAGTTCAGGCTTTTAACAACCCTCCCGCCTCACAGACACACACGGCTCCGCTTGACGCCCGGCTCGGCAGCGGGAGGTGTGCTCTGCTCCGAGGTAGGCACAGGTGCGCCGCTGTGGGATACAAACCCGACTTGGCTATGCCAGCGAGCAACGCCTGAGTACAGAAACCAGGGGCCATCTGGAACTGCTTTCCTCCTCTTGTTTGAGACCTGTTAATCAACCATCCTCAGGAAGCAACTCAGGAGTGAACGATGTAAAGATTCACCACGGACAGGACTAGAGAGAGCGGCAAAATCAGACCAGCCTCTCCTGGACCCGATCGCACACATTCTCGACATCCTCCGCGCACACACAGTCACACTGTGTGTACTACAGAGAAAATGCTGCCAGACAATGTTTTTGCTTCAGTTTCTATTTTGCAGATGTTTAGGGAGAAAAATGCAGTTCAAAGGGTTTAAGCAAAATGCCACCCAGCAGACGTGTCAGCCGGTGCATCCTCAGCAGAACCACGTCGCCACAAACACTTGTGCCACTTTACACCAAGAGGCCATCAACCACCTCCACCAGCCAGCAAGAGCCAGACACCGGACTGGTCGGTGGGCGAATGCCAAGGTCATACACTTGACAACCGTCTCGAGGCTGCAGTGTTCTTCTCATGCTGTCACATCTGGTTCCTGAAGAGCTGCCACTGAGTGGGGTTATGGGACACAAACATTAGATACGCCACCGCTGCGCTGCGGAGCTCAGGGCGCAGCGCAGATCTGGCAGTGTGCGCACACGCTCATTCCTACATGGAGGCACATGCCGACAGCCTAAACACTGAAATCCCTGTGCTGTGACATCATCTTAAGGTTATCACATCATGAAGTCATACTTTAAAGTTTGCAAATCAAAATGCAAAATAAATTTGCCTTGGTGCATATAAAATATCGCATGCAGTTACTAAAAGTGTTCTGAAATCTATTTAAAGTGAGTTTTATTGAGATGAAAAAGTTTTCCATGGTAACTACAGAATGTTAATCAAAACCAAGTGCTTCCCCTCCATTAAAAACACGAATCGGAATACTTTTTGTTCAAAAATACTTTAAAAAGTAATCAGTTAAATGGAGTATTTTTGGATGTGCTTTACTCCACACGCTGGTTACTGTTTCTAATCTTGCTAATGAATGCACACTAACGAGAGGTTGTCTGCGTGTTCATCAGAGGCTTTGAAGGGAACCTACTTCTCTGAACAGCGTTCAGCTGCGAAGCTGCGCTGGCAGCGAGGAGTGTTCAGCAAACCACCCAAGGGGCTACAAACCACTGCAGCACGTACAGCGTGCTTGGGTGGCAGCATCCTTCTCACGCGACACAGTACAAAAGCGTTGGAGGACTCCAGGTACACAAAGCAGCGGTTCTTGCTACCATTATTCATTCACAAGCATCATCTTCTCGATTTCCAGGCAGCTCTGGAGTAAGGAGTAGTCCTTTTCTTATCCGGCGGTTTGAAGTAGGAATAAACAGGGGCTGCAGCATACTCTGCATCTGGATTTTCTGCCATCATTTTCAGCTTGGCTTCAATAGCCTTTATCTTTGCACTGACACTGGAAAGAGGAAAAGCGGAAGAGAAATTGAGCTTGATCTTAGCATGGAATCAGCGTACAGCAATCCAGAGATCTTGCTGACACATGAAGACTCAGTCACCCGGGGAGGGGTTAGGCAGCCCCCAGCTGGGAGGCAGGAATCTGCCGCTTAAAGCCCATGCTATTTCATTTCAGCCCTCAGCACGGATTTGCTCCTTCAAGATATATCACAGCACCACAAAATAACAGTCCTTGCACCTACTCAGCACTTTCTTGAGGACACAGAGAGACAAGTACACAACAAGGCTTCCTACTTGATGTAAAATGATGTCATGTAAAGAGGTCTGAGCAGGCGCAGCAGAGCACAGCTCAGACGAGGCTGCTGGAAACAGCAGAGAAATGAAAGCCAGACTTCCTCCCAGCTACAAGACCGCTCGGGCTGGGAAAACCCCAGGCTCTAATTAGGTCAGGAAGAAACATTATTCCAGCATTAACAGGGTTTATCCCAAAGGGAGAAGCTCTCCTAGGTTACACCCCAAATTCCTAGGACTTGTGTTATTCACTATCCTCTGCTGGGTACGGACTGAGGAATGTTCCCATCTCTGCTGCGGCTTCTCGCCGCATCCATCCTCGCTACAGCGACTGCTCTGTGCCACAGACATAGCTGACAATCCCATGACTCAAGTCTCCCAGCTCGTTACTTCCCAGCATGTTTCTTCTGAACTCCAAGCTCATTTTATCCAAGGCAAAATGATTACCCCCAGTCCTGGTTCCTCCTAGGGTTCCACTGACAGAACTCAGAGGAAAAAAAATCACACACCCTTTCAACCAAACTGAATTAGCAAAGCAGCTCCATGTGCTTTAGGTGAGCAGAGGGGTTGGAGGATTTAATCACACCCCACAGAGAAGATCCACCAGCCCTAATGCCAGCAAAAATAAACCCAAACAAACCCCCGTTTCCTGTGAAGTACTACCTGTGATTTTGCTTTAACCTTTCGCCGCTATAGTAGAAATTCTCACTCATAAGCATTTTGCTTAATCAAATTAGTCCAGTACAAAACCCCTCACTGGAATTCACACGAAGAAGTGCAAAGCACGTTCTGGCCAAAGGAGCTGGAATGTTACACCTTCCCAATTCTTCTCCTCACCTCTCTTCCCTCTCACCTCCTACCTTAAGTTAGACTGGGGCGGCTCTGTGCTGGAAGATGGCTCCAGGCTGATTGGAAGGATCTTCTCATTTTTATTGTGATCGTATCTCTGCGAACAAGAGACCAAGGACTGAAGACAGCTGGGATTATGAACAAAGAAACCTTTGCCCACAGAAACACTTCAAAGTTGGATTAACATCACCTCGGATTCTGTGAGGCTTTTGCCAGGAATGATTTTGGTGGCCAAACACTGAAACAAATCACAGCCATAGTATTTGTTTAGTACCAACACAGAATGTAGACTCTGATGCCGGACACTTGTGTGCATTGTACTACAAACCTTAAACCTTACCCTGTCTTATCCCTTCTTGTTCCCCTCTCTATAAGGCATGAGGCAAAGACGGTCACTTTTAGGGTAACTACTGTACCGCCTTGCTCTTGACACTGATGTTGTGCAGAGTCAGGCAGTAACTCAAGCACACAACTGCACAGGATCGTGCAGTGCTGGGAGAGAAAAAAAAAAAAAAAAAAAGGGAAAAGGAAAGAAAAAAGGACCAGTTAGACCCTCCTCCTCTCTGCAGAAAGCAGCTTGTGAGTCCGTCATCTCTGTGGGCAATGGGCCTCCTGAACTATTCGCTTTCTTATTTCGCTTGGCACAAGGTCAGGCTTGTTTTTCAGCAGAGCTGCTCAGACCGACAGGGTCTGGAAAGCCTTGGCCTCTCATCTTAGAACTACTGAGCACGGGGCTGGTATTGGCTAAAATAAACACTTGTTACAACGAGCCAAAGTTTTGTCTTGTTAAATCTTTCCATTCACGGGTCAGAAAATGCCATGCAAGCCGAACAGATTATTTATGGATGTTCTTCGCCATTCCCTGGACAGCCACGCTCTGAGCCACCCATCTGAACCCCCAGCTGAGCGGACACTCACTCCTCTGGCTGAAGCGCCTTTTATGGCCTGATCATTCTTCAGGCATTCGGAAGCACGTGGCGCTTTAGTAGCTACAGAGCTAAGGAAAATGGAGACTGGATTTGCGCAAGCTTGGATGTGCTGACAAGAGCCTGGAGCCCTTGAAGGCAGTAATTAAAACAACATGGTCTCCTTTAACGAAGATACCTGTTTGGGGGTTTTTTAGCATCCAAAACAGATGCACTGGAATACTTGATAAGGGAAAGGGTTGAAAGCTGCTTGTCGGATAATCAACACATGCTAAAAACTAACTACCCAAAGGAAAACAGCAACAAGCAGCTCCCCCCACCGCTTTCCCCCCAAAATACCAAGAAAACAATTTATCTTTAATAACTTTATCAAATATCATATAGTAAATAACTGCAGGAGAAACGAGACAAGAATTTAAAAAAAAAAAAAAAAACCAAACAAACATGGAAACAAGGACATTCCAGAAGATACTGCCGAAGTTAATACTAAAAGCTTCATGGTTTATGTGCCAGAGGAAGCAATAAAAGGATATTTAGCTTAGATGTGAAATATGTTGCTTTAAAGTCAGAAGTAATTAGAGCTGCTGCCACATAAGTGCTTTCAGAAGCGGAACAAAGTAATGAGGTACTGGGTAATTGGGAATTTCCACGCACCTCCTATCCAAAAAAGGGAGCAAAACCGCAAAGGGAAGGATTCAGACTTCCAGCCAGTCACTCACTAAGTCTGGGAAAAGTTAAACCGTGGACATTTATAGGAGTAATCTGTTCACACCGCTCTGAACAGCAACTCCCTTACAGAGACCATCGGGTTCAGTGGCCTGTTCTTGCTCACAGCTGACCCAGCACGGCTCAGGCAGACAAGAGAGGGGGTAGATTTAACACGCTCCTACGAGAGTGACTTCCCAGAACAGACTGAAAGTATCTCGCCAGGCTAAGACAGCCTGGATAAGAATTGTTCCTTAAAGCTCCTCAATTTGCAAATTAAGAGCAGTTCTCATTCACCACAAGCAGCTTACCTTGACTTGTGCGTGTGCCCAGCGCACCACCAGTTTCTTGGAAAGGGCCAGCTTCCCATTGAGACACTGGATCGCCTTCTCTGCTTCCTGCACAGGAAGACAGTTCAATAAACAAGCCACGGCTTTAGTCAAAACCGACTCAGATGTAAAGAACCTTTTTTCTTTGTTAATCAGTCTTTAAGAACAGCTAACTGACAGCTAAGAAAGCGTATCCCATTGTATCCCAGTCAGGAATATCTGTGGAAGACCCCCAACTCCTGAGTCACCAGACTCTTACCAGACTTATTGTTTATTGTTTCACTTGTTTCAGTGGAGGAAATGGGAAAAATGATCAGGAGTTTTGAGAATACCAAACACAGGCCACTGCATCAGCATTCTGAGAGGGGTTTACGCTACAGGAGTTTCTCTAGGAACTACTGTGACTTGTTACAGTCATTGCATATGTCTCATTAACACCTATCCATGCTTATTGCAGACCCTGCTCACGCACACCAGGGACATTATCCACCTGGTCCAGGGTTGTAGACATCTAGAGGAGGTCATACGACCACAAGTAATCTCTGAAGACACTTTTCCTCCTCACTTTTGAATAATTCTAGCAGAATTATGACAAAATAACTACAAAGTTGCAGGTGAGTATGACTTGAAGTTTGGTTTGTAACAAGAGCTAAAACCTCAAACAGTCAGGGGCAGTTCACTCCAGGATGCTGCAGATGTGTCATGCTGTGCAACCAACAGCATCACACAAGTTGGTGTTTGTGCATTCATGAAGCCAGAAGAAAAACTAGGAGGACTTCAGAGCAGCTCTGGATTTCGAGTGGTCCGGCAGGCTGATCCAAGGCTCTGTGGGGATCACAGCATCTCCACTGAACAGCTCCACAAGCTCACTGCAGAAGTGGACTGAAAAACTGGCCCCTTCTGATTAGCATCAACAAGCAGGATTCAGGAAAAGACAGCAGAGGAGAGAGGAAATCACTGCTGCTGCTTCCAGAAGCAGTCACAAAGTGGAGCTGTTAGAGTCTGGGGGGGGTTGTGTAGACAAGGCATCTAACTTATCCCTTCCTGGTTTAGCTTCACGTTAACATAAAAAAAAGATGGTGAAAGAAGCCAGTTATTTAAATCAGAATTTTAGGTAAAAGCAACATACCTGTTTGGTTTCAAAGTTGACAAAGCAGTAACCCCTTGGCTGCCCCTCCAGAGCACCAGACTTGTGAAAGAGAAAGTCAAACTGCTTTACTTTGCCAAACTTCTGCAGAAGTTTGAGAAGGTGGTATCTGAAGGGGAGAGAAGACATTTATGACACCTTTCACCACTTTGAAAGTGAGGCGATAGAAAGGAACCCCCTGACACACACACACACACACACAGAGGTTTCACACTCGGTGCCATAAGCAGTTCAGTTCAGTGTCATACTCGTATTCCCAAACACCCGCAGAGGTGGGTGTCTGGGCAGCAAGCCTTTGGCATCCACAGCTCCGAGCTGCATAACCCCGAGGCACAAAGCTTCGCTCCCAGCGGGGCCAGCTGACAGGCACAGAACATCTAGTAACAGTTGGCTTTTGGACACTTACGCAGTGGCTCCCAGGGGGTCTGGGAGGACTTTGCCTCCTGCCTCTCTAAGTCACACCTACTTTCAAGCCTAAACATCACGTCTCCCCCTCCCCAGCCCTGATATGCCCACCTGAAACTCCGTGCCCTGTGTTCCTCTCCCTGCACAAGCAGTCCCAGCCCACAGCACCCTGTGCCCCTCAGCAGCCCCGCTGTTCCTGCTCTCCCTGCACGAGCACCACTAGTCGCATCCCTTCCCTGTGCCAGGCAGGGTCAGTGCACTGACAAGGACATGGCCAGACCCTACAGAGGTGCAGCCACTCTCCTGCTCGCCTGGCGGAGCTGGGGAAGAGGAAGACAGAAGAATAAGCAGAACAAACTGCAACCAGGAACTGACAGTAGACCAGGCAAAAAAAAAAAAAAAAAAAGGCACTAGACAGACCTCGCTATCATCCAGGCCAAATCTGCCAGTGCTTCTAGCTCAGACAGCTTTTCAGCGATGTGCACATGAAAATCAGACACTTATTTAGCCAATTATCTTCCTGCTATCCAGTGGGGACCATGCTGTTTCCAATAAAACTGGGGAAAGCCAGAGTAAATCTGTCTGCTTAGTTATCTAGCGCACTTAAAATAAGGAGCACATTTGTCGTACAGCCCACATCTAATCCTGAAAGTTCTCTGCAGCTTTTTGGTTCCCTGGGATCAAAGTGGTTAAGAACACTGGCTGACCTAGAAGGAAAGTGATGCCTGCTCCTGTTTCACTGCCTGACCCCATCCCCAGCATTTAAGAACTGTTTAAGGGCACCTTAGTCAGGACTCGTCTTCTCCTGATCAGCTGCACAGCGTTCCTTAACAAGCCACGTAGTCCAAGCCCGGTTTTCACCTGGCAAGACAACCCTAAGTGCTCTGAAAGCCCATCAGGATAACTCAAAGTTCTCATCCATCCAAGCCAGATGAAACCCTGCATGTCCAGACGTGAATGGTCAGAATGGCCCAAGACAGCCAAACGCCTGAGGCAGCTCCAGGGACAGTCCAGATAGGAAGGACAGACAACATTTTTCCTAATAAAGCCTGATAGGATGTTTGAAAAAGGCTTTAGCCCTTTGTTAAAGCTTCAGGAGTCAGGCAAGAAAGTTCCAGGAACGTGAGTCATCTCACAGGATGGGTCTCGGCGGACATTCAGGATATGCCCTGTTAAAGAGGTGAAGGTGCAGCAAGTGTTCAGACAGGCAGCACAGAAGGGCCAAGCTACCTCCCAGGGGAATCACCACACTGGAATTGATTATGGAAGGCTTCCTACACCCTTCGCACTAGCACATGGTCTTCCAAGAGGCCTACGATCCCCATCTCTGCTCAGAAGGCAAGGGAGACATCTAAAAATAAAGTCCTTACCACTAAGAATGCTGTTCCCCTTTTGGGGGCAGTGGAAGGGCAACACTGAGGGCACTCTGGTTAGCAACCACAAAATCCCTGCAGCTGCCCTGCTAAAAGGAATGCTTTACGGTTTTTTTTTTTTCCTGAGAACCTCTGCATTCGGACAATACCTTCTTTGCAGCAAAGTGGTAGTTGTTCCTTCAAAACACATTTCATTAAGAGTCTAGAAGCAACCTGTGTCACCTATTTTACGTAGAATCTCCAGATTGTAGATGATGCAAACACTGTTTTCCAACCACTCACACAGTTTTTACAACTGTGGGTCACCTGCTCTTCATGGAACAGCTCAGAACTGAAGTCTTGTATAACTAAAAGTTGTGGGCTGTGACTCTGATCTGTTATTGTTAATACAGTGAGGGCATTAACAGTAACTTGGCACGTAGTCCCCCAAGCCAAGAGGACTTCAGCGCTGAAGGAAGACCCGTCACGGAAAACCCGAAGCCTTGGAAAAAAACCAGTGAGAACACGTAAAAAGCTTTTCTATGGCAACGTCTTGGGTTATGCAGAGCTCGGGAGTTACTTGCACAGATGTGGCCCCACCGCACTGTGCAGATCACCGCAGCCAACCTCAGTTTCCACTTCCTGTCATCTGATGTGAATGCGAGACAAACCCGCAGCTCCCCCATTTCCTTTTCCTCCGCTCTTCCTCCTGGCACCCCGAGCGCTATTCAAACCCAGGCAAGGCTTCCTCTGAACAATGCTGTCCCAAGGATACCGTGAAGGTACCGGCCACATGAGAAACCTATTATTGCGAAGAATTCTGCCCCACTGGGAGTCAGTAGGAGTCTGTATCAACAACTTACGCACACATTGTTTTCTAGGTGAGACTCATCATGATGGGATCGTAGACAAGCAGCAGAACAGCCAAGGAAGTCAAACACCCGCTATTTCATACCCGTGGAAAATGAATGGTCATTCAAAGGCTAATGGAAACTAGGTAATACGTGTAACTGTAGAGCTGGAAAGGAAATTTTTGCATGTCCAAAATGTTGAAACGTCTCAGAAGGCTCGGCAAAGAGGAATGGGCAGAGGAGGCAGTCCTGCTTCATGTGCCACTCAGGAAAGGCCTTTCCTCCCCACAATGGGAGCACTGAGAGGTGAAGTGAACAAACAGCTGTGCCACAGCACATGTCCGACCCTGCTGTGCAGCTGGGGGACAAACCCTGCCCCAGGCGACACTCAGTGGTGATGGTGAGGGGACTGCACAGCTTCCATGAGCAATGATACCAAACCCAGAACGAACCATCTGCCACGCTCCTCATGCACTGCCGTGGCAGGCCCCAGAGCAGAGATCCCAGCATCAGAAGTGTCTGGAGATGGTGTCCATTGTCACGAGCAGCTGCGAGGTCCTACGGCACCCGCTGGCCTCCTTCCAGCTGCTAAGAACACACTCAGCAGACTCCTAATACAATCTTCTTCCACAGGTAGGACAATCCTCTAAGGACACTGGATAAAAGACGAGAAGTCACCCCAACAAACACTGCTGCGGGGAGACCCACCATAGTCCAGTGTAGGTCAGCGTTCAAGACCCTTTGTGACTCCCATCTGAGTCCAGTTCCTTGGTATGTGCAATAACCTGGAAGCCATGGACTTGCCGGCTGTAATTTGGAGGCAGCCCTACATTTATAAATTCCCATTGCTGCAGCTTGTGCTCGAATGTGTACGTTACCTCTTAACTCTCCGGCACTCAACTGGGGCTGTAGGTTGCTCTCTGAATGGAAGCCTTGGATTAATTCAAGACTTTCTGAACTCATTTCTGCTCAAGAAAGTCACAACCACTGATTAATTCTAACAGCTACAGCAACTTTACTCTGTCTTAAAACAAATCTCACATAGAAATTGCAGAGGTGACCCTTTAAAAACTCAGATAAAGCAGGCAATGGAGAACAGCTATCGAGTTTTCAGGTGGTTTTAGTCATGTGACCAGTAACCTCAAAGGGATAATGCAGAGGAGCAACTACGAGTAGGGATGTAAGCCCTCAGGGTAAGAAAAGGTCGAAATGATTTATAGAAACATACTGACCTGACTCAGAACGACACTCTCTCTAGCTGACAATGTGTTAAAAGGAACTTTCTCCTTTTTTTATTCACAAGGAAATGGAGATTACAACATAGTTTGCAGGAGAGAACAGCCATTTTTAAAGCAAAGCCAAAAGCAAGACAGAATTATATAGCCTGAAATAAGCAACAAGTGCTGTCACTCATCACTGGGCAAACGTTACTGTAGTAGCACCGCAGCACTCAGTTTGATGACGCTGGAGAACGAAGCCCCCTGCCCACAGCCGAGATGCTGCTCTGGACACGGTCCCTGGCAGCGAAAGTACCAGGGCAGGCGTGCCCCACATCCAGACTGCTGAATCCCTGCAGCTGCAGTACGGTGTTCAAAACCAGAAGCAGCCGACTGGAACCCACAGCACTCATTTCACCCAAGCTACGAAAACAGTAAATTTTGCCTTGTAAAGCTATTACTTGCCTAGCCGAGATTCAGAGGAACAACCTGGACTGAAAGGGTCTTTAAAAACACCACTAACGACCACCCCGGGAAGCGAGGGATCTAACGCATTTACAAACACCCCCTGTTCTTCCCCTCACACTAACCCACTTTCCTGAATCTTTAAGGACGCTCGAGAACTCCTCTAATTTTACGTGGTCAGTGAATGTGGACAACCAGAGTAACATAGCTGTGAGATAAAAATGGTAATTAATGCAGAAATCACCCAAAGCTGAATGGCTGAAAAGCACAATGCATTAATGATTCCATTTAGAGGCTATTAGAAAACTGCCCTGTTAAGATGAACCACATTTAGGATAAAAACCTAGCACCTGCACACACACAAAAAGAAGCAGGAAGAAAAAGTATTCCATGACAGACATACACAATAGTTAATCAAAAGTGCTTGTTTCTCGGAAGTGCACAAACCCCAAACTGTTTTGTTTGGGTATTATTATTATTTTTTTTTAATACAACCTACTGATTTCTCAGCACACTGCCCAAATATTGGACAGGAAGTCGTATTTCCTTGACGATTTAGTTGTTCAAATATTATATTTGCTCAGAAGATAATTATCTGTAGTCTGGAGAAAACACACACACTTCGTTTGATTTACGCGCTTACCCACTATAAGCAGCCAGTCACACCACTCCCTACCTCGTCACCACTCAGTTACTCGAGTGAGTAAGTCTCCTCTGTTCAACCTACACCCCACTGTTGACAACAGCAAAATAACAACACAAGGCTCTCTGTCACTCTGAAAGTCTCAAACCTAAAATTCTAACATTTCCCTTCTCTAGAAAACAAAGATGTTTTCAATCCCCACGCTTCCAGTCCGAGCGGTGGCTCCGAGGATCACTCTGTGCAACAGTCAAGCACCTTCCTCCAAGTGCCTTGGTCCGTGGGCCCAGCGCAGCCCCGGGGACACCCCACATACACCCCCCCCACCCCATACATCCCCCCAGAAACACACACACACGTCAGGCCGAGCAGACACGCAGCTGCCCACACAGCGCCGTGGGAGCTGGGACCAGCTGGTAAATCTGCTGGAGCGGGCAGCCCTCACCCCTTGCTGCGGGGCAGAGGCTGTGCTACAGCAGCCTCCTGGGCGTAGGGACCCCCCAAAGTGTCACCCGTCCCACAACCGAGCGAGCCCCCGGCACCGGAGGGTGGGCAGCGCTGGGACCTAACGCAGAGTCCCCGGGGGCAGCCAGGGCTGGGGAGGGACGGGGCAGGACCGCGGCTGGGGGGGGGGGGGGGGGGGGGGCGGGCGGGGCAGAGAAGGGAGCTGTGACCTGCCCCGGGGGTGCTGCGCTGCTGGTGCGGGGGGAACACCGCCCGGTGATGGGGTAACGGGACGGGGGGGCGGTACCGCTGCTGGGGGCGGGGTGGCGGGATGGAGGCGGCGCCCCTGAGGGATGGGGTGGCCGAGGAAGGCGGGGCCACCGGCGGGGGGTTACCGGGAACGCCGAGGGGGTGCGGTGCCGCGCACAGTCACTCACTCGGTGATCTTGGGGTCGAGGTTGCCGATCCAGAGGCGGTGCCCGTCCTGCAGGGCGCCCTCGGACAGGATGGAGGCGTTCTCCAGCGGCAGCGCCTGGCGTCCCGGCTCCATGGCTCTGCGGAGGGCACCAGTGAGAGCGGGGCAGAGCGGGGGACGCGGGCCGGGGCAAGAAGCCGGGCCGGGGCCGCACTCACCATGACACCGCGGGACCGCGCAGGCCGCGGCCGCTCCCTTCTCGCGCAGGCCTTGCCCCGCCCTTGGCGCCGCTTTGAGACGTAACGTCGCGGCGCGCCCCGATGACGTTAGCGGAACGCGCGGGGCTGCGCGACGGTGAGCGAGGCGGCGGACGCCCGCCGTCCCTCCCTCCCCCTCCCCTTCGCCGACCCCCGTGCCCGGTCTCTGGCCCGGCGGGCGGGGCAGCCGGCCCTCCGCGGGGCACCGAAGAGCGGGGAGAGGGACACAGACGGGACCGGGCCGGCGCGTCCCGAGGAGAGGAAGCCGACGGGGCGGGGGCAGGCGAGGGGGCGTGGCCTCCTGGCGGGGGTGGGGTCGGAGAAGGGGAGGGGCACTGCAGGGGCGGGGCCTGCGCGCACGTGTGGCGGGGCCGGGACCCCGCGGGAGCGGGGCGGGCGGGCTCGACGGGGCTCCGGCAGCTCCGCGGGGTCCTCCTCGGCGGGCTCGGGGGAGCGGTCGTAGTGCCCGAGCACGGGGGTTGGGTACTCTCGGGACCGTCCTCGGAGTGGCGGAGAGCAGGGAGGGGCCGGTCCCGCCGGTGGCCGGCAGCTGCCCGGCCCCCACAGCCCCCGCGCTCCTGGCCGGGAGGGACCGAGTTCTCCGTCCGTGTTCCTACAGCTCTGAGCACAGCAGAGCCGCAGCTGCAGTAACGCCTCTGAGCCCCGAACGGCCGAGGCCGAAATAAACCCTGTAAATTCGGGGGAGCTCGGCGGGGTTTGGGACCTCGGACCTCTGGTGACAGGGATTAAAGTTTCTGCTTGGCTGATGTGCGAATATTAGGCACTTTGACAAGCTGTTTCTGCTTAGCAGCCATGGCTTTTGAGTCAGGCCCGTGCCCCTCTGGACAGACATGCAAAGGCTGTGTAGATAAGGTGTGTGGGCTGGCTGCCACCGGGCGCCTTTCCCTGAATTTACCCGCTGGTCACTGCAGTATGCCCAGACCCGCCGCCCACACTGCAGAGCTGTCACCTTGCACCGGTTGGTACAGATAAGACCTGAATCTGTTTCTTTTTAGCACACCGGTTGGACCAGCTGCCTTTGCTGTTTTCCAGGCGAGCTGTGGACGATGGCTGTGGCACTGCGATACTGCCGTCACCTGCCTCCCCTGCTTTATCGTTCTTCATTTGCGATGACAAGGTGGCTGCCGCGGGCTGCTGCAGGCTGCCCAGCCCTGCTCCTGGACAGCTGCAGGCAGTGTGTCCGCCAGGTCCTGCTGATCCGGCAGTTAGCTACCAAAAAAGGTAACAGCGACAGCCTTTTTCCTAGTGTTTGCAACTCCTCAGAACGGTGCCAGAATTTCTTTTCTTATCCCTTTTATCTCGTGTACCAGTATGGAGCTAATTAAGGCAGATCATAGTTCTGGAGGAGCTGGTTTGCATGATGGTGCTGCAGTGCACAGAAAACCTTAGCCCTTCCCGTGGGAGAGGTACCGCGTGGAGCTGCCGCTGTGCTGCAGCAGTGGGCACCGATCGTCACAGTCCAGGCTGGAGTCAGTGTCCACAGTGTGACCTGCTGATGTATTTTGGGTTATGTGCTCAAGAGCTGGGCTATTTACTCATTAAAAAATAGTTAGTTTGGTTTATCTTAGACTCAATTCTGAATCTAACAAGGGTTTTAATATCTTCTTTCTACTTTCTAATGCAACAACTAGCTCTTGTCAGAAATAGATACTAATTTTGTGTGTAATCTGCAGCTAAAGGTAAAGGGCAGAGTGAAGCCAGAGTGAATATCAGCGCTGCCCTGGTTGAGGATATTATCAATTTGAAGGAAACCAGTGAAGACATGCAGGCAGTGGTAGAAGCTCTGAAAGAAGATTTCAGCAGAAACCTCAGTGTTAGAACCTCACCAGGTTGGTATCTTCCTTATGCGATGCTCTATTGCCTGTAAATAAGGATAACAATCCTAGGAATGGAGAACATAACTTTTTCAAAACTGATTTTCTTCTTGAGTTATTCACTGGGCACCCAATTACTACAACGTTGACGTCCCCAACTCAAGACGTTCTTCACCCTGAGCTTGACCAGGAAGAATCCATTTTTGTTAATAGCTTCCTGGAAATAGCTTTTGTAAGTGGGAGATGTCAAAAGTGTCTAAGAGAACTGTTTGCAGATGTGATGAAGAAGCAGGTTGTCAGCTAATGGTGCAGTAGGGCAGGAAAAATCCAATTGCCATTAAATTAGCCTTTTGGAAATTGCCGTCAGGCTGGTGTCTGGCATATACAAACTTTTTTTGCTGTGCGTCTTTGCGGTTAGTGACCTTTAACAAGCCTTGTTCACTTACTGAATTTTGTGTTTTAGGAAGAAAGGTGAATATATTTGACTAAACCACAGTTACTATAACACTCTGAACATACGTATTTGTAAGTAATATCAAGTTTCAGGGATAAAATTTAAACAATGACCGAATTTGAATCATTCACCACCCCGGCTCTGGCAGGGGCACTTCGTTCTTTAATGGAGTTGGAAAGCTCAGTCTCTTAACTATTTATTTTAACCATAGGTATTTTTTTTAATTGCACTGATAAAGTACCTCTTGTCCCATGTGCCTTTTGGCCTGTTAACATTTTGCAGCAGAAACCAGAGAGCAGATTAAGAACAGCTCAGGGAGAAATTGAATACTTTAAATTAGGCAGTGTACAACACTTCCTCTTGGGACCTGGGCTGAAAAAAAAAGAGGGGTTTAAGACAACACTAAGCAAAAGACAATAGTTGACCTGATTTTCATAACAACATTTTGATTTTCTTTAAGTTCTAAGAATTAAAAAATAACTATTTCCTTCTAATTCTTAACAGCGTTGCTTGGTTTTCCTATTCTGGTCACAAAAACAAACAAGAGTTTTGTTTTCATGTTTTTGTGCTTTAGAGTACCATAGAAATATTTAGCTTGCAGATACCACAGGGGATGCATGAACACAAACAGCACCTGAAGTCTGAATAAACATGGGGTTTTTGCTTCTGTAACATCTACATTTTGCCAACCAGAAGGGAAGCAGGACACTGGGTACACGTTTTCCTTCAGCATCGCTGTGAGCTGCTGTATGGCACTGAAACTCCACTGTGCTTGGTTCTTTTGAGGGGCCCTGGATCACATAATTGTGATGACGAAAGACGGGAAGTTTCCGCTGAACCAGCTGGGGCAGATCTCACAGAAGTCACCACAGCTCATTATCGTGAACATGACCAATTTTCCAGAGGTAAGGACCCGTTACCGATGGCATTGCAAGGGGAGAGAATCACCACAGGAACACAGGTCGATGCTGAGCAGAGGAACATTTAGACAAAGTCAGTCAAGCCTGGCAGGGCTGAGAGCTCAGCTGGGCTGCGTGTCGCTTCATGGCTGACGCAGAACAGAAGCGTTGTTTGGCTGCTGACTGCTCGGAGTGAGCGACTCTCCAGCCCTGCCTGGCACACAGAGATCTCCCCACAGTCAGGCTGAGATCACTCTCAGCGTCTTACCCCATAAATGCTGTGGTAGGAGAGGTTTGCTCTGGGGACTGGTTTCCCGTCAGCTGGATCTGCAAGAGCTTGGTTGGAAGGCGGCACTGAGCAGGCTGGATGCCTGGATTAGCCCTGCCCTGCCAGGTCTCTCCATTTCCTGTGCTTTAATGGCACCCAGTAGTCTTCAGCGCGCACAGTCTCCTTTGGTTCACCTGCGTTACACACATGGAAGTGGTGCTGCATCTGCCCCTGGTCTTTACATCATTTCAGTTCCTTATGAAGACGTGGCCATGCACAGACCAGACATGTGGTTAGGACACATGCTGGGGGCACTATCAAACTCCCCTAGAACTTGCTTACTTTTCACCAGGGCTGGTGACACCCCCAGAGAGCTCATGGAAGAGGCTGCTGATGTAGCCTAGGAGCTTCTGCAAAGCCTCCCGGGTAGGACTAAGCTGAGCCCATGCTAAGTACTGTCCCAGGGCCTGGCTCGGGCAGGCTGACGTTAGCGAGCTCCTCCCTTGGCAGTGCCTGCGTGTCAGAACCCAAATGAGGTGCTTTGGCCTGCCATCAGGAAGAGCCGCATTCCCTTGGTTTTCTGCAGGAGCCTTGGTTAGACTTGCCCCTAAATGAGGCAGCAAACCTGAAGCCCAGCTCGGCGTGGAGCACTAGCGGTCCCCTGCAGCTGGCTCACACAGGTAGAGCCGGGCAGAGAGGAGCAGTAACGAGCACAAGGTTAGCTATTCATCCCGCTCCGGCTCTGGAGGTTTGCCAGAGCTTATCTCTATTTGTTTTGTGAAGGCTTTCCCCAATTAATTAAGTCAGTGAAGTCTCAGAGGAGGTCAGTGTAAGGCACTTGTTGCCTAAGTGTTTCTTAAAGTGTATCCAGCGTGTACAATGGCTTTGAAGGGCGAAGGCCCCTCATCAGTGAGTGCACCGAGGTCCCGCGGAGTGCTGGACCTGAGAGGGCTGGCGAAGTCACTCCAGGACTTTGCCCCTATCCAAGTGGAGGCTCAGCCGGAGAAGTGGGCATGTGAGAAGTTAAATATCACACTATATAGCATTGCCTACGCTGGCTTCCTAAGCGAAAGGACCATTTTTCATTTGAACTAGAGCTGGAAGTGTCTCGCTCAGTGCAGTTGGTTTATACCATAACTCTTCCATGGGTAGAAGGAACTCTTTAAAACCATTACAGACATGTGTACTTGGTGTCATTATTTACAGCATATAGTCAGTACTTCATGGCATTGAAAAGCAAATAAAAATGCCTGAACAATCTGGGAAAGAAAATAATCATAGAAAAGGACTTGCAGGGCCAAATTCTCTTTGCCTGAGAGTTATAAAACCAAAAAGGACCAAACTTTAAGCCTATTTATTTCATGGGCTGCGAGAGGATGGGGGCAATATTGCAGCATTTTCCCCTTCCTGTATCTCCTCCATTATGTACGTTAAACAACTCAGCTTTTACGGAGCATTTCCTTCCTACAGAGCAGGCACAGTCCGTAGAACAGCACGTTTACATTCCTAACGTGCTGAGATCATCTTAGTTACTTTTTCTCTGCCCTCATTCTGTTCTAGAGGACAAAACGCTAGCAGAGCGTTCGTTTTCTTCAGTGATGTCACGCATTGGAGACCTAAACAAGTATGCAGAGCTTTAGTTTGTGCTAAGGTGGCAAAAGCTGAACTTCATAAATACAGCCTTGCTGCAGCAGCCTGGAGCAAAAGTTAAGCTGGGAAGGAGTATCAGAAATAGCAACACACCTCGTCAGAAACGCCACGCAAGTGCCACAGGAGTACAGGCTCGCTCAGTGTTGTTATTGTCAGTGTCAAGAAGGAAGCGACCTGGCAGAGCACTGCGGGAGCTCCCGGCAGAGCCCGGATTTACCTGTAGAGGCTGACGCCCTGTGAAGGTGCACCAGCACCCCGGGATGGGGAAGGAAGCCCTTTAGCCACTTTGCAGTTAGCAGGCAAACCTGCCCACCCCAGCTTTTAAGCAAGCAGAGTGTCAGCCAGCGGTGGGGGAGCTTTGAGAAGTTAATCTTCAGAAATAAGCTGTAAAGCAAACACAGAGCTGGGCACAGGCGCACTTTCTCAGCCAGCTGCTACTGCCCTGATGTGATGTGGTTGGGCTGTAGTGCTGAAGCAGTTAAGTTAGTTAACGTTTCTAAATTGGCACTGTGTGATTTCTAGTGGGAAACATTCAACTGGAATTTTTAAATGCTCAGAATCTTTCATCTCCTTCACCACAGCCAGGCTCTGCCTGGGGAATTCATTGCGGTTTCACTCTGCGTTGCCTCGAACCATTCAAATAGTTTCAAAGAAGCAAAACAGTTTTCTTTTGTTGTCGCTTCCCTTCCCCTCTCCCCCGCTTCGTGCCCCCCACCCCAGTACTGAGCATGGCCGTAGTTTCCCATTCGGTTTGATCAAAGCTCTCTGCACCAATGTAACTTCCTGATCTTACTGGTAACAGAAGTAAATGTTTCCATGTTCTGTGGAGATGGATTGCCAACTATTGACAGAGTTCTGGCATATGGGAATGATTATTTCCTAATTCCTTTTACCTTTTGATCTGTTTTACAGAGCACAGCTGCAGCTACGAAGGCTATAAGGGAGAGCGGCATGAACCTGAACCCAGAAGTGGATGGGACAATAATTCGGGTGCCAGTTCCTAAGTGAGTATTGATGACTGCCCGAGTTCATCATCACGCAGTAGGCTGCGGAGAGTGCCCTTCCGAGGGTAAGCATGCACGATTGCTGTGATGTCGTGGTGCAGCTGCTTTCCTGCTGTATTTCAGGTTCAGAAAAAAATCTGAACCTCTAAAAGCGTCTGGTGGAACCTCTTCCAAGGGCCTGAGCTCTAAGTCACCACATTTTGGCATCTGGGTGGTTGGTGTTAGTGTGCCTTTTTCTTTTCCTTGCAGAGGAACCGTGGTCCTAGCTGGCTGCAGCAGTTTGCAGAAGTCAAAGGCTTTTGGAGCTATATTGCCTTAATCCAGGGGCCAATTCTTTGCTGCCCTGCTATAACCTCCTTGAATTGCACCAGTGTAGAGCAGCAGTAACACAGTACTTGAACCAGGAGTATTAGGGGTGAAGGGCGCCTTGCTGCAGAGGACACTAAAAGGAAATGAGGAAAGAAAGAGGGAGGAAATCCATAGCTTTGACTAAAAAATCCACTCCCTCTCCTTGTGTGATACACGTTGTGTAACCAACGGCTGTGTGGAAGTTCTGGTACAGGGCTGGTAGAAAAGCAGGCTTAGCATCGCTTCCCTCACCCATCACAGGTGCTGCTGCATCAGTGCTTCAGTCTGGATCCGGAGAGCGCTTTCGAAGCGATCCTGGTGATGCCTGCTCAGCGCAGACACAGCCTGTAACAGGGGCCGTAGCACTGCTCTGCCCAGGTTTGGGTGGCCCAAGGAGAAGTTGTGAGTTCCTCTGGGTGCTTGGACCCTGCAGCAATCTAAAATACCCTGGCAGCTGCCTCCCACCCTGGGTTTTCCTGGTGCTGGGGTGCTGTGAACAGCTCCCACGCGGGTAGAGGCCCTGCACACCCACACCTTGCACGTGCACCCTGTTTTACAAGCAGGCGACTTCTCAGGAAAGATGAAGCAAGTATTTCTCAGTTTAGATCGGCTTTAAAAATTCTGTGGAATTTTCTCTAGCATTTTGATCAGAGAAGGCTAATTGCCGCTTTCCGTTGCTGTCGGAGAGAGGGAATGACATTATCATTCTATTTGCTGATTTTCTTTTCCCTGTGCTCCCTGCCCTTCCCCCATTCCTCAGGAGAGGAGGAGGAGGAGGGCACCATTATCTTCATAATTACTGAGGCTCCTGGGTTGCTGCAGAGTGGTTTGATTGTTAATGGGCACTTGGGTCATCCTTGAATAGGAATTGCAGGGGAGGGAACTCCAAAACTGCAAATCCCAATCTTTAAAAAAATAGTATTTTTTAAACAAAGGTGTACGGTCTGTCACAATCTTTTGCGGTGCTGCAGAGCGAAAACGAGTCTTCTCCCCCCAGGAGGATCTGCCCAGTGTGCTCCCTTGTTCCTCCAGTGTGTAAGGGTTGCTGCTCCTGTCCCCTTTCTCTTGGAGTCCCAAATTGAAGAGGTTTTTGGCCTGGGAGATGTGCCCTGCAGCCTGTCCCCGCCAGCACCTCCCGTGCCGTTTGCTCACCCGCTCTTCAGTAACGTCACTGGGTCTTGCAGATTTCTCAATTTTCTCGGCTTTTCATTTCCCAACTCCAAAGATGTTTCCAAAAGGATATGTGACACATGCGGTGGAATTGCCAAAATTATGACAACCGTGCAAAATGAGCAAACAAATCGGAAATGACAAGACAGTTTTAGTTCTGGAGAGGCTGGTTCCCTCATGAGGAGGCACAGTAAAAGCAAAATCAAACCAGAATTGCCCTTACCTGTTATTCACAACACTGTTTGATCTGACCTATCAGCTGGACCCACCTGCATCATATTGTGCCTTACGCGGGTCCAGCTACGCTTCAGCGCTTGAGAGTGTTTCGACTGAGCATTTGAAAATGGAGTTTACTGTTCAGTATTGATTCTATTCGTTTAGATTTTGCATTGCAGCTTTAACGGAAAAAATACCCTCGTTTCGTTGGTGTTTACTTCTGCTGCCTGCTCGGATCCCCTCTGCTCCCTGAGGCATTCGCCTGTTTGCGTTGCTAGCGCTGCATAGGCAATATTTATTTGTATAAAAAGTATTCTCTGAGGGTTTAAAAAGAAAAAAAAAAAAAAAGGAAAGAAACCCAGCCATGGGAACACTTGTATTGGTTGATCTCTTGGCCGAATTTGACCTGACCTTGTGTCTTTTATGGTATTGCCTCATTTTTAGATTCATCTTTTTCAGACCCATTGTGTTACACTGGATATTGTTTGTAAATCAGTAATATTTTTACACATGCTTTACTGAAAGCCAGATGACTCATTTGAAAGTTTAATGACTCATTGTGAGCTTTTTTTTCCTTTGCCCTTTAAGAAATACGCAAAGATACCTACTGTGGGGAGAAGGGACTCGAGAAATGTCATTTGAAAACAAAACCAAAGCTGTTCCTGCGCTGCGCTGCTCCGCATTGCTCGTCGTCAGAAGACTCGCGTGCTTTTTGTGGAGCAGTGTGTGTTGCACCCTGTGTTTATCTGCAATTACGCATGCAGAGTGTTTAGTTAAGCCTACTTTCCTTTAACTGATCCCCCTCGTTCTCAGGAAATTCCTAGCATTTGAGATACAGAAATTACTCTTACCCGCATGAATGTCTTGAGCCGAGCCGTGCCCTGCGTGGTGCCGGCTGCGGGTCTGCTCCTGCCGGCTGCGGGAGAGCAGCATCCGAGGCCGTGGTGCTTAACCTGCTGGTCACTGGGGGAGCAGAAAAAGGGATGTTACCCGTGGGGCGTGTGCGTTTCTGAATGCCCTGGCACGTCCCTCCCCGGGCTCCCTCCTGATCCAGGCAGGGCAGGACCGTCCCTGGGGAATGGCAGGATTTGAGCTTCCAGGGAGGGTGGAAGGGGCAAAAAACAGGGACCTCATCCTTGTTCCCCGCTCCAGCACCCCTTCCCCAGGTTCACGTCACGCTTTTTGTGGCTTTAAAGAGGGGGTGGGGGCAACGGTTACTAGACAGAAAAGAAAACATATCTAGGAAGAGCTTTAAAGTCCCAGTTCTGGGGGCAGGATTAAACAACTGTCCTTAGAAACCATGGGCCTGGCTCGTGTTGATGGATTCCTTAACCAGAAACAGCATCTGCTTGAAAAAGTGTCCATTTCTGGCATTGCTGGTAGCATTGCTGAGAATTTACACACAGTCTGGCTGGAACATAAAACCCGCTGAGAAACTCCACAGCGCTGCGCAGTGATAAAAAGAAATTGGTGTTAATAAAGACAGACAAGGAGGCATGAAAGCTGTGACCCCGTGCCAAGAAGCATAGGAAATCTGGCAGCGCTGCATAAACAAAAACATTTCCTTAAAGGCTCAGCAGCCCTGAGCAGGCGAGTGATCCCCTCGGCACAGTCCGCGCAAGCTGAGTGGGAGCGGGGAGGCGAATAGCTGATGGCAAGCCGGGGCTCCCACAGCCGAGGCAGCCCCACCGTGGCCCACCTTGCCTTGCCATCCAGCAGGAAATGGGAGAGATTTCCAGCTCCCTCCTCCCAAGTTTAGGAGCAGGGATTGACTCCCCACCCCCCCAAAAAAGCTGCCTGAGAATCTGACCTCACCCAGACCTCTGTTTGTGAGCTGGCTTTGCTGGTTTCGCATGTGCCGCGGGACCTCCGGCTGGGGAGACTGAACACGAGAAGCCCTAAAGGTATCGGTATGGGGATGCAGAGGAAACCACCAGTAACCCTGCTCCGTTCTGGTCAGGCGTTTGGTCCGGGCTCAAGCCTGCACCAGCTAGAAGCCACTCACCACATGTGAAATTCACTGACCATCTCCCTCCGGCTGTCCTCCGGCGGGGAGTGGGATGGGCGGGGGGAGCCAGGCTGCTGCCTGCCATGGGCACCGCGGGTGGGTCGCTGCTTTCTAGGTCAGTCTTCTCTAGCAATCCCAAATTCCTGTAATTACTAACTGGTGCTGGGAAGCCTATTCCCTCTGGCACCATGAAGCAAGGGTAACTGGTGAGGGGCCAGCATCTCTGCAGACATCCTCTGCCAGCGACCTGGCTGCCAGGGGAAGGTATGGGCGCGGCTGCCACTTGCTGGGCTGAGGACGAGCTCAGGAAGGGCTGAGGGTGCGATCATGCCCCGACAGCCTCCCCGTAACGCACACCCACGCAGGAGCAGGGCGGGCGCTGCCCTGAGAGCCCTCACCCCACATCTCCTGAGCTCTCTGCAGGAAGAGTTTTGGCCTCGGTGTTTTGGTGACCCAGGCTCTTGCAGCCAATTTCTAAATACTCCTGTGAAATGTTTATTTTGCAATACCTTCTGCAAGCAGACCGGCACTCTCTTGCTGGCGAGTCTCAGCGAGCGCACTGGGGTTTTTCATTCTCAAGGCAGTCTGGAAACTTCAATAGCCATGAAAATAATTAAAATATTATTGTTAAGCACTAGCAGTTGATGTTGACAGTGATCAGCTGTAGGTGCTGGAGCATTACCAGAGCTGGGGTGACACATCAGCCATTCCCGTGCCCTATTCAGATGGCCAGACTCCCTCACCACCTGCTCTTTCTAGTTTGGGATGGAAAGTTGAGGGTTTTCCTGTCGCACCACAGCAGTAACTGGCCCCGCATTAGGAGAAACAGGTCCAGCATCATGCTCTTGTCAAAGCGGCTGTTCACATCATGTGGGAGAAGCCTGGTTGTGATGAGCTGGAATAAGGTTGCGTGAAACATAAGCTCTGTAGCTTCGAGACATAATTCAGACTCTTTGGTTGCAGGCAGATGACACCGAGTTTCAGGAAGGGGTGGAAGTTTCCTCCCGACCTTGCAGGATTACACTTTTCAGCTCCATCTCTCAGGTCTGGAGCTGGATTTTCCCTCTTTCCCGCAAATGCTTTGGCAGCGGAAAAAAGGGAAGTCTGAACATTGCAGCAAGACTTTAGGCACTGCAGTGACAACTATAAAACAAATAAGATTCAGTCCAAGTCCCTCAGCGTAGGGCTGTCCTGGGAACTTCACATCCTGGGCTCAAGACGTGTTTCACTGGGGTGTGCTGCCCTGGCGACGCTGCGCAGAGGTGACCAATTTGCTCAGGTGGACCAAAGCAGGGTACAGCACACCCTGAGCTGTCAAGTCCCTCTGCCCTTGTGACACAGGCTCTCCACACAGAGCCAGCCCTATCGTAACACAGGCAGCCCTGGGGTGCCCCTGCCAGCCGGCTCGGTGCTGCGTGGCAGCTCCACGGAGGCCAGTCGGAGAGGGAGTGCAGCAGAGAGGGTCGCTGTGTTCACCCAGAGTCCTTTGCAGAAGATAAATCTGGCTGTGCTGCAGATGACGCTGTTTTTCCTTTCGATGTGTCCTCTTTCCCCTCGCTGCCAGGGTAACGAGAGAGCACAGGGAGAGCCTGGCCAAGCTCGCCAAGCAGTCCACCAACAAGTCCAAAGAGGCCCTGAGAAAGGTGCGAAGCAAAAGCATCAGCCAGGTAAAGAAGTTCAAGAGCAAAGTGTCTGAAGATACCATCTGGCTGCTAGAAAAGCAGGTAATTTCTTTCTTTCCTTCTGCTATATCATGATGTTTCGCAGCTCAGTGGTGTGTTTGTCCCAGCCCTTGCTGACATGTCTGCAGCACTGAGAACCCAGCCGGGAAATGGGTGGCCCTGGGCTCAATTTTTGGAGTCAACAATGGCTGTTGTATTTGCTTTTTTCTTTGTGAGATTCGGGGCTTCAATCTCAAAGCCAAATTTATAATATGAACCATTGTAAGCTGACACAGGAAAAAAGAATATTCCCCAGAAACTTTTGTACTACAAGGGACTGTTGCTCAAAGCAGCTGAACTTGGGGAGCAAAGCGACCCGCGTCTGTAGCTTCACCACCATTTACACAGTGCCTGGGCACTACAAAACAGCTGGTGTTAATGGGGATTGCTCCAGTTCGTTATTAATGAAAAGGCCAGCAAGATTATCTCTGTTAGGAGGTTTTGGCTCCAATTCAGGAAAATACTTAAGCACATGCCTAATTCCCTAAGAGCAGATGTCACTAAAGTCAATTACATGGGCATAAACTCAGGCACAAGCCTAAGTGTTTTGCTGAGCTGATGCCTCTGAAGGCAGCCCATTACTTTTTAGCTGTTTGTTTATTAACAGCTAAAGTTAGATACATTGCAAATGCTTCGGGACAGTTCTCTGTGCGCTCACAAAAATAAACATTGATATACAGAGCATTTGTGGGAGCAGGAAGAAGGGCCATGCTATTGTAACTGAATCCTGTTGGGAAGCAGTTCTCCCAGAGCAGACAGATGGTTCTCCGCCTGCATAGAGGGAGCCTCTCAAGTCTAATATTTGCTCGTACCCAAATTTTTCAGTATGAGGAAGGATCATCGTCGTACACCTGGGACCTTGGGAGCGATGTTAGTACTGTAGAACTAGTGCATCAAACCACCCGATGTGCTCCAGCCTTTATCTGCACTCACTCAAATAAGCACAGGCACGTTTTGGTCCTGTTTACAGGCTTGCCATGTCCATCCCGTGTTACCAGGAGACCTGATCCCTGGGCAGGGCTTTAACAGTCGCCATTTATTTCTTTTTACCAGAAGTAAACAGATCTGTTACGTGATGTGTGAACTCTCAGTGTGTTCTAAGGCTGCGCTCCTGCTATTACCTCATTTGTTCTAATAGTGGAAAGGTTGCAGGAGGTAAAGAGATAAGTCCTCCCTTCTCTAGTGCCAGCGCCAGCAGGTCGCTAACCCTGCCTTCCCCTGAAGTCGCTCAGTTAAATAAGGACCTGACCAAGTCACTTGTGAAGCTCAGCCAAGAGTTTGCGCTGAGCGTCTCTTTTCAGAGCCTTTCACCAGTCCCTGTTCTCACTGTACAGATGCCACACGGGCACAGAATCACTGAGGGCTGGTGGGAGCCCCCAAAGAAGAGCCAGTTGTTGCCCCAGCACTATTTTGGATTTTATTAGGACTGCAGCCTTTCTTTCAGAAGGTGACCCAGTCGCTCCTTTCCCTTTAAGCTCTGGCATCACCTAGCACACGACTCATACTTGTGCTGTGTTGCCACAGATCCAGCAAATGTCAGACGAGGCTGCAGCGGAGATGGACAAGCTGCTGGCAGCAAAGACCAAGGAGCTGCTTGGATAAGTACCATCCCGATGGACACACTCCCCCCTTGGGCAAGAACGGACTCACAGACCCAGCAGCCATCCCTGTCTGGAATCCACAGCCTTGGGCAATGGGCAGGGGTGGCTCTGCCAGACCTCCCGAGCAGCCCCATGCTTCAGCTGCTCCAATTCCTCACCTTGGGTGGTACTGGAGGGAGGGGGGAACTGAACTGGGTGAATTAAGATTAAAATAGCAGGCAGAAGGACTGGAGGCTGCTGTGAGGGCACAGCAGGAACGATGCCCTGCTCGCCTTGTGCACTGGCCCGTTTGCAGCCTGGCAGAAGCGAGGACCATGCACCAGGGAAACCTGCGCTGTCCTGCTGTGAACGTCGGCATTTATTTTTGCTTAAAATAAATCCAAAATGAGATGTGTACCTTGGAACAGACAGTTCCTGGTTGGTGTGTGCCCTTAGGTTCATGCGTCCCAAAAGAAGCGTTTGCCCGTTGCCATGGCCAGCAGAGGTGCCTGCAGCCTGGCCACCGGCAAGGCACGAGGGAGCTCAGCACCAGCTGGTACGTGCAGGGTGGGCAGGGGAGACAGGCTTTGCAGTTCCCTAGGCTTCGCGGACAGAGAACTGAAACCTGGGCTACCAGCATGGCTGTTCTAGCCAGGACCGAGAAGACCAAAAGCCAACACAGAAGCTTTCCAAGTCCAGCACCTGCCCTCCCTGACCAGTTACGGAATGCCTGTGTGAGCCACTGGTACCATATTTGAGCGAGTGGAGCAGGTAGAAGCAGAACAGGGTCCTGAGCCCGTCACACAGCTCAGCTGCTCACTACCAGCAGGTACTTCCCAGCGCTGGCAAACAGCCTTCCCACAGCCTCGGGCGATGGCAAGAGGAGGGATGGTGGTGGCCAGCCCCTCTCCCAAGGCATTTGGGTTCAAAGAGCACTGAGTGCTCTACAGTCCTTAAATAAACAATCCCCCAAAAGTTAGTTTGTGTGCGGTGGGGAGGGGCAGGAGGATGAAGGATTTGCTCTGCTAGGGCCCCACATGTCAACAATTTCTCTGCTTTGTGTATTTTGGCCAAAGCGCTTACCATGATAAATGAATAAAGGAAAATGGCGAGCCCAGGGCGGTTACATGGCTCGGCAGAGTGCTTTCAGCCGATTACTGTGTTTCTTTTGACATTTATCAACTAGGGTTTTTTTGCTGTTGTTGCAGCCTCAGCATCCCAGCAACAGCCTGGGCTCGAAGGGTTTCCCTGGTACCTTCCCGGGAGCGGCAGCTGCTGAGCTGGGTGTTCCTCTAAGCCAGGGCAGGTGGAGAAGCTGCTGCAGGCGCAGGCTCGAGCTGGCAGGGGGGTCCTGCCCACAGGGGCTTCTCCAGCCCCTTCCCAGTCTCCAGGTCTTTGAGACAGTGGAGATGAACTGGGGGAGGGGAGGCAGGCAGCAGAGCTGCAGGGGGTCGTTGCACTACGGAATTACCCAAGTATTTACTGCTGTTCCATGCCCGGTAGCATCTCACTTCACCTCGAATTAAAATGCACCAGCGCTGGGCTGGAGCTGCCTGTCCCCAGCACAGCGTGCCCTGAGCCCCGCCTGCCACAGTCACCCGAGGGCCGCTGTAAACCCCCCAGAGAAGAGAGAACAGACACTTACCACGGCCACAGCCAGCTGGCACACAGGGTGGCTCTGGATGGGTCCCACTTTCCCTTTTGCCGCACAAATCACCTGCTGCTCCACCCCGGGAGCTGCAGCACGAGGCCCGCCTGCTCCAAGAGCCTCCTCCACCAGCATCAGCAAGAACCTCTCCCTTGGCTCCAGCCTGGACTGCACCCAGGGCTGGTAAGAAGCTGCAGCTGATGCTGTTGGCGGGTGGGGAAGGAGCTCCAGCTGCGCCAAATAACAGGGAAAGGGGCCGTGGGCCAGGAAATGGTTGTAAGGGGGATCTGATGTCAGGGACGCTGCTTCAGCCACCAAACAGACTGGCCTCAGCAGCAAATGCTGCTGGGGGGTGTGGGGCAGGGCAGGGGCGGTGAGGCAGGGCTGTGGCCGGACCCCCTCGAGCTCTGCCCTGGACTCTCCGCACCCCGTCCCTTGCGGCAGGAGCCCTCTCCCAACAGCACGTGTGGATTCAGGGCACCGTGGGTTCCTGCCCGGTGACGCTGCCATGGCCGTGGTGGGTTGGTGGTCCCTGAGGGGTTCGGACTCCCGGCACAAGCGGTACTCCAGTGCACATCCTCGCTCATCGCGCCCCAGGGCCACCCAGATGGGCTCTGCCGGGACACTTCGGTTTGCTCGGAGCTGCTGAACCGGGGCGGCCACGCCAAGGCGGGGTGCAGCAGGGACCGGGGGCGGGCACCGGGCACCAGCCTCCCGCTGCCTTCCGGACCGAGCCCCGCGGCCACGGGGAAGCATGAAGCAGAGGCGAAAGGAAGGAAAAACTCGGAGGAGGCTGGAAGCTCTCGAGATAGTTAAAAACCAACATTGCTCTTCAAAATAGATGTGATTGCGCTCCTTGTGAGTCATGGAGCAGAGACACCGCGATTGCTTTGTGCCAGGGACGAGCCCGGGCGCTGATTGTGTGCCGCCCGGATTCGTATCAAACAGTCCATGGATGGCATGTCAGAGTTTACAGCTCGCATACATTTTCAGCAGCGAGCTTTGCAAAATGTATCAATGTAATCTCTGCCTCCTATATTCCGTGTTGATTAGACACGATTTCTGGCTGGATTTTCAGAAAGCTCAAGTGCTTTTTTAATCACTACAGAAGCTCATTATTGCTTTCCAGTGACTCTTATGTCCTTCACTTCTCCTTTCAGATTAGAGTCTATAGTCAGATGAATATTGGATGATTTCATTACATACAAATGCAATCAACAGTTTTGCATAAATTTCTCCTCTTTTCTTGAGTTTCAATTGACCTCAGCACCCGTGGAGGCAGGCGCAATACACATGTAAATGAGCTGGCGTTGCTGCAAAGACACGGATGCAGAGAAACAAGATAAACTGTCAGATAATATTCAGGATTTTTAAGAGATCAAAAAATACTTCCTCGTTCAGCTGAGCCGTAAAAATGGCACCTTCAGCTGCCAGGGAATTTGCTTTTGTTTTGCTCAGTGTCTGGCTGTGGACAAAGGCCAGGAGTGGCACCGGACGCCGAGCGAGGGGCTGAGCAGTGCTGGGCTGGCCGGCAGCGGCAGCGTGGCGGCGGGAGCGGGGTGTCACCGGGGTTCAGGAGGTGACAGCACGTGGCTCCTGCCGGCAGAGAAGCCGCTGGTGGGGTCTGGGCAGACCACTGTGCCAGAAGGTGCCCACTGCAGCCCAGCACTGGCTGCAGAGCTGGGTTTGGCAGCTGAGCCCCTGCTCATGGTGGGTACCACCATCCCCAGCTCCTGCTCTGGTGTGACCATCTCAACCAGGGGCTGCCCAGTTCAGACCCTCCTGGAGCCCCATCTCCCCCCCGGGTGCCCCAAGCATCATCCCTGTGGCAGGGGCACGTGCCGGGCCACAAGGCTTGGCCGGAGGCTGCCCTCCTGGTCCCGCGCTGGCAGGGCACGGGGGAACCACACGCTCAAAATATATTTAAGCTAACACTCCACGTGAACAATCAAGGCTAATTTAAACAAACTATAATTAAACATAAAGGACCTCTTGGTAGGGAAGTCAGGGAAAACTGTCAGCGGTTACTTTGGTTGTGAAGCCCTTACCTTTAAAAGAATAATTTTTGTGCTAATGCGAGCAATCCAGCACTCCCACACTCGCCTTCGGGGGCCAGGGGGGAAAGAAACTCTTGGGTTTCTTTTGATACCTTTGCGTGCTAATCTCCTTAACAGATTTTTAATTAGTGGGAACAGAGCACTTTGCAGCCGTGAAATCTATTGGTGCAATTGCCTGGTGGATTAGTCCCATTAACCACACAAATTACCTGTCTCCAGGCCGCCAGCCCCACCGGGGAGCTCCCTGCTCTGGACACCCTGAGCGGCCCCATTCTGAAGCAATTTTGATAAAATAAACTCTCTAATCAGGTAAATAATTCCACAAGGGAAATTGCTGCCTTCCCGCAGCCCCCCTCCAGTGGGACCTGGCTACTTTCAGGGGAATGCAACACGCCTCCAATTACGGACAAATCTCCAGCTCAGAGACCATTTGGGAGAAGCTCACAGCACACGGGACCCCTCGAACCGCAGCGGCCAAGGAATTAAGGCATTTAAGCTGTCAGCCGGAATCTGGCCTGGCCCCTGATTACCTGGGGGGACGTGCAGCGTATTTAGGTTCGTGTCCGTTGCAATTTCCTGGCCCCCAGCGTTGATCCCGAATGACTCGTGTCCGTGTCAGGTTCCTGCCCGGGGTCCCTCCGACACGTGGCCCCAGGCTCAGGGACGCTGACCTTTGGGCAATTAAGGACATCCAGGCTGGCCTGAGCCTGGAGAGGTGGAAACATGCAGCTGCCCCTAAGAGCTGCCGGGCGAGCGGAGCCGCCTGCACCCATTTCACCGCAGCGCTCATCAAGGCTGCGTGGCTGAGCTGGCTGACGTCACCACTCGGGCTGGGTACCCAGAGCCTGGGATCCCTTCCCAGCCCCATCCGTGGGTTTCCATGGTCTGTTGTAATTTTGGACCTGAACCCCGCAGAGACTGCCACGGCTTCCCTCTGCCCAGATGCTGAAATGGGGATGTGCCACCCCAAGGGTGCTGCTGGGACCCACACATGGTGAACACAGCGAGGCACAGGGCATCCATGTGATGTTGTACAGTGACACACAGCCCCAACACGCTCCCCACCGCTTGGTGAAGTGGACACCCAGTGCCCGGGGCTCTACCAGGCTCTTGACCAGGATGGCTCCAAAGCTGCTGCACCGGCTCTCCACTCCTAGTCCCGTGTCCAGGGAGCAGGGAGGAGGGTCCCTGCCACACCATGCTGAGGACCTGAGGAGTTAAACCCAGCAGGGACGCGCTGGTGCCCGGTGCTGCACACAGGCAGCCATGGTGGGGACAGCCATGCGGTGAGGTGGCCTTCACACATCCCCTGAAATGCTTGGGTGAGCGATCCCCATGCTGGTCCCTGACCCTAGGATGGAGGAGCCCAAAACATGGGAGGCACAGGGCTGCTCTTTCTCCAGCACCAGGAGACTAAAACTTTCCCCACTTGGCTTCCGCCGTGGCTCCTGGCACGGGAAGCAAAGGATGATCCATAGGACCCCTCCAAACTGGAGGGGCTGTGTAGGTGGCCAAGCACCCTGTGGCTGGGGTAGACCCGGGCGGGAGGGACGGGATGCAGGAGTAGCCTCACTGCGTGGTGCTGGAGAGCATGGCCAGGGAACCCTACACCACGGGTAATTGGCATCAGATGCTCCCTGACCTGCCGCATCCACCGAGAAGCTGGAAGCATTTATTTGTCTGAGCCGGCGGCTCTATCTGCGTGCGGGAGGCGTTGGCGTGGCAGAGCTGGGCTCTGTGAGCCTAATGAGTCTGAGCTGAAGATGATGAATATGATTGCTGAAAGCACTTTCCTGAGTCCTTCTTTCCTGGGGCTCAGGTTACGAGTTCCCAGACAGCCTGTCCAGCCCCGGCTTTTCAGCTCTGATTTGTAGCCCCCCAAACAGCGACTGTCAACTCCCTGTACCAGAGGAAACGCTGGGTCCTCTGCTGCCGACCCCAATGGAGCTGGGGAAGGGGACGCCAGCCCTGCTCGGTCCCCAGGTTGCCCCACTGCTGCTCCACTTGGCCCCATGGCCCCCCTGAGCCCAGCGCAGGGTGGATCAGACCAGTCCAATGACCCATGTGGGGTTTCCAGCCACCAGCCTCTGCTGTGCTGTTGTGTTGGACTGAAGTTCCTGTGGCTGTGGGGACTTCCCCACAGGAAACTCATCACCAGTCACCTCTTAACATTATGGTAGAAAAACAGGGGGGTTTGGCTTCCCCATTCTCTGCCCAGACTCCCACAACCCCCAGGTGAGTGTGAGCCGAGTGTGAGCCTCGTCCGACCCAGGAGCCTCTCGGGGTTGTGCCAGGTTAGGTCAGGCCGAGGATGCTCCATGGGCCATGCAGGTCCCCTGGGAACAGGGAAACATGCTGCCCCCAGGCACTGCCACCCCCAGAGCACTGGGCTGGGGAGCCCTGGGGGTCCCCCGCCTGGCTGTCCCATGGCAGGGCTCGGGCAGGCTCCTCGCCTGCCCCACTCAGCCTTTCGCCTGCCCGGGGTGGGGTCCCCAAGCTGCCACCTCGCCCCCCGTCCCACAGCTGCGGGGTCACAGCACAGGGCGTCCCCACAGCTCCAGCACCCCGGGAGACGGGCGGGAAGGAGCTGCGGTGCCGACCCTCTGCGGGCTCTTGGCTCCCGCTGTCCTGCCCCGGTGGCGTTTGGCTCACGGAGGCAGAGTCCCCCCAAAGCCGGGGGAGGCGGGTCTCGGGGGGCTGGAGGGGAGCTGCGGGGCAGCGCAAGGCAGAGCAGCTCAGGACCGGCGGTGCTTCGTGCCCCCCGGTGCCTCCCGCAGCGCCGCCGCCGCCGCCGCCGCCGCGCTGCCAAAGACGGTGTTCTGCTGCCTCCCTACGGGGGGACGCGCCGGCAGCACCGGCTGCTCCGCCGGCAGCGGGGCCTCGCCGTTCCCCGCCCGGGGATGCGCACACGGGGGGCCCGGGATGGCGGTGGCCCCTCACCGGTGGCTCAGGCCTTGGATGGGGCAGGCAGAGCCCGGCGGGCCGGGGCGCAGCGGCGCACGGCCGGGCACCGCTCCGAACGGGCCTTCCCCACCCTGTCTTGAACCAGAGCGGGGCCACCGCGGCGGTGCCCGCACCGCCCGCTCCTGGCAGGCACCGAGGTCCGGCACCGGCGCGTCCAGGGCAGCGCCAACAGCCTCCGGACAGCTGGAGCCGCAGGAGGGCCGCGGGCGTGCTGCCCCTGCACCGGGCGGAAAGGAGGAGGAAGCCGGATGCCGGCGATGCCTCCAGAAAGAGGGAAGCTGCAGGAGAAAGAGGGGGGACGCTGCGGTCCTGATGCTCGCAGCTGCTGCTGCTGCGAGAGGTGGAAGAGCAGCGGTGAGGAGCTGGGCGAGAGAGCGGGACGGGCCCAGCGAGCTCCTGGCGCTGCACGGGCCGAGGGGAGCACCTTGGGGCATCAGGAGCGGCTCTGGCCACCACCGGGAAGTTTTGGGTTCTCAGGGCTGAAAGCCCCCAGCTCCCATGCCGGGACATGAGGACAGACGTCCGGGGTGGCAGCTCAGACAGACAGACAGCCATCGCGAAGGGGAAGGGGAGGTTTGTTGGCAGCGGGGGCTGGCAGCAGGGGGGTCAGTAGCTGATGGGGTTGTGCCAAGCAGCCCAGGGTGGCACCGAGGGCCTGGGCCAAAGGGTCTGGGTACCAGGAGAGACGCCGGGAGTGGTGGGGGTCTGCAGGACAGCTGGGCCGCCCCCCACCCTGCAGCTGCCGGCAACAGCCCCCTCCCTCTCCCAGCAGCTCGGGGGCAGCCCCTCCGCTGCGTCTCTGTGGCGGCTCTGGTGAGACAGCCAGTCTTGGGGCTGTTGCAACTATTTCCCGTATTGTGCAAGTGTGTGTTTATTAAAACCTGACAAGAGGGAAGGGAGAGGAGTGTGGAAGCACTCACGGAGCTGGGACGTCCCCAAGGGCTGTGGAGCTGGCCCGGGGGAATGCTGCGGGGCTCTGCCAAGTCCCAATGCTGCGGCCAACAGCACCGGGCATCGGGTGCGGGGCAGGAGGGGAAAGATGAAAGCCTGTGCGGATGACAGCCTGTGGGGATGGAAGAGAAAGACTCACACCCACAGAGTAGTACGATTCACTCTCTGTTGGGTTGCAACACCATGGGGCTGGTGGCGGCAGCAGGTGGGGGACCCATCACTGCCCCACTCCTGCAGCCCTGCAGTGCACAGGCACAGGGTGGGGAGGACAGGGCCGTGTCTGGGTGTCTGTTGGACACCATCCCCTCAGACTCGTGCACAAACCATCCCTCTGTGCTGAACCGCCAGCCTGCCATGACTTTAGATTTGGTGCCCATCCACATGGCTCGGCCACTCTTCATCTCGGAGGTAAGAGGACGGGACAAGCAGCCAGGGACACGGTGCCCGGGGGGGCGGTGCTGCCCGCAGGCAGGAGCAGCGCTGGCCCCAGCACACACTGACCCCACCGACTGCATGAATATAGCAAAACCTGCCCCTTGTTCCCAGTGTGTATTGGTCATTGGGAGGCAGCCGGTGTCTCCATCCTACAGGAGCGCATCAAGAGCCCGCTGAACTCATGTTTGTGTCCCAGCTGATGCACTTGCCTGCTGAAGCTGGATCCGAGACCCTCGCTCATTTTTGGACACCTGCGAAGTCCAGTCACCCTGTGGAGAGGCCCCTTCTCTGCCGCTGAAACCCAGCAAAGCCCCGCAGCAAGAACCCCATGCCCACAGCTCCACTCCTGCTCCATCTCCACCGCACAGCCACTTTCTTCAGAAAGTGCAGGAACTGTACTGGAACTGTGCAGGAACCGTACAGGAACTGTGCGGGAACTGCACACCCCCCAGCGCTGCCAGCGCTTCCTGCTGCTCTGCAAGGAGGGGACAGAAAAATCAGAGATAATCTTGAAATGCACCCAGGCCTGTGTCAGGGTCTCCACTGCTGCCGCAGAGCAGCAGGGAGAGGGTGGGAGGCCACAGCCCCAGGCTTTGGGTGCCACCAGGCGTGGGGACATCCCCTGAGGCTGGCGCAGCAAGGCCTGCAGCCCATTGCGCTCTTGCCCACCCCAGCCACACACAGAGCCTCTCCCAGCCGGACGTGCTGCACTGCAGGATGGCTGGTGCCTGCCTGGGCTGGGCTGGCCTGATCCTGTCCCCGCTGGTGCTGGGGGGGCAAAGCAGCCAGGCAGGAAACACCCGGCGATGGTTTCACTGATAAACTCTGCTTTTCTGGCTGTTGGCAGCTGTGGGCAGCCCGGCTCCTGGCGCCAGCCTTCCACAGTGGGTCAGTGGGATCTGAGCTGGGCCCACTGCCACGCTGTGGGGATGGTGCTGCTGCCCAAGCCCTACACATGGTGCCCTGAGGTGCCCTCCTGCTCAAAAGGCTTGTGGGTCCTGGGGAAGCTGGGGGGCAGGGTGTGAACAGAGGGATGCTGGGGGGACATGGGCACCTGGGCATGGGGATGCTGGGCAATATGGGGAACCAGACGAGGGATGTGAGGACCAGGAGCACATGGGGACCAGGGTGTGGGCATGGCGATGCTGGGGAAGGTGGAGACCAGAAGATGGGTATGGAGATGCTCGGTGAGGTGGGGCCTGGGAGGGACACGGGGGGACCTGGGGATGGGCAGGGGGCTCCTGTGGGACACGGGGCACAGGGCACGGCCGGGGACTCAGAGGTGGCCGCGGGGACCCCCAGGAGGGGTGCGCGAGCCGGGGCAGCCCCCCGCGACGAGCCGGGCTGTCGGAGGCGGCCCCGTCGGGACGGGGCCGGGAGGAGGTGCCGCGGGGGCGGGGGCGGTGGGGCCGGGCCGGGAGCTGCGGCGGGACGCGGCGGAGCTGCCTCTCGCCATGGGCGGTGGGTGCCGGGTCCGGGCTCCGCCGGGCGCAGGACTGCGCCGGGCCGGGCTGCGGCTGCTCCTCGTCCACGCCGTGCTGCTGCTCTGCGCCGCCGGGAGCACCGCGACCGACGGCTCCGGTACGCGGGGCGGGGGCCGGCACCGGGAGAGAGGGAAGGGAGGGAGACCCGGCGGAGACGGTACCGGCGGGAGCGGCGACATCCCGCACCGGGGGTGAATCCGGGGAGCGAGGGGAGCCCTGGCCCCGGGGGCTCCCGTACCGGGGGATGCGGGGGGACCCGATCGCGGAGGGTCCGGTACCGGGGCTCCCGGACCCCCGGAGGAGCAGGGGACGCGGGGCGGTCGCCGGGAGAGGTCGGGGCGTTTGTCCCAAGCCCCCTCCCTGCGCTGCGGGACGGTTCCCTGCCCCGGCGGGTCCCCGGGGGCTGGATCGCGCCCATCGCCCCGGGCTGGTCCTCGCCCCGTCCGTGCCCGCACCTTGCCGTGGTGCCCGCCGGAGCGGAGGGCAGGGCAGGCGGGAGCAGCCGGGACCCCCGAGAGCACCGCCTGGGACAGAGGGTCACGCCTGACCGGAGAGCAAAATCCCCCGTGACAAAGGGCCTCGCCCCCCACCTCCCACTGCGCCGGCGCAGGGACCACACGCAGGGGCTGGAGGAGCCGTCGCTGGCCCGAGCGTGACCGCACGGCAGAACTGGGCTCCCGCCAAGGCCACCACTGTCCCACAAGCCCCTGGTTAGGACAGCACGGCAGCCACCCCGGGGTGGCCCCTCCGCGGGGCTGAGGGCCAGCACCAGCTGCTTCCTGTGGCCTCCGGCTGGGACGGGGCTTCTCGAAAGAAAGGGGGTCACTATCCATGAATGCTGGCAGCCAGGGCCCCTTCCCGCTCTCCCCAAACACCTGCCAGGTGAAACTGCATTTGGAGGGTGAGGATGAAGGGCTGGAAGCAACCGGGACAGCTCTGATGGCTTGAGCCATCGTTCTGTTCCCGTCCCCGAGTGCTGCAGCAGTTCACTGTGTGCTCATACAGCTGTGGGGGGCTCGGGCTGCCCATGCGCCCAGGGATTCGAGGAGTAATGATGCTTAGGGCCGGCATCCACGGAGCGTGTTGCAAAATAAAACCACATCTTGAGTCCCATCAGCTCCATCTCCAGACCTACAGTGCAGTTTCCTCCAGGTTCTTAATGGGATGTTGACCCCAGTCCCTCTTCTGTGAAATGACCTTCCTCCCTGCAGAAAAACACCAGCTCAGCATTAAGCTTGTGGCCATTTTTAGGTTTTACAGTTCCTCACTGAAGGAACATTCTCAGCAAAACCAGCCCAAGCGCATGAGCTGCATCCCTCGGTGGGGCTCCGGCCGCCTGCGATGCGGCCGGTGCTGATGGTGACCCCGTCTCCAGCTGCCGGGTTTACTCGCTGCTGTGGGAAGTGATGTGCCCAAGCCCAAGAGCCCCCAAATGTGTGCAGACAGGGTTTGTAGAGCTGAGCAGTCACGCCCGCGTTACAGGGGAAGCGGAACTGTGGGAGAAGTGACCCAGACCGAGCGGAGTGCGACCGGGCAGGAGGTGGCACATCCACCCAGCAGAGGCAGCGAGGCTTGGTGTCCCCAGCATGGCCAAGCCACCCTTCAGCCCTCTGGGCTTCTCGGCCTCAGGCTGGAGGGTCAGAGCAGGAGCAGCAGGAGTGAGCCCTGCAGGAGGAGGGGTGGTGCTGGAGATGTGGCTGTCACCCTGTGGGCACATCTGCACGAAAGGAGGGACCCCATGGGATGGACTTGGCTGTCACCCAGGGCAGGACCACAGGTGGTGAGGACAGGCGAGGGGCAACCTCTGCAGTCCTTCCTCCAGCTTGGCCATCTCCTGGCATGGGTCTTATCTCCCTGAGAACCTCCTCCTGGGGGTTGAGGACAGCTGGGAGCAGTATCTGTATGTCCTTCTGGGCACAGGACAGGACCTGGGGACCCGCTGGGGACCTACATACCCGAAGCAGCTGGGACGAAAGCACGCTGGGCTGGCAGAGCCATGACCAACCCCTGGAGCTGACTGCTGCACGCCTGGATCAAAGCAAACTTCACTACGTGGGGAAAAAAAAATAACCTGGGAATACATGAAAGGACTTCTCTCTTCCAAGCCATAATTAGGGAGGGAGATACCTGGTTGAGGAATTAGGGGAAATGCGCTGTGCCCCGAGGTGCTGTCAGCAGAGAAGCCAGGCTCCTCCTCCTCCCCGGAGCTGCACCAGGAGGACCACCGCCCTACTCTTGCCCTCAGATCTGCCCTTGAAGACCAGATAACAGGATGTTGGGCTGAGGCTGGGATCTCCTGCCCACTCGGTGTTTGCTACCTAGGGCACTGCTGCTTGACTCCTTGCTGGCTGCACCCTGGCTCGGAGCTGTGATGTTTGCTCTCTGTAGAGTTTTCCTCTGGCTGTGAGTGGAGCCAAGCTGGTCCCGTGGTGTTTCTCTGTTTTCCCCTGCAGATATTGCCTTGGCTTGCCTTCAGGGGTGTAGTTTTGTACAAGTGTTCTTGCAAAATAAACCTGACTGACCTCTCCACAGCCATTCCACAGCTTCCGCCGTTTCACCCGCTGGCAAATGGGAGGTGTGGCAGCTCCCGAACATCACCGTCTGCCTGAGCTCCAGCCACGGGGCTGGTCGGGCATGGACCCCACTGAGCAAGGGCAGGCAGGGACCTCTGACAGAGCTACTTCTGATCCATGCCTGTTTCCACCTCCTCCCAGCACAGTCCCTCCGCAGCGGGGCTCACGGAGCTTCAACCCGGGCTGCACAGGGGAGCCTGCTGCCACACCAAGAGCCCTGGGGCTGCATCACCCACTCCAGCCAGCCCGGCTGCCTGCCCACAGCCTGTCCTTGGGGCTGGCAGCCTGGCTCAGGTGTGGGGAGGAGGATTGCCGAGCCCCACGTGGCGTGCAGCTGCAGCCCTGGCATGCTGCTCTTGCTCACGGTGCACCAGAAGTGGTTGCAGATGACAATCTGGCTGCACTGCATGAACTGTGAACAGTTTGTGGGCCTGAGGAAACATCCCTGAATCAGAAAAACAAGTGCGTGAGCCTTTCATCGTCTTCAAAGCCTGCAACCGCGGAGCTGTGACCCATCGAGCAAGCCCGGCTCCAGCCCAGCCATGATTTGGCAGGTTGCTCTGGCTGCGGTTCGCAGAGCGGATGTTGTCCCCGAAATCTGGCATTTTGCAGTGGTGATGGAGAGTGTTCATCAGGTCTGCTGTCATGGAGGGGGCCGTGCTCCAGCACGGAGGCTGGCAGCAGCTTTCCCCACACCTGGAGCCATCCTGGCAGGGCTGGTGCAGGATTCCTGGCCGGGGTGGGGAGAGGCATGGAGCCACTGTGGAAAGGAGGCTCTGAAAGGATGTGAGGGGGTTGCTGTCGCAGGCCAGGACACGCTTGGTCCCCCTCCCACTCTCTTGGCTGGAACATGCTGCTCCTGCCGCACCTTTGGGACCCTGCAGGGATGACACTGCTGTGAACCGCGGGAGGAGACAGCTCAGGCAAGCCCTGCGCACTGCCAAACAAACCCTCCTTGGAGAAGTGCTCGGCCACGGCATGCCGTCGAGCCCCGCGCCGGGGAGAGCCGCAGCAAAGTGAACTTCTCCTGACTCCACACGGCAGCTGGAGAGAGGGGGCAGGACTCGACCTGCTGTGCCAGAGCCCTGCAGCTTGCACCCGCAGCAGTCCCGCATCCCCCCGGGTTGCAGCCGGCACGGCACGGGGCTGCTGTTTTAGGCGCTTGCCAGCAGTCGAGTGCAGATCCACTGACGCAGGAAGAGCCCAGAGGATGCTCCAGCTGTGCTGCAATGTGGCCCCCTTTGCAAAAATTCCCATCTTGCAAAAAACCAAACGGGTGGTCTGACCTTAATTTGTCTGAGATAAATAAGAGCCTACCTGCTGCCTCCTGTCTGGATACATGAAAAGATCTGAGATGAAAGGGAGTGTGATGGGAGCGCTGGGAGCTGAAAGCAGCCTTGCAAGCTGGCTCCTGCGACGTGAGGGATTTGGGGTCACAGGGCTGAGAGCAGCCGGGGCAGAGCTGCCAGCCAAGCCCTGGGCTCCTGGGCAGCCCCTGCCCTGAGCGTGTGGCCATCTGCGAGACTGAGCAACTTCACAAAACTAACTTTATTTTTCAAAGATGTTAATTTTTAGCTGCAATTTCCTATGGAAAAAGCATGTTTTCTATTCTGTGTGCCTGTCCCTCCACCCCAGCTTTGGAACCTGTTCCCAGATTCCAGAGGAATCTGAACCAGGTCCGGAGTGGGTCTGGTGAGCTCACAGACCATGCAGAGCAGCCAGTGGGCCCGGGAGACTTTCCTTCACCACTGGGCGCACTGGGAGCAGCTCTCGCTCCCTTCTGGTGCTCTGGGTGTGCTGACTGTCCCCGTCCTCGCAGCCGGTGGCACCGGAGCTGAGCACTGTGTGTCGGTGGCACCCCCGTCTCCAAGCACTGTGCGTCCTGGTGGGGCCGGTGCCCACCATCCTGCCGGTGTGCACCGAACCCCTCAGCCAGGAGTGCTCCTGCAGGTCTTGTCTCTTGGCACTTTCATTCTCCTGGCACAAACGCTCCGTCCTGAGTCTGCAGGGACTGACCAAACTCGGTTCCAGTACTGCTCTGTCCTGCGGGATCCCGCCACCGTGGGACGGCGGGAAGGACCCTTATCTTGCGCCTGCAGGCTGGGGCACGAAGGCGGCGGAGGAAGGGGCTGGGTGGGAGCCCGGGGAGCGAGCCCAGCGGTCAGTCCTTTTCATCCGCTCAGGGCAGCAAGGGCGGCAGAGCTGCTTGCCAAAGCAAACTCCAGCCCTGACAATTGCTGCTATTATTAATACCAGTGCTGTGTTTGCACGGCTTTAGCCCATGCCAGGGCTCCGGGGAGCATGGCAGCTCCCTGTGCACCACGTTACAGCCCCGGCCATGCAGGAGACCACTGTGACGTGGCCCTGTGGTGGCATGGGGCAGTGGGGAGGGCACAGCCGCAGCCACCACAGCCCGAGCTGGGGCTGGGGCTTGCAGCACCCGTCGGTGCGTGGCCATGGGGTGCAGACAGCTCCTTTGGCAATCCCGAGCGTTTCAGACAACGTTAGCTTCCACAAGGAAGGTGCCAGCATGGATGGATGGTGACATCTCTCTCTCCCCACAGTGAATCCCTGTTGCTATTTCCCCTGCCAGCACCAAGGGGTGTGCGTGAGGGTCGGTCTGGGAGGATACGAATGTGACTGCACGCGGACGGGGTACTTTGGGGCCAACTGCACCTCCCGTAAGTCCCTCTCGCCCGAAGGACCTCTGGGTCCCAGAGCAGCACACTATGCCTGCAGCACGTGCTGTCACTGGCAGTGGTGACAGTGTGGGTGGGCTGGGGCCATTAGTGGGCTTCGTTAGCGGGATGAGCAGTTTGCCTGGTCTGTCTCCCCCAGCCGAGTTCTGGACCCGCCTTCGCGAGCTGCTGAAGCCCAGTCCTGCCTTCTACCACTTCATCCTGACCCACTTCAGATGGTTTTGGGACATTGTCAACAGCACCTTCATCCGGGACACGCTCATGAGGCTCGTGCTCACAGGTGAGGGGTTGGAGTGGGTCTGGGGCTGCAGCAGGACTTGGGGACCCCCCGGACATCATCAGAGGTGGGGGTGGCACAGCTGCAGTGATGCTGAGCAGCTCCCACAGGCGTAGTGAGCACCTCACTTGGGAGACCTGGAGAGGCTGTCACCCCATCACCCTGCCCAGAGAAGGCTGCCTCGCCAGGCAGCAGCAGGGCACAGGGGGGCAGTGGGTCCTCTGCCGTGCGTCCCCAGCCGTGCGCCAGGCTGCCAGCCAGCTGGCAAACACGAGCGGCTCGCAGTGCACCGCTGTCCCTGGGCCAAAGGGCTCTTAAGCAGCCGCATGGAAAGCAGCCTGTGGAAATGTGGCCCTTGTTACTCATGTCCCCACATTCATCACTTTGCATAAATATTTAGGTTCCAGCCCTTGGAGCTATAGCGACACGTCTGCAAGGCTCCGGCTGTGGGTTTTACCATTTCGATGTAGTTGTTGTCTCATTCATCATGCAAGAATCCACTTAGCACATTAGCACAAGCCCTGCTCCGGGGAATTGCAGCCTTTAAAAGGCTCGGAGCAAAGCCTGGGTCACCCACGTGCCTCCGCTGCTGGTACCTTTCTGGTTTTCGGGCTGGCAGGGGAGGGTGTCTGGCACCACTGAGTGGGCAGAACAGGGGCCAGGGGCAGAGCTGGTGAGGTGCTGCCTGGGGACCCACAGTGGCGACCCTCATCTCTCCTTTCAGTTCGTGCCAAACTCATCCCCAGCCCGCCCACCTTCAACTCTGACTATGGCTACATCAGCTGGGAGGCCTATGCCAACGTCAGCTATTACACCCGCGTCCTCCCCCCGGTGCCGGACAACTGCCCGATGCCCATGGGGACCAAAGGTACGTGCCGGTTCCGGGGGAACAAGCGCCGTGTGGCACCAGGCATAGGGCTGAGTCACTGGAGCAGCACCCCGGCTCTGTACCGTGCACCCACCCGTGCCCGAGCTTTCACCGCCAGGCACTGCTGGCAGCGCCACGTGCTGCTGCTGTCCTTCCCAAGCTGGCCCCGTTGGCAGAAGGAGCTTGATGGCATCGGAAGCACTGCAGTGACAGCTCAGGTTGATCTGCTGGGCCCTGTGTAAGAGGGCTGTAAGGTGTCTGTGCAGACGCGTCAGTGCCTGGTGCTGCAGCAGACAGGGCTCACTGACAGCCCCACGTCCAGCACCAGTACCCAGAAGGGTCAGTGCTGGGTATCTGCCCTCAACCTCCTTCCTTCACAGGGAAGCAGCAGCTCCCCGACCCCCAACTCCTGGCAGAGAGGTTCCTGCTGCGGCAGAAGTTTGAAGCTGATCCCCGAGGCACCAACCTGATGTTTGCCTTCTTCGCCCAGCATTTCACCCACCAGTTCTTCAAGACGTCCGGGAAGATGGGACGTGGCTTCACCAAGGCGCTGGGTCATGGGGTGAGGGGGCACGGGGGCATGCAGGGAGTGAGGAGGGGACCAGGTCATGTGTGGCTTTTTGGAGCAGTCTTGACACCGTTCTCTTGTGGCAGGTTGATCTTGGGCACTTGTATGGGGACGACCTGCAGCGGCAGCATCAGCTGCGACTTTTCAGAGATGGGAAGCTGAAATACCAGGTACCACCCGGCATGACCGAAACACCCTTCATCCCTGGGATCCAGGGTTGTTTGAAGTTCACATCCCTCTGGCACCCGCCAGGAGACCCCAGCCCTGATGTCCCATGGGGCTGCTGACTGGAGGTGCCATGTCAGAGGGACAAGCTTTGGGGTGTAGCTGTTCTGACAGCAGCAGGCGTTCCGCAGTCGGGGCTGTATGGGGGAGGCATCTCTGTTCTTGCCATGCTTGCCAGAGAGCAGCCGTGGTGCCCATAGGGAGGCAGGTTCCAGGTTCACTGGGGTGGTTTTCTCTTCTCCTCCCTTTCTGCCATCCCGGTCTTGTCTCCCCAAGGTGGTGGATGGAGAGGTGTACCCCCCCATGGTCACCGATGCTCCGGTTCACATGGTCTACCCGTCTGCCATCCCCAAGGAGAAGCAGCTGGCGATGGGGCAGGAGGTGTTTGGGCTGCTGCCGGGGCTCTGCATGTACGCCACGCTCTGGCTGCGCGAGCACAACCGCGTCTGCGACATCCTGAAACGGGAGCATCCCACCTGGAGCGATGAGCAGCTCTTCCAGACGGCTCGTCTCATCCTCATCGGTGAGGACTGGCAGTGCCACAGGGCACCGTGGAGCCCTGTGTCCCACCTGCCTGGGCAAGCCCCAAGGACTTGGATGTTGGTCGGTCTCTGTTTGAGGGTGGTGGCCAGGCTTTAGAGGCTGCAGGAGTTTCTCTGGCAGCCGCCTGGGGATTGTTGGCTTTGGTCCATATAGCAAAAGTTGGCTTTGGCCCATCAAAAAAACCCTAATTTGTAATAATGTTGTCAGAATTTTGAATTATTTAATTTTAGTGTTCATTATAAATTTACTATAATCTCCTGAAAAGTCATTTTTGAACAAAATCCAGAAAAAAAGCTATGTCACCACGTTATCTCTAAGAAACCTATCAAGGTCAGTTTCCTCAGGAACCATTTTCCCCTTTGCTGGTGAAAAAATAATTAACTGAGGAATTGCCAACCAACTTAACAAGCCCCTACTCAGAGAGGTCCCAGGTGGTTCTGGGACACGCTGCCATAGCACGTGGGTCACACCTCAGGGTGCAGAGCTGGTGGCTCTCGCTGCTGCCCGCTGATGGCTGCTTCTCTTGCCTCCTGCCCAGGGGAGACCATTAAGATTGTCATTGAAGACTATGTCCAGCACCTCAGCGGGTACTACCTGAACCTCAAGTTCGACCCCGAGCTGCTGTTTGGGACACAGTTCCAGTACCGGAATCGCATCGCGGTGGAGTTCAACCAGCTCTACCACTGGCATGGGCTGATGCCCGACTCCTTCATCATCCAGGGGGAAGAGTACAGCTATGAGCAGTTCCTCTACAACACCTCCATGCTGATGGACTATGGCGTGGAAGCGCTGGTGGAGTCCTTTTCCAAGCAGGTTGCGGGAAGGGTAAGGTTCTGCTCTCCCCCGCCGCTAGTGCTGAGGTCTGTGGGACCCCGGGGGATGCTCGTGGTGTGTGAAGGCAGCACCGATACAACAGTAATGAATGTCCCCGTTCGGCAGTGGGTGCTTGTCACGCATGGAGTCTCCTACCAGGGCAGCACTCGATGGCCATGTCATGAGTCCACCCCACAAGCACCACAGGAAAGCCGGGCCTTGGCAGCCCACACCACGGTGAGGGCAGGAGCCTGCGCTAAGCTGGGCTCTCCTGCTGTGGAGCAGCCTGGGCATGGGAGCACCTTGTCTGGCGCTGTTCTTTGCTGCCATCACATGGATATTTTCTTGCAAGCGATTGCGTCTGCATTTCTGACCCTCTTTGCCTGTGGAAGGCAGCAAGGCTGAGGCACAGCCCCACCGCTCTTTGGGTGTTTGGGTTCTCCCTGTGACCCCAAAGCCCTGTAATCTCTGCCCTCCTCCCAGGCCAGTGGTCACCATCCATTCAGGGCTTCTCCTGCACCATTCCTAGACCTGCTCTGGGAACAGGACTGACTCTAGCCCTACTGCAGGTTTTTGGCACTGTCCCGTGATTCCCCCTCTTCTTGCTGCGATGATGTGCTGGTCTCCGTGACACCACGCCCAGGTCATGGGTGCTTTAGTGCAGTGGTTCCCCTGGAGCAGATGCTGGTGCCGCCTCGTGCCTCACAGGTGCTCCTTCATGTGTTCTCGCTCTCCAGATCGGTGGGGGACAAAACATCAACGCCAATGTCTTGAAAGTGGCTGTTGGGGTCATCAAGGAATCCCGGGAGCTGAGGCTACAGCCATTTAACGAGTACCGGAAGAGGTTTGGCATGAAGCCCTACAAGTCCTTTCAGGAGCTCACAGGTAGGGCTGCGCTGCTGCTGCAGGAGCTCTTGGGGCTTCGCTGGGGCAGTGCAGGTGCTCCGTGCTCGCGGGTGGGCTATGAGAGCACGAGCTGTCCCCATGCTGCTGGGCTTCCTCCTGCAGGGCTGGGTGGGTGGTCCAGAGGTCAGTACCTGGCCTGGGAGCCAGGCTCAGCGCTGCCTGGGTCACGGGAGCTCCTACGTTCCTGTTGCCCACAGCAAGGCCAGTCCTTGCCAGGGGTGATTCCCTTGCTAAAGCACTCTGATGTTCACTTGGTGCAGGAGAGGAAGAGAAGGCAGCAGAGCTGGAAGAGCTGTATGGAGACATTGACGCTCTGGAGTTTTATCCAGGCTTGCTGCTTGAGAAACCCCAACCCAACGGTATTTTTGGGGAAAGCATGGTGGAGATAGGAGCTCCGTTTTCCCTGAAGGGGCTTCTTGGAAACCCCATCTGCTCTCCAGAGTACTGGAAACCCAGTACATTTGGTGGAGAAACTGGCTTTGAGATAGTTAAGACAGCATCGCTCGAGAAGCTTGTGTGCCTCAACGTGAAGAAGTGCCCATACGTGGCGTTTCATGTGCCAGATGCTGTGGAAAACGGCAGCTCTCGGAGTGGTGGATCATCTACTGAGCTGTAGCACCGGGACAGCCTGCCCAGGTACAGATCGTCCTTGCCCCAGGCACTGGCTGAGCCGAGCTCCCAGCCTGGCACTGAATGTCCCATTCCTTTCTGCAGGGAGCAGTGGGGACACGGAGAGTGGGACAGAAGAAGGTCCCATCCTGGGCATCCTCCATACCAGCCCCCCAGGAGAGGCTGGTACCACTCTGTGAAAAGCTTGGGCACCTCAGGAGCGTGACTGCCACCCCTGTCCTCAGCAGACCCAGTTCTCTTGCTAAGTGACTACCTTGCACTAAGCCAGCTGTGGGGTTCCCCAGGGGACATCCACCTCCCTGGCACCTCTGGACTCCCCTGCGCTTTGTCACCCTCTGCCCCCACTGCTTCCCAGCACCAGGCCACCAGCAGCCCCTCTTCCGCAGGACTTCCCCACTCAGGACAGAGGAGCGCAGAGCCTGGGGAGCCCTCGTAGTCCCTTGTCCTCTGCTGTGCTTGGCGCTGAGCTCCCCAGGGGAGGCAGAGGAGGTGGGTGGCAGCACACAGAGGGATGGGGAGGACACGCTGCAGGTGGTCATGCTGGCCCAGCAGTGGCTGAGCTTGGAGTAAGAACCTGCCCTGACTCGCTTCTCCTGCAGCCACTCCAGACCATCCAACCCAGCCCACCCAGCACACAGATATAGCTGAGACACAGCCGAGAAGAAGGAACCAAAGCAATGCCTCTGCGGGAGAGGAGAAACATCAGATCAGACTTCCCAGACCTTCTGCATCTCCCATCTGCTGGCCTGGACCCCGGCACACACCACCAGCCGCCCACCCTGGGCTGCTCAGAGCATGACCCTGCCTCTGTGCAAACACACCGATGAATTCTCTTCCATCCCACGATCACGACACTTCCCTGCATTAATAGCTCAGCAAATGGCATCCCCAAGGCACCCAGAACAGCTTCTGTCCTGCTCCCGGAACACAAGCGGGTGTCAGCCCTGGCTGACGAAATGGCATGGTAGCTGGCAGTCACTGGCGCTGGCCTTGATCCCCAGCAGATCCCAGTTCACCTCCAGGAAAAGGGACATTTAGAATAATAAAGAATTTTATAAACTCCTCGCATTTCCTTCAGCCCGTTTCCAAGCTTTTGTCACCAGTGCCAAGCCCTGCAAGAGGGCGGGATGCTCAGGAGGCCGCAGGAGCTGGGGGAGAGGAGAAGTCCCTGGAGCGTTGCTGGAAGGCTGGTGTCCCCGCTGGGACACGGCTGGGCTGGGCAGCCGGAGCAGGCTGGGCTCAGCGGTGCGCTGCCGTGTCACTGCCGACTGCATCGGAGGAAATAAAGGGAGCGACCCTCCTCAGGAGGTGTTTCGGGGGGCGGTGGGGATGGGGGGGGGGGGGTTGTCTCTTAGCCTGAGTCACCTGTGAAGGTTTGAGCTATGTTGCCCTCCAGCCACCACCACCCCACAGCCCTGTGCTCCTCCGATGCTGGTAACACAGCGCCTACACCCAGCATTGTGTATTTCTGTCCCATAAAATCTATCCACGCGTAAATCTTGCTGGCCAGGTGTTTTGTAGGATGGCTGCAGTTTCCTGCTGTGCTGAGCCGGAGGGGACCGCTCCTGGGCTCCTGCTCTGTCCCAGCAGGACTTCCACCCGGCGTGGTGACTCCACGCCATGAGGCCATGCTGCTCCCAGGTGGTCCCTCCTTGGGGGGGTTCTCCACCCTGCCCCCCTGGGCACTGCTGGCTGCTCCTCTGCCCATCGCACGAAGCCACAGGAGACACGAGAAGAACCAGAGCAGGGAGTCCTGATCCAAGGTGCTGCCCCAAAACCTGGGGCCAGGCAGCACGTGAGGGATGGGCAGGCAGGGGTGAGGAGGACAGATGCCCCGGCAGATACAGCCCCCTCCACACTCTGCTGCTGTTTCCTGCGGGGGGGGGGGGGGGGAGGAGGAAGGATGGGGGCGTTGGCCCTTTGGGGAGGGAGTGACAATGCTGTGATGTCCCACCTCCTGCCCTGGAAGTTTCAATTATTTCTGGTCGCACCACCTGATCCCTGAGCAACCAAGTATGTCATGATCCAAATCCCTCAAGAGAGGGTTGTGGGGCACTCCCAGGCAATATTAAAACCAGTTATAGGGAGGTTTTACAGGAATTTTAAACCGGGGAGATTTAAAGAGCTCATGCCTTGGCAGGGGCTCATTAAGGGGATGTCACAGCAAGGAACATCTGCAAATGGAGACTCCCAAGGCAAGACCCTTCTCACTTGCTCCTTTAACCCTTCAGAAATGAGACGGTTTCACCAGGATATCATCTGGATTTTAGTTTCCTTATGGCACGCAGGGAGGCACAGGGGGCAGTTTGCTGCTGCGTGTGCACTGGGCTGGCCCTGCCCAGCCCTCCTGGCACATCGAGGTCCCGGTTCCACCACTGCCACACAGCTTGCAGCAGCCACTAGTAAGCCAAGAGGAGGACACGGTCCTTTCCCATCCCACAGCTCCCTTTCCCCTTCCCTTCCCACTGGGTGGGAAGCCAGCAGCAGTGGTGACACTGTGCCCCAAACGACTGACACCCACCAACACCCTGTTCCGTGGCAGTGGTGGGCGTCTCTCCCTCCGGGTCTGCCCCTCCACCAGCTGTACCCTGTGCTGTGACCCCCACGAGGACATGACCCTCGCTGCGCTTCCCTCGCTCAGCCAGCAACACAGTCCTCAAAAAAAGGCAAACGGCAGCAAATGGGGAGCAACACCCAGTCCAGACAGGGTGTGTCTCGAACCCACACTGGGATGTGCACACCCCTGTCAGCAACCAGCCGGAGCACCCTGCCAGGGGGTGCGTATGGCTGCCCCTGCCCTGCGCTGAGCTGATCCAGCCTCCAGCATCCCTCACTATCAGGCTAAAGGAGCCAGCTCGGCTCATTTCGGTTAGACCACAAACATCCTGCTTCTGTTTGTAGCTATTAAGGGCTGCCAGTGCTGTTTTGGTACCCACTGATAAGCGCACGAGAGCCCATCAGGCACATGGAGAGCTGCCTAGATGCTCTCTGCTAACAAGGAGGAATGTTCCACCAGCAACTAGCTCAGCTGAGCCAATGCTGGCAAGTCTGGCATCTCTTCCAGCCGTGCCGCCAGCTCACGCACAGCACACTCTCAGGCAGCCAAGCCTCTCCCTCCTGCACCTCACCCTTCTGCTAGCGGCAAAAGCTTTGAAATTGTCTCTTTGCAGGACCAACACGTACCAACCCCAAGCACAGCATCCAACACACTGTTGAAACCTCCTCCTCCGTGAGCCTGGGGACCCACAGCCCCGCACACGGAGCTTCCCCCAGCCCCGCGCTGCTGAGCTCTTGCGCTTTCTTTGCCAGTCTTTCGGCCATGGCAGCTTGTAGGAATCGTTCACGTCCTCACCGGTTTGTCGATCACAACACGCAGCCACATCCGAAGTAGAAGTCAGGCAGGAATCTGTATCTAAACGCTGTGTTTAGTCTGGTGCCATCCACCAGCATCACCCAACTGGGCTGCCACACAGTAAACACGGCTCGTAGGACATCCTCTGTTCTTTTAAACAAGTGCCTCCGAGGAGCCCAGCTGCCCACGCAGGGATGGACGTGGGCGGGAGGACAGCACTGTTTGTGTTCCTGCGGTGCGAGCAACAATGAAAACACGTGTCTGCGGTGGTGCGACCTCTCAAGCGATGATTTACTGAGCAGGAGGTTACTGCTGACCAGAGCAGACCGTACAAGGAAGAGAATTGTCTGCAATGTTTTCCCATGCAAAGTGGTCCCTACAGTTGGAGGGAAGGGCAGAGGTTGCAGCTGGGCTGAAGCTGCTCCAGGGTTTCCCCCTCTGAGCAGCCCACAGCTCTCTGGCCCCACACTTGATCAGGATCCACGATGGAAAGTTATTTAAACCCCACGGTGGCACAAGTAAGTTGGGCCCTAAGGCTGAACGGAAAAGCACTGCCCTGTTTGAGCCACCCGGACTCCCCCGAGCCCACCCCAGCAGGGCCCGTCACGCCAGCGATTGCACAGGAACGCTCATCTGGGTTTTCAGTAAAGGCATAATTTAAGCGTTTTAGAAAGATGACATAGATTTGAGACCAAAAAAAAATTCAGTATAAACTTGTCGTTTCTAATTCTTGCTCCTTACTGCCTGGCACCCAGGTCAGCACTGTCATTAAATGCTCACATTAAGCTCATCCCATGACTCCATCCCTGCCCTCGCCAAGCAGCCGTCTGCGTTTCCCTGCGCACTCACATTCCGTGGCCAAATCCCGCAGTTGTAGTTGGAACACGATTAAACGTGGACAAACCCAGGTGACGGTACGCTCCTCTCTCGCAGTGCTGAACGACTCCCTCCCGTACCACAGTTCCTGGCTGCTCTCTCTGCAGCCGGCTGCTTTCTCCAAAACAAAACATTTCCCAGGGGCAACACAACCTACTTGAGAAGTGGTTTTTCAACCCCTATTTATAGCACTTCTTGAAGATGAGCATCAGGCACAGAGAAGCCTTAGACCTGGTACGTGTACCTTCTTGATCTGCGGGGCGTATCGCACAAACCAGACTGCAGCCAAGGGGAGACACAAACCCGACCGACCAGAGAGCTGCCACCTGCAGGAAAAGCCAGATCCCCTGGGCCTTTATCCTGCACTTGAGAAGGAGCAGATAGAAAATGGGACAAAAAAAGGGCAGCCAGCCCGTAACATCTCAGTAGGAGGAAGGCTGGTTTGTTAGATCTTAACCACACGCTAACTTACAGTCGTGTTTTAGGTAACTACTGTAAATGTCTCAAAACATGGAACAGTCAGAAATACCAACCTTATTTTCCAGGACCAGCTGCTTTCTTTTGGTGCTCTCTTGCCCTCAACAGACAGGGAGAGTGGCTGCACAAATCAGCTCTGTCCTAGCTTCAGGTGGTGTCCAGGAGCACACAGAACACTTGGCCACGGCAAGGTAAGGTCCAGTGACAGAATATCCAGGTGTACAGCCCCTTCGGCTGTCAGATGACTGATTTCTATCACCCGCTGCACCAGAGCCCTGCACAGCACTGGGACCGAAATCCACTCCTGCAATCATAGTGTCACAGAATAGCAGGTTGGAAGTGACCACAAGGATCATATGGTCCAACCTTTCTTGCCAAAAGGATCATCAAGACAAGCTGGCCCAGCCCCTGTCCAGCCCAACCTTACAAGCGTCCATTGCTGGGGACTCCACTGCTTCCCCAGGGACATTATTCCAGTGGCTGATCATTCTCACTGTGAAAATATTTGTCAGATAGGTAAGAACCACATACAGGCTTGGGAAGCTGCCGTGCCAGAAAAGATTAAACATCTTTGACAAAATGCAAAAGCACCCTTTATTCAAAACCAAACTTGTCAGAGACATGCGTCAATTTAAATCAAGTTCTGACAGTGATGGAGTACAATGGCTTTGGGGGAAGGAGAGGCTCCTGGATCCAACCGAGAACCTGACGCCCTCCATGCCAAGTTGAATGTTGCAAAGGGGTTTTATTTATGTAGGTGTTTATACAATTTCATTTTCCCTTTAGTCCCTGTCATGTGTATGTAAGTACAGCCCCGTTCTTAATCTGCAGGTCAGGACCACATCTAAAATTAGAGAAGTTCAGCAGAATTTAACATCTCAACCAGAACACTTCCAGATACAGAGATGGCAAGAGTTGTAGCTTTTATTTGGATGGAGTGGGTAAGGGACAGTCACAAACTAGTACCTAACCTGTTCTAAATTTGTTCTGTTACGCTGTTTAATGCACATTAAGAATGCTGGTTTTTTAGGGCACACAACTACCAGTTGGTCAGTTTGGAAGGATTTAGCTTCTGGAAGGGACAAAAGCAGCAGCAGCAGCACCCAGCGCTGCCAGTCTCCCCTCCCTCCTCCCATCAGTACTGCCAGTGCAGAGATGAGGAGCAGCATCACAGATCATCTTCCCTCCACTCCTCCCCCTTGTGCTTATTATATTCTTCCAGATCAATGATGAATTGGAAGCAGCCCTTTTTTCTTTTCCTTTTTGCTACTGGCACTGTAAACCGCCCACCACACACCTGAGCACAGCAGTCACCTCGCTGCAGGCCATCCGACATCGAGCAGCACCAGAGGGTTTGATCCTGTTACAGGTCTGCTGCCACAGGGGCGAAAACCCCGCTTTATAAAAATAAAACTTCAACGCAGCTCAAGCAGTCAGCTCTCGCCCGGCCCCCTCTCCAAGCCAGGTTTTATTGTGATGTTAATGTGCACCCTGACTGCACGACAGATTTCACTGAATCCCATCCTGAATATAAATCACAGCTACTTTGATTCGTGTTCGTCAAGGTGCCGATATCCAACGCTCAATGATTTCATTTTCTGTAACTTTAACGGGTTTTTTTCCTGCAATTCTGAGATGAAAAGAAATAATCTATTACCATATTTTAAAACCTGGATTTCTGCCAGTTTCCTTAAAACAGCTACAATTTGTGCCAATTCAGTAATTTTTAATTACAAATTATTTATTTTTCTGCTTATACTACTTTTTAAACCACAGTTCAAATAGATACAATTGCAAATCCTTTTTTCTATCCTAAGATCCATTCTTCTGAAAAACCTAGTGCTTACACAGTGACATTTGCATTTCTTCTTGGTGTTCCAAAGCACCTTACCTAAAACTAGCAATTAAATTTAATCATTAAACACGGCATTACATCGGGTTATGTATTTAGCTAATAATAGCCTACTTTCCTCAATTAAAAAATAACAAGCCAAGTAAGTAATGCCTGAGAAAGCAAACACGTACTATCAGATTAAGAACGTAGAAGGTGATTCAATAACTCAGCACAGAGTGCACACACTCTACGGGCTCGTTTGTGCTACATTGATGGTTTGAGCAACCCAACCATGCCGTGACCTGGCCGGTAACGCCTTGACATCGCTCTGCACCACTGGAGGTTTCCGTGCTGGCGTTCGCTATGAACTGCTAATGGCTTCTAGTGCCATAACCTGGGTTATCTCACAGCTACGGAGCACCAGCCTTGCTGGGGGCAGCGAGAACGCTGATGCGACAGAAACGCTGAAAACGACTTCCCTGTATTATGATCTGATTTAAGAAGGAAGTAGAGCACAAACAAAATAAACAAACACACCTTAACACAAACGTGATCCCTGACATGGAATGACAAAGGTGCTGCAGGAGGGAAGTGGAATGTGCAGCTGCTGCATTCAGTAGCAGTAAAGTTCCTAAGAGGCAGATGGGCTCAGCCAGCACTGGATGGTTTTACCGTGTCCAGAAGTAGGAGTCACCCCAGGGTTTTAGGGAAGAACTTTAAGACCACTGGGCAACTGAAGCAGCTGTGGTGATGCTCGGTGATGCTTTTGAGGAGGCAAAACAAGCATAAGTCAAAGTGCATGAAGGGGAAGAGTATGCACATTATGGAAGAGAGAGAACGATCCCTAGCACAAGAACATCCCACAGAACAACTACCCCGACGGACCCTTGGCAGAAGTGGTTCAGTCTATTTCCAGATCACTGTCTTCACTGTAACATGCGGAAGGATTACGTATAGAAGTCAGAAGCACGAGGTCTTTTTCTGGAAGCAAACCACATTCCTGCAGAAAAGCCTCCAGGTCCACAGCAAAAAAATCTTCTCCAAGCTGGTCAGTGATTCGCACAAAATTGCCGATGAGCTCCCCTGCCTTGTAGACCAGCAGCGCTGGCAGAGCGTGGTTGGTGAAGCGCGTGCTAGCGCCAATGAGCGAACTCTTCACTCTGCAAAATTTAACTGTTGGGTACTCTGCGGCCAGGCAGATCATGCAGCCGTTCAGGGACTCGGTGCCAGGGATGTCATCTTCATAAATATGGATCATGATCAGCGTGCTCTTATGCTCTTTATCAACTGTGTCCAAAAACGCTTCTCCACTGGTAATCTCAAAAACCTGTTTAAATTGCTGCCCACTGTACAACTGCTGCCGCATCTCCTCCATTCGCTGCTTCCTGTACCGCTGCAAAAATTCCTCATCGTCTTCATCATTGTGAATCATGTTATACTCTTGTAACGTCATCTAAAAACACATACAAAGATACACGAAAAAGAGATCTCCATCACTGTATGGGTCACTTACATAACGAGAATTTAAATCAAGAGGATTAATCTGGGTCAGTCCTCTTTAGTAACAGCAAAGTGCAACCCACAAAGGTTCAAGCCCCCTCTGTGTTATTCTCCATTTTGGCCTAATTAGAAACCACATCCAGGGGGAGCAGCGATTCCAGCCTTCAGGATTCTCCCTGCCACAAGCTGCACTAACAGCACACGCGGCTGCTCCATGCTCCCACTCTAATTTGGGTTAATGGTGGCTCTGTCCTTTCTCTAAGCCGTGATTTGGACACTGTGCCTGACCTACGCCTAGCTGCCGCTTCATGAGCTGTTTTGCTCAGTTTTTCATTTAACATTCTGTGGCAACCAAATGCACAATCCTGTCTGTAGAACTTAATGGGATTTTACATACTTTTGTTCACTTGCTTCATTAAACATATTTACATCACTTAAGGTATAGGATAGTGTGGTCAACATTCATCATCTGAACACAAGAAGCACTGTCTGCAAATTAGTCACGTCTCGGACTCGAACCATTAAGAGCAAGTTATACAGCCCAGCTGATTAAAGCCATCCACTACCCCCCAATGGCACCTATCTTGGGAGCTCAAAGGCAAAGCTGAATTCTCAACACCCACTTACTAAATACAAAATCAGTAAGGACTCCAAAACTCTTGCTCTAGGCTCGGGGAGCAGTATTCACAGGTTTGCTGTATTAATCCCCCAAGTTGACTTATTTGATAAACAAATAAGGGAAATCTGGGAAAAGGATTTGGACATTTTCGGTATAGCAGATGAATTCCTTTAATTTCTGCAATACCACAAAACCACAAAATAATTAAACTTGACAACACCTGGCCAATACAGGTATAAGGCACCTCTTACACTGTTGCTGTGTTCCTGTTTACTAGGGAGAAAGGACACGTATCTCCTGACAGAACAGCAGTTCCTCTCTTGCTTCCCATACACAAATGATGAACTAAAAACATTAAACATTCAAGTGGCATTTTAATTCCTTCGGGCTGTGCTACCTTTCCATTGATCTTTTCCTGAAGCTCCTTCTGCTTATGCTTATCAGTCTCTTCATCTAAGTGAGATCTACATGTCATAGATAACTTCTTTATGAGTCGCTCCATTTCTCTGCGCTGCTCCTGCCGCTGTTCGGTTTCCAGTTGCTTAAATCTTCTCCAGTCATTAATGACTCCTTTGGGACCTGAAATCAAATATGTAGGTATTTCGTATAAAAGGGTAATCAAATTATCATTTAAAAGTCAAGTAATAAGTCAGCAGTAAAATAGTGGCCCTGTCATAAACTTTTTGCACACTGTGCCGAACGCTGAAGTGGAACAAAAGTGATTTGCCATTTATGTGTCCTTGAGCCTGAATCTACTTTTTTTTTCCTAAGACAGCTGAAGCTTATCTAACTAGGCTACTCTCATAATTGTCCCAAAGATTAATATCTGCGCTCTTGAAATAGAACCACCAGCCCTCAAGAACTGCCCTGTTGTTAGCGTGGCTTTGTATGAGAGCAAAAATGATCACGGGCAGTGTAATGAAGTTTGCCAGCGCTCCTGTACAGAAGTACGTTCTGTGAGTACCGCAGTGCCAGCTCTTACCGACTGCACCTTGCCGTTACCGTGCTGCCGGGGCCCAGAGGAGTTACCTTTTCAGGTCCTCTCTAAGTATGCCAGTTTAGTAACTAGAATTCTCCTACTCCTTCTTCAGGTGACAGATTTTTCGTCCTTCTTAGAGAAACCATAAAACACAGAGGGACGGTCTTCCGTAAGAACATAAGAAACAACCGCTGGATCGTACGGTGCCTCTGAGAGCGGCAGCAGAGAGCGCGGTGTTGGGAAACCCTGGCCACCTGCTGCCTACTCCTCAGGTACTTGTTCAGCACCTGCCTGTTAGTGGTTATCAACTGCGTGGCTTACAGGAGGGAAAAGTTTGTATTATCAACCGGCCTGCACAAACCCTAACTGCAGCCCCTCACCGTGTCAGCTGTGCTGCTGAAGTCTCTCAGAGAACTCAAGCACTAAAATAAAGAACTAGCTATTAAAAGTAAGGTTAAACTATAGCCAGGAAATGATCAATGTCTGACTCAAGCGTGCATAAAACCAGGGCGTCTGCTCTGAAAAATGAATTTTAGAAATACACCTGAATAACCCAAGTATGTACAGAACAGTTAGTCTAGTACGACAATACCTGTGTTGACTGCACTGCCATCGCTGCTAAGCTCTACTTCCCCGACGCTTTCGGGAATGGTGCTCTCCTCTTCTTTATCTTCCTTCTCACTGTCTTCATCCTCCCCCTCACTACTGCTGTAATAATACTGGAGCTTCTCACCAAGCACTTTATCCTCCAAAGTAGTCATTGCGTCCTAAAAAATAAATCACAAAATACAGAATGTATCTCTTACCCAAATGTACCGCATAGGATTCCGCTTTAAATGTGTAAGGACGGTGCTATACTTCCTCAGAGCAGTTTTTCAAGAACAGCTTACAGCCCACTATCAAACAGCCTACAGTGCAGTCACACGGGTTCATTTTGACTCACAATTCTGAACTCACTTCAGTTAAAAACCTTTACGAATAGAACTGCTCACTAGCGTGTGAGCTAGTGAGGCTCACTAGCGCAGAAACACTTTATGGGTGTTCTCATCCACGGAACGAATTTCTAACTGTGACTGCGGAGCCTTGTCAGCCTCGCTCAGACAGCTCCGTGGGGTTGATTCCCCAGTTACTGACATTTAAGTTTCCAGTATTATTTGCATTATTTTAACAACGATTTATTTGAGTTGAAAAATGATCAAAGTAATTAACCACATTAAAATGTTCTGACCTTTATGCCTTCAGAGACAAGCTTCTATCAAAACCTGGAGGAAGAAATTGCAGATTATATTCAAATCGCCAAAGACCACCTCAGAGCAACTTCTGCAGAAATGCAGCGCGTTTAAGCAGCAGACCCGCTCTCTCCAGCCGCGGAGCCGGCGCTGCTGCGGCAGCGGAAGGCCGGTTAAGCAGATTACGGAGGAGGGGGCCAGCTGGCCCGGGGTGAGGCGGTTCCCCTCGCAGCGCCGCAGAGGCCGCGGCGGCCCGGGCCCGGGCCCGGGCGGGGATGGGCACGGCCAGGCACCGCGGCTGCGGCGGTGCAGAGGCAGGAAGCGAAACGGTGCAGGTCCACCGGAAAAGGGCAAAACCTATGAACAGTCGTTCCCAGCCGCGCCGCCCCAGCTCGGGGGAGCCCCCGCCCGCTCCGCCCGCCTCCTCTCCCGGCCCCCCGGCCCCTCCCCGGCGGCCGCACCGCGGAGCCCCCGCCCGCCGCCCTCCAGCCCACCCGGGGAACGCGGCGAGCCCCGCCGCTCCCACGACCCCGGCCCCGGCGCCGCCTCACCCGCTTGCCGCCGCCTCACCCGCTTGCCGCCGCCTTCCGGGGCCGGCGCTCGCCGGCGCGGGGCACGGCGGGAAGGAGGCGGCCCGGCGGGACGGGGCGGGGCCGGAGACCGAGACCGGAGACCGAGACCGCGGCAGGCGCGCTGCCCCCGCCCCGGGACCTCCCCGCGCCCCCGGTTAAAGGCAGAGAGGCGGTTAAGGTGGACAAATAATTTTTATTCGTGCATGCAAATACATGTCAATACTGCAAACTTCGTCCATCAAGTCTCTCAAACACCGAAAACCAGATGCTCTACGCCGAGACCAGCCAAAGCTACAACCTCCGCACGTCAGTGCTACAGCAAACACACACGGCACCGCCCGCCGGGCCCCTACCGCTACCACGAAGGGAACATGACCACCGGGAACTCGAAACCGAAATAAACGGAATAGAATTTACTCCCCCATATATCCCCTTTTCATTTTACAGATTTTTTTTTTTTAAATTATAGTTTTAAATAGAAGCTGAGAATGCGCCATAAAAATGAGCATTAAATCCATCGTAGCGATGGTGCCTGCTTTATACATGATGGGTGTACACCATCTTTTATTCATTTACATTTCAATCGAACAATAGATTTGCAAAGAAAATGTCTAATACAGACGTAAAAATATTCACACTAGAGCTTCACAATCGGTTGTACAATTGACAAACAGGCCTCTTTTCCCAAACTTTCCAGCTAAGCAAATTTATAAAATGTAATCAATGCAACAAGAAAAAAAATTTTCTTTAAAACTTCCAGGGAAAAGAATACGCAGTAAACAGTATAAATGCGGACAGCAGATGCTGCAAGCTAACCACAATACTTCGGAGTGGCTGTACAGTGGGTATGTGCAGTACAAATAAAAGCCACGTGTGTTGTATCACAACTACCGTATAATGTACTTGTTTGCCCAGCTACGAAAACGCATGCAGTCCCATGCCTGGGGTGAACCGAGAGCTACCGGGTCATCGATGGGCTATGTGCAAAGGACCTTGGCTTTTGGCAGTAATGAATGCAGCCAGGCTCTGGTTTAGTTCAGCTTTCCAGCAAAATCTTGAGTGATTACAGGCTTCCACAAGCATCCTTCTTACCTGTCGGGGTGGGCTATTACGTTCGGGTATTGGTCAGTCGGATTAGTCAGATTTGTTTCATCTCATCACTGACAGTTTTGGGTTTTTTTTCCCTTGCCGCGCTCCCTTGCCAGCAGAGAGGCGCACGGCAGTGACTACTGCCAAAGCCAGCTCTTCGTTTACACTGCAAAGTGGGGTTGTTTAAAAAAGCACATTTGTGTTCTGCTTGCAGAAGAGGTCCCTCAACGCGAGGGAATTTCCTAACAAAGGGATTAAACTACAACAGAAAGAATGGACTTTTACATACTATAGATAATCCGATCATTTCTCATTTTGTTACACTCTCAAATTCAACATCTTCCTTTAATTACAGGCTAATAATCAAAGTCTGTTCACAATGATCAGGAGCTGCTGGCATACAGTGTTTATGCACAGCAACAGGTACCCCAGACAGCTTGTGCTTCAGAAAAGCAAACAAACCCCCTGCCTGGGACTGCTCCGAGTTGAGGTCGTCACTCGGGGCGTCCTCTCCCCAGCTCCGACCGCTGTGCATCACTGCACCTCATCCAGCCTCGTACACTATTATACAAGAACAGCATCCAGCTCTTGCGCACAGGAGAACTGAACCTTCAATTGTGTTATCAAAGCACCAAAACCTTCCCAATCAGGCTTCTACAAAGAGCAATTAAGAGCTTATTTAACGTAATCAGCTGCATACAACTTCATTTTCCTAACTCAAATGTCAAACGTCAGCGCCCCTGTACTAGACTACCAAGAACCAACGCCAGTTTGCTTTGCAAAGAGTCGAACCTCTCCTCTGAAGGGTCTCGTATACATTCTACAATGCAAAATCTGCATAAACACTAAGATTCATTTCTTGTCACCTGTTTACAGGAACAAAATAGCAGTAGCAGGGCAATCACTCTGCTAGCAGTATACGTGAAGAATGTACAGACAATTCCTTTCTCACACAAGCACTCTCCCAGCACAAGCATTAGTCTCTATTAAGACCTATGTGGGAAATGAGGCAAACCAAGGAATGAATCCAGGTAGTGAGGCAACACGATTAATTAACTTAGATACTAATAATTCCTGTATCTCTTGCATGTGAAATCCCTGCTGTACCCCGAGTGGGGAAAAAAAGAAAACAAAACCAAACCATATCAACCCAAAATGCTTGTCCAAGCAAAGCAAAAGAGCCAATCTCTTGCCCCAATCTGCTATGGGCCTTTTTTTCTGACAGCACAGGTAAGTCAGGCCAAAACCTATGTGGGAATCACTGCTATTAACTCACAAAGGTAAGTCACTGTATCTCAGTGTCAGAAAATAAGCCCTTCCGTAGCCCAAAGGCACCTGATTTACAAGTAGACAAATGAACACATACTCGTGTGTACAGGGTCAAGGGCTGGAACTTCACCGAAGAAGCAAGCCAGAGCTAGGTCCCCACCTGTAGCTTCTCCTTGTCAGGGCACTGGAGGGATAGTCTCACAGCAGAACCCACACAGTCAGCGTTCAAACCATAAGACAAAGTTGGCTTGCTGTTAAACCCCCCCAATTCTGCCTGTCGCTCTATACATTAAAATTCAACTAACACCCCCGCCCCCAGCCTCAGTTAAGAACCGACTTTCCATACGAGGTGTATGGTCATCCTAGAGAACTGCTCTATCCCAGGACCTCCGGCCGCAGACAGGAGTCTATAGATACAGCTGTTCTTTGATACGCCAGTATGGTTGGCAGCAATATGCCAGGCTTATGCAATTTCACTGGACAAAGAGGCAGATGTGTGTAAGCAGCTTATCCCAACCCCCTCCAGCAGAGCACAACCAAGTTTTTAAAATTGCAATTTTAAAATTAAAAAGTTAAGGTAAATACACAATCAATTTATGTAGTATATATTCACCCTCAGATCATGCTGAAGATGTTCTGTGGAGTTCTGGTGCACAGAGGGCTCTTTCCCTGAGGGCAAATAAGGACTTCTCAAACCTTTATATTTTCTCTATTTTTGTAACAAAATAGCAATTTAAAATTTAAAAATCTTTTAAAAAAATTACATCGCCTTCAACATGGAAGATCTCACTGTTTAAATATCCATGAAAGAGACATACTTGTTTGCATATCTGTTTTGGAATTACATTGTACAGCAAATAATAGTATCTCAGAAGCATTTCAAAAGTAATATAAATTCATATTTACAGAATGGCCTTGGTATAAAATATACAACAATCATATTTATGTCTAACATTCTAAGTTAAAGTTAACATCGATAGGAAATAAGTTAAGGTGACAAAGGTGGTCTGGTTCTTGTATCCATTCACTTCGAGCTGCGAGTGAAACAAAGCATCAGCCTAACCCTAGCTCTGTGGTGGCACTGGCTACAGGGAGGTACAGCAACAGCCAAAGGAAACCAAGAGAAGACTACTCGACCGGTTTTCTACATACATTCCTTTACATCCGAGTATTAAATAGATGTGTAAGATCTTCCATACTGACACCAGAATATCAAAACTAACCCTTGGATTTTCAGGTATATTTACAACGTAATTATTTCATGGACAGGTTCATTAGGAGAGATATCAAACACCAATATTTACTTTGTCTAATCAGGAACCCTCAGGGAAATGCCAACCCCCACCCCCCAGAAGCGTGCACAAAACAGTTATCAAAATCTTACCCGACCACATAGCTGTGATTTTGTAAAATAACAACTCAGACGACCAGTAACATGATCCTCTTTAAGCATTTTGCTAGCAGGAAAAGCCCTTACATGCAGTACACCTGGTGAAAGATCAGCTTGGCTTCAAATATTCCAGTACAATTTTCAGAGTAAACAACTTCACAGAAGTTAATAAAAACATAAAAAAATGTAAAACTTGTCACAAAGAAAACTAAGAGGACAAACAAGAAGATAGAAATCATCAGGAGGGAGATGCTTTCTTCTCAAACAAAAGTGGATTTTTAAGCTCCTCAAAAACAATATGCCCAGGGCTCTAGTTCGTGCATTTATGAAAACCAATTTTCAGTTGACACGTCTAACATGATTCTCAGTCACATCTTAACAGGGCATAAATTCATACACTATTCAGTATTCTGAAGGTCAGATAATGCTCTATTATTGTATTTTCAAGGTCTCTGAAAATAAGTTGCCAAAGAACAAGCGAAAATTAAACCTGAATACAAAATTATGATTAACAACATTTAACAAAGGTAATACGACCACCTTAAATTCCCAATATTAAGTTTAAATTAAAAACAAAACAGTACAAAAAACAGAAATACCATCTTGTTAGTCAGTGCAAACACTACATACAGGGTTTTCAAAGGAAAGCCAAGAGCACCTGATGCTTTTTGCCAAGTCATCTGGATTCTATAATCTCCAAGTTGAGAACTATTTAAGAAAAAAAAGGAAAAAAAAAGAAAAACCAAAACTGCTGTTACATTAGTGCATAACCTCTCAAAATGGTTGAAAATCATTTCATGTACAAGTTGGGGAAATCAATACCTAATACATTAGCTGGAGGACTTAGGCACTTGGTTACTTCTGGGAACTTCACTTGGACAAGTAGCCTGTCTATGCGTATCTACAGCTCTAAAGCAGAAACTGGGAGGGGGGGATGGAAACGAAAAGCTGCAGCAAAGCACTGCACCACAGACCTGCAAATAACGCAGCAGTGCAAAGCTAATGGTGTGTTAACCCTGTAAAAGTCTCAAGTCCAAACCTCCACTTCTCAGTCTTCAAACAGGAAACAATACTCCATGCAAAGTTTCACAACTAAAGAAAAAGCAGCTGCAACAAGACACGAGTTCTTCTCCCATGAAACAAAATAAGAGACAAATAAGTTAGTCTTCCTTTCACTAGATGTATCATCGTAGGATCCTGCTAGTTTAAATAACCGAGTTGTTAGTTTTCTACAGAAGCCATTTTACACAAGAATGGCTCAGATACCGCACCGGATTGCTACAAACTCATAAAAAGCTGCTTTAAGCTTAAGTAAAACAATGTCCAAATTCCATTCGTTTGTGGAAAGTGAACGCCTTACCCTAGTAAAGTAAGTTTTTTCTTCTTCAGAATGCTAATGAGAGAGGGGCTTGAAGTATCAAAGAGTCCACAGGAAATGCATGACCCCAATATTATTTTTTTTAAAAAAAATATACATTATATAATATATATTATATATATAAAAAGCTAGTGTAAATGCTTCCATGGTGTGGTCACGAGCTGGAAAGATGAATGCCTTTCAGCTGTTAACCATCCTGCCATTTGCAACAGGCTTTAAAAAGTCATTTTTATCCTCAGACATAATGTGAGCAGTTTTCAAAATGAGGCTGCCAACACTGACTGACGTGCTGATGGGCAGGCAGCTGGCACTGCTAACAGATGTTGTGATCGGCTGACTGAAGCAAGAGGTTACGGGCAGGATTGTTTTCTGCTCCTCCCTGAGGAGAAAAATAAGTTACACAAATATTAAACAAGTACATGCACAAGTATCCGGAACTGAATTGTGTGCATTAAATAAATACTGACATAGACTCACTTTTAGCAACAGGCTAAACATCGTACTACGGAACAGTACGCTCGAGATGTTCACTGTAGTCTGCCTCATTTTCAAAGGCTGCGTTACACAAAGACTACAGAACATACAGACCTAAAATAGTGTATTTTAAAAACTACTCCTCTATGGAGATTTGTGCAAACAGTATGACATTTCACCTTTTGAAGTTTTCTTAACTTCTGTTAACTATAAAAATACTTCTGCATTTTTTGCTTGCTGAGTGTGAAAGGTGTTTTTGACGGCTGTGACACGCTTCAGTATATATGATTACAACAACGCATACAAACAACGGTACCATCCTGTGACTCACATTGTGACCTAATTCTATTTCTTAACAGGTTCTTCTCACTTCACCATGTGCACACAACGCAGATGTCTAACCCAAGTCTGAGTAGGTACGTCGGTCATCTTTAAACAACCACGCTTCAACTATTCTGGTGCTGCTGTTTGCCTAACACTGGCAGACACTGCTGTTTTGTCTAACACTCACAGAATCACAAGGTCTTCACCTAAACTTTGTCTCTTCTGTTCCATGGATTCTTTCTGGTGCTGCTTTAGCGGATGCCCGTTTTCTACAGTTGTTCCATTGAGCAGCTGATCATCTTGAGAACTAATACCGAGCTGTATATCCAGAATCTCCTGTAGGAGAAATGCCCATCAATACTGTCACTACCAGCTTTCATTTTCCTATTATGTTCCACTACATAAAGCAGTTGGAAATGCAAGTCTTGTCATAAGACTCCTTATTTTTATTTCATACTACTGGAATGTCTCCCATAGTTTACTACAGGAAAAAGAAAAGAACAATTTTTCAAAGATGGCAGCGAATGACAACAGTAGTACAAGCATGAGTTGCTAAAAAGGGTTTATCAGATGAGATATGAAGGAGGCAATAAAGACAGTGAGAGCGGTTTGAACAATTAGGGGTAGAGGAAAGGCTAGAGATAAAGGTTCTTCCACCCATGTAATGCTGATTCACAATTCATACTACAGCACCGCATCACATACCCCTGGCAGAGCAAACAAAAGCTGTAGTCAGTACTGTAAACCAGTACTGGAACATATTGTGGAATATGTTCCAGATAATTTAAGTGTGCAAAGCTTGGAATGAAAACCAGCATGTTTTATGACTGCACAGCAAAGGAGGAGATAGCATAGAAGAAACTGGGGCAGATGCACAGAACTACAAACCACCAGTGATGTAGTAGTGAGAACAAAAGAGCACTGGATTACAATCACTTACATGACTTAACTATTAGAATCAGGTGAACACAATGTTTAAATTAAATGATCACATTCAAATGTAAACTTCCGTGTAAAATGTTCTTAACTACAGCTTCAATGTTGGAGGGGAAGGGGAAAGGAACAGACTCCCCTTGTGGACAAGCCTAATGGCAGCAAAGGGTAAAGAGCAAAAAGCTGAAAGCTATGACAAGGAACAGAGTGTACTAGTTTTACCTTCCAGGATGTTAACCACCAGATAACTGACTGAGGAGTCTGAGACCCCTAGTGTTAAAGTAAGGCAATGATACCACTACCAAGACTGATAACAAAAGCCTTTGCTAAACACAATCTACTAACTCACAGTGATATTTTACAAGTTTTTTAGTAACTACTGAAAGGGCCCAGTGACCTCTTGAGACACGCAGATTTTTGTACTTACTTCTATTTGTTCGCCTTGCCCATCAGGTTCATCGGTATCAAGGGCTGACAGCTCCAATTCAATGTCTCGATCTGGCTTTGTGTCTGCACAGTCTTCAGTATAATCAGTCTAAAAAAGAGAATTGATATGTTCTCTAAATATCAAGTTGGTTTTTCACCTGCTTCACTCAACACTCAAGTGCTGAAGTGAAAACAGAAGATGCATTTCTAGGACACAACATTTCTACAATACAAAAGAGCACGTTAGACACGAAGAGAGCTTTGGGCACAGACAACACAGGACACAAAGCTAAATCTAATCAAAGTAAAGTTCTGAAACAGAGAAATAAAACGAATGCTGAAGAGGATATTTCTGTAGAGTCCATTGGCAGAATGTTTACACTGATAACGCGTACAAGCAGAATGAAAAACAGTGATTGCCTGAAAATGGATTGTGACACTCTTCCCATCGTGCAAATGGGTGACTGGAGCAGCAGCACAGCAGGTGCTCCACTTGATCTCAAGGAAACAATGGGGTGCAACAACAACAGTGACTTAACTTGCACAGAACATGTTATAAATATTCGGGAATGTTAAAACCAAGAGTTTTATCTCCTAGTTAAAACACATGCACTTCTGTATACACAAAAAACCTCCAAGATTTGTTTCATCCCAATTACCCCCTTCTTTACCTCACCATTCCTCAAATCAATTTCCTTGCTTAAAAGATTTAAGGTAAGACGACTGCCTTCATCTAGACAATTCCACTTCTGTTGCATGGCTAGGGCATTCGCCTCTCTCTGGAGCAGTAACGAGTTACTCTTGGCCTATGGAGAGAAACACGTCAATTACCAACAGCTACACTTAAACCACCAACTGTCAAACAGCAAAACGAACAAGCTTACAAAAAGAACAGCTCTCTTGCCAGGTGGGAAGTACCTATTCCTCTAATGCACATCGTTTATTTTGTTCTGTTTACTGACATGCACCAGGCCCACCACTTTCTCCCCAAAACAGCCTTACTGACGTCAGTGGAACAGCTCATATTGACAGGCCTTATGCATCACGCTAAGTGTTGCAGGACTAGCAGGACCCTTACTGATCATTTTGTAATTTGTACTATTTTCTGTAGGCTACACTAAGAAAATTTATTTAAAATCACTTTACTAAATTCCACCCCCACCCCCCCTTTTTTTAAACTAAAACCCACCACATGGTATGATATCTGATCTTACCTGCTGTAATTCAATACTCAGTAGATCTCCAGTGCTGGAATGCTTTCTGTGACCAGACAGATCTGTAACAATGAACCTGTCCCTTTAAAAGAAAGAAAGCAAAACCAGGAATTAAAAACAAGTTCTTTAAATCAAAGGCCCCATAAACTTCATTAGTCTATCGGTTAGATTTTGGACAGAAAACTATGTGACTAAGATAACATGCTCCTCATCTTCACTGGGGCTCACAGTACCCCGAGGCATTATATGAACAAACATCCTTGTTTTACGTGTGGGTAAGATGTGGCAAGAAAATGAGAGAAACTACTCAAGATGGCAGATTTTGACATGACAGCTTGGCAGTACCTGACTCCAATTCTTCGATTAGGTCTCTCAAGGGATACGTTGCTAATAATTGGGTATTATTAGCTGCATTAAGTATTAAAGACTACACAAGTTTCAACCTAGTTTTTCCCAGGCTTTATGCTAGGTAGGAAAAAATCTTTTACTTTAAAATTAAAGAAGGTCTATTAATAGTTCCAGATTTTTTTCCCCCCACATGCAGGATTTTGAAGAACAGCAAGCTCAGAAAGTGCTTTTAAACACAGAAAACAGCCCATACCGTTCCGCGTAACGTGCTGAAGAAGTAGAATCTGAGCCATAGGCACTCCATCTTGAGTCAACAGCATTGACATAAGGGACGTAATCTGTAACAAATTGAGATACCAGTCATTATCTTTGCTCTTAAAGTGGGATATACAAATATTTTAGCTCTTGGCATCCTCATTGCTGTCATACGCATGAACAGGATGAAATGCCTGTGACATATGCTGTGTTGTCATACAAAGCCTGTACCTGATACACTGATGGGCTTAGTAGCACTTCCTTGGGAAGCAGTGGCCTGAATAGGATCTGTCGTGTGATAACCTGTGCGGGATGACCTGGAGATTGCACCCCACTTGGAGATGATCGGTCCATCGCTAAATGGGATTATAGGATCTTCTTCCTTCGCCCTTCTCTGAGTTTCAAATAAATGCACTCTCCTTTTAACATCCCCGCTGTCCAAATCCTACGCGTTCAGGAGACAGAAGATACATGGGCTCATTTGAGGTTATTCAGATTCTTTAGTTGGCCAATAACTTTCTGATTATTGTTGCTGAATACAATGCTGAAAAATCTGTCCAACTAGAGAGCCAAGACAGGCCTCAGTGATTTAACTACTGCCCTTTAATGGCAAACTGACCTCGAGAAAGCTACTGCCAGTGCCAGAAGAAATAATCTTGCTTTTCCAACTTTGTGTTTCCAGGCAAAAAAAGTTCTGGTATGCTTTAAGGTCCTTTGGTACCCTCTCCTATACTTGAGGGAGGCAGCACCAAGGGCAGCTTAGGATGAGATTTGGTTCCACTTGTTTGATAGAACATAAAGGTGACCGGCTCCACTGTATAGCAGCAAGTCTCCAAAAAGCATGAGCTCTCACCCCTCCAGAGGTAAGCTGGACTCTATGACTCAGACTATGTAGTTTTTGTTCCCTAAAGTCTTTCAGTTAGCTTGTTCTCTTTCATGGAAATTGGCTGTTAATAAAATAAGGTGTATTTTATTTTCCCAGATGTGTTGCCATTAAACTGTTTATTAAGGGAGAACATGCCTTCCAACCAAGTAAGAGGCAGTCTAGGAAAACAGTTCATGCAGAATCTCTGTGGGTACAAAGCAGCCAAGATTAAGTTCATGCTGACTATCCTGGGTTCAGAGTATGTCAAATTTTCTCTCTGAGTATATATTGCTCTTGGGATTAACTTCAAAGTAAAGATTTTCTGAAACAATGACATGTAACAAATCTTTGAATCCTTAAAGGCCAGTGATTTGTTCATACAGGATGGACTACTGCACTCAAGCCAAATAGGAAAGGTGTTTCTGCAATGGAAACACCTGCTCTGACCTCCTACAACAACGAGCACTGGTGAGTCAGGCAGCCACTGTACCATGCTCTGAGACTACTGGAGAGGCCTCAGAAACTGTCAGGATGTATGTGCACACATATACATTTATATAAAGAACTCGGAAGAGAGACAAACAAAATTAAGAAGTCAGAAATGTTCATCCCACTCTAATCATCAGAGAGCACATTTAAAATTAATGCATTTGTCAGTCTACAGACTACCTACTCAAAATATTTTGGCTGCAAATTTGATTTACAGAGATCTGTTATTAGAGTAGTTGTTTCAGACATCTGAGAATTTTATTGAAGGCACTGCATTCTGTCAAAGGAAATACATTGTTTATTTACAAAACTGAGATTTTTCGAACAGCCTCAAATAGGCAGAACCACTCTAAAATACTAAGAACAGATGCTATCCACTTTAATAATAAAAAAAGGGCTTGTTTAACCAAACAGAAGACACTCCAGCATGTAAGTATCACTGCACTAAAGAGAGAACATGCAAAAACTCCTACCATTAACACGGCATTTGAATTGGCAATCACATCCTTGGGCTCCGAGTCGATAGCATTTATACAAGAGCCAATAGTGCCACAAGACCACGGTGAGTAGTGAGAGAGATGGTCCTCCTCAAATTTAGTTCCACTCAAATCACCGACACTCTCTGAGAACTACAGAGAAGGGAATAAATAAACAGTGATTAGTAAGAACGGGGAATTCAGTCTTAAAATCAGGAAAGACATTTACTGCTATTTAATTAAATTATCTCACAAGTCAATCAAGGGGTTCTAGCTGTATTCAAGACTTGACTTAGGGACAACATAACCCGTTCTGTCAAATTTTAAACTGGTGCAGCTGACAGCTGTCCAAGGGCAAGCTTCGCCACTATAAATAACCGCCTGGTCTGCCAAGACAAGAGACTGAAATCAGTGTCACTATGTTAGGGGCAGGTTTCTTCAAGTAAATACCTACAGTAATTAAACTGAGAGGAAGCCAAGCATTTCCCTTTGATATATAAGCCGGTGGCAGACAGAAACATGAGTTGTAACCCTCCAACCTGGCTGAAAAGGACTAAATCCTGACCTGCCTTGAATGAACCCACAAGGGACTTCAGGAACACCTATCTTATGAGACCTTTTCTGAATAATCAGAGTCCAACACCTCAAATATCATCAATGGAACTGTCAAACCACAGCAAGGAGTGCTTGGCACAGTGGTTCTCAAACTAGTTTCTTGTATGCATTTAGTTTACACGTATAGGAAATAAAGTTTCCGTTCTCAGTTACAGAACTTATCAGTACACAATGTGCTACCAACTCCTTTTGCCCCTTGTGCTAGTTTGGGCTGCGACAGAGTTAATTTTCTTCAGAGTAGCTGGTATGGGGCTGTGTTTTGGATTTGCGCTGAAAACAGTGTAGGTAGTTCAGCGATGTTTCCATTCTCAGTGAGCAGCGCTTATGCAGCATCAAGGCCTTTTCTCCTCCTCACCCCACCTCACCAGCAAGCAGGCTGGGGGTGCACAAGAAGTTGGGAAGGGACACAGCCAGGACAGCTGACCCCAAACAACCAAAGATCCAGACCATATGACATCCCACTCAGCATATAAAGCTAGGGGAAGAAGAAGGAAGGGGGCGACATTCAGCGTGATGGCATTTGCCTTCCCAAGCCACCATCAGGCGTGACAGGCCCTGCTCTCCTGGAGATGGCTGAACACCTGCCTGCCATGGGGAGGAACAAACGAATTCCTTGTTTTGCTTTGCTTGCATGAGTGACTTACTGCTTCACTTATTAAACTCTCTTTATCTCAACCATGAGTTTTTTTGCTTTTACTCTCCTCATTGTCTCCCCCATCCCACAGCGGTGGAGTGAGTGACCAGCTGTGCAGTGCTCAGTTGCTGGCTGGGGTTAAACCATGACGCCACTTTTAAGGGTGCATATGCAGCTTCATTCAGTCTATTCATCATGTCATAATGCCATGTGCAGTATAAAAGGAAAGGTCCTTCTTAATGGAAAAGAACGGTTGTTCCCTACACAAAAACCTGGCAGCTCACAAAGCTAGTTCAACAACATTACATTTCCTTTAGTGAGAGTAAATTAACTTCACTGCTTGACCTTTTTACCACAACCACGTTTAGAATCACCTTAATATCGAATAGAATGCATTCGTTATTAGGTATTACTCTCCTTTTCCTAGAAGATTAAATTAATTTTATGAACAATAGACAGCAGGTAGAAAACCTTTTCTAGAAATATTAAATGGCACCTTACAGAAACAGGAAGGGAAAATAAAGAAGTTCCTTGGGTTCCCACCTCTGTGCTGAAATCTACACTGAAGAGAGGAGAAGGTGGTGTTGGAGATGGTGTTGCTATGGGAAGGGTTGAAGATACCAGAGGAGTTTTCTGCGTGTGGTACTGCGCCCATTGCTCCGGCTTCCGTCTTAATTGTTCATCATAACCAGTCTTCAAATGACCACAAGGCTCCTAGCAATAACAAATACAGGACTGTGTATCCTATCACACTCTCATCAGAAGGCAAATACTTGCACAAGACATACCTGGACCTCTAAATTCTTTTGGGTCTATAACCTTCCAGTGATATCGCTTGAAGAACTTCACAAGGATTTGGAGAACCTGGCCCATGTGTGGCAACTCCAATCTTAAATATGTAATTAATTCAAGCAATGCGCATGGGAATTAAAGAGGCAGGGGGCTCTGGTCCTAATGCAGATTCAAGTGGTCTATTTCACAAGTCCATTTTATTAAGGTTAAAAACAAACAAAGAACTTTGCCCAGGTCAAATGTCTTGATCACTCTAACCCCAAATAAACAAAGAGAAGAGTTCTATGCTAATTATTTACCAGTTTTTCAGTAATGACCTTCAGAACCAAGACTACACCCTTCCCTTTCCGGCTCTCACTCACCCTTGGTAAAGGCACAGTCCTCTGTTCATTTGGAGGTTGACAAGCCACAGAGTAATACCCATCCAAAGAGTTGTATCTCTCACGTAATGATGTCTGATAGACAGATGAGTGCATCACATCCATGGGAGGTAAAGAATTGCTTCTAATAATATCATCTCGTGGGTACATCTGCGGGCGCCAGATGCGCCTGCTGTCATAAACTGGAGCATACATTCCAGAAGGGACAGGAGGAACTGGTCCATACGGCTGCGGAGGAGGAGGTTGGTAAGGAGAATTCAGTCGATCTCGAGGGGGAAATGTACTGTAATGATCGGCATATGGCACGGAAGCAGGTGGGAGGGAGGACTCTGGAACGTTATTGGACCTCACAAAGCGAGGAACACAAGGAGCCACACCAGCTGGTACTGTTGGAGGTGGTGGATAATATCCTTAAAAATTGGAAAAAGGCATATTTAATGTAACCACAAATGACCCAGAATTTTATACCTTCTAAAACCGTAAATAGTGTTGATAAGTACCTTTAGAGAATGAAGAGTCACACTTTACAAACTTGTTACTGAGCCTATCATTTTTCTGTGGAATATAATTCCATGTGTGACAACCACATTTGCAGATGTAGTGCTGACCCTTTACCACCTTGACCCAGTCCGGAAAATGGAGTTTCTCTGCCATTGCTCCTATGTCTATGGTATAACTATGTAACTGAAAAGACAGCACCTTAAGCACTTCTTTATATTAGAAGTTAAAATAGTTATCTCCAAAATAAAAAGCTATATTGATAAAAAAAGAGAGTAATTTCAATGGTCCATAAATAACCATTTCACACTTGATTTGTTATTTTTTCTTTGGAGAGGATTGTCTGAACACCTCTACCTTTTGTTCTGAGAGCTTGTGAGTGACCTGATGCTATAACATCTGTTTGTTTGAATACAAACACCCGCACTGCAACCCCAAAAGCTGACTGAAACCTTTCAAAACCGCTTGAGAAGCACAGAGATGCACAAGTCTCCTAGCAGAAGCATGCTGTGCCTCTGGGTCTGCACCCTGTCTGTGGATACCTCACCAACTGGGCACCAGGTGACCAAGCCTAAATAAATGCAATTAAATGCTAATAAAGGAAAAAGTAGATGAAGGACCTTGAGGTTCAAGTTCTTCTGGATGCTGAGGTACAAATTGCACAACATACAGCACACAAAGACAAGAACCACCAACACTGGGACCAAACTAGAGGTTCCTTCCATACTCAGCAATGCACCAGATTCATATTCCATTAAGTGATGATTCAGCTGATATTTAAAAACGAAACCCAAAAATCCACAAAATTGAGGAGTTATTTCTCAGCATCCAGGCTTACCTAGAGAAAAGTTCAGAGCTATTTTGAATACAGTGCTCATCTCACTCACCTGTCTGCGGGTACTGCGGAACTTCATATGACAGCTGAGTCCTGGGATCTTGGAAATATTGAACATTATCAGAATGTGGAGGGTAGACAGGTACTCTAGGAACAAACGGGCTGGATTTTGGAGGCACAGAATTAACTTCTGTTCCAATATTAGGAGGACCAGCTGAGGTAGCTGCTGCCTGGCTTACAGGAGTCTTGGGTGGAGAACCAATTTTACTGGAAAGGATTACCAAGAAATCATTAAGCAGATATTTACTTATTTCAGTCATCTGTTCGTGTACTCTCCCATGTAATGTGGAAATTTGGGCCATGTCATTTCCTCTGGAATTTTATTTTTTATACCCCAAACTGACACTGTTATTATGTCTTAGACTTTCTTCTAAGAGAACTCAAAAGCGGATATAAATATTTTGGTATGTACCCAGCAGCTTACATACCACTTGTAAGGGTATTCCGGTAAAGACAAAGGCTTTGAACAGTTGTTTAGAGGCTCAGTGCTTCCTGGAGAACTACCAAAAAGTTTGAAGGGAAATCCCCCAAACTAGAAGGTTTCCAGGATTATTAAGGGAGTGAGCATTAAGTGCACCCTTCTCGGTTTCAGGAAATGTCGACTTTTGAGTCCAAGCTTTTTGTTTTATTTCTATGTAATAACCCGTCAGATACCAGGCTGAGAATAACAGAATAAAGGGAGAGATTTATCACTTTATCTATATTGCATGGAAGTATGCAACAACTAAAACAACCGGTGCTGGCTCTGACAACTTGAATCCACAGACTTTGTATAACAGCATCTGCACTGCAGTACAAGATCTTACACAACTCCACAGCCAGTGAGCACCGGCAAGCCGGGACCAGAATTTGGTATCTACCGTTTGCCATCCACAAGCTCTGAAAATCTAAAAGCAAAATGTTGTGCTTAGTTACATTTATGAAAAAAGGTTACCTACTTTTCAGGTAGTGATTCTGTAGGGGATGCAGAAACATTCTGGCCATTGGCTCCGGTCTTCCCTCCCTTCTTGGTGTTCTCCAAAGCTCTCAGGGAGGTGTCCGCACAGCGAGGGATCAGCTGGGGAACACCACTTTCTAGATTAGCTATTCCATTAGTACTTGGCACCATCTTCCCTGCTGCTTCAGGGCTTCCTATGACAGAAATTACGTTTCCTGTTGTGGTTGAGACGGTGGTATTTACGCCAACTTTATTTAGAAGGGGGAATGTTCTCACTGTTGCACTGATTTTTTTGTTCCTCAAGCGGTATCTGTAAACAAGCACACGTGTAAACACACACAAAAGATGGACAATTTAAAAAGTGCTTATTGTGAAGTTTAATATATTTGTAAAACTGGTCAAAGGAAGGGATTGAGAGGAAGATGATATCCAAAGTTACAACACTTCAAAAACTGGTGCTTATTTTCAGCAATCTGCAGATAGAACATCAACATCTTCCTTGTATCCAAAGATCACCTCTCCTCTTAAAAGATCCACTTCTGCAGTTCTTTGAAATGGGATTTGGGTGAAAACACCTTCAAGGATGCAGATATTACATACTGTTCAAATAACTCACTTTACTCTTTCATCAATTTAAATGTAATTAACATTCTGTCTCTTGTAGGTGATATAACCAATCCCCGACAGAACTAAGCATAGATTCAGTTTCAGGAAAGGAAATTTTACTCATATGGGGCAAAATAAAAAGTTGGAATTAGTTGGCAGACATTTCACATGAAATTGAAGGTACAGTAAAGCAGTGTTGTCACTTCAAGAGATCCACAAATCCTTTCAAATGAATAAATGTATAGAAGCAGCTTTCAAAGTTTTATGGAGATTGCTTGAATTTAAATTAAAAAGAAAAAAAAAAGGAAGAAAAAAGTCTCCCACACTCACTTTTCAAGCTCTTCCTGAGAATGAGCAAATGTACAGTTTGTTCCTCTCGGACACCCCCCCTGCTGTCGAAGGTCTCGGCACATACTTGTTTTATACTTGCTATTTGGTTGTGGCTTTAAAAACAACAAAGACATTCTTAGAATCTAACAGATATTTACACAGCAATAGGCTTAAAATACACAAAACACATCCATGATGGTTTTACATTTTGCACCTTTAATCAGAAAACTAAGGAAATTTCTCGCTGATGGGCTAAGTGCTGGCCATAGCGTGGGGCTCACGACAGCAAGTGCTGCTGCATTCCAGACTCAGAAATGGGAAGTGCTCAAAACAAAATAATGGTATTGTCAAGAAAAGGCCATAAATATTTCAAATGAACTAATTTTTTCCGAGTTGCATCTTTCAGTAAATGTACATTAAGACATATAATGCAGCAATGATCAAATATAGTTACCTGTGGAGTTTCATGGCCTTTTCTACTGTAATTCTGGATGAAATCCACCAGCCCATGTACCACAGTCTTCACAGCGACCATTGCGTTTTCCAGCTGTTCCCATGTTGGAGATGCTGCATCTAGAATTATTAAAAGCAGGTTTATTATTCCATCAATAATTCCAGGAGTATCATAAATAAGAGTCAATTCTTCTAGTACTTCAAACACCAAGTACTACGACAGAACTCAGCCCTGAAGAAGAGAATATGATACACTACGTTAATTAACAGGAATTTTGGAACCAGGAACGGAGGTTATCATCTTAATAATTTGCATTGCTAGATAGGAAAACTACCAAGAAATGTTTTAAATAGCCTCATCTGCATACCTGGATTTGGATCTATGTTTGCCAGGAGCTCTAAATGAGGCCTCAGCCTGTTTAAGTTTGCAGGATCTCCCGTGCGCTGCAAGACAATTGTCAATTCTTGTACACTCTTCGCAAAGGATTCTGGAGATTGGAGCTGAAAACAAAGTGAGCGTTAGTGTGCTGCATCTTACAACTGCCAACTGCTACTCTTAGCAAGATTTTCATTACACACCTTACATCACATTTCATTAAACACAGCATGTAGTGTCTTCAGATGGCATAGAGAGAGTATCAGTGGAGAGAAATTTTATTTCTCAGCTCAGAATCTGCCCTATGAAGCTTCATCATAAGACACAAAAAAGGGAATTAGTCTTAAACTACTGAAAACCAAAATGTCTTCATTTGAAGAATACACCACAGGGGAGAAAAACCTTCATTCTAATTTTAATTAATATTTGATATGACTAAAGAGAAAAACTTAACTCAAGCGGTTCTTGGATTTTTATTATAACGTTTAAGACAAACCTAATCTGACAAAGATATTAAAGTCATCCCTCTGACCAACCTTGTCAATAATGGATTGCATGTGTGATTTATGTGCCAAGTCACCATAAAGAAGGGAAGACCATTGTTCTGGCGATATTCGAAGTCCTGCTTCCATGGCAATGTGGACAATTTGAGCATCATGTTCTCTCCGCAAGGCCTCGTAACTCCGAAACTCTTCTTTAAGTTGCATCAGAGAAGAATCTTCATCCCTTTTAGTGACCTAATAAATAGTAAGAGTTAAATATGCCTCCTTTAACAACAAAATCTCCACGTCCATCCAAAAAAGACAGTTGCACAGCACAAATCACAGAAGTACTGCTTCTGTACATTTAGCATATACTTTGTGTTGTTCTTGTGGGAACACAACACTGGAATCCAGGCTGAGTGCACTGTGTCTGGTGTCCCCCTCTCATCCTGGTGCTGGGGCTAGGCAAGTTCCCAGGACTAGCATATCCTGGGATTGGATTCTAAGCTTTGAGAGCATCCACTCCAGTCTGGCACATCTGGCCATTGCCAGCTCTTATAAATCTAGATAAAGTCAAGTGATTATATTACAACAGGGCACTTCTGCCCGAAGCAGGCCAGGAGTGCCTGCAGCAAGGTTTCCTGCCTCCTTCAGGGCAGGTAATTCCCAGATGATGGGCAGAGTTAGTAACGAGGGCAGTAATTTTGGAATCTAATCCGGCTAATTCCACATGTGACCATTTGTTCCTTTTGCAGGGAATTTTAAATACCAAACAACTACTTCATGACAGTTCCAGGCAAAATCTTACAGTCTGCACTATTTAGGTTGGAAGAAACTGAATTTATTTAACATTTTACAGGCGAAAGACACTAATCCCAGGTCAGGTTCTCAGGACCTGCCCTCCTTCACAGTAACAAACTTCCAATACCGGTATTTTACCTTAAAGCATGATGCTCTATACAGTAGCTGCACAACATGACCAATGCTCGTTTTAGAGGCCTGAGGAAATCTTGGTTCTAGCCTTTGCACAACAAAAAGTACCAGAACTTTTCTTGAGAGTGCAGAGCCATCTTCCAGTGCCAGTAATACAAGTTTCAGTGCCTCCTCCTGCATAGCTTCAACATACAAAAATAAAAGACAGGAATTGAACTATATTCCCAGAAATCAACAAGGCTATCACCTTATTAACAGGGTATATAGGAGCATCTGAACCATTTTGAACGTAACTCCTTATTACTTTTATCTCACTAATCCTAAGAAAAGAAAAATCTCTGTAAACATTTTAAGGAATTTGCTAGTTTAGAAGAAGTATTTAGAAGCACCCTAAGCACACTAAACAAAGAGATTCTACAGCCACCTTACCTGGTCCTAGAAACTGGCATCCTCGTGCCCTGACAGCAGCCCAAAGATTGGCAGAAAGCTGCTGAGGATTTGGTGCTGCAAGATCAGTTCTGTAACGGTTCTCTCTCCCAGCGATCGAGCTGCCCTCATAGCTCTAACCCGACCCTCTTCCTCCACCAGCTGACAATTCACCAGTGTCACAAGCTTCCTTTGCATTGGACGGCTCAGTGCACTCTGATTCAAGCTTGCAACGCCTTCAAAGAAAGACAGAAGAGGCAAACTGTAGCTTCTAATCAGACAAATTATCTGAATAAGACAAACAAAAATGTCTAATAACATGTGCCTTTCTCTAGTCCTTGGATATTAGCCATAGGAATCTTCTCTTCTCTTGGGCAACTCTGCAATTCATTATCAAATAGAATTCTAACTGAAGTCTTAAACTGACATCAAACTCATCCTTTGAGGAAAGTTCAGTTTTAGTACAAAGTTAGCCCCAAGGTAGTATTATTAAAAAAGAATATTTTGTAAACTTAAAAAAAACTCCCAAGTGTCACAAGTGAGAATAAGCTTTTAAAGACATAAGGGAAATTTTATTACAAAAATGAGGATTTTCCCATTGACATCCACAATCCATGCTGAAACACAATGCCGTTAAAAGCTACATCAAAATTCCGCTGTACAGCAGAGACTCACCTTTCCCTCCACTTAATGGCTTTAAGTAGAGTGCCAAATCCTCAACACATTTCTTTGCTACTTCATAATGTTTATTCTCTCCTACATTACTCAACTTCACTGTCTGGTGGTCAGGTACCTAAGAAAACGCAAGGAGGAGGAGGGAGGAGAAGAATTACATCTACCCGACATGCCTATGGTGGTACCACCATCACTACGATTAATTACATAACACTGCAGATGCACACTGCTTTGTGGAGCAGTGACATGGGACCCACCCGAGGTACGTGGAATGTAGTAACAAAAAGGACTCAAGATGAGGATCAGGGTGACAAAAGACTGTTTTTGTTAGTATTCAACACATTAAGAACAAAACCCAATAACTATGGTCTAGTGAGAAGGTACTTAAAAGATGAATGAAGAACACAAGATTTGAGAGGACGATCAGTGTGCAAGATTTACTACAGAGAGACAAGGGAAGTTATAAGACAAAATTAACTGGCAAGAAAATAACACGAACAAATCAAAGGCAAAGTTAAAGAATAACTTCAGCATAATTTGGGCATGCTGAAATCTTCAGAGAACAGCCAGCAAACTCAACTTGGTGGAAAAACCTCAGAGTAACAAGGTCAGACAATGAAAATAGAGGGAGTATTAGTCACAATACAGGAAACTGTTTGGAAGACATCGTAAAAAGTTAGGAGACCAGGAAAACAAATGTTGTAAGGTCAAGGTAGTGACTTTACAAACTGGAAAATAAAAGAAATGAAAACTAGAGCTTGAGAAACAAAACCACTTTGACATAGTGTTATTACCAATAGCTGTGTCAAGCCATGTGATAAGACATTAAAAGGCAAAGTAAAAAGCACCTTCTTATTGCATCACCCACGTATTATAGCGAGAGTAATACGAAAAAGCGTATGAATCAGCACAAGGTGAACAGACTTATTTAGTCTCCACAAAGCGCAGTACTGATTATATAATCGCTGTTTTGCCACTGCTATGAGACAGCACAGGGAACATTCCTGGCCTGATTAGCCAGTGTCTGCAAACGCAACTGAAAAGCCATCATCATGCATATTTTAAAAAAAAAAATTACACACACACTTCTGAAAGGCGGTTAACAGCTAGCTACTGTCGAACGTGTGACATGTGGAAACGAGATTCCTTGCAGGAGTACGATGAATGAGTGCGATCTGCAGCTTCACCTGTCTCATGACAATTGTGACAGATAAGTGTCTGTTTCCTAATGCGTGTTTTTCTCCAGTCACAGATCAAGAGCCTTTTTAAACCAGGGTTCAACTTACAATCAGGTATTTTATGACAAGAGGATGGTCCTGAAAATGGTGTGGTTGCCTTTAGAGCATGTATGGACTTCTAAAGATTACAAAGTTAAAAGTCATACCTTTTTTTTTTAAAGACTAAAACGAAGGAAAAAGATCAGCACACGTATTGCAACTGGCATGTAAATGGTAATAACACGAAGTGGCAAAACAAAGAGCTGCTTAAATCATACCTGTGCTCCAACTAACTGGAGGAGTGCAAAGTTTACAGGAAGCACATCGATGTCTGTATTGATGGCAGTCTGGTCGAAAGGACATGCCTTGCGATGCAGCTTGTTCAGGCAGGTCTTACAGACAGTGTGAGAGCAACCTAAGCTGATGGGTTTGTGCACATTCTCATCAAACTCGTTGTAGCAGATTGGGCAGGACAGAAATTCTGTCCACTGAGCTGCCTGCACAGGCATTGTGGAAGCTGGACACTTGTTTAGCAGGCTAGCAGACCATTATTTCACTGTACTATGTTTTGGCAGCTGTAAGTGAATAACAGAGTATTTAAAACATGCTTTCTGGTAATTTAGAATGATTCTTAATTAAAAAAAAAAACCCCAAACACACCACCATTTCAATATGTTACAGAATAAAACCAAATCCTTATGTTGAAGTACTCAAAAAGCCAGCTTTGTGTTAGTTCAATAATTGCACTAAAAAAGGCTCATGAACTGAATTAATGCAACTATCATAAGTTGGAGTCAAACTTATTCACAAGAATGGCATTAAAGTTCTTCTCACAGGATTAAATACACCTTTAGCGTAGGAAGAGGAAGACATTTATTGGCACAGAAGGCATGAATCACAGTAACCACCTCTCACACTATCTCATCTAACTTCAACTTTTCCAAATCCTGAAAGCACTCCCAGGTTGTAGAACGGGCCTAGGATGGGGAGAAGACACAGATTTTTTTTTTTTTTTTTTTGGTCATGGGTGAGTTAAAAATGTTATTTTCATTTGAAGTGAAGTAGAACAGTGCATTCTTTCTGCAGATCTTATTCAAACTTAGACACCAAACTAAAGACAGCTTTTTTCTTAAAAGACACATATCCTCTTTCTGTAAAAGATAAATCAATTGAAAGTTAAGAATCCTAAGAAAACACTAAAGGAATGTGAGATAGGTTTGGAGTTTCATGATTCTCTTGTGTTACTTGCCCCCTTTCTCCCAAGAACCCACTGGAGTACACAAGGGCAGAGGTTGCTGTGTTCAGTTTTGTTTGTCACTCCTCTACCTTGCACAACCATGCAACTCCACTCCCAGGAACCCAGAGCGGGAAAGCGCTGATGTGTTGAAAATCCAAGCATTCAGGACAAATCTTACAAGGCAAGCACTGACTTCAGCTGGCTTGTTGTTCAGTCTTTTCTCCTGAAACATCTCACTCCGTGCAGTAGTGCCCTGCACATTGTTTACAGATGTGTATTCCAGGGAAAAGACGTGTTCCGAAAGACATCCCATCTTATATAACTCATGTGCTTGAAAAGAACAGCAGGCCTAGGAAGCTCATTGAAATGGTTTACGCTCAAGCTTTCGTCATGAAGGTTTAAACTCACAGCTCCACCGAAGGGCTGCCCAGCCCCACCCATCGCTGCAATGTGTTGACTTTCTATGCAACCTAGAGACCAGTTAGATCACTTCCAGGCTACCAACAAGCTTCTCGAAGCAGCTTGTTAGAAATGCAAATGTTGTAATTATGTGTTTAATATTCTATTTTTTTTTCTCTGATGACAGAAAAAAGGTAACTGTTTTAAGGAAGCTGAGCTCTCCCCTCCGCATTTATTCTGGTTACTTTTCACTGCAATTCCATTGTTGGCTGTGCTACAGTGTAATTAATGCTAAAGTATTGGACCATTGAAATAATTACCAGAACACCAAATAGACTCTATCTGTGGATGTATTTTATGTTAATTAGGACCATCTGTTTAGAAATTCTATTTAGTACTATGAACATTCAGTGCCCTTTAAGTAACAGGATACTTGTACAAGGTGTCCTTATCTCGGGGGGATTTTCAATGTTCTGCAGCAACTCTTCCCCGAAATGAATTCCCATAGTAAGTGTAAACCACAACAAACGGAAAGTTGAACCTGTCCCTTCAAAACCAAACTGCTGAGGTAACACTTTCAACATAAGCCAGAATATGGCACGGGACAAAACAGATTTTCATCCCACTTCTAGGAAAGCACCATCAAAGCTCTTGCAGGGATGAAAAAAACGGTAGCCCTCTTTAACCTGCTATTACTACAGGTCTTCTAACCAAGGAAATTCAAAAGCAAAACAAATAATAGCAAAACCAAACAGCGCACCAACATGCCTGGAAAGATTTTTAATTCCTCTGTAAAGAACCTCCCCATTTTCTTTACTGCTACTTCAGCCTCCCCACCAAAGCAGCAGGACAAGGGGTGCACGAGCGGCAGCGTACACTTTCCTTAAAGCGTTTCACCAGTATAACCAGAAACACTGCGGTGACCTCAGAACACTACTGGTGTTTTTTCACCTGACTGCAGGCCAAAGGACAAACTGGACGACTATGCAGCGTGCTACAATCACGACTCACACCGAGAAAAGTTTAAGAAAGGCCAGTACTCACAGAGCTCAACCGCAAACCTGTTGGTCGCTAACAATCTCCTAATAAACAGTCTCTACTTCCACACTGCTCATTAATTATCTCAGCGGCAGGAGTCTCTGGTCAGACAATATCCACAACAGTTTCCACAGATACTTCAGAGACTTGAAACAAACAGCCACCTCTATTTACAAGCTTTTAAAATAGTTGTTTGTTTTCCTGACCAGCATAGAAACGAACAGAGCAGATTCTTCAAGTGGGCAACACTGAGTTTTAATGATCTATCTCTGGGTATTTAATCATCATAAATGACAGATTCTACTAAGCATGTGTTGACCTTCAGATTTCTCGATAGGAAAAATCTAATTGAATCAGCAAACAGCTGGGGAAGCCCTAAACGCTGGAGCAGTCAGTGGCAGAGAAGTCTCTGCACTCTGACAGACCTGCCAGCTCTCCTGCCACTCCTGCACTCCAGCGGGTTCAGAAAAGAACCTCACATCTCCGCATTATCTCGTCAACCTCTACAAAAAGCATAAGCCACACATTTAATAAGATTCTTGCTTCTTGTCAGACACAATGTATTTCAGGGAAGTCCTGTTGAAGAACAAATTGCTCGAGGAGCGGAGCATAACGAAGAAGGTAAACCTGAGATCACTTTGGCTTTGTTCTTAACAGGCAGCATACTCAGCTGGAGCAACCACCCCTGGTCTACCCGTTCAGTCCAGCAGACGTGCCATCTATTGCTACACATCTACAGGGCTTCTCTTCCCCATCAAATAAAAGCACTCTGAAAAAAAAAAACCAAAAACCCAAGGAACTGGCCACTACAGAAAATGGCCAAACATACAAGGCAAACTGTGAAAAGCCACGGTAGTTTTTACTTAAAAGATCTTTACATAGTATAATTACAATAAAATTTACAGTATTGCTACTAGAAGCAATACTTTAGATGACAAACTGAAAAAGGCACAAGCCTAAGTTCAGAAGTTACATAATAAACACAAACCATTACAGTTGAGTTGTTTTCTGTTTCCAATACAGTCACATTTTCCCACTGCAGTGGAGTAACAACGACTGGCAGTCTCATGATAATTTAGTCCAGAATATTTGATGAAATTGGAAGATGGGGTAGAAAGGGAGAAAGGTGAAGCCCCCAAACCTTCCTCAGATGGCTGTACCACTTACAAATGTTGGGAGTTGTAAGATTTACATTAACTTTTAGCTACCTAATCCCATGGCATTCTCTACAACACATCCAAGTCATTGTACTTAACCACCTTTGGACATGATAAATATAATTTAATCCTGATTTCCTAAAGAAACCAAGCTGAGGTGAACATGCCCTTCTATTAGCCTGTTCCTCTCCCACAGAAACCTCAGGACCCCTGGACCATTTGATAGAGATGCACCACGTCTGAAATGCATGTGCATTCCACAAGAACTGTTATCTGGAAAAAACTCCGAATCCACATGCCGCTCAGGAAGGCCACAGCACCAGGCTCAGCCGTTACCTGGCTGGCTGCTTTTGTGGTCTGTCAGAGAATATGCATCAGCCAAAAAAACATCACCTTGTGTTCAGATATAATAAAGGGCTACTTAGAAGGTAGGGACATGACACAAATCTGCAGGAATTCCAACAAACCTTTAAAGACAGAGGGCTTGATCTATGAAGAGGGACGTCGACCACTTGGTGCGTGGTCTCCTGGTTCAGTACTGGGACTCATTAAGCGAGGCAGAGAGAGGGTTCGGAATGGCCGGCACACAGAGCTGAGCGCTGCCTGGCCCAAATAATCAGAAATTCTGATGATAGTGCTTTATCTTAAAGTCTACCTTTATGCAGGGCTTAGAGGCCTAACACCAGAAGGAGATGTTGACTTCTCCACACCAGAGTTAACGACCTGAGGAGTTCCACAGCTTTACACAAATACAGAGAAAGGGATTTCTTTAGTTAGTGGTGCTGATGTTGACTCCTGTCTTAATTCAGAGACTAAATTCCTCACCTACACTAAGAGACACAAATTTAATTACTTTAAATACTTTTAACCCATGTTTTCATCTTACAAAGAAGCATCCAAACACACATGTTTAGTTTTGGGTCCTCCCCTTCAAGCTACATAAAAGCACTGAATATTCATCAAACACAACTCCAGCCTCGTCCTTGGCTGCCTGAGCAGACAACTTGGGTTTTGCTTCATTTTTAAAGTTATTGGTGCATTTTGCCTAATCAGTCACCAGATCAAATGTAGGTATAGTTCTCCGAGCAAGGAACAAAAAATTCAGTGCCTCCCCCGCAGCAACAGGCCCCAGCTCCCAGGCAGCAGGGTAAGCATGGTCTCAACCTAAGAAACCGTGCTCCTCCTACAAGGGAAACACGCTCAATACGAGGGGGGGGGAGCGAGGCCCTCCAAGGCTGCCCACTGCCTGGAATCAGGGCATTTACCAACACGCAAGACATGCAAGTTCCATCCCTTTTCAAAGGAAGGGTTGAAGGCTGGAACTCAGTTTCCCCAGAGCCTAGGCATATGCCTTGGAAACCAGAGGAGCAGCAGTGTCACCAGCAGCCACGTCCCTGCACAGCAGTGGCAGTCCTGCAGCTCCACGTGAGAGCTGCTCTGCTCAGGTCCCTTGTGGGACACTGGCAAAGGGAGGTCTAAGCAGCAGAGCTTGTATGAGAACACGACATGGAATAATCTGTCAGTGTGAATGAAGCAAAGTCTTCTCTACAGATGAAGGAAAATCTTTAAAAACGTGTGAAATTAAATGGTATTGTCACAAATTAAGGTTGGCCAATTACAATCTCACTGAGGATTTAAGCCTAAATCTTAGAATTCAATTGATTTTTAATCACTAACTTAAAGAGTCCTTGATACTGACTTGCTCTTAATGTTGACTGCAGAGATCATGGTATTTCTTTTTTTTTTTAAAGCAATCTCCATTATAATTTTCCATTTATGCAGATGAATCATTTGTTTGCAGTACAAAGAGGGGTTATTTTCAAGCCTTCCTAAGTTGTGTAGTTCTCAAATCATCCTGGCTGGGTCAAAAACTTAAATCTCCACATAATCAAATTATCGGTATTCAGTTATTCTCTGAAAGGGCTACAATATTTTACTCATTTCTCTGCAACAACCATCATCTACGGATCTAAAAAACCAGCTTCATTAAAGCCTCAGGAAAGCACCATCCCCATAATAACTTCACATCATTCAGCTATGACGGCCTGAAGTTAAAAAATCCTCTTTACAGAACAGACTCGCTTATTTCTACATTCCATAATATCTGTCACATGTAAATCTCTTATATCACGTGCAAATTCTATATATAAAGCAAAGTCTTTAATGACCATTAAGATGTATTTCAGTGCAATTTTTTTACTGAACAGTAAGGTTACCCGGGAGTAGCTATAGTCCCAATTTAAATTCCAGAAAAGGTATAACAAAGAGAAATCTCGGTGACACACTAGAATATATACGTCCATCCAGACTAGTTTTGCCAAACACCTACGGATGCTTCATCTGCTGCACCTTCAAAAATTAAAGCTTTGGATCCCCTCTGCCTCCTTAAACTGTGGCTGAAGAATAATTTCCTATGAACAGCGGGTACAAATCACTGTTACAAAATCTAAGCTTGTGGTTTGCTCAGTGTCTGCCAAAGTTCACTCAATTCAGAGGTAAATCCCCCCAAATCATCACAGAGTCAGTGCAGCCCCACGGTTCGCACACCGCTCTCTCCTGTTCAGGTGCTCCCAGCACAAATCCTGTTCCTACATTTTAAAAGTTTCCCATATTCTTATATAACACCACTGTGGGGGTTTTGTGTTTCATAGGTGTCACTGAAAGGAGTCCTTGTCCTTGCCACGAGCCCAATACGAACTCAGCTCCTGTAGCAGTATTGACTGTTCAGGACTAACCTGAAGGGCAATAAACGAAAAATTTTCTTTGCCACCAAAATCAGCTGAACTTACACCTGAATGCAGAAAAAGGGAATCTACTTCTGAGCAGATCTATTTGGCACAATTACTTCAAGAGAGATACACTGAAAAATTCTTTACTCTGCATCAGTATCTTCAGAGAATAAGGACTCCCATGTATGGCTTAGTTCCTCATAACTTTGTTTTTTTTTTAAAACATTACCTGCGTCCTTAAACACTACATCTTACAAAAGAGAAATCCATATTCTAACATTTTAAAATAACTTTAATGGAAAGGAAGGTTCTACAGGAGTCGGAAAGCCTTTTTAAAGTCTGTACAAAATAGCTTCACAGCCCATGGATAAGGATTTTTCCCTTTCGTTAGGATCGTCTGGTCAATAAGGAGAGACCACTTCGATACATCCCATTAGGAGGTAGACCAATCCCCCCACACAAACTGTAACGTACACCTAACACCACACATGCTACCAGCTATTCTCCTGCGGGAGTTGGAGACATTCTACCTACGGTAAATCAACAAAGCCTTCAATAAAAGAGATCTATACCCAAGACCAGGTCTTCACTTTGAGATACCCCAAGCACTGACACGAGAATTGTTGGAGTTTAGTATTTCTGAGAGAATAGCCATGACCTCAAACAAGACAGGAACAGGAGTTAATAAGAAACCTTTTCTTGTGGAAAACTTTGCTGACACTGCAGAAACAAGAAAAAGTTCATTAACAAGGCATGAAGGTCTTGGGAAAGTGATTAATTACAAAATTAGGAATTCAGTGCTTCACAGAACAATACTTACATTAGCAACACAACTTCAACTTCTAGAATTTCCACAGATATTTAACACTGACCAAAGGTCACATAACAGTGTTGTAATTCAGAAGATTTACAACTGTAGCTGTTGGTTCTCATTTAAAATGAAGATCTTTCTGCTACAATTACAAATTTCCACCCTTGTAATCTGGAAGGGCTGTTTTCAATTTTTTGTTTCAACACTATGACACAAAGGGCTATAACGGGCATGAAAGAACACTCACAAGAGCATCTATGGGAATTACAGTTAAAGACAACCAAAATCTTCATTTTGCACTCAAAGTGAAACAGTCCTAGATCAGAGACTTCCCTGGCTGTCAACCTAAACTTAGTCGTTATTTTCTCTCATTACAGACACATGCCACCCCCTGAACCCCAACTGTAACTCAACACTCATCACCCTCCAGCCATGCCGCTGCCCTCTCCTACGCTTTGTGCTGACTTCTACGCTTCACCTAAAATCCTCAGCACACCTCGAGCATCAGCAGAACCAAGACACGCTTTTCCTGCTCAGTTGTTCTGGTTTTTTGTTTAAGGCACTTTAAACGGACACGATGGCTGCAGTTCTAGGGCCCCGTTTTCCATCACGACTCTTCTCCACCATTACCCTGAAGCTCGGCTCCACAGCAGTGGGGATGTACCATTCTCATGACGCCGGTACAATTCTCCCCCGTACTGGAGGCCACCACAGAACGGGCTGTTCTGTTCTTGGTGCTGCGGCCTCCCAAAGGGGCTGCGGGGGAGGTAACTGGGCCTTACCCTCGCCGGTGCCAGCGCAGAGAGAGCGGAGCGGCCCCGGCGGGTGCCCTCGCAACCTCGCCCCCCTCCGCCAGGCCGCTGTCAGCCGCCGCCGGCTGCGCCGCGCACCTGTGCCCGGGCCCCAGCTCTCGGCGTCATTTCGAGCCGCCACCAAATGGCTGCCCCGCGTCCCCCGGCTGGCCCAGCGGCCTAGCGCGGGGCGGGCAGCCCCCTCCCCCGCGCCGCTGCGGCGGCCGGTGCCCGGCGGGGCGGGGGCGCCGACAGGCCTCGCTGGGCGGTCGAGGCGCGGCCCCCGTTCCCCGCCCGGATTCCGCAGCGCCGGGACCCCGCAGGGCGCCGGGAGGCGGGTGAAGGTGGGGGGGGGGGGGCGGGCGGGGCCCCCGCCGGGTCACCGCGTCCCCCGCGCCGGCCGCCCCCGCCCAGCTCAGCTCAGCTCAACCCAGCCCGCTCCTACCTGCGAGGCGCGGGCGGCGGGGCCGGAGCAGGCGGCGGCCCCGGCCTCTCACACGCCATGGGGCGGGCAGCGCGGCGCGGCCGGCGGAGGCAACGGCGGGGGCCTCGGCGGCGCCTCCTCATCGCGCTGACAGCCGGGAGCGCCGCCACGCCCCCTCTCGCGAGACCCGCCCGCCGCCGCGCGAGAGCCCCGCGGCTGCGCCGCGCCCGCCGCCGCCCCGCACGTGACCACCGCGATGGGAGGAAGGGAGGGAGGAATGTCGCGGGGCATTGTGGGAGCCGGCTGACGAGCTACCATCGAGACGGCGCCACTGACGCGCCGTCGGACGTGCGCCGCCGTCAACAGGAAGTAGCAGCCATAGAGATGGCGTGGCAGAGCGGCGGTGGCCGCTACCGCCCTCTCGCGACGCGCCTATCCTCCGTGACGCCTCCGTGGCCCCTCGAGCGCAGCAGCCGGTTTCTCTGCTGGTGTCGATTACTTCTTTTCCGTTTTAAGCTTCCATTAATAACTTTATTATTACTAGCGCTCAGAAGGATGAGGGGATTGAAGGCCGTCTCTGGCGCTCGTCGCTTGTCCCGGTGCATCCTGAGGAGGCGGGAGGCGAAGCTGCCCCACAGGCGCCGCAGGCCCCGCCAGGCCATCTCAGGGCCCCGAACCATGGCGATGTCGGGAGCGGCTGCGTGCTCCTTTGCCACAGGCCACCGCGGAGGAAAGCCCGGGAGCAGCGCCTCTTTCCTCTGGTCACTGACCAAACGAAACCAGTTTTCTTAACGGAGGCCGAGGGAGTTGTGATTTGTGAGGAGAAAACCTTCAGCTGGCGAGGGGCTCAGACAGACCCTGCTGACAGGCAGAAAAAACACGTTACTAAAGGACTGCCACTTAAACACCGCATTTTGGTTACAACATCTTGTTTACTGACCACAGCAAGGCAAAATACTGAATGCAGAGGTATGCACAGAATTATTTACCTGTGATTGGAAGAAAGCGGATGTATGTCTGAAACAATGTCGTGTTTGCATTTCATTTACTGTGTTGTGACAGGACGAGGGGTTACATGTATGGACAGGGGAAACACCTTTAATGTGAACGTGCACAAAATCAGTTTTTGTTCACAAAGCTTACCAAGACACTGCAGCCACTGAACAGAACATGCTGTTGGCCCATCACACAACACAACTCCCTCTCACGTTTATACATGCAATACAACAGCAAACCAAAGGAACTCACAGTCCTGCTCCCACAGAAGATGCACTTCAGAAGACTAGCCCGTTTCCCCTTCGGCACACGGGGAAATAGCCATGCACACACCCACAAACACCAGTCGAACGAAAACTGAGGAATGATCTTTTGAAGTGTTACCAATGACAACTGTACACCTGCCAAAAATGCATTTAATGCACAGTTGAAACAAATCCGTCCCATAAATGCACAATACATTTATTTACTGAACTACAGTAATAGCAGCCCAATGTAAAAAGGATGGGGAAGTAAAATTTTCCTTGTTTTATGAGCTCTTCCAAGGGTGAAGGAGTTTATTTTAAGTGACCAAGTCAGTCTGTAGACACAAATGAAAAGCTACTTACAAACCTGTTCGTACAACCCACGTTAACATCTGTAAATACACTGAGGGCAAGTGCAGGTATCAGCATGCTGTTGAAAACCAGACTTAATTTTTATGCAATTAGGAATCAAAAATTAATGGTATACTGTGAAAACCAAGCAAACAATCCTCATCACAACGTCAAAAATACTGTAACAGTGGCAGACTAAGGAATGCAAACAGAAGACAACACTGTAAAATGCATTTTTTTTTCCAAAATGTCAGGCGGTTGCACTATAAATGACTCCTCAACCTTGGAACTACAGTAACTGCCATGACAATTACTGTAGTTAAATGTCACCAAAATAAAGCAAGGATCAGCTTTAATAATAGTAATAGCAGAGATTGTGAAAGGTGGGGCCTTATGCTTAAAGCAGGGGATTATTCACAGTTACACTGGCGACTTACTGGGGGGGTCATTTCTGTCACTATTCAGAGGGACAACCTCGGTCTGCAGACTCGGCACACACAGCCTTCCGGTGAGCCCATCCAGCACAGCCCCTCACAAGTCAACTTGTTCTCTTACCTTGCAAATACCAGCCTGTAAATAGAGATACAAAGAACCTGATGGCCTGGGAAAGTATGAGGAGGAAACTGAGCGGCTTGGTAAAGTAGAAGGGGGAGACACAGCAGAAGAGATAAAAGGTGGACAGAGCAGTCTGAAGGCTGGTTGAAACCAGAAGGAATGCAGAATTTGAGATAAGCACACCAAGGAATACCTCTCTGAAACCACCAGGGCCCTCCATAGTCCACCATAAATGTTTCTCCAAGCCCAGGTCGCACGCGTACTGACTATGCAAAAATATTAATCAGTTCCAAGAAGCAGAATGAATATGTTTGATTATTCTGGGGAAAAACAATGAGGGTGCCTGTAATTGGGTGACCTAAGCTTTGTTGAGGCAGTATATGGTATGCAGGATAGGCGGAATTATCTCCTGTGCGTTCCGGTGCTGCGAATAAAGAAATGCTGCTGCTTAATGCTACATTGGTGTTAAGGAGTTCCTTCCAATTTTCGGTTACAAACTGTCTGTGCAGAGTCAGGCAGTTTGGTGAATTTTGGGAGGAATTCGGCACTGCTGATGCACTCAGCCTGAGAACACACATCGCCTGTTTAGAGTATAGGGTTTTGAGGGAGCCATATACTGCCCACCACAAGGCCCGGTATGAACTGGGACCTGCAGATACTGCTGTGATCCAACTACTGTGTACTTAAGTGCTAATAATATCAGATGAAGAGCTTAAAAAAAAAACCTCATGAAACAAGTTTTAAAAAACTCCTCAACTGAAACTTCCAGGCGATGAAGACAGTGGTAACGCCAGCCCGGCTGACCATGGCTACTGCAGGCAGTAAGAGGGGCTGCGCGGCAGACACTGCAGTGGCCGATAAATAAACCCCCAAGCAATGGCTGGTGCACTCACAGACACGGGAGGACAGTAACTAAAACATGTGAACTGACACTAAAAGCTCTTGTCTTGGATTTTAAAACCAGCCAGTTATGGAGCACACGGGCCAGGCTGTGGGAGTCAGAGCAAGAGCTTTGCAACAGCATGTACAGAAACTTGAAGGAAAGTGTTCTCACGTGATACAGGCGGGATGAAGAACTACTGCTTTTTGCTAATTGGAGACAATCTGATGTAAGTACCATTATTCACATTAACAACTGAACCGACTCTTTAGTCATATCACTTTAAGTGGAAGAAAAACGTACCAGTCAAAGACAGGTGCAGCATAAAGACTCTGTGTTCCAGGGCTTTCGATGCCTGTGATGAAACTGAAACGACCTTTGACAAAGTACAAACACACCTACCCAACAACCCAGAGTTACTGTTCTACTGTGTCGCAGTTAGAGAATGAGAAGATCACAATGCCTAAGCCGTTGCTAGTAACAGGGAAAGGATTGTTTTTCACAATTACGCAGAAACCACTCTCGGGTAACAGCGCACAGCTTCATTTTTCTCATTAGTGTATGTATCTAAGATCTGTAAAAAATGAGGGAAATGTTACAACTCAACAACAGGACCAGCTTAATCGGCATGAGTCAAATTACAGGTGCAAAACACTGGTATTGACAGAAAAAAAGATCAGAAGAAAGAAGTTTACAATAATTCAGACTCACTCATAAAACTGAAAGCCAGTCCTTCTGATGAGACTAGCCCGTTAAAAAAGAACCGCAGGGCAATACTGTCCATTTTTCACCAATCCTCTATCTGCAGGAGGCAATTTGAAAGCTTCCTTGATTGTTTTTTGATTGCTGTGTGTTCTTTCTAAAACATCACAGACTTGAGTATGAAAATATGCCTCTTTCTGTCAGAAGATCTAGAATGCTTAGGTAAAGAAGGAGATGATTTCACCATAAATGATATCGGACTGGGTGGGAATGACTGACATCGCTGAATAAATCCAAACATCCCCTTTCCTCAGCTGTTACAGATCAGGACACCACGGCTGAGGCTTCAGCTTACTGCAGTATCAGGAACTGTTTGAGAATCAGCAGGGCCTGCCCTTGGAGCAGAGGAGTATAAGACATAATTGGGGGCGGGGGGGAATCAGGTGTCCAGAACAGAAGAGAAGCATGAAATAATTTCCTATATTTTGCAGTTTACTTTCATCTATTAAACACCTTTTTTGCACTTATAGCAATAGCAACCTTAATGCTCGCAAGGCCTGGCTTTGATCACCAGTCACCTACTTGTGCTTCTCTCCACAACATGGGGCATCAGTATCTAGAATTTCATCTAGAATTTCTCTAGGCAGGAGCTTTTTGTGGAGTCTGGCTCCACAACTACCCATTGTTAATCATAGTCTATTTTAACTTTTGTAATAGTGTCCAGGTTTGGTTTTTCGCTGCTGCTCCTTCCATGAACAGACGTTAAATGCTTTTAAGAGCAGACTTGTGTTTGAAGTCCATGTCCGCAGCAGTGACACTTGTAGGGCCTGTCACCGCTGTGGATGTTCAGTGATCCTGCAGCGTACTTTTGGCCGTGAAGGTCTTCAGGCACACCATACACTGGAAGGGGCGGATGCCCATGTGCCCCCGATGTGTCTGTTGAGATTCTTTTTTTGTGTAAATGTTTTGCCACACTGCAAACACAAGAAGAGTTTGTGCATTTTTAGATGTCTAAGATAGTTCTCAAGATGCAGAAACCCCCCGGACACTTTGGACACTGGTGCCGCCACGAACTGCCAGAATCATCGAGGGTCTGGAACCCGTTCATCAGACTGGAAGTTCCTTCTGGATTGTCACTGACAAAAGCCTGAAAGTGATTTCCTGACATTTCTGTATTTCTGCTTTCAACTGTAGAATTTATCAAGGAGTGCTGGGTTTCTGGAAAATACAAGTTTGTCTTAGAGGAAGTGCAAGGCTGAGGGAAATGATCATGTTTCCATGTTTCTACACTCATAGAATCCATTCTGAAGATAAGATTTCATCATCCTTATATCCGATTTCCACTGCTGATATTTCTGGGGTTTTTGGTGTCCTTCCTTTGCGAGACCAAGCTCTGCACTGCAGGCTGCGAGACGTCCCCCTTCTCCTGCTTCACGGGATACTCTGCACTCACTGGGCTGTCTTCAGAGATCTCGATTATTTCACAGTCTTTATCTAGAACCTCATCCCCGTTTCTCAGTTCAGCGTCCGAGGAGTGACATGTCTCTGCAGCTTGGTTACCGTTCTCCACGGCAGCGTCGATCTCCAAGTACTTGGACAAGGCCTCGGTACACTTCTCCACGATGTGTACCATCTGCAGATAACTCGCAGCAGTGAGGTATTTCAGCAGCTCCTTCTTTTTGACTTCCAGAGCGCCCGTGTAACAGGAGAGCAGCAGCTTTCTGCCCACCTCGGCGCTCTGCAGAATGGTGATCCGCACCTGCTTCGACTGGTTGAGCAGGAACTGGTCCCGCATGAAGGTGGAGCAGGCGGCGAAGATCACCTTGTGCCCCTGGAACTCCGTGTCGTTGATGTAAATGGAAACGTCGCAGAAGAGGTTCTGCTGCCGCAGGAGGTTCATCTTCTGCAGCACGGCATCGCCCTGCTGATCGAACTGGAAGTGCAGCACCTCCGAGTCCGCCGCCATGGCGCCGCTCCCGCGGGGGAGGCACCGGCACCGCCGCAGACAGTCGCGCCAAGCCCAGGCCACCCCCGCCGGCAGGTCCCAGCCGCGACCTCGCTCCCCCCGCGGCGTCTGACGGACCGCGCCGAGCCGCCCGCGCTCCGCCCCGCTCACCGGCCGCGGCCCCGCTACCGGTCCGTGCTCCGCCGCCGCTGCCGCAGCGACCCGGAAGCGCTTCCCCGCCCGCCCCTTCCGGTAGGGCGTCGGAAGCGGCGCCGGCGCGACCCGCCCGCCCCCCGTGCGCCGTGACCGCGGCGGGAAATGAGAGGCGGCGGCAGGCAGAGTTAGCAGCACGTTTATTAGAAGACTTGGCACTGCTACAGCGGCTGCCGCCCGGAGACACCGCGCCGGCACCGGGGCGCGCCTCGCCAAACGTCCGGTAGAGGTAGCAACGATTCGCAGGCCGCCCCCCCCGGTAAGGCATCCCCGGGAGGCAGCTGCCCGGGGGTTCCTCCCTCGCCCCGCCGCCGGGCTGGCGCCGTCAGCGAGTAGCGTGCCCAGAGAAGGCGCGTCCGCCGAGCCGAGCAGCGGGATCGTCCCCGGCCACCGGCCCGGCGCCAGCGCGAGGGCGGTGCGGCAGCCGCCGGCCCGCCTGCTTTGGTACTAACGCGTAGTGCGAGACTCGTGCCCAGTCACTGAAGAGGTAGCTAATGCTCAGTCCGTCCGTTGGACAGTCTCAGAGGGAAAACGTCCGTTCTGCCTCTCACCGGGTCAGAAGGGCTGGCCATGACCCTCCTTTCTTTTAAAAAAATCAAGATTTACGCGACTTGAGGATTCTCTCAACCGTTTCAGCTTGTATCACATTTTCTCCCTCCTCACCTTTACTCTTCCCAATGCCTCAGAACCAAAATCAGCCCCACACAATTTACTTCAACAAAAGTTCAGCGGCAGCTATCTAAGTTTTGCCAAAAAGCCAGGGGAGAAAAAGACTGACACTGCAATTTTATCGGTTACTAAGATTCTAAAAGAAAAATAAATTAAGGAAAGACTCATCCCTGATCTAACAGGAGGCTGTGCAGCGGCACCATGGGCTGCAGCAGCACTTGCTACGCAAGCTACCACCACTCAGGAAAGTGGTGAGCCTAAACCTCTGGAAAACCTAAGAGTTCTAAGACTTTCTTCTATCTATATAAAATAAATAAATAAAAAGCAAACAAAAAAAAAAATCCTAATATATTCAAGGAGTTATTAAAATACTTCTGTAATAGACTTATTTTCAGGATATGCAGGGAGTTGTACAGCACATTAAGTTGTGAGACTATCCACTTACCAGCAAATAGGATTCTACACATTAACACACAGATTATGATGACTCCGTAGTCCTCATCTGAATATGCAGCATCAGTAGCAACAACCAACGGATCTAGTCTTTCACTAACCAGAACATTGCAATGAAGACAACATTTTACATACATGGACAATTAAGTTCATCTTATTTTATAATTAAGCTGCCTCGGTATCATTTAAAATAATACTCACTCCATTTTAATCTGGAATTCGGAGAAGAAGCATTAGCCAGATTTTTCTTTTCTAACACCTCTTCCACACTCTTCACTTCTCTGTTCCATACAGGGGCAAATCTGGATGAACTCTGCCACCAGCGCACTTTGCACCGTGCCATCGGCGTATTGCCCTCTTAGACCTCCAGAGTTTCTGGAGTCACGCAGCCATCTCCTGCATAAATCTTTTGGTCTGCACCCTTTTGCCAGGCCAAAAGCACAGACATTAGTAAGAAGTCACTTTTCATCCAACAGACGCGTCCGTTTTCATTGAAGAAGCAGTCTTCTGCTCTCCTCCTTTTTCCTGTTCTGCCAGGGTCTCACCAAATGACCCAGAAGCCTTTTAAACCCAACGGCCAGCAGTCTCAGCCTTCTCAGATGCTGACATCACCACAGCACATGGACTGAACACCTATATATCTTGACCAAATCATATTTTTCTTTCTTAGGAAACCCCTTGTCTGTTCCTATCAGCTCCAGGTCACTCACGGCTACGTCAACAAGCTGTGTTCTCCTTACAGTAACATTACAGCTTCATAATTCCACAAAAAACCCTTCTAGATAGACAAAGCTTTCAATACTGTCCATTTTGCTGCCGCTTTTTTCCAGCGTTTGTACAGTTTTATTCCTTTCTCTGGCAGAAGACCATGTATCATGTCCATATTTATAGCTGGTTAGATCGTTCACTAGTCCCTTACAGCACGTTGACCTGGCCCTGCAAGCTCTTATTCTCCACGTTTATCTTCCTTTTGACATTAGCACTATAACTTATTTCCACATCTTGAATAATATATTATAAAATGTTTGAATAATACAGAAGATTCTGCCTGATGACAGAATGCAAGTGTCAGATGCAAACTGTCACCATCAGTTTTAGCTCAAAACGATTCTCCGAGAGGGCGGCTTTAAGAGGAAAAACAGTTTTTTCTTCCCATGCAAATCTGTTTTCTCCCCAGGAACCTGGACAAATCATTTTTAGAAGTTCCAAATAGTTAGATTTTAGGCCTAAATATATTTGCTACAACTTGAAGATGTAATGCCCCTGGACTCCACTTCCATTGCTTACTTCATAGGTGTCCATGTAACAGTTCACGTAACAATCAAGTACAGCAGTTTAAGAACTCAATTGCAAAAACGGATTCACAGAATCACCTTGCTTTTCTGCTTGAAAGTGTGCGGATTGCTGAGAACGTTCTGCAACATTAACGCTTTTTACCGTCCATCACCATAATGTCTGCGTAAGGAAATCCTGGCTTCTACACGCACAGACCTGAAGATCAAGACCAACTTTGAGAATTACATACAAAACATTTTTGCTCTAACACACTTTTGGTCACACCTGTCTAGCGTTTTTAACCACACAATAGCAGCCTTTCACGCCCACCCCTCGAACACACAAATAGTTCCACTATTAAGTAGGAAGCATAATCTCAGCCTCACGGCAAACCTTGTGGAAAAGAGCTGCAGTGGAAGAAATACTTACTCCAAATACAAACAGCAGTTCTCTACCGAGCATCAGCCATTTGATTATTGGTCTATGCTACACTTCAGCGTGGGAAGAGTGCTGTTCTGCTGGGAATGGTGTGCCTCAGAGAAACTCATTTCTTTCAGCCTGATTGGGATGCAGATAATTCCACGGCACTTTTGAGAAGCAATACGGTATAATCCCAGAATCCAACTAACATGCCATTCCCGCTACATTTGATGTTTAAGGCGGTATACAAGAGGTATTGCTGAGTACAGTTCATAGCTGATATATTAACCTACGGAAATTGTGCTACCTATACCTCACCTGGGCCTCTGTAAAACACTAATGGCCATGAACTATGCAGGTCACTTAGAAAAAAAAAGTATTCTTTGAATGTCCAAGAAATCAAAAACCTGTGTGTTGTTACGGCAGGTATTTTTGTTTCTTTTTTCAAGTTGACTGACAGTGGCCCCGATTAGATATCAAGGAGAGAGATACAAGAACTAAGGGGGGGAAAAAGGGAAAAAAAAAAAAAAGGCAAAGCATGGAGTTGTTACACATTGCAGCTTTTAAACAGATCCTTGTCACAGTGTCGAAAGCAGTATTTCTCCACTCCAGCTTTGCTCTAAAAACCAACAACAGTAGTGGCTTATATGATGCAAAATTTATGAAGATGGATGAGAAGTTTTCATTTTGCAGTGTTTAGCTTGTCTCAGTACATACACTGGTAAGTGCCCTTTAAAAATCCTAGGTATGACAGCATGAGAAATAGGTCATACTTGCACTCCTGGCACGGGCCTCTCACATTCCAGAGCTGCAATTTATTCTCCTTTTGAACAGTTCTATGCAACGATCAGCTAACCCTGCCAAATCATTAGGGTTTTATCTTTTCGGATACATGCTGAGGTTAAAAACCCTGAGAGCTTTTAAGATAGTGTTGATTGGCAGCAGAAGTTTTTCTTGAAATACATTAGAAAGGGCAAAAAAGTGACACAAAAATACTTCATTTCAACTGCAGGGGTCCAGGGATAAGTTCAGAGAAAGATAACTTCAAGAGGTAACTTTAAATTTAACTATGTGGAGTGCTTTCAGTTATCCAGTGCTTAAAAAAAAAAATAATTGGGTTATCTCACAGACTTGTCCTCTGTGCTCTTCCCTCCATCTGCCCAGACATAGAGAGGCCTCTAACTGTACGGCAGATGGTTTACTTGCAGCCCACAGCAACAGTCTTCAAAAGGTGTTTAGTCTTGAGTCTCCTAATCAGAGAGAAATGAAACAATTACCCCATAATCCACAGTAGAGACACAGACAGAACCTGAAGGAAGTTTGCTATTCACAGAAAGTATCAAGTAAGACTAAGAACGATGGCTGAAGACCTGCCAGGTTTTGCCATCCAACCCGCCATCATCCGTAGCCTTTCAGGGCATACCACTACTGTAGGTAAGAGCCCAAACCAACTGTTTGCTCCTCTCCATCACGATCTCTGCAAAGGGCTGTTGGTAATTGCTTAATTGACGCAGGTACCATCATTTCTTAGACTGAGCACAGCCGGAGGCAGCTTCCCTGCATCCAGTACCTGGCTTGCGTCAGCTTGCTGACAGACCTTACTGTCTGGGGCAGCGCTACATGTGAACGAATCGAAGTCCACTGTTATGTCTTGAACATTTCTCTCATTGGCATTGTCAAAGCTATTTTTAACCGTGTAGCTGTTTAAGATGTTTCCTCAGAACGGGTTTATGGGCAAAAACCATGTCACAGTAGTTACACTTATGGGGCTTGTCCCCACTGTGCAGGTTGAGGTGGTCCTGTAAGGAACACTTCTGAGAGAACGTTTTCCCACAGATCTTACATTGGAACGGCTTGATGCCTGCGTGCACTCTCATGTGCCGGTGGAGGTTGCCTTTCTGAGTGAACGTCTTGCCACAGAGGAGACACATAAATAGTTTATGCATCTTTAAGTGGTTAGCATAGTTTTCCAGATGCCGAAATACTCTTGTGCACTTTGGACACTGATGGTGCCACTGGAGGCCTTTGTCTATGCCTCGGCTGTTAGGGCCGAACATATCTTTAGAGGCCAGGATGATATTATCGCTGCCGGCATAGGAAAGGGCATAGTTGTGGAGGTGGTTTTTGCTCTATTTCACTGGCTCTGTTTTCAACAGTGGAGTTGATCAGGAAGTGTTGAGGCTCTGAGGAATGCAGTGCAGTTTGTTCAGAAGAAATAACTGGTTCTGATCCTTCTTGTTCCTAACTTCTGTCACCTCCCCAATGGACTCCACCTTGATGATCTGAATATCACTATCCTCCATGTCCATACTGTCTTCCGAAGGTTGAATACAAGGTGAATCTTGCTGCAGAGAGTCGTCGTCTCCTTGATGTTCCTTCAGCTCAGAGGAGTCACTTCGCTGTTCACACTCCTTGCTCTCCAACGGCTGCTTCGGTTTTATGAACTTCCAGAGGGCCTGGGTGCATCGCTCCACAATGTGGCTCATCTGCAGAAAGCTTGCGGCAGTCAAGTAGTTTACCAGTTCCATCTCGGGAAACTCCAGAACGCCGCTGTAACAGGACAGAAGCAGCTGCCTCCCCACTTCCGAGCTCTGCAGTATGGAGATTTTCACATCTCGGGAGTCGTTCAGTAAGAACTGATCTCTTAAAAAGGGAGAGCCAGCAGCAAAGACAATTTTATGCCCATGCACTTCAATGTCATCTATATGGACCACAACATCACAAAACTTGTTTTCTTCCCTCAGTTTGTTCATTTTCTGTAACATCGAATCCCCATAATTGTCAAATTTGAAGTGAAGAATATCTGATCTTTCGGACATTTTGTCCCACCTAAGAAAGAACAGCGAGAAAAAAACCAAACAATGAGAACTCTTTTGTTTTCTAAAATTCAAGTTAGAAGAGTCTAAAGTAACACCATAAAGTGTGTGTTTAATCGGATCTTATGTTTTATCCTGGACAAATGCATGAAGAGCTTTTGTTACAAATGAATTAAAGGTGAGCCAGAACCCGGCACTTGCCAGACATACAAATATCCCTCTTAACTGCCTGCATCTCTCGCGTACTGCTCACAAGAGTTATAGTCCAAGAACAAGGGCTACTGTTCCTCTAGGACATGCAAAATATCGATGCAGGAATATCAATACTGGACACGTCTCATTGGCAGGAACTTCCGTCTTCTACCAGGAAGGACCGTGCGAGTTTTGCAATATCTGCAGCACTGGGCTCAATGCAATCGTTTTAGATTGTCTTTTACGGGCTTTTTGCAGGGCTGGTTCACTGTGTGTTGCGGTTTGTTTTGGTTTTTTTTTTTCAGAAAGACCACAGAAAAAAATCTTCCATATGGCCCCTCATCACATAGATCATGGTTTTTAGGCTCCCCAGTTTGAACATACACAGTCTTGTTTCTTGTCTTCTCTGGAAGATCACTCCTCTAGGAAGTTGTCCTTGTTGATAGTATTTGGAAAGAAGAATGGTGGATCTTCCATAAAACAAGTATCAATCTTTTGTCTCTCAACAGTTCTTTTAAGAATTTAAGACTACACTGATTCTCAATGAACCACTGTTCATGCAATCCTGCCAGAGAACTGGGATTGCAGGAAGTGAAGAAATCACGGAGACTAAATGATGCAAGATTTGGTCTGATGAAACAACAAAACAAAGCAAAACTTACACCTCATAACTATTACAAACACCACGAAAAGCTTAAAAGGAAGCTTTGAAGTTATAGATCAAAGCAGAGAGTGGTCTCTTGGGGCATGAAATACTGTCTCAGTGTACATGACAGGAAACGGAGCCATGCCTGGTGCAAATGAACGCTACACGAGAAAGGGGTCAAAGAGGAACGTTTTAGAGGTATTTGCTGATAATCAGGGTTGTTTCGATTTGTTGATCAGATATCGTTGAGAGATGTGACCTACTCGAGCCCATCAAGTCTATCTTCCAGTGTACGGCATGTGAAAATTAGAAGAAGATTTCAGAAGCCTTCAGAAATAAGGGACCACAGGAAGGTCAGAAACAGTAGTGTCATTCTGCAGTACAACCAGTTCAGCTGAATCCTGCCTCAGTGCTGCCCAACTCATCCCCATTTCTAGGGCAAAAGTTTATTTTAGGAGGCAATAGCCTTTGGCAAATATAAACGGTAGCCACAGTGAATTTCCAGCATTATCAAACTGTTTCTTTTTGCTTTTTCTCTTGGAAGCGATGAAGGAACTCTACTCGTGAGCCCCTCCGCATTTCTCAGGCAGACTACAAGAGTCACCGCACGAGAAACTGAAGAGTCTTGCTGTGACACACGTTCAGTTTCCACAACTGCTGATCTCCACGGGAAAAAATAGCCACCCACTGAACCTCAAATCTTCTTTCTCGGTAGGCCGGCAAACCAAACCCACTTCCTGCTCAGCCGTGACCCTCCAGGCTGAGCGGGGCGGGCAGGGCTCTCCGCTGCCCTCTGGAAGCGGGTGCTTCCCCGGCCTTTACCCACCGCAGAGGGGCACCGGCCCCCGAGCACGTACTTCCCGACAACCAGGAAAAGGACGTTCCAGGGCAGCTCGGCCGAGAGCCCGCGCGGCTTTTCAAACAATACCGACCGCGAAGCCCTCTACCAAAGCGGTACAGGCGGCTGCCTGCGCCCGCCCCGTCGCCCCGCGCCCCGGTCCCGTCTCCGCGGCACGAAGGTGAAGGGGCAGGTACCTGTAGCGTCGGGCCGCGTCCCCCTGCTGGCACCCGCGGCCGCTCCTACCGCAGCGCACGCCGCGGCCTCCGGCTACGGACCTAGAGAGGGGAGGAGAGCCGCCGTGAGCCGCCACCCGGGCCGGGGGTCGCGCCGCCCCGGCGCCGGGCCGGGCCCGGCCGCCAGCCGCGCCTCCCGGACGGCCCCGCGACCCGCCGCGCCCCCGGCCGGGCCGAGCCGCTCTCCGAACGCGGCCCGCAGCGGCGGGGGGGGCGGGAGCCGCGGCCCGTTCCGGCCCGCGCTCCTGGGCGGCCGCGCGCGCCCCGCCAGCCCGCCGGGACCTACAGCCGCCGCCGCCGCAGCCCAGGACGGCGACTCGGAACCGCATTGTTCGAAGCCGCCGGAAAGCGCTCGCGCAGCTCTCCGCCCCACACCCGGAAGCGCACGCCCGGTGGGGCGGCCCGCCCCCTCCGCCGGTCACGTAGGTGGGCGGCAGCGGCCGGCCCAGGCCCGGCACCGGGAGGCGGCGGGCGGCGGTGCGGGCCTGGGGTAGGTGGGGCTCGCGCTGTCGGCGGGGTCCCTTCCGCCCCGTCCCTCCGCTCTCAGGCTGCCCTTTTCCTCCTGCTGCCCGCCGCTGCCGGCGGACCCGGCCTGTTCCCGCGGTCCTTGCCAGTGCGTGCGGGTGCTGCCCCACCGCCGTTCCGGCGGCTTCCTGCCGCTCCCTGCGCCGGACCGGCAAGAGGCGTGCGGGAGTGGGGGCGTCCCTGCGCCCCGCTGCCGGTGTTTCCGTCCCCTGCTCCCCGGGCCGTGTCTCCCTCCCGGTGCGGTGCCCTCCCGCCCCTGCTCCCCTCGCCTGGCGGGGGCCGGGGACTGCGGCCTCGGAGCGGGTGGTGGCGGGAGCGAGGCGTGAGGCCGTCACGGCTCGGACAGGGCCGGACGCTGCTAGGTGCCCAGGCCGAGTCCCCGGGCAGGTCGGGGGTGCCGGGTTGTGCCCCTCGCCAGCTCCCCCGGCTCCGGGGTGGGTTGGGTGGGGACAGCGGGGGCCCGCCACGTTCTTCGAGCTCTCCTGGCAAGGAAGCCCCTCAGTGCTCCCGGGACCCCTTGAGCGCATACCGGAGCCGCCAGGTTACCCTCCCGCGACGGGGCCGTCCGGTGCCGGGCTGCGCTGGGCTCCCTCGGGGCTGACGCCGATTTACCGGCCAGGTGCCCGCCTTCCCTCTCCGTGGTCTGGCTGTGCCGGTTGTTGCCTGTTGCTTCCAGGTGCATCCTAAAATGTGGCATTTCGTGCGTCCGGACGTTTTTATTCTGTTTATGTACTGTACCCTCGGTGTTTTGCTGGGGTTTTTTTCCTTCCTGTTGGCAAGGACATGTTTGTTTCACTTAAACATCCCCAGAAGATAATTTTTAAGGGCTGATGGTATCAGTTAGGGATGAAAAGTGTAAATAGACTGCGCTAAGATTAAAACAGGCACCAGCAAAAATTAACTGAGAACTGAGCTGGTAGAAGAAGACTTTGTGGTTTTCGTCTGTGTAGTTTTGCCTGTTTGAGGTATTTTGGGGTGGTGGAGGAGAAGCAGAAAAAATACTCAGGAGAGGTTTGGAGAAAAGGGAAAAGATGATGTTGATTTCTTAAATACAAGTTGGAGATCAAGTATACTGCTTACCTGTATTGTTATACAGATACAGATGGATCTATATTCCAAATTTTGTTCTCCTTAGAGGTTTGTTAAGGCACGATTTGGTGGGATTTTGGAGATTTTTGGCTACTTTATTAGAAAATGCGTAACCTCACGGAGTTCCCCACTGCTGTTTAAATTAACAGAAACGCTGTATTATTTTGAAGGCCTCTGCTTAGCATTAAAAGGTCAAGGACCTGAGCAAACTTATTTCTGTGTACACAGTAAACAAATTAACAAGTGGAGCTTGGCGCAGGGGTTGCCTTTCTCTTTCAAACCCAAGGCAGACTGCTTTCCACAGCACGGACCCAGCGTAACTCTCGTTCTCTCGGTTCTTTCTCAGCGTGTTTTTGAAGTGCTGTGTTTGCCTGGTGAGCGTAACATTCTGTTCCTTTTTGCATCCTAATGAGGGAGGAACTCCGGGAGGAGAGCGAGCATCATTTTCAGCGTTTGTTTAGCCTCTGGCTGCGCTGCCTTTATCCCAGGCTCTAGCTCATGTGGTGCATGTCCCGGCTCCCCCCTGCAGACAGCGCATAGATGTGTCTGATGCTGCTGGAGTGTCAGCCGGGGAGCGGGGATGAACCCGCCGTTCAGAGCCAATTCATCCCGGTGACATTCTTGTGATGGGCCAGCTATGGCAGCGTCAGCATTTCTTTTATAAACTGCAGTTTCCCAGGACCTACTGCATGTTTCTGGGGCTGGGGAATTTGCTTGTTACGAGAACCTAGAATTAGAGTTTTGTCCTCCTAGCAGATAGTTCAAATTCAGATTAAAAGCAAAATGACATTAGCAATAACTATGAATCTGTAAGGATTGTTAACGGAGTCTGCATTAGCTCAACTCTTGTGTTTTGTCTGATTCCTGGTTTTTGCATGCGATGTCTAATGATTCACTCAGCTTCCCCAGAGTCTGCGCTCCTCTGCTCTGGAGTAGAAGAAGGGGGTGAAATTGAGGCAGCATTATCTCCAAATAATTACATCTTTAGTGCTGTCTGGCTCTTGAGGTTAGTGGGAACATCCGCGGCTGTCAGCATGTTTTAAAAAGAACAGTGAAGTTAGGATTGTAGCTGTATTATCTGTTAATTACTCTCTTTAGTCATCCAAGCGAAGTGTCTATTTTCACATGCAGTGTTCCACTGGCTTTCTTGCTTCATTCTAAGTGCAAAATACTTCTTGTTGCATTTGAGAGTGCATTGCGCGGGGACAGTGGATAAAGATCAAACATACGATTATGCAGCTTAGTCATGTCATGCCAGAGAAGAAGAAGGTCTCTAGTGATTGATCTTTCATGTATGTCGTATTTTTTTCCCAAAGCTGCAATGAAATACAGGCGATGTGCTCAGAAAAGTCAAACCACAGCTCCTTTCCCACGTGTCTGTTGTGTGACATCACTTTTCTCTTACATTTCTTATGCTGCCCAGACTGAAACACCTGGCACAACTGCCTGTAATGACGGCATCGTGCTGTAGCATTTTCCAGGACACACGTTGCATTCGTTAAGAAATAAGCATCCGCTATGTGAATTGTGAGGGTAAAAATACCACAGATGTCAGAGACTGTAAGGAACTGAGTCCCGCCACACGCTGGCTTATTCGTCATGGCACAGCTCTGCAAAGGACATTGGAATCTACAAATTCCACTTTTCACCCACACTAAGATGCTAATGATGAAGACTAGGAAAGTAGAACTATGTGTGTTTAAATTGAACTGTACCGGGTGTTACTAAGCCACGTGTACAGCCAGAGGAACAGAGGCAGAAAATACGGCATTTCAGTGAACCAGTCTGCATTGAACCAGTCACCTCAGTGTCTTGGCTACACACTGCCTCCTTGTTTTCTAGGCTTTAAACAGTATACTTTCTGGTTTTATATTTTAGGAGATTGAGGATATAAGTTTATTTTGCAGGCTGAGTTTCTGACTTTGCTTAAGGTAACTGCTTTGTTCAAGGTAACTTCTTCAATTATGCTGGTCTTCAGTAACTTAGTTAATACTGCTGTATTGCTTTTTGATATCTGGTGCATTCTTCATCAGGTATCTTGTAACTCTTGTGGAATTGCTATAGGAACTCCAGCTGAAGTACAAAAGCTGAGGAAGATAAGAATGAGGGGGAAAAAAATCTCTTTTCCTCTCTAGTTTGCATGCCTTTTCTCATGCTTAGTCTCTTTTCTGCCTGAAAACCCCAAATTGAGGCGTATTTTGTGTTGTGCTCCCCTCTGAATTCTGTGCTAAGGGTGCCACATCTGCTGTTGGCCAAAGGGAACTGCTGGTTTAAACAGGCCGAGAAGTTCACAGCTGAAAAGTGATTTTTCTGCTCACCCTCTGGTTTTTTGTGTGGCTGTGGATGGTCTAAACACCAGAAAGTGGGCGCCCCTCGGAAATGGAGTGAGAGCAGCCATAGTTATGAGTGCCTTGCTTGGCTTGTTGTGCATGTCTCAAGGCGGCATTCGAGCCGCAGTCTCTTACAGTAACACACAATGGAAGGTGTTCTAAACTATGCGGAATTCAAAAGCTCCTGTTTTATCTATGCTGAAACAAACCAAAGTCTCTTTCCTTGTAAGGGATGAGACGTTGGCTGCTTCTGAGAAACATCAAACCTTGAGATCCATGTCTGGCCGGGGTCTCTTCTCCTGCCTCTGCACTGTGAGAGCAGAAAGGTTCAGTTCTTAGACCAGTTGCAGGTATTACTGAAGAGCACTGTTGCCACTGTGGTTTCTTCTTGCTCTTTGGATTCCAGAGCAGTCATAAGCCTGCCACCCTCCATTGCTCGGCAGGCCTTGGTGTGCCCTTCCAGGCTGGCCCGTGTTTTAACGAGCTCATGGGCTTTCTGTTGATTCTGCCGCTGTGAATTCTCTGATTCAGGTAAAACGATCCGTGTGGTGATCTGTGTGGAACAAAGGGATAGCACAGGACAGAGGAAATAAAACACATGCACAGTATGGGGATATGGAAATTCTGCTTAACTTCAGGCAAGAGTTCAGCATTTTTAGTAATTTAAGACTGTGCTTTTGCACCTCAACTGTTTGAGCATCAGTCCGAGGAACCTCTGGGGCTGATTCCGGCGTGGCTGGGTAATCGAGCCTTGCTTGCCAATACATCGCTAACAGACAAAAGCTTCTTACAGTATCCGCTACGTTGCCCCCTCTCCTGCGCTCTCCTGTCTTGTGTAATTTCAGTAAGGCTTTTGCTTGACAAAAGGTTGGCCAAGTTGGGCTAATCTGGACCTTCTGCTGTTGCAATTCAGTGTTGTGAAACTGCCCGCAGGGGCTGGGCTGAGCCGACGGTGCCCCAGGACCCGCTGGGTGTCTGTTTACACCACCCTGCTAAAAAAGGATATGCGAAGGCACAGCATGCTTTTTCTTTAATTGAAGTTAATGTTGGTGAAGGGTGTCATACTGAAAGTCTCTGGAATAGGTGAGATTAATGCTTCCAGACAGACACACTTCAAAATAAATAGCTCAGTTGATCCTTGCCTGGATGATCTTTGCAGCCGCTTGTGATCAAAGCCCGCTCTTCTCACACTGTCTCAGTGTGGCAGATGGGTTTGCACTGTGTGAGTGAGAACGGTAAAGCCAAAGGGATATTAAGTGTTTGAAGCTTATTTTTATTCTGTGTTTCAATCTATTTGTTGTAGTTATGATCTGTGTATTATATAGATGGCGCAGTAGGGAACTTCTATAGAAATGTTTTAATATGAATTCCTTAAACAAAAGCATCTTCCAAAATGAGAACTCTGCCCTACCTTTATGATATATGCGAGTAATACCAGATAGACGCATCCAGGGAGTAAAACTTGCACAATATCTAAGTTTCACAGCCAGTAATTCTTATTGAAGTCAATAGATCTTAAAATGCTTTTGAAAAGGCTATCTAAATACCTTACATGCTTTTGAAAATGAAACCAAATAATCACAGGTATATTGTTATTCATGAACAGCCCACATCTGTGCTTCCTCTTCTGCACTGCTTCAGTTGTCCAGTGAAACCTCTGTCATGATTGGTAAAGTAATCAGGTTAAAAATAACGTAGAGGAAAAAAAAAATTGTTGTCCTGGCAGATTTGTTTCATATTGGTGGCCCTGGAGAGCAGGGTATTGATAGAAATAAAAGCAGGCTTTGCTATTTTTGGTGCATTGTTCTTGGTTCAGCGAGGAATGCGATGAGCTGTGCCTGTGGATGTGCCAGGTTTCTCTGCTGTTTGGCTGCTCCATTGGAACCCAGGTTGGGACGGTGCTCCACCAAATGGAAGGCAGAACTTGAGGCTGGAAAAGCACTTGGGTTTGATCACACTTGGGACTACGTAAAGACCCGAGCCTTTGTGATAAGGGTATATTTGGGTTTCTGGGAAATGCAATCGCCCATTTTTATCACGGCATTCTGTTTTGAGCCATGGATTCTGAGAATCTGTGCTGAAGAGTTCAAGGTGTGCAGCTGAACTTCACCTTTTGTTCCTTTCTTCAAATGCCTCTCACTGCCAGTTCCAGCTTTTTAAAATCCTCTCTTGGCTCTGATTCTCAGGACTGATCCAGCCTACGCTGTTCTTCCTGCTTCTTGGAAGTCTTTTATTGTTCCTTACAGTACCGAAGATGGAGCATAGTTTCATAAAGTGCTGTATGTCCCACGGTTTTAAAGCATCCTTACCACAAAATACCAAGAGTTAGCTCTAACTGTTGTTTCTAGGGGAAAAGAATGGGACAGCAGCGTATAGCGAGCTCTGACAGCTACAAAAGTAGGTGTTGCATGAACACAGGTGAAGGCAGGTTGTCTGAAGAAAGTAGATGGACTTTATAGTTCTGGCCTTGCTCTGAGTCCTTTGTCAGCAGGCATAGTGCTGGGCCTGGTTTGTGCTGTGTGTAGAAAATGATGCCTGACATAATCGTGAAAAATGGATTATTAACTTCCCTTCTGTGGGCTGTGGAAACCAGTGCTCTAATAGCCGCGTGCTTCTTAGCAAAGTCAAGGCAGGACCCTGAGCGTACACTGACAGAAGAGGTGTAACTTGGCCATGCTGTCAGATGTGTGACATATTATAACTGGTCAGCAGGTTTCTGAAAAGAAACGTTTGAGCATTTTAGCATGAAGTTTTATATAAGTATTTTATGGTTTTTGTTTTTCAGGAGTTTATAACATATTTAATCTCATTCATGAATCGAACTTCCTTTTTAAGTCATGGATGACAAGGCTTCTGTTGGAAAAATCAGTGTCTCTTCAGACTCGGTATCCACTCTTAACAGTGAAGATTTTGTCTTGGTTTCCAGGCAAGGGGATGAAACACCATCTACAAATAATGGTAGTGATGATGAAAAAACAGGACTGAAGGTAAGAATCAATAACCTGGGTTTGTTCCCTATTCTTCTAAATCAAACTAACCATAGAGACCTTAAAGAGGGACTTCTTTATTGTGGAAAACTTGACAGAAGGGAGACCTTAATCAAGAAGCGATTTTGCCAGTAATTTCTGCATTACTGTTGCTGATGTCGGAGGTGATAATTAAGTTTTGAATAAGAGCTCTCTTCATCACTGCCCCTGGGGTTTTTTCCCTCTTTGCAGAATCCTTCATGAAATGCTTAGGATGAAACAGACTGACTGTCAAGAACTTGTAACTGTGATTTTGTCACAGCTTTCAGAGAGAAAGCAGTATCAACGTACGCTTGATTTGACCGTATCTGTTAATTCAAACATAGATTAAAGTTTTCCCCAATGTGAAATGTTCTCTTTAAGAAATGTAGAAGTGTAGTTACAACTAACAACTCAGCATGAATCTTGAGAATACAAGCCTGTGTGGTAGGCTTGTGTGAGTTGGAAGGGCATTGACATCTTCTCACTTTTAAAAAAGTGCTGTTCTGAAAAGTGACTCTTGTCACTCTCTGGGTTTTTTGGTTGTGGTTTTTTTTGGGGGGGGGTGGGGGGGGAGTGGGGGCTACTTGAAGAAGATCTTTCCTCCCAGTTTGTATTTCAGCAGTCTTTAAGTGAAATGACACAAGTGAGCGCTCCAAATTCTGTCATTTTAATGTGTTGAAAACTGACTCCTTCCTAGAGTGAGTCAAGTTAGCGTGTTCTTTGTGGGAGATGGAAAGAGATGTTCCACCATCGCAGAAGACTGATGTCTATGGGCACATGCATCTATGTCTTCAAAATCAGGTCTTTAAAGATGATAAGAAGTCCTGTGTTCTGCCCGTTGGACTGGGTGTTCCTCTTTTACTTAGCAGAAGTTGTAGCAGAGACTTTATTGAACATTTCTTGATGCTTTTGCTCATCTTGCTTTTACCTCCCAACTGCTTTGCTTATTTTTCTTGTATTCGTTTGAGTCCTGGACAAGACATGCCATTATAGTGGCTATTTTACATAGGACTTCAAGCTAATTCTGTTAGTTAAGAGTCTCAAGATCTTGCTTTTACTTAATCTGGCAAAAATGTTCACTGATTTTATTGCTGTTGCAGAAGATTGCCACTTCACCTCATAGGACAGTCTAAAAAACTTGGAAATTTTCTTGAACAATCAGCCTGGTGATCTATGAAACCTGCTGAAAGACTGTAGCCTCATGTGAGCCTTCCTAGATGGGGCAAGTCCCAGCAACTATAAACATTTAACGATGCAGAATAGCCTCCACAGTGGTGCTTACCTTGAGAATGCTTGTGTGGCAGTGTATGTGATTAGCTCCCAAAGTTGTGATGTGTCATTTGAGACCCCAGGACACAGACATGGTCAACCATTCCACCCTGTTATTCCCAAAGAAACCTTGGAAATGTGAAATGCTGTAGTCTGCAGCGGAGCTATTTGTGTTGCTGGCCTCACCATTGCCTCATGGCCATCCTGCAGTGTTTGTATGACACGCTGTATTTTGTTCAGTATCGTCGAAGAAATTAAAGAGACTCCTATATAAAGTCATCTAAATAAAGCTTATGAATATTTCAGAGAATATCCTGAATCAATTTCAAACCAACTCTTGAAACTTGCTTCTTAAATTTCCCTCAGGTGTTTACTTCCCAGGTGGTTTGTGACATGCTGGCTGCAGGTACGCAGTGTCTCTTGGTGAGGGAAGAGGAGCATCAGCGCTGCTGCCTCCTGATCCTCAGCAACTGTAAAATAAAGTCACCCTGTTGCCTGATTTGGCCCTGAATGTCCCAGGGCTGTGCAGGTCTTAAAGATAAGCTTCTTTATGAATTTGGTGCCAAGACTGAGCACAGTCCTTGAACAAAGTGATTCACCTTGAGCCTTTCAGTATTCTGGCGTTTAAGAGTGTGTGCTGTTCAGTTACTGGTTGCCACCTGAGCAGTTAATGGCCACACTACCCCTCCAACAAGCAGCCCGTGCGCAGTCTAGATCCTCCCATGCAGGGACCTTCCCATTAACCTCCTTCCTTCTGCCTAAGGAGGTGGAAACCTTTAACAGAAAAAAGCAGGAAGACTTCTTAGCTGCTCTTAGAGACATACTACCCTAGAGTATGGCTTTGTCCTTGAAATCTTTTCTTTTCAGCTTGCAGTCATTCAGTAGCCAGTTGCGCTATGTTGCTAAACTGTGTGTCAAGCCCATGGATAAGTAGAGTTGTGAAGGTTGTCAGAGGTGTATTAAAGTACTGTCACCGTGATATCTAAAAGTGTTTAAGCAGTATGTGAAAACTAGTATTAACAGTACAACATGAGAACTGAGGTTATTTATGTATTTCATAGGAACAAATGAGTTTTTTTCAGGGAGAAGCAGTTGCTTTGTTATTTATAACTAAGTTAATTTGTTCGTATATGCCAAATACATTTGCTTTGATGTGCCCACTAAGAAAAGCAGGTTCATATTGGAGCAGGTGTCTTTTCCTGGCATTCTGTTTCTTTAGAAAAGCAGTTTGAGGGTCTTTCATTTGCTAAGCGCAGTCTGAGGATGGTGCTAGAAGTTAGGCTTGTGTTTGCTGAATGTGGAAGGCTGTGGCATTTGTACATCAGTCCTCAGGCTCTCATTTTGGATTTGAAGACGTGCCATAGTTTTAAGTAATAGTGCTGTGGACTGAGTTAATACATGTTTTTATATTTTTTTCTTTCTCAAGTCCAGACAGAAATATTTCTTCTGAGTACAATCAGGAACTATATTTTTCTTCAGTTGGTCATAATTCATTAATGTGTTTTCGCTTTTTGTCTCTGCTGAAATACTTGGTTCAATTTAAAAAGGGGTTGTCAGTGGATGTTTTCCAGAAATACAGTTTGTGAGCTGTCTCTGCTTTCCGGTATTGTTTCTGTGTCTGCTTTGGCCCACTGCCAGTGGGACTGAACTGGGTTTACGAAAGCCTTGCTCCTGGAGTGTGCGGTACAACAGGAGTTCTTGAACTACACAGTACGACGAGACCTCTCACAGCAGAGGCCAGCAGCACATGCGTCAGGAAAAGGGAATAAACTACAGGTCTAAAAAATCCCCCGTGATTCTGTAAAGGAAGTTTACTACATCCTGTTTGAAGATTAAGTAAAATTAGTTTTCAGTTTTGTGAGAAATGGAGGAAACAACGATTAGAGTAAATGGTTTCTTTCCTCTTCCTCAAGCATTTATTAAGTGTACCTTGTTTGTTCTTCCCTTCTGCCCATGGTTCTGGTGCACTCTGTCATGGTCCCTCTTACTGGTTTTTGGGGTTGCAGCAAAGCCTCAGGCATGTTTACATCTCCGTGTGTGCTGTTCCCCCGACGTGGGAATTTATACGGTTGCATAAGAGACGTTGAAGTTAGTTTTAGTTTGTATTTTTGGCCTCATTTCTTGGGCAACTGCTTTGTTGCCCTTGACTGTGAGAAGAGCAGAGCTCCTCCTGTCCAAACTGTGTTTACTGTGTCTTCCAGAATTCTCGTTTGAGGGTGGGCTGGGCTGAGAAGAAAGGCTGTCTTGGAGGGATTCTTTTAAACTACTTCTGAAATGAAGATTTTGATGGTGGGGTTTTAGAAACACTTAAGAGACAGATTTTTTTCTTACTTGCCTATTTCCTGTCTCACCATAACAACTTGGACTCGTGTTTTACCTGTCACTTCTATTTTTCAGAACTTTTATTTTCAAGATCATGTTTTATAGGGCAGTATCTAGATAAAAGTGATATATACTGATTATTTTACCAAATCAGTAGATCTCTATTCAGACTTCTGGCTTGCAATCTTGATGGAATTGAACATTATTTCATGTGCATTTTATGTTATTAACATTACACCATTTAATTCTCGCTAGGTATAAATTCCTCACCTTCCTTTCCCAAACCGAAGTCTGTTTAATCACTGTGAGCAAGAGCATGAGAGATGCAGGTTTTTGCCAGAATTAATTTTAACTTCCAAGTTTCATAGGAAACAGGTCCTTTAAACTAGAAGTTACTTTAGGTTTTTCAATATATGGGCTTTAACAGGGCCAGCAGAACATAATTGATTCATTATGTGTTGCAAAACATAAACTGTGTACAGGGAAGTACCATGGTGCATCTCCCATCATCGTCTTTCTGGTGAATGTCTGCAAGGACCTGAATAGTAAACTCGATGCTTGAAAGGATTAAGCCTTTGACGACCACGTGCTTGTGCAAGGTTTTTCATTGCTTCCCTGATGAATCATGCAAATGAATCCTAAAACCATGGGCAGGAAAATGCCGATCTGTGGATTCCTGTAACCAGTTACAGGATACTGATACTCCTGTGGATGTGCAGCTGAGTATGGCAGCTGCTCTGTCCTCCTGGCAGATGATTCCAGAGAGCACATGAATGTATTTTAATCCATACTAAAAATTACTTTCTCTTTGAGCATGAGTTTCAAGAGCATAAACATTTCACAGATTTTGTTGTTGTTGTTTAGATCCTGTAGTAAAACAGTCACTAGGTTATTAGTTTTTTTCATGTCTCTCCTGCTTCTAGGATCTTGTGTGCTTGCTGTTTTTTTCAAAACCTGTGAATTTTGGGTTTTGCCTACTTTCTTCTGAAGAACAGGGATCTGGGACTTTCCTTCTCGTAAAGTAATTGTATTCTGCTCTATTCTGGAGTAATTCCAGGTCAGAAGTTTCTGTTCTTTATTAATATTCTTGTATATTAAATAGTTATTTCTCACCAGAAAACCAACATGCAGTTTACACCTTTAATGCAATGTAGAATAGAGGCTGCAGATACAGATAATTATTTGGAGATTGTGGGTCTGAGTGTGAAAGAGAAGACAGTAAGTAAACTGCATGTTTCTTCCTTTTCTCTCTGAACTGAGATGTTTGTCCGTGGGAATGTGGTGGAAATGACCATATGTCAGAATTCTGGCTTGGCTGAGAAAGCTCTAATCTCGCTGTAATTATTCCTGAGACACGCCTGGTGGAAACGCACGTACAAATACTTCAGTGACATCTGATGTTTTGCTTATCCTGTATTTAATTCATTACAAGGCTCATCCATGTGCATGAAGGTGTTCTATTATCTGTTCCAGTGTTATTTCAACAATCTTAACTGGTCTTCAGGTTGATTTTATTTACCATTAAAATGGGAGAACCTTGTCCATTGCTTCAGGTACTTTCAAGATAGTTTAATTTTCTACTGTGAGAAGCTAGTTTTGAGGCAGATGGAATTTGCTTCTATACTGAGGTTGTGTTATGGGCAGATTTTCTACTCTGCATTCTTCCTCCTGTTTTTAGCCACTTCCTTTCTTTACTACCTTATTTTATAGATTAAAAAAAAAGAAAATTGATGTCTAAAAAGATTTTATTTACACTCTTTAAGAACTTGTGGTAGTTGCACAGTTTGGATTTTATGAGCTTGTGTGTAGTGTCTGAAGTCAGGAAGCTTATGGACCTAAGGGTGTAGCAATGCATATCTGCTCGGAGGGTTGAGTCTTGGTGCCAGCAATAATAACCAGCAGCAGCTGAAGTGCTGGAATCAAGTACCTTTCTCTGACTGCCATCTGGTAAAATACTTCTGTAAACTCTGTTTCCGTGCTTAATTTCTGAACTATGTAAAGCATCAGTCACTTCCCTATTAATTGCAGAGGAATAGACAAAGAGTTTCCTTAGATACGGTATCTAAGAGTCTCCTGAAATTCGTGTCTGCATTCTCTGTCTAGCCTAGGACCTAATTTCACACCATTTAGGTTGCTTCATGCTTTCATGTTGACTTCAGTGAGTGCAAAGTCAGGCTGTGGATGTGTTAGGAAATAAAACGCTACCTCTTCTCAGCCTGATGGCCCAGCCCTGTTCCAGATTCTCTTCCTGTGAAACCTTGCTATCTTACCCGTGAGCCACATAGCATATTTAACTGTTTGGCCCTTTCTGGTACTATTCTGAGAATCATTATAGACCACTGTACTGTGGGCATCTGTAAGTTTCTTCTGTCATAAGCTAGTCTTTGTAGTTGGTGATTACAGACTAGTTTGAAGTAATCTCACTTTTTACAATGCTAGAAAATTCCTGCTTAGAGCTCATTGATTTGGAGGATGTAATCCATCCTGGTGAGCATTTGCACATTGCAGTTTGTGTTTATGGTTGTAACTAGGTTAAATTTGTTAACTGCTGCTTTTGTTGCTGGAAAAAGCCACATAAATGACCCTGTGGCCGAGGGTTGGTTTGTTTTTTTTTTTAATTTGAACAGTCTTATTTTATGTCCCAACTCTGTTTGTTGCTCTTAGATTGTGGGGAATGGAAGCGAACAGCAGCTGCAGAGGGAGCTTGAAGACGTGCTGATGGATCCACTCATGGAGGATCAGTCAAGTGACCGAGACCATGGAGAAGAAGTTAGAACTGATGGAGATGGGGAAGAACCTGTTGTCCTTGAAGCTTCAGCATCCTCTACCATCAACCCAGTGTCGGTGGCAGGACTTCAGAAACCAGAAATGAGTTTGCCAGTGAAACCATCCCGGGGAGGTTAGAAAAGCCATGGGGAATGCCTGGTGGTATCTTATGAGCTGGCTTTTTGTGGGGAAAGAAAGGGGTGGTTAGCTCCAGATCTGTCCACCAACCTTTCCCCATTTGTCCCATAATAATCACCTAGTGCAGTAAATGGCAGTTTATGTGATGCAAGAGTTAACATAGGCAGAACTGCCGTCTCTTCTGAAATCACGTGCTCTGCTGCCCTTGAGATGGGTGCAGAAGTGTTGTGCTCGCTTGCCTGGCTCTATGAAGTACCAATCTGTTCAGCTCGTCTGTGCACCTTATTGCTGTGATGAAAATCGATGCACTCTTGCATTCAGAAGGAGCCTTTGAAGTGAATGGTTGTAGGGTTGGCATAGCCGAGTTGCTCTCTGCTGTCAGTAACTTGCTTTTAGGCAGGGCTTTTTTCTATAGTATTTTGGCCTGACTTGACTTTCTGTATCGTGTTTCTTGCTCGCTTTTGACATTTAGTTAGTGATGAGTCAAGCTCTGATAATTTACATGTGCTGGGTCTTACTTCTGACATTCAACTTTGTGTCTACCCCAGACTGTGAGGATTTGAGCCCATTTACACCTATGACAGATGAGGACAGCGTGGTGTTCAGCAAGCTCACCTACTTGGGCTGTGCCTCTGTGAACGCTCCACGGAGTGAAGTGGAAGCCCTCAGAATGATGTCCATCTTACGAAGCCAGTGCCAGATTTCTTTAGATGTGACTCTGTCGGTGCCTAATGTCTCTGAAGGGACAGTGAGGTATGAAGCTCACTCGGGTGCGCCCTGGGACTGTATTTAATGTTATTTCCTGTTAGCAAAGGAAACAAGCTGCCAGTTTATCTGAGAAGAGACAGGAGCAACTTGGGATTTTGGTTAATGGAGAAAGTGGGTTTTAAAGAGATCTGAGAAAAGCAATGCTTTGAATTTGCTCACCAAAGACATTTGATGTCCAAGGATCAGTGTGAAATGCTATGATGATCCAAGGTGTTCACAAAGCCGTAGCAGGAGTGTTTATTGATGAAAACTTTGGAAATAGCCTGGAAAGTGTTTAGTTTGTAGGGCTGGAAAATACCCGAGGCTTAACAGGGATGACACTATCCACTGCTGCACCTTAGTGTAGCTTTTTGAAGGCTCAGCCCAGGGGAAGTTATTGGTGGAAGTGTCTGTTGCGTCTTACTTTTTTATGCTGTTCCATTTAAATATAATTATGCTGGCCAAGCTTTGCAGTAAGTGACAGTCAGGAGCGAGTTTCTTTGTGACGTATGTTCTCCAGTGGCCATGAAATTATTAAAGCTTGCAAGTTAACATCTGGCGGAAATAATATTTCTAAAGGTGCAAGCTTTGGGTTTTTTCCTCTCTCTCTTTCAACAGACTTTTAGATCCTCAGACAAACACAGAAATAGAAAATTATCCAATCTATAAAATCCTTTTCTGTGTACGAGGGCATGACGGAACCCCTGAAAGTGATTGCTTTGCTTTCACTGAAAGCCACTACAATGCAGAACTCTTCCGGATTCATGTCTTCCGATGTGAAATCCAAGAGGCTGTAAGTTCAATCTTTTTGTCAAATGATAATTATGTGCATGTAAATGTTATTACAGAGAGGAAGCTGAAGTATTTCAGGCACTTTACAAGTAATGTAGTTCATCGCCTTTGGCTTTTTTCTACCCCAAGTTAAGATAATTACAGAAACCTCAGCTATGAAGTAAGAATGCACATTTAATAGCTTATACTTTCAGGGAGTGTAGAAAACCAGTTAATTGATGCTAAAACTGAATTTTCGTGCAATTACTTCCCATTCTGTTCTTCAGTGAAAATTCAGGTAGGTTTCAGCTGCTGCATTCTGTATGTCTGTGGCTTTCTGATCTTCTTCTGGTGCCGTCTAAATGCAGGTGAGCCGGATACTGTACAGCTTTGCCACTGCCTTCCGTCGTTCTGCCAAACAAACTCCGCTCTCAGCCATTGCCACCCCACAGACTCCAGACAGTGATATTTTCACCTTCTCCGTGTCACTGGAAATCAAAGAAGATGATGGGAAAGGTTATTTCAGGTATAGATTTTTCATTCCTGTGCATGCAGCATCTGATTCTGTTGGAAACGAAGTGAATAGAGGGTGTGAGTCTGAGCTGGTCCCCACATTCTCTTTTTGAAAGTTCCTATTCTACTTTAAATGAATCCCAGACATAAATTTGGGAAGTAAAGCAGTGATGACCCTCTGGACTGTTTCATAGTGGTCATTGAACTGAACCCGTGCTACCTGCAAAGTGCTTTTTCTATTTTTTTCTTTTTTTCTATTTTCTTTTTTCTTTCTTTCTTTTCTTCAATTTTTTTCTTTTGTCTTTAAACTCTTCTCTGTACAATGCATTTTAAGCTGTGTTCAGCTGAGTTGCTGCTGAAGCTGAAAATGCACCATCGTGCCTGTGCTCTCATATCCAGAGCTGCGCATGTTTTCAGCCAGGTTTTCAAAGGTGCTGAGGCGGTGTGAATGCTGCAGGCCACACGCGCATATTTTTAACAAAGTCTCATGAACAAAGGCAGAGAAAATGAGAGTCTCTGAAAAACGCAATTTTCTTAGTAATTTTGCTGATCCCCAAAAGATAAGTTACTCTCCAGAGAAGTATTCAGCCAAATCTGTTTGTCACAAAACCCATTTATTTTTATTTACTTATTTACTTAATATCTAGTGCAGGACTATTACTGCTTCATCAGCTGGGAGTCTGATGATCCAGATCTCAGACTTGTTCCCACATCGCTATTCCAGAGCTAAGTAAAGGTGTAGTTGTCCGTAATTAGTTTTTTGTCTCCAGAGAGCTAGCTCTGTACACAACCCGGTGTCAGAAAACAACCATATAATCATGTGATCAGCAAGTGTCTAGAATGTAATGTACTAATATTATTTAGAACCCTTTCCTGTATAGTGGTTTACTTAGAGTCATAGGACAGATGTTTGTGTGGAGGCAGAAGGTTCAAATAGAAAGGAACATAAAATGCAAAGTGGTCTTTAACTTTGGTCATTAGGTTTGCTTCTGCTCCAGGAGTGAGATATATTCAAGAAAGATTGAATTGAATTTGTTGAACAGAGAGAATTCTCTAGGGACGTTTGAGAGCAGAATGTAATAGAACAAATCACATGTGCTGGAATTTTCCTCTTTACATGACAGTGCTTTGTGATAATGCTTTGGTAGTTACTGGAGTTGCATAGTTGAAGCTGAAATCTTCCAGTGCTGCCTGGGAGAGGTAAGTTTCTGCAATGGCATTGCCTCTGTAGACATCTGTTATTTTTATCCCAGTAAAAACCCAGTTTTCCTAATTTCCCCCTTGCAATTGCAGCTTCTAGTTACATCACACATTTTAAGATATGAAGTATAAATCCTTCATCTGGACCCATTTCCCTGTGAGTTCTTTGGACCGACCTCTGCATTAGTTATTAAAAGCAGAAAAGAAGGCAAAATTGAAATTTGTTATCAAAGATCATCAGTATTAGTTCTTCTTGGTTTTGCTATGATCTGTTTATTAAAATACCTGTTCTGATCTCAAAAGTGGTGTTTCCTGATCAGAATCAAAAAAGCTTTATGAACAAAGCTAGGCTCTGTTTTTAACTGGTTCTGTTTTCTGAATAAGTTCTCAGCATTTAATTTTTCCTTTTTTTTACCCCTGAACCAGGTGTTATTAGTAAGTGGTGGTGTAGGGAGAGAGAGTTAGAGCAACTTTTCACATTGTGCCTATACACAGTGCCCTTAAGTGCTTTATGTAACCGTTTATAGTGTTCTGAAATTGCTGAGGTGTCTTTATTTCAGTGCAGCTGGTCTGCCAAATACTCTGACTTGTTGAACACGCTGGCTCCTAGCCATGGCTTCAGAGATGTTTCTCCTCTTGGATTTGCATCCAGCTCAAGTTTTTTTTTTTATTAAATAAATAGATCCCATTTAATAATCCAGTATTTACTCAGCACTCCAAAGGACTGCTGAAGTGTTGAAATTGAAAAATTATTTAGCTCAGGGCCTGAGCCTGAAAGATAAGGACGGTGCTTGGGCTTGGATGCAGCGGCGCTCAGGGGGTGCCTGGCAGGTGGAAGCACGGCTGCAGCACCCAGTTGGGTACCAGTGTCAGCACTGCCCCAGCGGTGCAGGGGGGGTCAGCCAGCTCAGGATGCGATGCTTACGTGGTTTCCAAGCACTGTGTGCCGAGAGCTGTTTCAGTCCTGGCCAGCTCAGCTGTGTCAGCACGGACTGCAGATTGAACCTCAGCCTTTGCTATGGAGATGGAGCTACAGGTCTTTGCAGCCACAAACCCACAGTTCATTTGGGCTGGATAGGACATTTGTGCCTACTCTATGCAAGGTGAAGAAAAGCAGATTTCTACCTTCAGCTAAGCAGAATCCTGCCCACGCTGGGCGTGCAGTGCAGGCTTTAGTTCAAATAGCAAGCTTTATCGGTTTGACACTAATACTCCTGTGACCCTTTGTGTGCTGACCCACACTCACCTGGAAGTTGAGAGAACGCTTTCCACGTACTCAGTCTCTGATCTCAATCTTTAATGTCCCCGACTCTGTCTTGGCTCATCTACCTTCACTTGTCACCCTGGGTCACTAGTGCTGTGTTTTTGTCATGCTGGGGAAATGAGGTCTGACTGCATGTCCTGGCTCTAAGGACAGAAATCACTGTCCTGGCTCCAGAGACAAAGCTCCTGCTGACAGTTCGAGGCAGTCTGCCATTCCCTGGCCTGGGAAAGCACCGGCTGTCAGAAAATGAACCTGGTTTTTATTGGAGGTGTTAAACTGTGGGCAATACTCCACAATCTTGCTTTGTAAGTCCCAGGGGTAACAATGCATAGTTTGAAAGTCTGAAATAAAATAAGGATTAGTTTTACATCCAAAAGAGAAGTGAACATGTGGTTAACTTCAAAAATCAGAGCTCAGCAGATTCAGTTTGTCCAGAATTTAGCGCAACTGTGCTGCTCAACAGGGAATGTTGATGATAAGTCTTTAGTGTGTGTATTGGCATTGAAGAGTGATTTTAGGTTTTTCCACCACATCACACTCCTCTTGCAGCGTTTAGGAGAAGGTGCTCTCCAGAGAAAAAATAAGGGAAATAGTCTAGAGGTTAGTGCCCTCTCTTGGCTTGTTGGCTTGTCATGTGCCCCAGCAGTCACTTCCTTTGTGAAGGAAAGCAATATGCAGTTTCTTATAAGTAACTGCTTAACAGGTAATACTTGGTGTTACATGGGGAATCAACGTTTAGAAACTTGAAGTGCTGCTGGAAGCCTTACACTAAGCCGCGCAGCATAAAACCACGGCTTTTACTTTGAAAACTAAGTGTCCTTGGTTTCCACCTAAGAGCGATAAAATCACATCACCTAATTACATTGCCATTTCTTTCATGTTACTGCCTGCTGCGTGCAAGGAAAAAGTCTTGAGTGCCCTTGTGTAAGAAGCTGGCTTCACCAAGCCTCTGATGCTGGTTTTGGTGCGTGCATGCACCGAAATGACACTGAGGTTTTTTCCCTTTTCTGGTCCCTAACAGTGCCGTTCCCAAAGACAAGGACAGGCAGTGCTTTAAACTCCGCCAAGGAATCGATAAGAAGATAGTGATTTACGTCCAACAGACGACTAATAAGGAACTTGCTATTGAGAGGTAATTCCAGCAGTTTTTATGAAATTCTTTATCTGTTTGATGTTTTGTGTTCTTTCCTCTGAGGCAGCAGGTTAGTAATTGTTCTGTGAACGCTTCATCTGTGTGAGTTAATGCCACACCTCTCCCTTGAGTGGGCTTGTGCAGGAAATCAGGTTGGTTTGTTCAGCGCACGTGGCAGGGGGCACAACACAGACACAATCAAATCTTGCACAGATCTGGTTGTGGCATCAGTGTCGCATGCCCCCTAAATACCGCTCTCAAAATCTTTTTTTTGAAAAACATACTGCTTTTATTTTCAGTGGTGCGTTTGTCTTTAATGCTGAGGCTGTAATCGGTGACTGAGTTATTTCAGTTTGCTTTCCTTCCATCTCTGTGGCATCTGACAGTGTTGTACGTACGCTTTGAATCTGCCACAGTCTGGAATTCTGGAGTATGAAGCATCTGTGTAGGGAAGGGAAGAGCTCAGACTTCAAATCTTTCCCTGCTTAGAAATAAACTAGTGGTTTTTGACTACTGGCAGAATCTAGAGCTGCTAATCCTACGGAGAAAAGAAGCAGCTTCCACCAGCCTTTGCAGTTTGTCTGGTTTACAGCGCTCTTGCAAACAGACAATTGAACAACCTTCCAGGCTCTTGTAGGCAGGGTAAAACCATAATGTAAATATGCTTGTGAAATGTGCTCGACATTTGAAATGGGCCTGACATTGTTATGCCTGACATATGTGATGCTGCTGTCAAATGTCAAGGTTTGTTGACGTTTGTTATTGGATTCATGGGCTTCTTGGGATATTGACAGCACATATTTAGACATGGAACATTAAAGGTTTTTTTTATGAGTAAGTCTAATTTTTGCTGTTAAATTTTTGGCCTGGTTTTGCAGATGTTTTGGCCTTCTCCTTAGCCGTGGGAAAGATGTCCGGAGTGGTGACATGCACCTTTTAGATTTGGTAAGTAACATCCAGTAATAATTATGATTATGATTGTGCGTGATCTCAGAATACACAGAAAATATTTAATGCTTCTTCACTCTTACTGATGGGGATCAATGCTGTGGCTTATGCTATTGAGGGTGAGGCAACTGGGTTGCTTCCCTGCCTCTGCTGCGGAGTTAGAATGCGACCTGATGCTTCGTCAAGGGACTTGCCCAATTTTGTAGGCAGTCACAACTGTTCGTAGTTAGGGGCCTGAAGTAAGACACATGGAACCTTATTTTAGGAAGTGCTGAATATTAAATAGCTGTGCTTTGGACAGAAAAAGTTCCTTAGCATACTTATCACTAAAAATTGAGGTCTAAGCAGCTTCAGATATAACACTGAGAATTAGTGGGCGCTTTATTTTTATGACTTGCTTTTCCATCTATAAAATGATCATGGACATCCTCTGACTTGACAAGTGTGTTGTGAAAACAAACTTACTAGTGCGTATGAAGTACATGCTTGTTGCAGTAGTGAGTACCCAAAAAGGTCCAATACTGCATGAATAATTTTGCTCCTTACCAGGCTTTGGATTGCCCAGAAAAAATAAGGTTGGTGGGAAGACAGACACACAGAACACTAAAGATAAAATATTGACTGGACTTCATAGCTGGATAACGTGTGTTCTATATGCTGAATAAAGCTGGATATCAAGATGGTTTAGAGTAAAATCTATTTTATAAAATAGCTACTTAGGATAAAATAAAACACATCTGGTGTATTAAAACAAGTAGAAGTAGTATGTTACTGTGAAATATCTGCCAAGTTACAATTCAGCGGTTTATAAGAGAACATTCCGATTTCATTTGTTTTCTTGTGCTGGAGGCAATGAACTGCATCCCCTAAGTTCATGATTGAAGCCTTGTACGTTTAAATGCTTTACCACGCAGGCAGGTGCTTCTTTTTCTGTTTGTTTTTTGTTGTTGTTGCTGTGGTTGTTTCTGTTTTGTGGTTCGTTGGTTTGTTTTCCCAAACAGCAAGGAAAAAGCAAAGCCTTTGCAGCTTGGAGTCCTGTCTTTCCAAGTACTTGGCTGCCATCTCACCTACACCTGTGTGTGCTGAAAGTTGCTGTCCAATGGCCACCTCCACAATAAGCTGTTGGTCTTCAGGTCTCACTAGGCAGATGTTCGTACCACATACGTATATAACAATTAGTATTAATTGGTCTTTTTGTGTTAGCAGAGAGGAGACCAAAGATTGCATGGGAACTCTGTTCTTTCCTTCAGTAGATGATCCCTTTGCAGGACTGTGTCACATTGACTACCGTCACTTGCCCTTCTCTTGCCAGTGCAGTAGCTGTTTTATGGGGCTGAGACTTCATAATACAGAGATTTTGTTAATTTAAATAAAATCATAAACTTACCTTGTTTCCAGGAGTCCATGGGTAAAAGCTCTGATGGGAAATCATACGTGATCACTGGCAGCTGGAATCAAAAATCTCCACACTTCCAGTTTGTGAATGAAGAAACACCAAAAGGTAGGAGCGTTGCCAGATGTTATGCCTAGCCAGGGCACGTGTGGGCATCGGATCAATTCTCTTTTCAGATGAATCCTGCAAAAAGACTTTCATAGAATGGGATATATCCTCAGAAAGTAGATGCCAGCTATAACGTGACAATCTAAACAAAATAGGAGGCTAGAAGAGAACTCCTGTGTTCAGTAGGAATACCTTGTAAGGAGGACTGTATCTAGAGGGAGGCTGGATAGGTGTGCGGACAGGACGCAGATGCTTTGCACACCGTTAGAGCTGCTCAAGAATTCCACTGAGAATTGCACTGAATTACTATTGCAGATTTCTTCTTCGTGTAGTTTCTGTGGTCGGTTCAGATTTTTCTGAATGCAAATTTTTAATGAAAAAATGATGCCTGTACCTATGAAAATAAAGCACTCCCAGCTGTAATCTGAAAATAGCTGATGCTGCATTGCTCTCGAGTCCTGAAACAAATCTGTCATTACTGCTTTTAAGATGTCAGCTGAATTCTCATCTTTTCCATCTGTTGTCACAGTTGCATGCCAAAGGTTGGGGAAGTTAATAGGAATTGACTGGGCACAGTCACAAAAGTCAGCTGCTGGGTAGAGCTGGGTACAGTCTGCTGCTATCCTACTGCTGCCATCCTACTGACAGGACCCACTGTATCATTTAGTACCAGAAGAGGTCTCATGGGTCACTGAGTCCAGTTGTCTCCGTTTGCAGCATCATACTGGATAGTCAGTGTTCTGAACCTCACAGCCAAGATGGTCTTAAATGCCACTGTTAACGTGGTAGGACTTAAGTGTTGCCTAACTAACTTCAAAACCCAAACCCAATTAAATGTAATTAGACTGGATGGCAAGAGATCTGCACTGGGGGTAGAGTGTACATATCCTTTATAATGCTTAATGGCAGTTTTCCATACACCTCAGTGGGATTTGAAAAAGCGAAATTTTTGTTCTCTTTTACAAAGTCATTTTCTTGGATTGAAGACTTAAGTTTCCTTACTCTCTAGTGGATAGTGCATAGTAATCTTATTTTCATATTCTGAAATTTCCAGGGTTGTGAGATGTTAAGTTAGGGGGAAAAAAATAAATTCTGACAAAAAGTTTCTTTTTTTCTTTCATGTTACTAGGAAAAGGGTTATGGAATATTTTGTTTGAAATATTTAATACTCTTGCTTTGTTTCCTCTCTCTAGATAAAGTATTGTTCATGACGACCGCTGTGGATTTGGTGATAACTGAGGTTCAGGAACCCGTTCGATTCATTCTGGAGACTAAAGTCAGAGTTTGTTCACCTAATGAGAGATTGTTCTGGCCCTTCAGCAAACGTAGCTCTACTGAAAATTTTTTCCTAAAATTGAAACAGGTATAACACTCTAAAAAATAAAATCTACAGGTAATTTGGGATTTAGCAAGGGGTTTTTTTCCAAATATAACTGCGGTACTGTCAATTATAATGCTGGAAAAATACAAAAGCATTGGAGGTAAAGATGAATTGTAGTTCTTGGTGCCTGTGGGCAGAGCAGAGGTTCACTATGGCTGTTTCTCCCTATGATTGGTAAAACCTTTACCAATACAATGTCCATACTTCAGCATTTTGCTCTTGAATCAAAGAGGTACAATAAATGCTCTTCAGTTTTTGAAAAGCTATCCTTCATTATGCTAATCGTTGCTGGCTATCTAAAGTTCCCCTAGAAAGCTGGATGTCCTCATTTCAAAGCAAATTTCGATAGCTTTTATGAGGCTGCAAAGTTACAGGGAGGCTTATGGATTTTGCAGCCAAACCACAGAAATAAAAGGAACAGAGGATTTATCTGCAAAGTGGCCTGTGCTGAAGGTTGCTTGCATAAGGGTATGGGAGGGTAAGTGTGTAAAATTAAGGGTTAAGAGAAAAAAAGACTTTAATAGAATCCTGGTGACATGCTTTCTGATACGTCACTGAATTGATTTTTATCGTACAAATCCAACATTTTATTTTTGTTAGATGAGCAAAAAACCTCCTGAAATTAGGAAAAGGAAAGTATTTTTTGTAAAGGTCTATTTCCCCCCTTGTACTTGTTTGGGAGCAGAGATTTCACACGTACCCCAAGTTTGCCCTGGGGAAAAAAAAATCCAAGCAACCACAAAAAATCCCTAGAACTTGTTAAAAACTTTTACTGTTTTTTCCAACTTACTTTTTTACCCTGTATCTCTAAAAAGGAAAGGATTATTTCCATCCAGGATATTCATAATAACAGGACGAGGCAATAACTTAGTCTGAAAATATGGATGGAAGGTTGAAGGTCCAAGTCACTGAAGAGATGATGTACTTGGAGTAGCTGCCATTCTCCTGCTTTAGAAATTGTTCTGAAGGGAAAGTCCTGTTTAAAGAAGTGGAAATATGTAGAATCAAAACCAATGAGTATATATGTGCTCTCTCAAGGTTTAATAATTCTGAGTGCAGCCCAAAAAAGCAAGGTTGGAGCCTTGATTTCTTGATAAGTGTTCTTTTTTAAAGAGGTTTTAAATGAACTGGGAGTCTTTTCTTAGTTCTTTTTGCACTTGTCTTGAAGTGCTGGCAAATTATGGCATCTTGGTAGTAAGAAACATGAGGTTCACTAAGGATTCTCCTTTATTTATGTCCTATTTTTAATGTAAATATGAATAAACATTTTGGAAACTTTCCTTCAAGATTTCCTTCAAAATTTAAGGTGGAAAAACTGCTGTGGAAAAAAGAGATCAGTCTTTAGGGTATTTTTGAGCTGGAGCACGTTGATGTTGAACAGCGGCTGCTGGGCTATAAATACTCTACAGCCTCCAAAAGGTGCCTTTTCTGTTTGGCAGTTGAAAGGAAGCTTATCTTACTCAGCTAATCCTGTCTCTTTTGTCTTACCAAATTCACAGGCATTGTGACTTACCATAGCTACTTCTCTTTTTTCCATGGGCACTGTCAGGTTATCCAACTTCCAGTGTTTACTAATGGAAGATTATCAAAATTCATAGTGGAAGCAACGAATAGAGAATGTGCTGCCTGATAAGCTTGGAAGGGAAACCTGTTTCTATGGAGTCAGGATTAGCCTATTAAAAATCCAGCTGTGGGGGAACTGGCTTATCTGGCTTGGGCAGTGTTTCTTTACTGGGAAGTGGGGGAAGCAAAGGGGTTTTATTTGCTCAGACTGCATTCAGTGGTTTAGTCATTTTCAGTTTTGATGCATTTCTCTTCATTTCCAATTCTCCACGTGGTAAAATTGAGCACTGGGAGCTTAATGTAGAGTATAATTATCAACCTTATTTCCCTCTTCACCTTTTCTACTCTCTATTTTTATTAATTTATGGGAAAAAAAAGTTGTAAATCCTTAGGCTGTATTAAAATTTTAGAACCACTTTACAAAGGAAAATCTTCCCTTAAAGGAAAGGAAGATATCAAAGCATTGAAAATGAAGGAGAAAGCAGAGTCACACCATAGACTTCAGGACTCACCAGTTGGTGTTCCTGCACTCATGTATACACAGATCCAGGACTTGGAAGCATTGCTGAAGACAGTTGCCATGGTGGGAGAATAAACATGAACAATTTTTATTAAAACTCTCCTTTTGCCACCATCACTCTCTCTAGAAAGTTAAAGAAAGAAATGAGACATAATTTTAAAGGTTTTGCTTTTACTTTTCTGCTAATCTTTAATTAAAGGGACCTTCCTCTCTCAGACCATTTGTTGGACAGATTCATCTACAGCTTTAAAAATCCCTGTGTTTGTGTCCAGCCCGTTCATAGCTGAGAAGATGAGCTCCCTGTGCGTGGCAGCCCCGAGAGGCACTTCCGTTCTACCCCTAACAGACACTCGTGCCTTTTGGGTGCCGCATGCTTGCCGTTTGTTCTGGGGTGCTGGCGATCGAAACGCTTGCAGGCCTGCAGGGTGCATTGTGTGTGCTGCAAGGAGTGAACATTCCTCACCCTGGAACGTGATGAAAGTTGTTTCTCGGCTCTCCTATTCCAAGAAGAGGAGGTAGAGCCTTTTGAAGTAATCTGGGTATTCATACGGCTTTTCTCAGTACAATGAGACTTCTTGTTTCCTAGATAAAGCAAAAGGACAGAAAGAATAACTCGGACACGTTATATGAAGTTGTCTGCCTAGAAAGTGAATCGGAAAGGGAGAGAAGAAAAACTACAGCCAGCCCTTCTCTTCGTCTGCCCCAGTCCGGGTCACAGGGCTCGATGATTCCTTCTCCTCCAGAGGATGATGAAGAGGAAGGTAAGAAGTGGGTTGTATGAGTTGTGAAATTCAGAAGAAAGGGCAGTCAGTAAATATGTTAGGGAACATGTCGAATCCTTTCCAGTCAGCCTGGCCTACTGATGGTTTTTTCTTGCTTTAGTGCTGTGAGTGTTTGATAACCAGTGCCCCCGCATTCCTGGATCAGCCTCTCCCTTGGCTGACACTTCCCTGTCTATGCTGTTCTCAGCCCAGGTCTCAGGAAGCCTCCAGCGTGATATATTTGGAACAATGTGAAAAGAGGCTGCTAAAAACTTGGGTTTATCTTGTAGCTTCTGCCCCTCCCTAAGCAGCTGTGAACAGATTTGAGAGTGAAAATGAGAAGCTGATATTATTTGGAAATACAAGCAAGCAGCATGTTTTAGTGAAGAGGCGAGTAGAGACGTCTGTGATACATAAAACTATACATGGACCTGCCCGGCTTGAAGCTTAATGCATTTTCAAGATCTTTTGTCTGCTTTTTAAAAATTCCCTTAAACCAAAATATGGACTAGTTCTGAGTACATAAACATCTGGCCTCACAGCTCTGAGCTTGAGTTTCTGCTTTTTCACTTTTTCTGCTGGCTTCTATGTGGCCTTGGGTGAATTGTTTCAGTTCTGGGCTTTCATTTCCCTTTCGGGGTGTTGGGGATGAGGGGGGGTTGGTTTGAAAATTAACTCCTTTGCAAAGTGTTATTTATGAGCAATCTCTAACCACTGCATTAAACCACAGTGGTATTCTTCTCTAGACCAGGAACATAGATATACGGAACATATATTTATGTATTTATGTATATGTTTAACGATACATTGCAAGAGTTTGCTGACAAGTTCCTGTGTCATTTGAGAACACGTGGGTTTAATGAGAGAGAGTGTATTTCCTCGGTGATGCAAAACCAGTGTTGACTCCCATATCAGTGAAATGCAGGTTTTGTGTATGATACTTGCTGTGAGTGTGTATAATGGGAGTACCTTGGTTTCAACAAGAGTTACTGTGATGTTGCGAACTTCCCCCTGCACTGCATTTTGGAATGTGTGTCATTCAAAAAGCTGTTTAATTTAAGCCAAGGAAGTTATCAAAAAGTACTGACTTTCGAAGTAAAGCTACAAACCAGCCAGATAGATTGTTCAAGGCATTTTCACCATCTCCAGTGGTGAAGTTTCCACAACCTCTCTGGGCCCTTGAATCCTTTTGACCACCCTCATGGTAAATTTTTTCCCGATTTTTAACCAGAATTTCGCAGGTTGCATTTTACCTCCTGTCTCTTGTCACATCACTGCCGGCCTCCAAGAAGAGGCTACGTCTGCCTTCCCTGTGCTGAGTGCACAGGCACTGCATCCACAAGTGAGGAGGAGTTCCTTAAATCTGTAAAACCAGAGTAATGGCTGTCGGCCTCAGCATCTCCTCTGTTCTGTTGGCAGACAACGATGAACCACTCTTAAGTGGTTCTGGAGATGTTTCCAAAGAGTGTGCAGAAAAAATTCTTGAGACGTGGGGAGAGCTGCTGTCCAAATGGTAAGTGGCAAAATCACATTCTGAAAATTACAATTCTGAATATTCTCATTCTGTTTGCTTCTGCTTGGAGTTTTTGTTCTTTCCAGAAGCCAGCTGAGATCAGTATGGATTTAGTCCTCTATAATCCCCATAACACCCCTTATTCTCTGGCTTCGTGTTTTCTGATTTTTTCAGAGGATGTATTAAGTATTTTCATTGGAGTGCACGCTTAAATACTGTACAGGAATTCACTTACGCTCTGTCTTCAGGTGGCTTTCTCTTAAAATGAGTATTTTACTTATTTGTGAGTTTCACTGGAATTTTGTTAAAGAAAAACATAAACTAAATAGTATAAAGACAATGCAGCTCTTCCTTGTCTGTATTTTGCATAGATCACTTCCATTCCTCTTTGTAACTGATGTAGTTCACAGCCGATTCTTTCCTGCAGCTGTCATATCTTAGTAACCGCAGGCTGTGGGAGATTTGTACCTGGACAGCGAAGGTGCTTTTCCTCCCGTGCGCAAAGGAAGATGGCTCCAGAGCCTGCCAAGAAGGATGGATGTGAGCTCCTCTGTTTTTTTCCTAGAAAATGCCAATTTACCAGAGGAGTGTTTCTTGACAGACACGTTTCTAATGCAAGACCTGTCCTCCTTTCACGAAGGATCTTTTATTCTTCTTGAAGTCGCCTGAGCAGTTCAGAGGAAATGATGCTGGTTATTGCAAAATTCAGTATTTTTTTTATTTTCACGAAGGCGGATCACAGGCACAACATCAGATTGTGCTCAAATATGCTATGCTTTGACTCTGGCTTTAGTTGTTGCCTTCTGCTTCCTAATGTTACTGAGGAGCAGGGCAGGAGGTGTACAGCAAATCAAAGATCTGTACAGAACATTAGCTCTGAGTAGGACAGCAGCGAGTAGAGTAAGTCTTGCGCTTTAGATGGGGAAAAGTATTGCTGTGATCACATAGCCAGGATTCTTTTTACGTTGAGGTTATGACAATTCAGAATTATTCTTTATTTTCTGCAATTACTTAGTGCTTATTCAAACCAGTACTTTCACCTCCAGTTTGGTTTTGCATGAATACTTTGTGCTGATTTGGTAGGAGAGCGGACATGAGACATGGACATGTCTGTAAGAAGGGGAAGGCTGTGGCGAAATGATCCGTGATCCCTTTTTCCTCCCTCTCCCAGACTTGCAGAAACATCTTTAACAGATGAGCTCTATCCATCTGCTGCTGTAAGAAAATTTCTTTCAACTTGGATTTTTTTGTAATTCTTCCAAGGGCTCAAAGCTAATTAAGGCACCTGCCTGCCACTAGAAATGTTTTGGCAGCTCTGAGAGGATGTGGAGTGCTTCTGTGCTAATGCTGGCAACAGCTTCAGTGTGTGTTAAAGGGCTTTCCTTCTTAACTAAACCCCAGTATTTGGGAGTAATGATCCTTGAGCTTTTAACATAAGAGGATTGAAAATCGTAAAAATCAGGGTTCTGGTAGTTTCATGCTAGTTTTTTAGAATCCTGTAAATAGATTTGTGTAGAAATTAAGTATACATTGGTATTTGGTGATTTCTAAATAATATTTGGCTCATATTTCGTAACTGCTGAGTCACACAACTTTCTCGTTTCAAATAGTTTGGAAGACTCTAGTGTGTGGCAAAGCAGTTTTATAGACCTTTACGAGCTCTATAAATATGATATATAAGTCTATAGCTATGAGTGTGTGGAGAAAGCACAGTGAAGGAGGACATTTACGGTACCAGGTTCTGTGCAATATATACTGGTTTAAATGTCTGCATCTCTAGTCTCCAGATCACTGTGCTGGAACACTGGAGACTGGAGCAAGGCAACACGGAGTCCCAGTCTGTGTAGAATTATCATCTGTTAGATGTCTGATGTCTGTTAGACTGTTACAAACATTAGTAAATACCAGTTTATTGTTAAGAAATAATGCCATCAGTATGACGTATGTTCAGTTTTTTGCCTGGCTTTGTTCATCAGTCCTCTTCATCATTTTACCTAGAACTTTGGTTCTTTAGTAAGTGCAGAGAAATTGTAATTTCTTTGATTTAAGGCATCTGTGTTTTGGGGATTTTATGTATAAGCGAAGAATGGACTGTTCAGCTTAACTCTCTAACTGCATAAATTATATATAGGTTTAGATTTACAACTTCGAGTGCTGTGATTTATGAGCTGTCACTGGTCTCACTTGAAAAAACTGTTTGGATGGGTCTGGCTTGTAGAGTGGAAGCTGCTTGAACACAGGGAGGTAGTTAGATCACCATGTGAGACTTTTTAGAGCTCTCTTTCCCTGTCTCCTTGTCCTCCCTCACCCAGAAGGTTACCTGCCTGCTTGGCTGTAGGAAGTCAAGAGAGCACTATATGCGTCTGCAAACTGCTACTGATATTTTGGTAGAGTTTGAGCTTGGAATCCTACACAGTGTGGTATCTGTCCTCCAGTTCTGGTTTTTGCTGGAGTGTTTTGGTTCCTTGAGTGTTTTATGTATTTATATTATTTAAATTTAATGGGAATCAAGGAAATAGTCTGGAAATTGCTTCTTCAAATCTTTTTTTGTAACTTGAATTTCACTTACTCTGGCAACGTATGGACTGTCTTGAAATTCCTGTCTGTTGACATATGTTTGATGTGACACATCAGTAGTTGCTTGTGTATTTTTTTTTATTATTTTATTTTGTATTTATCTGGGTTCGGATAACAGTAACAATGCCTTCACCTACACCCAGGCACCTCAATTTGAGTGTGAGGCCAAAGACGCTGTCGGCGCTGGTGAGGAGTGGTGTCCCTGAGGCCCTCAGAGGAGAAGTGTGGCAGTTGCTGGCAGGGTGTCATAACAACGATCACCTGGTGGAGAAGTACCGGATTCTCATCACAAAGGTAGGATGCTTTTTTTCATCTCCCCTCCATATCTTAAGGAATGGAAATACAGAGACTTCCGAGTGTGTACCTCGCTGAAAGCCTCCCGAGTGTACCTGAGTGTAGTGTATTGATTAGTGAGGATAGTTCAGTCCTCTCGCCAACAAAACCCTAACACGCAGTGCCAGCTGTAGTGTTCTCTCTGCTTAGAGCGCTGTGTTTGCAATAATCCTACTTCTACTTCACTCACATGAGTTCTGAGCTAGTTTGTCAAAAATTAGCATTCTATTAATTGACAGAGATTCAGGGAGCTCATTTCCTTTGCCTGTTTGGCTTTCCTGAATGAAAGATGAATTTTGCTGTATTGTCTTAACACTTATGCTACAAATCCAGCACTGGTTGAAATTGCAGCCCTTTTTTGATAGAAAAAACCACAACACTGGACATTTTTGCACTGGACAGCAGTTTAACTTCTCATCTTGAATGATGACTTCAGTAACGTAGGAAAAGAAAATAGGAATTCTGTGTATCCAGACAGTTATGTTTGTCAAAGTTCTAGAGTATCAAATTGGTCACAAAATGAAACGTCACTTCCTTATCCGGAAAACTGATGTGTTAATGGATTTGACTAATACCTGTATAGATACGTGGTATTTACAGCTTTCTTCAAACACTCAAGTCTAGAAGGACTACATTAGAAATTATTAATGATGGAACTTTAGTACAAATAAAACAAATTAATTATTCACCAGTTAAAAGAGCAATCCAACTGAATCGCCCTTTGTCTATCTACATTCTGGTGGCACAGATTCGCAAGGAGCAATTAAAGACCTTATTCTGAGGGCAAGAGGGCTTCTGAAATTAAACTCGGTTTCTGCTGGAATCATGCAGGAAGGTTCCTACGTGACTTGAATGAATCATATGAGATTAGCTAAAAGTGTTCTGCCCTAAGTACTTTCACATACTTATTGAATATAGAACTGGATCTGAATTCCTTAATATTGGTACACGCATTGTAGAGCTATAACTTGGATTTTATGGTGAATAAATCATACAAATAACGTGGAGGTTGAGTGCTCTGGCACGGCGCATATCACACTTATCCCGTTGTGTTATTTTAATTGCCTAGTGCGTGGTTGACAGCAACACTTGTTTCTCTGGTTCAGTGTTTTGGTGTCAGCAGGGAAAAGATGATCTCTTTGTGGCACAGTTGGTGACACGTACTGCTACTATCTCTGTGAGTGAGAAAGCGATAGTGTAAAATTACATTTTTAAATCTGTGAAATCTTTCCACTCGTTTACAGTTGGCAGAGACAAAGGAAATAACCTGGATCTAACGTGCTGGAAGCATCTCTAGAGCCCAAGGGAAAGGGGGAGTAGGTTGATCCAGCACCATGTTTGGCAGAAAAGCAGGGGCTATATCTTCAGCGGAAACTAATGAAGAACTTAGGCAGTGAAAGGGAACGAGTACTGACTGACCCTTTAGGCTCTGCTGTAGTCACACGGGATCTGTAGTACGCTACCAGCAAGGCACAATAACCAGCTCAGGCCAATGAAAATGAGTCTCCTTCCATCTGGAAGTGCCATGTTAGACGTCTGCTGTGGCTGTTTGCTTTATTGTGACTTGAAAATGAAAAGGGGCTGTGACTGTTTCTGTGGAATGGACAAAGTGGTGCTCTGAGAGCAAAAGTGTCCTGTTGGTTCACAGTGGAAGGGTTTGCTTTCTTTTGCAGATTAACTGCTGCAAGGATAGTTTTGGGTTTACTGTTGATGTGTGGCTACTGACTGATTGAAAAGGAAATGTATTCTGTTGAGTTCTACCAGTGAAGGCTGGGTCTAGGTCTCCTGAATCTGACTGGTACATTAAGAATGGCCTTGAAACTGCCTCAAGGTGTGCTTGTTGCATTGGAGTCATCATGGCAGTGTTTATTAATTATTTGCTCCTTGTTTCTTTGATAATGACTAGCTGGGTTTTTGTACTCTCTGCTTTTGTTGTTGCGGCAGTGTCTGAGTTTCACCATTGTGGTGCTCCCACAAATTACTTTGAAGAATTTGCACACCATCTGTGTGCAGTAATGAAGCTTTTAGCAGCTCCAGATTGTCATGCTCGTGGTGGGGAGCGCGGATGAAAGCCAGCCCAGTGAATTAAGGTCATGTCCCTGCTGGGGACAGAAAGCAAACTCGAGGTAAAACGATCTAGACAATCCCTTTGAGAGGCATCTGTTCCTGGTAGGACTTTGGCAGTAGTGGTTATGGCTGTTAATCTTCAGGCTTGCAGGCACTGGAAGGTAGGAGAAGAGACAGGGGGATTTGCTCCAGGTATCAATGGACATCTGCAGGAAAAGTACTTCATGGTTTTGACAGTCATAGGTGGATGGAAGGTATTGTTGAGTAGAAAAAATGTAAAGTGAGCCACACAGGTTAAAAAAAATCATGATACAAAGAAAAATAGACAATAGCTACTTTCCAGACAAGGTTTTTAAAAAGGGTAAATGCAACTACTGACTCTCTCAGATCCGTGGCAATCTCTCAGTGGAGAAGTATTTCATAATACCAAAATTTTAAGAACCTGACATTTACAATATTGAGGAGAAAAAAGCTTTTGGATATAGGTCTGTGTGGGAGGAACTAATGTGTCGAAAGGAAAAAAACCTGAGCTTTTGCACCACATAAATACACTATATTAAGAAAATTACAACATCAGAGGGACATCTTGTGGCACAAATAAAATAAAAAAATAACAATAATAAATGCAGGGGCAGGAGGAGTATCCTGGAATGTTACCCTGGGGTCATGATTTCTGGTAGAAATTCTGGCCTGGGAAGAGACTAGTCTGTTCCAGTTTTTCTTGCAGTAGGACTCTTCCTATCCACTTTCTCATCTTCCCACTTTTTTGTCTCCACGAGCGGAGGATTACAGTACACAGAAGATCTACCAAATATGCTCATCTGTCTTGGTGCAAATGATACTAGTTTTTAATGAAGAAGTGGGTTAAAATGTCACTACCATTATTTGACTGAATGTGTTGCTTCATCAATGGCACAAAATGTAGCAGTACTTTAGCTGTGGGTGGTTAACACTTGTTTTCCACTTGTGTCACAATCACATTTCCATATGTTTAGCTAAATTAAGTAGATTATATTTAATTTTCAGGAGTACAAAGGGCCACAATTGTGTGCAATCAGCTGAGGTTAAACCTGACATACATCTGTGAGTCACAGAATAGAAAGTATGACGTATTCTTGCATGTCTGAACCTCTAGATCCCTTGTTTGATTAGTTTTCATCACGTGGCTATAAAAGTTTAATTATCTTTTACGAGCAGTAGTTTTCCCTAGAGTTCTTGTAACTTTGAGTGATTTCTTGAATACCTGTTAATAGTCTTCGATGAGGTTGGGTTGTGTCACTGTACAGAGTGGGAGAATCTCTACAACATGGAAATCCTGTCGGTCTCTCGCGGCCCTCAGCCACCTGAACCACCCGTTCCCATGTCTTTTCAAAGTGGTTTTTCTCGGTTGGCTGGTTGTGCACTTGTCCAGAGCTGGGGTAGCAGGCAGGTATATCTCCAGCCCGCTTACCTTCCAGTTGCAATTTATGCCCTTTACTGGCCACTCGATTTGGTGCAGAGGATGCTTGAGAGAATTATCCCGTATTGCTGGATTGGTCCTGGGTGTTTTATGCAGGCAGGAATAAGTTGGGCTGAGCTTTGAGCAGAGTTACTACTCTCAGCATTGGAGAAACAAGGGAATGTCAGTTAAAGGGAAAAACCAGATCCTTCTCTTCTACAGAAGTACCCATCAGCTGCGTAGGAGCTGAACTTGTACTGTCCATACAAATCTGAACACTGAGGAGTGTTTTATTTGGTAGAGCAACTTTTGTTCTGAGATTTCAGCAACCAGATGTTGTTGTGGTCAGTCTCCCCATGTTTTTATATATCTGATATATATTTAAAGTTCAATGTATGTTGTTTTCTTAAGGATGTTTATAATGTGTCCTTTCGTGCCTAAGGATCCAGAAATACTGTTTGAATCAATCGGTATGTAAATCATTCTCTGCTTGGAAAGATAGGAGATAATTTCTCCAGCAGTAATTCAATCATAGCTTGGTTTTTTTTGTATAACCACAATACCCTTGCCTAAATTTAATTCAAAGTTTATGTTTCCTAGCTACAGTTCTAGTTCTTCAGCTGCTGTGAGTAGAAACTCCATAAATTGTAACCAAAATGAAAGAATAATAAAAGAGATCTTTTGGGCAGCAAAGATACAGCAGAAGCAGCAAGGTTTTGTTGTCAGGATTTTGCACAAGACTAACTAAAAATCTGCCAAGTCATGCTGTTGTCCAGCACAGATTTTTGACCAATGCAAGTGTATAATAAAATGGTTTTTTCTACTTACAGCTAGAATCCCAAGTGTTGCAGGGTGATTGCTTTGAGATCTATCCCTTTGGCCGCAATTTGTTTTCATTAGCTGTTCCAGAGAATGAAACGGTGAGGATAGGTGCACCGACACCTTGGGTGTGTGGTATCCGTTGGATTTGGTGTGTGGATTTAGCTCATAAGGATGCCAGCTGCACGCTTTCCTTTTTGACAAAAGAACTGTAATTGCTGAAGAGCCTCACTCCAGATCAGTTCAAAAGCCAGTTCCCCTAGCAATGGGCCTGTCCCAAGCAGTGGCAGTGGAGCAGTCTGGTATCCGGGTCAGAGAGTGAGCTTCCACCTACCACGGGAATGTGTTTTCCAGCACGTCAAGAGAGTAAAACGTTCTTGACAAACAAGATGCCAGTATCCTGTGATGACACCTTCGCCTTGTATGTGTCAAAGGTTTTTCTGGCTAACTACATGCGATGGTATTAGCTTTTGGTGTGGATACCAGTTGAAGGGCTGTGTTGTGAATCTCTCAGGTGTTTGGAACATCCCTGGGTTTTCTAGTTTGTCTAGTTGGGTGTCGGTTGTCTTGGGCACTGTCAGGGGTAGCAGTGCCTTTGTGTTCTGTGTATACCTATGCAGGAGGTGCTTTCCTGCCCGGAGCAACATCTGGATTAACGGTGGGACACGGTTCTCAGCTTGGCCCCTGCCTTCAGGTGTCTCCTCAGCAACTCAAACTACGCCTTTATTCCAGAACAAGCATTTCCTCAAAGGGGCGCGGGTGGAAAAGCCTTAAATTACAACTTAAGTGTTTGAATCCAGTCCTTGCTTGGACGGTTGTCACTCGCCGCGCAGAGAGGTGCTGGGAGGAGGAGCCGGGCTGCGTGGTGGGTGCACGGTAGGACCGGGGCGTGGGTGTCTGTCTGTCTGCAGGACCGGGCTGTGCAGGGAAGAGCCTGCCGCCGCCGTCACTGTGGAGCGGGGGACCTGCGTTTGCGCGGAGCCCGCGGGGTCGCGCCGGGTGAGGCACCTACCGCATCGGCCGCGGCTGAAACCGACCCGTCGTTTTGGGCGGAAACCCGCATTTCCGAGGCTGCGGCCGGCGCTGCCGGGCTCCCCCGCCCCAGCCCACCCCGCCCCAGCTACCGCCGGCAGGCCGGGCCGGACCCGGCGCTGGGGCGGGCCGAGAGAGCGGCCGGGGGGCTGCGGCCCCGCTCCCCGCCGGGTCCCCGTCGGCGCCGCGCCCTCCTCCGCGCTCCTGCCCGCCTCCCTCCCCTTCCTCCCCGCCGTCCCCTCCCCCCGGCTCCGCATCGCCGCGGCCGGAGCACACGCCGCCCGTGCCGGCTCCCGGCCGAGGATGCTCCCGGGCTTTTGTTCCCCTGCGGCAGGTAGGGCCGGGCCGGGGCGGTGGGGCAGGGCCGCGGCCGGGCCGGGCGGGGGGCGGCGGCGGCGGGGCCGGGGCGCGGGCCGGGAGAGGCGGCGAACAAAAGCGGCCGTGCAAAATGGAGCCAGGAGAGAAGGGCTGGACCCCCTCCCCGCCGCGCATCCCCCAGCTTGGATGGCCAACGGCAGGAATGTCGGGGAGGCGGCTCCGCCCGGCGAGCGAAGCCGCCCCGCGCTGCCCCCCGGCCGGAGCCCGGCGCCGCGGGCGTGGGGAAGGGACGGGAGAAGGAGGCGGCAGCGGGAGCCTGGCAGCGAGCGGGGGCAGGCGGCGGGGAAGCGGCTGTGGCAGGGCGCGGGGAAGGAGGGGTGGTGATGGAGGTGGCAGAGAGGCGGTTCTGTAAAACACTTTCCCCTTCTCTTCTGTCAGCCTTCTCGTCCTGACTCGGTGAAGGTTCCTTCTCCCTCTTCCCCCCAACCCTCATCCCCTCCTCGGCGAGGAAGCCCACCCAGGAGGGCTTTAATATCAGCCCTCTCCCGTGTGCGTGTGTGAAGTTGCTGACATGACTGCTGCTGGGTCCCGGTGCACCAGCGGCAGCGGAGAGCCAGATTCAAAGGGGGATTGTGCTGCAGACAATGCACAGCAGCAGCATCTGGAGCAGCCCTGGGGACTGGAGCTCCAGTTTTGACATTGCTACACACACAACACCAGCCGCAATGACAGCAGCTGCCTGGAGTGGCTGCAGGCAGCAGGCAGGAGCATGAAGTAGAGATCACTGCAGTGCTCAAGATGAACTCCTCTTTGGTTGGCAACCAGAGTGGCCGGCCGTTCTGTCTCCTGGCCATTAGCTATTTGGAGACCATCAATTTTTGCCTCCTGGAAGTGGTTATTATTGTGTTCCTCATGGTGCTGATTATTTCGGGCAACATTATTGTGATATTTGTCTTTCACTGTGCACCTCTGCTGAACCACCACACCACCAGCTATTTCATCCAGACTATGGCGTATGCTGACCTCCTGGTGGGCGTGAGCTGTCTGGTGCCTTCTTTGTCTCTGCTGCACTACCCTATTGTTTTGAGTGAGTCCTTGGTTTGCCAAATCTTTGGATATGTGGTGTCAGTGCTGAAGAGCGTCTCCATGGCGTCTTTGGCATGCATTAGTATTGATAGATACATTGCCATCACAAAGCCGCTGACCTACAACACGCTCGTTACCCCATGGAGACTTCGCATCTGCATACTGATCATCTGGCTGTACTCCTGCCTGGTTTTCTTACCCTCCTTCCGCTGGGGAAAGCCTGGATATCACGGGGATGTGTTTCAGTGGTGTGCCAATTCCTGGAACACCGATCCCTATTTCACCCTTTTCATTGTGGTGATGCTCTATGCCCCAGCCGCCTTCATCGTCTGCTTCACTTACTTCAACATCTTCCGCATCTGCCAGCAGCACACCAAGGAGATCAACGAGAGGCGAGTGCGCTTCAGCTCTCAGGATGGGGAGGCTGGGGAGGCGCAGCCCTGCCCGGACAAGCGCTATGCCATGGTTCTTTTCCGCATCACCAGTGTCTTCTACATTCTCTGGTTGCCCTACATAATCTATTTCCTGCTGGAGAGCTCCAATGTCTATAGTAACCGTGTTGCATCTTTCTTGACCACTTGGCTTGCCATTAGCAACAGTTTCTGCAACTGTGTCATTTACAGTCTCTCCAACAGTGTCTTTCAGAAGGGGCTTAAGCGTCTCTCGGGGGCTATTTGTGCCTCTTGTGCTAGACAGAGGGTAGCTAAGGACTCCTCTACCTCTAGGAGCAAAAGATCTTCCAATGGATGTCATGTCTAGACGCCTGTCAGCTGGACTGGGAAGTGCAGGGACAATTCTGTAAATTGCAAAATAAGTTAAATATGATTTTAAGATGTCCAGATTTGCAAAAAGGTTTCTGAGAAATGCTGCTGACAAAGAAGAATCAGGAGCACATATCATTGTGGTTTCACTTTAAAAAATGGTTGCTGTGGAGGAAGCTGGGGAGTTTCACCTCCATCTTCATTTTTAAGAATAAAGCTGTATCTTGACACTTACCTCTCCAGCTGGTGTGACTGAATGGAGTGGGTGTCTGAGAGCTCCGGCAAAATGTAGTCTTTCTTACAGCTTTACTGGGTTCTTTCGAGATTCGTGCTTCACATGTAAAGGATAGATCTGAAGTGGAAATGTCACAGTCTATGGTATATTACAGGGATTTTTTAATATATGCCAAAGTATATTGACACAATGTTCCTGCATCGTAACAGAAGGGGCCAAACAGTTTGTTTTTCTGTGCTACCTAGACAGGACTGTGAGAACAGTAGTGAACAATGTGAACATTTCAGCATGAACTTAGAGTCTGCTCGAGCCGTGAGTGCAGCCATGAGATCTGAACAGTCATGTGCTTAGCAGGACTGCTCTGGCTTCCATGCCCCGCTTCTCTGGTAGGACACATGTGCAGTCAGTGTGGCATCTGCGTTTTCCTGTGTTGTGAAGGAAGAAGAGTTGGATCAGGCCAAATTTAGCCGTTAAATAAAATGTGTTTTGATAAGCTAAGAGAAAATATATGTTGCTTTATGATACCAGAGTTGTGGCAGCCACTGTGGAGGATGATGCCAACATGTGAAAATTATTCTCAAACCAGTGGAGAAATGCCACGGTTTTGTATGTGGAAATTTTCTCAAGAACAACTTTAAAAATAACATGTCCCTTTTTTTTTAATCTAAATTCTTCTGATATTTTACATACTAGAACTTAAGGGGAAAGGAAGGAAAACAATTGTCTTCTAAACAGCTAAGGGAGCTATGTTGTAAATTTAACTATAGTATTTGAGTTATTCATAAGTGCACAGAGCTAAATCAGAGACATTTTTCTTTAGCCTTCATGGGATTAAAGATGGTTCGAATATAGCAGGAGCTAAATCCTGTTGGCAAACGCATATCTCACTGGTCAAAGTCAGTATCAGAGAAACAAAATCTCATTGACCACAGCTTTTTCGAGCCAGCTTAGATTAAATATTTTTGAGTACTGTAATGCTGTTAAGAAGGCAACATGACCCTCAAATTCATTTGTTTTTCCTAAAGAATATCCTTATCTTTTACTGATGCCATGCTGGACAATGAAAGTGAACCAAATATTCCTGTAATAATGGATTTCAATCTGCGTTGTCTTATCTCACCCTGTGCTGGGTGCGGGGGTTTCCCCCCACCACCCCTCTGGTCTGAGAGCAGGTTACGCGCCCGCCTGCAGTCGCTTCCAGGCGGTGCGTTGGCTGCTGGAGCCTGGGGAGTGCTGTGAGCTTGTGCATGATGGCTGGTGTGTGCTCTTAGCGGGAATGAAAACGTATTAGGGAAAAGTAATTCGATTTTTGTGGAATTGGGGTAATTCTCTTGGCCGAAGGGAAGACTCTGTATTTTTGTTAAATGGTTTCAGGCCTGCTGTTGTTAGAGATCAAGATCATCCTCTTTTTAGTGCTCTACTCTGACCCTGCTGGAAGCATACACGTACCTTCCTGTCTGGTCTGCTGTGAGCCCCAGCCTCTCACCTCCGTGCTGTGCCCTGGAGGGTACCAGTTCGTGTCTCTGTCTGTCACACACAGCGATTGCCACAGACAGTCCTGCTCGCTGCCCATCCACGTGTACTCCTGTACACTCTTGTGAGGCTACCATGAGAAACGGTGAAGAAGAGAGCGAGCAGCAGGATGAAGCTCTCTTGGCATGGCTTGTGCTTGTCAGCACTCGTTGCTGATAGACGTGAGTTCTTCTTAGAGAGATGCGCGTGTTCCTGTTCCTGGGCAGGGTGGGGAACAGCCCCCTGCTATTGCTGCCCGGGTTGGGTTTGAGAGCCCTGTTACAAAGTGCATTTAAGTCACTCCTTGGTCTGCTTTCAGTGTATTTCATCCACAGCCCAAACCTCTCAAGATAAGTTTCCTCCTTTGTTCATCTGAAATTCTAGGACAAAGGTTGTCTAAACCCTGATGCCTTCACAACGACGCTTCTTACCTTTTGTAGTAGGACAGCGTCTGTGATCCCTGCTCGGACACGACGGAGGTGCTTTGCTCTGCAGAGCTCTTGCAGTCTGGATTTTGGGTAGAGACAGACAGTCGTGGGGGAGCGGAGTGGAAGGGTGTAGTAAGTCATTTCTAAATGGTAGAATAAGCTCACAGCACATCAGCTGGCTAAGGGTTCTCAAGTGCTTTGTAGGTCTTCTGGCAAAGGTGGGCTTTGGGGAGCAATTTAAGGGCTTTAGTTGCTAATATCAAAGTGTATGTGTGTGGTATTTTTGGAACAGCCTCTCAGGTAAACTCCTAGTAGCTTTCCTCTAACTTTTCACCTTATCTGACATTTCCGAGTCTCTGAAGTGATACAATCTACTGTTGAAATAGCATTTGATTAAATTTAATAGAAGAAAAGATTCTGCTAGGGCCTAAAACCGGCAGTTTCAGCTTTAAGCGGAAGCTGGAGAGCAAAGATTGTTGCTTTTATTTTTCATGGCATGAGTAGACGTTTAAATAGGAGCATTGCACGCTAGTTTTTGAGAACATGGGCAATTTTAAGAAGTGGTCAGGAGTCTAAATCACGGCATAGAGATTAACTTGAGAAGGAGCAGTTGCTCCTTCAGCTCTAAGCCTAGAATTGTACTTAAGTGTAGTGGTTGTTACAGATGCAGACGCAAGCGTGCAGCTGCTGTTGCCTTGCAGCTAAGGGTCAGTTGTACCATTCCTGACAGCCAGGCTTTTGTTCGCTCGCCTCACTCGTCTCAAAGTCTTCACCAGCTCAGATGATTTCCTCGAGAGGTGGAAATCTCAACCTGAAAGTCTCCAGGGGCTGAGGATGGAGAGGAGTTGCAGCCAGTTGATGCATTCAAGTTTCCTCCAGTGTTTGTACGCTCTTAAATGTTGCCTCAGTAGCTTAGTTTTAATGTAAAATGTTTCTATTTTTGTCTGTGTTAATTTATTGATTTTTTTTTTTAAATTTAAGTTACTTTTTTCCTCTAAGCTAATTTAATGTTGATCTGGGTTTGTAAGTGATTAGATGTTATAAATATACATAACATTGGAGTCTGTTGTCTTCAGTGAAATTGCACTGAATCTTGTTTTCTGTGCCAGCTGTGGAAGGAATAATTGTGAACTCTATCACCTTGTTTGCTGAGCAGTCCATTTAACATCCTTCCTAGTTAACCTGAGCCACAGCAGTCCTTTTCATCGCAGTCTGCACTATGAATTGTCAGGCAGCAAACTTTGCAGTTGGATCCCTTTTGTCGTTGTACATATGAAACTAATCCCTTCTTGGCTATATTTGTATCCGAGTGTGCCTGGTGCTTTCGAAATTGCTGTCAAGAGCATTGCACAGATAAATGCCACACTGGGGAGAACACTGAAATCAAATTACATCTTCACAAACATTGTGTTGTGATAGGATTAAGTGAACTAATTTGGAAGTTCCATTTCAGACTATAAATTATTTTTTTTTATTAGTGTTATCTGCCTCACTTTCAAATTAAGCTGCTAGAAGGTTGAGTTTGCAGGATGCAGTTCAGTGGCATTTTTTTAGTACCACAGGAAGGATTTCTATAGGCACGTCTCAGAAGATCATAATTTGCTTCATCTAGAACTCTTAGTTGGTTGGTTTGTTTTTTAAAGTTTACTGGAAGCTTAGGTTGTGATTATATTGTTATTTGCCAAATAGACTGGGAGAAAATCTGTGAAATATATTTTTTTTAATAATCTCCAATCAAGTGACAGTGTTTTGTAACTCAGCAGATATCGTTAGTATGAACCAAGAGTTTTGCTGTTACTGACTGTTTTTTTAATTCCATGTTACTAGGTTCTACAGCCTTTATTTGCTGTTAGGGGTTTCATACTTGTTTTTAAGCTTCTTACCATTCAGAAGTTTGTTTCTACTAGTTGGAATTCTGACATGGCTCAGTGTCAGAGAGCCAAGGGGTAATCTTTAATATTTGTCACAGATCTTTGACAAAGAAAGTGGGACAAAGTACCGAGGCCCAGAGACTCACAAGAGGAGCATGAAGTTGCGCCAAGAGTCTTTCTTACAGCAGACTCAAATGAGAATTTCCAAATTTCAGTCCCGCGCTGCATCTCTGTGGCATTGCTCCTTTCGCACTGATGTAAAGGTTTTACCTGTTAGAAGTCCTAAATTTCAGCAGTTTCCCTGTTTGAAAAAGACACTTCCAAGGCCTGTATGTGATGTGAGATGGAAACATTCAGTATGCAAATTCAATAAGCAGGTTTTTCGATACTTATTGCCAAGTGCTGTGATGGTAATAGATGTACTGAACCTTCACGAGTCAGGAAGTCTGAAACATTTCACTCTGATCTTATTCCACGTCAGAGCTGGACGTTGACGCAACTTCTAATTCAGGTCGGTGCTTTAAAAAACGTATTTTTTAGGAACTAAGATCTGAGCGTAGGAGTCTACTATTATACATTACAAAGAAAGGGCCATTTAAAATTTCTCCAATTACTTGATTCATCTATTGTAGGTAATTTTAATTTAATAAGAGGAGGTGGAGGTTTTGGAGGGCTTTTGTTGTTTTAACACATTTTTGGTTCCAAGTACTTGAAGCACCCACTAAAGCATTTGCCTGACCTGGGTCTTGTTTTGTTGTTTAGTTGAAAAACCTTTTTCTTCCTTTCTGTGGCTTTGCAGAATACTGCACATCCTTTCTGTAGTGTCCTTCAAGATAAACTTGGATTTACCTCACTACCAACTCTATCTGAAGCTGGCAAGGCACGTATTTGTGACTGATGTTGTGCCGAGATCCCAGAGGTGAAAAGGCCTCCACAGTTTTTATACTTAGATGGGAGAAGAGTAGCTGTCTTCCCTGACACAACTTAAAGGAATGTTTGACTATCTAAATGCTGGCTTTGTTCTGTTGAGGCTTCTAGGAGGGGAGAGGCTCAGGTATAACAGCGGCAGAGAAATGCCCAAGTGGAGTCCGTTTGTTCTGGTGAAGCTCTGCTTCCTGCCTGCTGTCTCCGCCGGCCTGTTCCGCTGTTTGCTGCTCTTCTCTTTCCATTCCTGTTGCTGAAATTCAGAGCTCTAGAGAGCATGGTTAATGTAGGGCTTTTTCTATTCTTTATACTGTGAATACTGTTGTCTGTACGTGGCTGCAGTCTCAGATCAGTGTATTAGATCTGTTAGTCACTTTGGGACCTCTGAGGCTTCGTAGTCATGTGCGCTTGAAATACACGTGGTGAGGTCAGGTTAGACCTTGGGCTAAGCTGCAGCTGGTCAGACCGCTGGGCTATGGGTTTTTCCAGGCTGTCTCCACCAAAGGGAACAGCCCCTCCTTTAGCACGATGGGAGCATCCGCCCTCCTGTTTCGCACTCCAAGAGAAGTGTTCTCCTGACTTCGAGAGGCCGACGTCTTAAAGCTCCTCAGTTGTTTCCCTTGCTGCCTGGACATTGCGGAGGTACCACTTCGGAAGACGTTTTCTGCAGATGAGCAGAGGCAGGCAATTTAATAGTAAAATTCTGTCGGTACAATGTTTTTGAAAGAGGATAGGTCTTTGAAATTAAAATCTCATATGTGTAGAACCAGATGCAGTTGTCTTTAGAGAAAGAAACTGAAAGTTGTGGCCAGTGGAAACAAAGGAAGCCGGCTGGAGAGCCTTGCCTGCGCTGATGGGAGGATGTGAATTGCAGGTCTGTCAAAACAATGGAGTATTTCAGTTAGGTCATATTCTTTCCAATACATTTTTATAAAAGATGGGGTTTAACCTTCTTGCTTTTGCTTTGCTGCACTATATCCTGATCGGGGTTATTCACAGCCTCTGGTGTACTTGAGCGGTCTGCCCAGTCAAAGGTGATTCTCTAGACAGTGAATTTGTGATTACTTAAATTGAGAAACAGAAGTTGTTAAAGTCATCTTTGTTCTGAAGAGGTTGGGAGGACATGTTGCCATCACCGAGCTGATCCACAGAGGTGCAGGCTCTGCTTGCGGGGGGAGACCAGGCGGCCAAGTCACCGTGGGACTGTCACCTGGACGTGGGTTGATAACCAGTAGCTTTATTTACTAAGAAGTTTTCAGAAGAGCTGAGCGGATGCATGTTGCATTAGGTGATATTTAGAATCTGGGTTTAGGTAGACAAACACATTTTGAAGTCAGCAAGCGCTGCTCTCGCAGAGGAGTGCTGCACCTGGGCGCTTCCTTTGTAGGAGAGCGCTGAGATCCAGCCCGAGGGCACCCTTGGGTGGGAAGGAAGAAAGGGAGTCCGAACTTTTTGTTCCGACTTCTTTCTTTTTATGAGTTTCTAAGACGAGGATAGCAATTTTGTAATTCCAAGCTTTGGCTTCTCTCCAGTGGTCATGATTTGGAGATCCTCTAATTAAAAAGTTAAATTCAAGTAACTCCTTGTAAAGATGAACTCGAGTCTTGCTGTGCATATGCGAGTCATTCTGCAGTGTCCCAGAGACCACGTGACACAAGCGACCAGATGCTTAATAAACCAAGTCATTATTTTTATGGTAAATTGGAAAAAGTTCTTCTGGGATTTCAACTGTAAATGAATCCTTGAAAAATCAAAAATTAGATTAGTAAAGGATGACATTTTAATATGCTGGCAGGAATATAGAGGGATTTGTCAGGGGAAGCAAAACCAGACTTTGCACTAAAGTGGCTTAGATATATTTATAGTGCTAGTGAATTGTGTGTGTGTGAAATCTTTGGACTATTTTAGTATAATGTAAGGCTTTGAGCTTTAGCTAACTCAAGTTGCTCGTTTTATGAAGTTACATTAGTACCACACTGTGAAGTATTTTTAAATATTAGCATTACTAAGTATTAAAAATATTTCATAAAAACATTTTTTATAAACATTTTCTGTAGATGCTGTCAAAGGAATTGATGTTTAGTGTACAAAGAAGTAAAACCCCGAGGGCTGTATGGTACCTGTATGTTTCTGATCACCTCGGTTTTTGGGGGGTTAGGTATTTCTTGAGGTTGAATTGTTGTCATTAAAACCTACTAAAAATAATGGTGCAGTTAATCCTTTCAGGTAGCAGGCAGCAGCATTACCTCCAGCCACGCTTTGGAACTGTCTGAAAGGATTCGCAATCGTGTATATTGTCTTCACAGACTTCTTCAGAAGTGCTGTACAGCACAGGGTTCCGCAGGTTCCTGCGCTGATCCATTTCTCCCCGTAGGTAACCTTTGAAATCTAGTCTCTGGTGTAATTCTAGCATGTGAGCACTGATTCATTTTTGTAGTCCTCTAATGAATGCAACGGGATGGAAACGAGTTTGCAATTGCTAATAATGAGCTTTTTTACTGTTCTTAATACTCGTGGGTATGTCTTTTCTTCAGGGATTTCAAAACTGTATTAGTACCTTTTTTAATTGTTTTTTTCCACGTGCTGTTTACAGTTAGACCGCAGGCATGGCAGGCTGTGTGTGCATGTGCTTTGAGGTTGCTGTGCTGAAGGCAATACAGCAGAGCGTCCTTTAAAGGACACTCGCTTTTCCTTGTGTCCCACCTGGCTCCTTGCGCCTTCGCCGTGACTGGGACAGCAGAAGCCGCTGGTGCGATTATGTCAGTGTGTTCTGTGGAGGTTGGACATTTGTCAGACATTTTTTGGACACGACAGAGGGTCGTTGCGAGGAGTTTAGTTTGGGAGACAGTCCTGCTCCTTACACAAGTAGTTTTTTCTGAGTGCCAGTGAAAAGGCCAAGAGTAGACAAAGTCACAGGTAAGGGAGAGTGTGTGTGTGTGTGTGTGTGTGTGTAAGAACTTTGTGCACCTTTTAATGCTGGAAATTGTTTCGTATTAAAAGATGAGAAAGATGCGTGAGTGTGAAACCTCTGCTATGAAGAGCTACAGAAAAAGATCCACTAAAGCAGATTAGAAAAGCAAACAGGTAAATTAGAGCCAGTTAGACCCTTAACGCCGTGTTGGATTCGAACACCGTGGGGAGTCTTGGGCTGTCGGTCAGGGCTCCTTGCTGGTCCTCGCCCTGCCCGGGTTTGCTCTGAAGGGAAAGGGGAGATGGGGAAGCTGGGGGTGTTGACAGGCAGGGCAGCTGAGGAGGAGGAAGAGTTACTGTTGAGGCTCCAGAATGACCTATTTTGTGCCAACTCAGAATTGTTGTTAAAATACAGGGGAGAGAGGTACTGCTACCCCATGGTTTTAATAGACATTTCTGTAGCTGATCTTTCAACTAAGACTAATAATAAGAAAAACTACACTTGAGCCAAAAATGACAAATGTTACTGATTTAAAATAATACTTGCATATTTTTAAATATTAAATGGAACTAGATAAATTGGAAGCATGTAAATATCTGAGTCTAAATCTTTACATAATTATTTCCAAGAGGTGATTTTGCTATGAGCTGTTAAAACTCAAAGAAATGTGTGATTCCCTTTGAGCTGCTCTGTACCCCAGCTGTGTCTTACATCTTTTGGCTTGTTTCCTTTCTGCTGTAGATGTACATACGTAGATACATGTGTGTACTGTGTGCCTGTATGGTTACTGCCCTGTTAAACTGGTTGTTTTAAAATACCGATACATGTATTTTCTGTGTATATTCTAAACAATCAGTTTAACGGGGCAGTAGCTCTGCAGTCACATGGTTTAGGGCTTTGTACAGTATGTAATTTTAAGAATGTCAATGTGGTTCTTAGCGAATTTTATAAACACTTTTCTGAATCTGTTATCAGCACTTCCCATCCTGAGAGAAACTGCACATTTTTCAGTGATTGTTCCACTGGTTGCATTTTTGTCTGCCGTTTGTTCTGGATTGATGTTATCTTGATACTACTAAAATTTCAAGGGCTGTTGACGCATTTCACATAGCCTGGGATTGCCTGTTCTCCAAATATATGGATCATGCATCAACAGTACGAAGTAGCCTTACTGTATCGCCTAAAAGCCCAGCTAATTTATTTAATGCTCTCTCTTTGAAGAGAGGTCTCTGGAAGGGCAGCGTGCTTTAGGATGCTCCTTCTCTGTAAAGGGAAACTCGGAACTGAATAGCAGTACTTGTTGATCAGTGATATTATTGTAGCCAAAGGATGCATGGGTGGATTAATAGGAAGTTTTTGCTTCAAGTTTCTCGATGAAACGTTGTCTTCTACAGAGCTGTGTGAAGAGTGTAGTTTTTTATTCTGAAATGCACTTGTACACTTTATTTGAAAGGTCTGAATGGATCATAAATGCATTTAAAAAATAAATGATACGTCACATGTTTTCATGTCTTGTCTCTGATAAAGGTGTGTTCGTTTGGGAGTGGGTGGGATTTTTTCCTCTTATCTTGAGCGCTTTAAGTAGTCTGGCTCACACACAATTGCCGAGAGCAGGAGAAGCTTCCAGCGTGCGATTTGTGTTTATGCTTTATCCATACATGATGTAGGGCACTGTAGGCAAACTCCTCGCTATAATTTTCCTGTGGGAAACTTGAGCCCTAAAAGGAAACGAACACAGCGAAAGGGCTGGATTTCACAAGGGATTCACTTTTATTTTTAGAATTGCACTATATTGCCATATTTGGACTGAAAGTATGCTGTATCAATGCACTATTGTATCAAACTGCAGCTGACTAAGTGTTCCGAATTGGTCTAAATTATTCAGGTTTTTTCCACAAATACTACTTATTTGTCGGTGTTCTTGGTACGTGCTAACTCCAAGTAATACATTCTGTGAGAAGTTAGCAAGTACATTGCTTTGAAAGAGGGGTTTGTGATACTTCCTTAAGGTCCCGGTAACAGGTGTAATTTTTACCAAACCTTCTCACAGTGCTTTGGTCGAAGACAAATGCAGGAAACGGACTCTGTGTAAAAGTCAGTGTCAATATTGCTTATTGAAAGTACCCTGGGGAATGCCGCCAGCCTGCAGAATAGACCTGGTGACACAGTATCCTGTAACACTGACAGTAGCTATCGGTAGACTTTTAATATTTGTGGATGTACTTAAAATGTAGAGACGCGCTCAAAATAACTAATCCCCATTGTGGAATATTACCCTTTTTGCTGCCCATGAAAGCTGTGGAGAGTTTTGGCTTTTTCTGCTTGTTGCTACTGCTGAAAGCTGTCTGTCAGCTGGCTTGGAGCTCTCTTGACGGGCTTGTCCACGCCTTGTACAGAGATGCCTTGCAGCAACGTGCCACGTGGTGATCTGCCCCTGGGCAGAGCCGGTAAAATCCACTGATCGATTGAGTCTCTAGACCCTTCTCTCCATAATCTCTGACCGTGTAACAAAATCCTTGCAAAGTCAGTGGGACCTTCCCAGGAAAAAATGGCAACGTGAAAACGGATCCCATAGGGGCAAGAGTGAGAATGAAGCAGAGTTTGGTTTTTGTGGTGGATTGTCGGATAACTCACCCCAGTGAGCAAACTTCCGTATTTTGAATCATTCTGGGGATGGTGGCAGGGGGGAATCAAAAGTTTGGACCTTAGCATTTTTCCATTTACATGTTGTTTTTGAAGTCAACCTGTGTCTAGGTAAAGGCTTTACCGTTTATGACCCTATCAGATTTTTCCAGTAGCTTGGTGCGACAGGTGTTGATCTTTGGGTGGCAAGACATTTCCAGCAGGCGACTCTCTCTGATTCTCTGGAGATTCCTTATTTCAGGGTTTTTTTCATCACAGATCTTGTCCCTTTAGCAATTCTTTGCTGCTGCTTCTTCATCCTGTTGGGTTTATGTAGGGAATTAGGAGGAATAAACCTGAGCTGCTGAAAACTGTAAGTAGATCAGTCCCATGAAGATGTACTAGGAGCTCCAGCTCTTCCCTGTCTTTTAATTGTCTTAAGCTACAGAAAAAGCTTCTAAAGTAACTCAGTCTCAGTCTGAAGACGTTGATCGAGGTTGTAACTGCATGATATGGTCTGCAGATCCTGGGACGGTTCCTGGAAGATCACAAAAAACCAAGGAAAATGTCTTTTACGTGTGTCCAGTTCAGGAGATGGGAACCAACATGCTCTTACTTACAGGCTGATACAGCAGATGAGCTTTTATCTGCTGGACTGGGTCCTGGTTTCCATAATTACTCACGTAGTTTCTTTTTAAATAAACTGGAAAGGAAGGTTTCAGTGTAAGTCCCCTAATATTTTAAAGTGAATAAAAGAGGGGGTGGAAGGGTATGTTCTTAGTCTGAGCATCTACATTTTCCTGCTTTCCTTTGGAGCAGTGAACTGTTGTGAGAGTTTTAATCTTCACTACACTTGCCTCAGTTCTCATGGCTGTTTTCCATTCTGTTTTCTTTATTACTTTCTTTTTCTTCCTGTCATTCTTAGCTTTCTATTTTTCAATCCCAGTTTGTGAAGGGTGTGGGTTCAGAAGAGTTTCCTTCAGTTCCCAGTCCCCTGAAAGCATGAGAAATTGCCCATTGAGCCAATTCTCACAGCAAGGTATAAAAATAGGAGTAAAGAAAAGGTTACACAATACTTGGATTGCAGCAGTTTGTACTAATGGGGAGCTTTCAAAGCCATGGTTTGAGAAACATTTTTTAAACCTTATCATTTCCGTTAATTTTTCTTTCCCCAAGCTATGCTTCAGCTGCAGGAACTAACGTTGGAGATTACTGGAAGAATTGTGCTGAAACACGGGAGTCAAGTGCTGAACAAGTCACGCAAAGCCACAGAGAGCACTAATTAGTTCTCTTTAGCTGTAATGAGTGATTTGTTTGAGAAGCCTATTCTAAGAGTTTCCAACCAGATGCTTTGGTCTCTGCTGTTAATTAAGTGAATTAAAAGGCAAGTGGATGTAGGATTATTTTGCCATTGCAGAGCACAGGTAATGCTTAGGAAACCCACTCGTTCGTACCGCTGATTGCTGTTAGCAGTGAGCGGTTCCTGTGCTCCTGCAGAGCAGAGAACTTCGCTGTAATTCAGTCTTGCAAATGCTTAAGAAACTGGAAGTTATCGCTAAGGCTGTACTCACGTGCTTCAGAGTTTTCAGAATGGTTTCTGAGCGTTTCTCTACTTGCCAGACCAGCTGAGGCTGACAGCCAGCCATTACTGTATTGTCTTTATTGACTTAAAAGGCTTATATTTAGCATTGGATTTTGTTTGTTTCTGATTTCCTTATGAGACGGCATGTTAATTATTATCAAATCGAAATGCTGAACAGTACTTCTGGTATAATTTCCAAAACAATGCAGTAACTTGAGTCTAATAGCGGTGTAATGCTTCCCTAATGAAATGTCTGTGTTAAGCCACAGAGAGGAGCATTAACCTTGGACTAAAATCAGAAAAGAAAATCAAGCACATGGTGGTAATTTTGCTATTGTTGTTTGCAAAATCATTTTGTGAAGAAAAAGATCAAATAAAAGCTGTATTTAATGATCTTCACCCTGTTTACATCATGTTCTTTTTTACTATCTACTTTACTTCTAACCTGTTTCCGTTCGTCCAGTGGAAATATGGGTTATTTGGATATAGTAAAACTTCTTTTAAAAAATCTCTTCAGTTTTGCCACCCCAGAGCATCTTGTGTGTTCGCAGTTGTGTGCTACTTGTTACCGTTCAGCTTTCCAGCTGCCTAAGGCGTCTTAAACCCCCTGTATCGGAGCAGTGCAGAGATCAAAGTTCCCCCTTCCCCACGCTGGAATGCCCAGCTCACAGGCAGTGTCCCTGCACCATGCAGTGCTTTGCTCGACGGTACTGGCTTTCTGGGGCTCGTACACAGGTTTCTATTTCTCTGTTGTCCAGCTCTGTGGCAGGGATGAGGAGTGGTTTCTCTGGGTGAACCGAAGGGACAGCAGCCCACAGCTGCTCCCCACTGCCCGCTGCTCTGTGCGGTGAGGAGGTAAAAGAAGTGCGACCGGGCAGTATTTGTGTTCAGAAGTGGCCAAGGGAAGGCGCCATCCGCATTGCGATGTCCTGGAACACGTTTGTGCGTGTGCTTTTCCTGCCACTCGCTGACCGTTCCCAGATGTGCTTAGGTAACCGAATCTATCAAGATTGTGATCTGGAGCTGCCAGCCTGCAGGCAGCCTGTTCTGGTTGAGTAGACTGGTTTTGTTTAATGTAGATCAGTGCACAGAAAACGCCAATCTCCTACCACTCATCCAGCATACTGTAATTTATATTCTTTTGATGGGTTTTAATTTGCATATTTTTATTTTCTAATAGGAGTCTCCGCAAGACAGCGCTATCACCCGAGACATCAATCGAACGTTCCCTGCTCATGATTATTTTAAAGATACTGGGGGAGATGGCCAGGACTCCCTGTACAAAATATGCAAGGTATTCTTTAAATTCTTCTTGACTGGTTTTGGTTACTTAGGAAGAAGAAATTAGCAAATCCAGAGAGCTTGCTGTTATATTCAGTTACCTCAGCGAGAATGTTTTAAGCTTCCAGCCCTCCTCCTTCTGTGTTCCTGGTGTTCCTCCTCTTCCTAATGTCCCTGTAGCACCTATTTAGAGGTAAAAACACTCAGATGAGTGGTTTAATAGGCTGCAGTGGTGGTGGTGCATCCCTGTAACCAGCCACCGTCACTGTCCATCAGTTCGATTTTCATACAGGTTATCCCTCCATTGGAATGGCAACTGATGCACCCCGGGAAGATCCTACGGCGCTGTGTTCACTGCAGTGTTTTGTTTTCTTTGTGTTTGTAGCACTGCTGTAAAGTCTGAATTCTCTTTTTAGGCCTACTCTGTCTATGACGAAGAGATTGGCTACTGTCAAGGCCAATCCTTTCTTGCTGCTGTGCTGCTGCTACATGTAAGTGGTGGATTTTTTCCCCATTTTTTTTTTAAGCTTAAGAATAAATACTGCTCTGCTTTCCCGGAACAAATGTTGGGAACTCCTGAACTGGTAGGGTTGCAGGCCACTTATCTGCTTATATGTTGGCCAATAATAATGTGATTTTAGACAGAGAAGAGTACATTGTTTAACACTGACGGTGGGATTCGTAGTGGCTGTTGTCTCCAGGCAGCGTTCATCAAACTGTGTTTGTTTCAAGACCCTTCTATTCGAAACTCTGCAGGCTTGTCCTCGTGGTCTCCAGTAGGCATGGAGTTTGGGTATAAGGGAACACTGTAAATGTTCCTGTTAAAGGGTTTCAAGGTCAGATTTAAGCTGTTTAGAAGACGTTTCTACTGGAATCAGTCAGAGATATGGATGGTCATTGTCGGGTGTCTTGTGTACACAGAAGCGTGTGTGACATTGATGGGATGTCAGTGTGTTAGGTGTTGGTGCTTTGAACAGGGTGATGCTGCCTGGGTGGGCTGTTGTTGGCCTCCGTGCTTCGTGGTATGAGAGGTTAGTGAAGGATACAAAAATTTTGATTTTTTTTTTTTTTTTTTTAAAAAGATACTGAATTGTGTTTTTTTTAAAAGTAATTGTTATTGTTAGAATTGATCTCATCAGAGTAATATCCTTTAATTGGTTGCGTATTCCAGACCTAGAGAGATTTATGGATACTGTACATCAGAAGCAAAAGTTGTAGATTCACTCACGTTTGGGAAATACGAGAGGATTAGAACTCTGTACAAATATTTCTAGACTGTTCTTTCTTGAAGTAACATCTGCTTTTTATTAGTGTTTCTACTGCAAGTATGAGTAGCTGAAACGGAACAGAGTTCCTCAGCCCAGTAGTGTTTGGAGACTTCTTTTTGCCAGCTGGTTTTTGGTGAGTGTTGCTGCTATAGAGACCTAGGGATGCAGACTTCTCCGCAGCTCTCAGTGGAAGAGGAAGTTTGGTCTTCAGTGGAGGATTTTTCCATCACATTGTGAAGTCAGTGGAGGATATAAAAGAGGTTATTAAACTCCATTCTTTGGAAACAAAAGCCAAATGATTAAAGTAACAACCCTTTAGTTCTTTGTAATGGTAATCTGAAATATTTACTTGATGAGCGATTAGTTCTTTATTGCTACCCTGAATCAGATCAAGAAGGGTGGTATTTTCTGATAGCACTGAACACTTTTACTGAAACACATGTGCTTTCTTTCAGCTTTTTCCTTGTCATAAGTCCGTTTTTAAAATATCCATTGCATCAGAGAGACTCGCTGTTGAATGAAGCATGGGTTATTCTAGAGTGCTTTTAACAGTAGCTGTTGCTTCTGGGAATAACGTATGCATTTAAAAAGGCTAAATTTCAAATAAGTTTCCTTTTATTTGATTCCCTTTGAAGTCAGCCTTTGGAGTGTGGCTGCTAGGGAAAATAAATATTAAAAGGAAATATTGCAGAGAAGGGAATTAAGTTTCTGCGAGTCCTTAACTACCAGTTTGGAACGTCTCAGCCAAGTTTTCAGTTTTAACAAACTCCATCTGCAGATTAATAATAGAATACTTGAGATGGATGTTCTGTCCTTTACAGGAATAACTGAGTGACCTGAAGTCAGACTTTACTGTGGAAATGTGAAAACTGAATTTTGATGTTAGGGAAAAATGTCTAAACACTGATGAGCTTTGAGTGTTTCTTCAGGTTTTGGCAGAAAAGGGATATCAAACTTCGCCAAACCAATGCTGAGGTGTGATATGTGGAACTTCTGTTAGCAGCTACTGGTCACTCTTGTTCCTACCATCAAATAATTAAACATCAAAAGTAATAATGCCATTTTAAAAGGTAAATGTATACCTCCTCTAGTAATACTGTTTCTGTTGTAGTTATATCAGCCACAAAGGGTTAGGCCATTCACGATATCTAAGTTTCTGATTCTGACGTGATTTGGAACAAAGACACGAAGAAACTGCTTTGGTCTTGATGTCTGAAAGAGGCATCATTTGTTGAGTGACTGAGGGGTGGTTTATTTCACAGGATTAAATGCCATTTTCAACATGAAAGCTCACTTTGTGTGTTAATATTCCTGTTTACTTTTAAACTGGATGCTCTGTGATAAATACACTTTCCTCTTTCACAGATGCCTGAGGAGCAAGCTTTCAGTGTTCTGGTCAAAATCATGTTCGATTATGGACTCAGGGAACTTTTCAAACAAAACTTCGAAGATTTGCACTGCAAGTTCTATCAGCTGGAGCGCCTCATGCAGGTTGGCATTCAGACTTGGGTGGAGTGAGTGGGTCAGAGCCTGCAATTCCAAACCAGCCATTTATCTTATATGGGAACAGGGTCTGCGGCCTCTGGCAGAGCAGTGACTGCGGAGCTCACTGCAGGCACACGGCAGAGTGGCTTTGCAGTGTCAGCACAGCCACTGGCTGGGTGTCCTGCTGAGGTGGGAGCTCGGAGGTTGGACTCATGGTGCTTGTGATACAGAGTCTTTCTGAGCATCCAACCCGGGGCAAGCCTTCAGCATCCTTAGAAGGTCCTTTAGCCGGTCTGGCAGCTGGCTGTCAGGCATGGGGGATTGCAGACGCCTGCCCAGCTGCACCGAGTGACGCTCTACCCTCCTTACTTCTGTTACTTTGGGATTTCAGCTACAGTTCCAAAATTGTATAATTTAACGTTCAGTATTTGTGTATTTTTTCTTTTTAGGAATACATTCCTGACCTGTATAACCACTTTCTGGACATTAGCCTTGAAGCGCACATGTATGCTTCCCAGTGGTTCCTTACCCTGTTCACAGCAAAGTTCCCTCTCTACATGGTCTTCCATATTATTGACTTGCTTTTATGTGAGGTATGTTATAACTGGAGACTCTGCTGCTAGTAACTTTTGACAGTTTCTCACTATCTTGATTCATGTCCTTGTAACTATCTGTTCTTTCAGAGCTAGGCATGCGATAATTATTTTTATGTAGAAGTGTTAGGCAGTGAAAAAGAGTTCTCAGCATTTTAAAGATATAAATTACAAGTCAATATCTGTATAAAAGACTATAATCTCCTGGTTTTTGTAACACCATTGAATCTGTGAGATTCTGTGCAGTGCTGGTGGAATGAGAGGTAATTTTCAAATGTGGATTCCTCTGTTTTCTCACTCACTGATTAACGTTATGCATCCATTCTGCACTGGATCTGCAGTTGTTCCTGTGAAGTGGCAGTTTGTCTGCATTTCTTTACTGAAGGGTTTCAGCATTCATAAATCCCCTGGTCAATGTTTTTACCCTTTCTCTGTATCTGTCTGCTGGCTTTGTTCATGTGCCAGTGGAACAGAAAGCAACAGATGGTACTGAGAAAATCAGTTCTATTTGTTTAGAAACACATTTTCAAATCATAAACAGTAAACTTGTTTGTAGGGAAGTTTTCACGTTTTTTTTATCATTTTAAAGTAATAGTGAAAAAGTTATTTAGTGGAAAAAAGACAGAATCTTGAAATAAGATGAGCAATGTGTCTTGATATCAGGGGTACCCCTTAAGAAGGTTTGCTACTAATGACTACAGGAGCTGTTTGCATTTAATTGGACAATGTAAATAAATCACTAACAAGTAGTGGCAAAATAGATGATGTGGGATTCTGTCCTAAAATAAGTCACTGTCTTTTTCATTACACAGATTATCCCGGTTTTTTAATACCAGAACTCAATATATTGATGTCTGTATTGCTGCGTTTGAATCCAGTGTTTTCAGAAGTTGCTATATGAAAACTGAATTATCTTGAGCTGACCAACTAGTCACTAAAAAATAAAGTACGCAGCAGTGCCTTCATCACTGCAGAGTTTCAGACTCCTAAGAAGATTGTGAAACCTGTGCTGAAACATTGCTTTGCTGTCTGTGATGGCAGGAAAGATACTTCCCTAATTGTTTGCAAAGTCATTCTCTGGGTCTTTGATTTATTATAGCACTTGGTTACACTCGTATCCTGGTTCTCCTTTTCACAGAAACTAGAGAGAACAACAAAAACCACCAAATAAATTAATATCCAGGCTTGTAAATACTGAGAAGTTAATTAATTTTGTCATTATTTTTCTCTCCAGGGAATAAGCGTTATCTTTAACGTTGCACTGGGATTATTAAAAGTGAGTATACAATGTTACGTTGGGTTTTATGCACCATATACAGAATTAAGATGCCTGTTACAGAAATATTAGGCTTTTTTTTGAAAAGCTACCAACTTCCTGTTTTATATATGCTGCTGTGTGGCATGCCCTGTACACCACGGCGCTTTTGGGGTGGCCTGGCGAGGAAATAGAAGGTTGCAGAAATAGAAGCAACACTATTTGCAGAAGGTTAAAAAGGAGTTCTGTGCTTGAAGCTTTACAAAACTGTTGCTGCTTTGTCTCTGGGAATTCAGTATTGTACAAAATCTGCTTTGTAGTTACTGGTTTTTCCTCCCTTGTCTCTAGACTACCAAGGATGATTTGTTACTGACTGACTTTGAAGGGGCTTTAAAATTCTTCCGCGTACAGCTGCCCAAGAGGTACCGTTCAGAAGAAAATGCGAAAAAGCTGATGGAATTAGCATGTAATATGAAGGTAAGGATGTGGTGATGGCAACTGCAAGCAGGTCTTTAATGGGTGTGATTTCTGTCTCCTTATGTAACTTTGCAGCTCGCTTGTCCAAATGCAAATACATTACAGCTGCTCTACAGTGAAACACAGTAAAGGCCCAAGATTCTCAGAGTGATATGGGCCCACCTGGAGAACTCCAGCAGTGGCGACTGGGACTCCTGGTGCAGTAGCAGTACATGTAACAGTATTCTGCATGGAGTTCAAGCACATCTTATATGAAACGAGCGTAGAAATTATGGAATAATCAAGAATAAAGTAAGCTATTGTAGCTTTCCAGTTGTTTAACATTGGCCACAGATTAGAGGTTGCACATGCATCTGGCGAAGATCATGTGAAATGAGTGCGTGTGCCTTTCATGATTCCGAATGACAACTTGTTCCTCTTCCCACTCGGCCAAAATTCCCTGCGTTCCCAGTGCTGTGTGAAGTAGTTAAAAGCAAACAGCCTTCTCTGAGTGGTACACAGCAGGGCGGTCCAGTGCTTCCTGGAGTGCTCTGTGTTTTCGGGGGGACTCACCAGGAGGTTATGGAGAAAGCACAGACTGCGTGACTGGGCTCTGCACTTCCGTACCACATCCACGTGTGCTGCCCCTGATGGGAGCGCTGCACATAATTGCTTGCTTTGACCTAAAATAGAAGCCCTTTGCTGTCAGTAGAAATCTCTGGCTCTGTATCTGGAAGTGTTTTTGAGCAGAAAAGGGCCTGATGTCAAAATAAATCATTTATAGGAAGGGAGAAGCAGCCTGGCTAAGGCATTGTGATTACAACAGCATTCTGCTGGAAAGGAGGTCAGTAAATGATCAGCTTGAGACAGCACTGGATTCTTCAAGCCACTCCTCAATCTTGCTGTCAAATGTTAACAGTCGCGGCTGCCTCCTGTGCCCCTGAAAAAACATGCTGGGACTTCAGTGTTCGTTTCTGCTCTCTATCACCATGAAGACCCAGAGGCCTTGCTGACTTCCCCAGGGCACAGTTCTCTCTAGGGCTTCCATGTCCAGAATCTGTGAGAGAAGCAAATCTCTTCAGGATCACCTCATTGCTGGTATCTAAAGGCAAAACTGATCTAATGCACTTGGAAAAGTAGAAGATGAAAATACAGTGGTGTGCCTACCTGCCTTTCCTCTCACCTGCCTCACTGCTCAAGATTGAACCTTTACATAGCTTGAGATTTGGGCTGTGAAACCCAGTCACCTGGGCAGTGTTTGAGCAGGGGCAGAGCAGTGAAATAATCTACTCCAGGTGTTGGCTTCATTGTCAGCCAAGGGTTAATACTCTGGGTGTTTGTCTGGAGCTTAGCAAGAATAACTCTGCAGTTGTGGTGAGGCTGGACTGACTCCAGGTAACTGGGCTGGCATCTCCAGAAGCCTGTCAGCTGCTGTCCGGAGGAGTGTCTGAGCAGCCCTCACTAGAGGGAGCCCAGCTACCAGCTTTCTGCTGTTCAAGTAAAGTTGTTAATGATAAAACCAAAGATCACAGAAACTAAACGTGTTTCCTATTCTGCCTCTCATTTATGCATGTAAAATCTGTTTAATGTGTTTCTCAGACAAGGCTTTTTTAAAGAGGAAAACGGAGCAATAGCTTTTTTATTTATTTGGCTTACTGAAATAATAATAAAGGTTCAGCAGCAATGTTTAATACTAGAGATTTAGTTTCGGTGCATGCTAACTTGGTGTGAAATGCTCACAGTGGTCTTGGCGTGATCTGTGTTGCTAAACCACTGCACATGGCACAGCTGACAGGTGACACCAGCAAAGGTGCTGGTCAGGATCTGTCTGTAGGACTTGAACACTGCGCACAAAATACTGAATTCCACACCACCCTTCTCCCAGAGGGGAGACCAGGACCCTGAGAGCGCCTCTTTCCTAGTGGTGTGTGTCCGTCAGAGCTGAGGACATAATTCCAGCCTTCCGGAGCAGCAGCAGACAGAGCATACGTGCTTCTGACTTGTAGCTGCCTGCCCAGACACCTCGGCAGCTCTGGGACTGGGCTGTTTTCTGCTGACCTTGAGTGACATTAGCAGAAATGTCAGCTGAGCCTGCACTTGCCCTTTCAGCATTTGCAGTCTCATGTAAAGTAAACCAAATACTTCTGTGTGAAGGTAAGTGTTGCAGCTGAAAACGCAGCTGAAGAAACCTCAGTGTCATGCTAGTTCAAAACCTGAACACATCTCAGGGTTTCGAGGCAATCTGTTGAGCAGAGCCACGGCAGTATCTGGAGCATCAAATAGCTGCACAGCCCCAAGGAGAACTCGGGTGGGGTGCTCCTGTGGATGCCTTTCAGAAACATTTCTATGTTCCACAAAAGGGTAGGAGGAAGGGTTGCTCCTGCCCTTATATTGAGTGGAACAGAATTTTTGACACCTGTAAGGGTTTGATACTCAAAACCGAGTGAAGATATTAGCTGTGTTTTGCTGGAGGCAGGAGTTGCCTAAGGCTTGCACCGTAACCCTTTGTGAATTGTGTTCTTTTATTGATGTTCTGGGCAGGAACTAATGGGCTGCTTTAATTTAGATTAGCCAGAAGAAGCTGAAGAAATATGAAAAGGAATATCATACCATGAGAGAGCAGCAAGCACAACAGGAGGATCCGATAGAGAGATTCGAGGTAACGCTTACCTACTGCAGTCTGAACACGCCGTACCTGCAGGAAGGGCCTGCTTTGGCTCCTTTTTCTTTGAGCTGGTTTTTTTTTTTTGGTGACCAATTTGGATACAACAGGGGAATCAGCTACACGAACATGAAGTGAATCTCTCGATATTGGCAATGTTAATCAGGATGGGGTTGTTGTGAGCCCAGCTTCACAATGAAAAAAAGAAATAGTATGGATTTATATTTGGGTTTGTACAGCTGTTCCACTAGAGCCTGTGTCTAGCACTTGTGTAACGTACTGATTGCACCAAAAGCCACAAAGAGAAAGAAAATGCCTAACTCTGCCTTTCATTTTATAAATGTTTTATTTATCAAATAAATATAATATAGGAATAAATTTTCTATGTAGTTATATAAGCATATACATGACACACATACATACATAAATGTATATATTTTAAGCAGAAGAGTTTTATGTAAACTTTCTTTAATATCTGTCTGTGTGCTGGGAGTTGTAAGAGGAGGGAGAAAATAGAGTGCTTTTCCCGGGCTCCTCCTCCCTCACCTGTTTCCAGCATGTAAATTCTATTTTGAGCCAAGAAAATCCATACTTGCAGGAACCTTCTGGGAAGGTATTGATGGCAGAATGATACCTCTACTACTGGAGTCTTCAAAAACATTCCTGTAGCTCAACAAGTAATAGCTGAGCAGAGTTAGTTATACGTGGTTTCTTCTCAAGGCTAGTATTTTCATTACGTTATTTTATATTTACAATATGCCTAGCTAGTTTTGTCCTCACCTCATGCAGGTAGAGTTGTCTTTGCATGCTTAAGATTCAAGGAAGGCACTTGTGCTTAGGCACAGTAAGTGTTGTGTTTCATAGACAAACTCCTGGGAAGAGCTTCCTCTTGATTTCTTTTGTTTTGTTCAACCACAGCGTGAGAACCGGCGCCTACAAGAAGCAAACATGAGACTTGAGCAAGAAAACGATGATCTTGCACATGAATTGGTGACCAGCAAGATTGCTCTGCGAAAAGATTTAGACAACGTAAGACATGTCTTTATGCTCTCTAGTGGAGACAAGGTACTAGGGCTCGTTCCTCATTTCTCCTCTCACTGGGACAGGAGTCTTTCCTCGATGTCCTTTTTGCAGACTGATGATCTCTAGGCCTGTGTCAGGGTTCCACGGGAAACAGGACCGCTGACTGAAATACTGATTACTCTGAAAAGCATTCTGAGTAATTTGAGGCAAAGGAGTGGTTCTGAGCCTGTACTTGAGTAGTTGCTTTCTTCCCTACGTATATGAAAAGAAAGTCTAGCAGGAACTAAAGTCTTTGAATCATCACAGAGATAATAACATGGATGCGGTATTCTGTTTGCCTTCAGCTGGTATTTGTACGAATAAGATTTCACAGCAGACAGGCTTTGCAAGGTGCCTAATAACCTTGAAAGCCTGAGTCTGTCTGGCTCTGGAATCAGTTTCGCAGGTACCTTGGGCAACTCTCAAAATGTTACTGTGGTTTCCCTTTGGCTCGTTGAAATCTGCCCATGTGAACTCTTTGTCCTGGGTTGTTTCCCATATCAGTAGAGCTCTCAGGAGGAAACTTTGGCTTTGCATTGTGTTATAGGATTATGGGTTTTATAAGCTTGCTCTCCCATTCCCTTCTTTACATACTCATGCTTAGAAGGTTCTATTAGGATATCCTTTTTCTACAGTACATGCAGTGATGGTAAGATACTGCTGTAGTAGTGCATGCAGCAGGCTAGGACTCTTTTAGTCTGTCTGCCTGGGGAGACGAGGGGAAGGGTTCATGTGCTCATGTTTTGCCATTCTTGTTTTGTACCAAGATAAGTGCATTTCTGAAATCTCAAAGGAAAATGACTTTTAAAATCATACGGTGCAGGAGTTGACAGGCTTGAAAATGTTTCAGCTTATCTGCTTCAGAGAGTTCAAGGTTTCCCACGGTCTCCTGGAAACTTGCTGTTGGAAAAATATTCATAGTAAACGTTGATGCTAACGGGTGAATGTTGCTCGTAATGAGGTTTGGTCTGTGGTGCTCAGATGTATTACATCTACTGCTCTTTAGCATTAAAACCTGTGGATCACAGCAGTATGTTCTAGAAGCAGGGTTTTCCCAGCACATTGGTACGTTCGCTTCTTGTTCCTGATGCCTTTTCACTTCAGCAAAGACAGCTCGCAGCGGGCTCTGCTGACTGCACTCGGGGTGGACTCCAGCAAAAAACATACTGAAGGAGCTTTTTCTATCAGCTGTTAACTGTTGTTTGTGGCTGCCTGGGCCTGAGAGAGACACAGTTACGCTTTTACATTGATCTGTGTAAATGGAGAGCTGCGACAGGAACAAAATCAAGCAAAATCTTTGAAATACCTCATTGGATATATAACATAATAGTCATGCCTTCAAAGATGGTAAATGATGTTGGCAGCATTTGGGTTATCCCCCAGGAGGAGATGGGTAGGTTTGATCCTCCTTTAGGACCCTGATTAATTCTTCTAATTGGATCCCGCAATGATAAGTTTCATTCTACTACCCAGATGACCTGAAAGAAAAGTATCAAAGGACATTGTTTAATGCACCTTTGCTGAGACCTTCATGCCATGTCTGAAATCTTGCAACCTAAAAGATCAAAGCAAAGCATTTAGAAATCTGAGAATTTCCTTAATATCCTTTGCACTAGACCAGAAAATAGGCTTCATTTTTCTACTGTTGTTGGACTCCCACATCCCAGTTTTCTTTAACTTTAAAACAGCTTAAAAACCACATATAATGAAAAGCTGTTCTCTTTGCCTTTGCCATCTGTTTTAAAGGATCAGCAGGACTTTAAGGGACTAAAATTCACTTTCTGATTTTCTTCCTTTGAAGGGAATTGGTACCGCTACTTTCTGAAGATTTATATATCAGTTGAGTTATTGATCTATTTTTATGTAGGATTCATACCCCTATTGGGAAGTGTATGAGACAGGAAAAGGTGTCTTAACTTTGCACAGAGAGTTTTCAGTGGTTTATAAAGAGCCTGAGGTTCCTCAAGAATCCATCTTTAGTCTTAAAAAACTGCAGTAAAAAAGGATTGTATGGTTTCTGGTGGGACATTTCTTTAAGAAGGAAAGGAGAGAGGGGTCTGACTCTTGGTTTGTTTTGGCAGCTAAGTTTTTTCATGCTGTATTTGCTGGGTGACCATTGGCAGGTGCCATAGAGTTCTGGGTTCTTGTGAAATGTTCTAGAGGCATTTTTCATTAATTCTGTTTTCTTTGCAGATTGAACTTTGGTCTAAGCTGGTTATAGCCTTTTGATTGATCTTGCACATTGTGAGCTGTTCTGTGCCTTTTGCTGTCTTCAGAGTGTATTGGTCAACTTCCAGTCTGGATGAGAAAACAAAACCTACTTCTGTGTTGGATTTCTTTGGAGCAATCCCTGCTCCAGTTTTGCTAAAACTAATCACTGAATTCAAGGAGGAGTTTTGGGGTGATGAAGTTAGTGGTATACTTCCTTAACTGGGAGATGTTCCAGCTTTGCCATTGCAGATGGCAATTTTTAGAAAAATAATTTTCCAAATAAAGTTTTATTTTTATTAATAACAGTTAATAGACCCTTATTAATGAGAATTAAGAAACTGTAGCCTGTGCCCAGCAGAAAGCCTCTCATCAGTGCTGTGCCCCACTCCTTGTGTTTCAGGCAGAGGAAAAGGCAGATGCTCTGAATAAGGAACTGCTAATGACCAAACAGAAGCTGATTGATGCAGAAGAAGAAAAGAGGCGCCTAGAAGAAGAATCAGCTCAGGTTAGGGGCATTTCTGCCATTTTCACATTTCTTTGCTGTACTGAAATTTAAAAAAAAAAAAAGTGATAAGTGTGGGAAGGGCTTAACGTTCTACGTCATGTTAGTCCCTCTTCTATAGTGTAAAGGACATCAGCAAAGCAGAATTCTTCACTTTCCTGCCAGGTGCTTCATAGGGTAGTGAATTTTTAACTGGAAATCACAAAGGTGCAGTCTGTGCCAAAGATTGCTGCAACAGAGAGGCAGTACGGCACTTCAGCTGTCAGCACACCGGTTTAGGACTTTCTGAGCTAGCCAATTTTTCTAACAACGATGGCCACCAAAGTCCAGCTTTTCCTTGTCTGCATGGAGCTGAGCTAGACCGTTGTTCCCTGAGTAGAGTACTGCAGTGCGCTTACAGAGGAGGAGGAAATACCACCTGGTTCTTTTTCAGACTGTACAAATATATAAACCCTTTACTTTTTGTTTTTCTGCAGCTGAAGGAAATGTGTCGTAGGGAACTAGATAAGGCAGAGTCCGAGATCAAAAAGAACAGCTCTATTATTGGTGACTACAAACAGGTAAGTACAAGCTAATGATGATGTGGTTTGCTCTCAAACTGCAAGACTTTCTCAGATATTTCAGATTTCTGGAAATAAGTGTAATCTGTGCCATGTGTTTGAGGAGACACTGTAGCTCTTTTGAATGGGAAGCTTGTCATTGGTTTTGCCTTTTCTTTTGCTGAGAACTTGACGCACGGTGGTCAGTTCTGTTTGCCCTGGTGTAGGTATTTGTAGGTTATCAGTCACTGCAGCCTCAGAGACAGCCTAACGTTGTTCCAATGGGCTTTTGTGTATCAAAGGTTCACCTCATTCCAAAACAAATATTCTCTCCCAGCTTCCCTTCTCCAGTCAAATGGTAACTGCACTTAAGAGATGAAAAAGACGCCTTTTTTCTTAAGACTTTGCTTGTGAATTCAAGCTCCTGATCAGGGTATCAAGGGAGCAAATTCATGTCTCTTTTTAGTGGGTCCATAACCTTCAAAACAGTCTTCAATCTGCCTCACACTGGTCTCAAGGAATGAACTGGTATTTTGCTACTCTGGCTGTCTTCCCTTTTACCCCAAAGGCAACAAAAAGAGCCAAGCTATTCCTAACCTTCTTGGGCTCCTTTAGCGCAGCCAAACTACCAATAACTTAAGTTGAAACAGCACCTTCTCCTGTGGGCATAGAAGAAAACGTAGAGAATGAGAATATGTACAATGAGAGAACTTAATGCAGCATCCCAATTTCCCTGGTTTTGTAAGAGCCCTCAGACTATCCATGTTAATATTCCTGCAGCATTTATTTGTGTTTTAGCATTCATTTGGGAAGGAATTTACATTTATAAATGGTCTGGTAACATAATTTTGCTTGTCAGATTTGTTCCCAGCTGAGTGAGCGACTGGAAAAGCAACAAACAGCAAATAAAGCTGAAATTGAGAAAATACGGGTAAGAGACCAGATAGATCCATGGTCTGCAATGTTTAAATCTCTTAGCAAAATCGTAACAGTGAGCACACATTTATTTCTTTCCTAAAATAGTGGCTGAGAGTTCTTGAGTGACTTACAGTTTTGGGAAGAAGATTATAAGGAGGAGATCTTGGAGAAGAGATGAATTAACTGTCAGCTCTCTCCTCTGCTGTATTGGTTACATACTAATGCTAATGCTGGGCAATAATAACGGTTAATTTTTTTGAGGGGTCTTTTTTTTCTGGTGGAGATTTCTCTGACTGTCTTTTACCACAAAGCGCCATGTGGGAAGGACAGAGCCCATTATTTTAGCAATACAGCATTCCCAAAAAATATAGCCATGTTTTCCAGAGCCCATAAACCTGGGGGTGGCAGGAGTTCCTGCTTGGCTGTGCTTCCCCAAAAGTTCCTGAGTTAGTGGTCCCTGTCATGTTGCGCTGCTCTTCTAGAGCAGAGGTGGGAAAAGGCTTTGATAATATCACCAGCACTTCAATGCAAGCACTCACAGTCAGGTATTTCCTTTAGCAAAAAGTGGATGACTGTGAGCACTGCCGGGAGTTCTTCAATAAAGAAGGCCGTGTGAAGGTTGCTAGTTCTGCCAAGGACGGGTCAGATGAGGACACAGACGAGGAGAAGGAAACGCTGAAAAACCAGCTGAGGGAAATGGAGCTTGAGCTGGCCCAAACCAAGCTGCAGCTCGTGGAGGCAGAATGTAAAATACAGGTAACGCTTTGGAGGTTTGTTTTGTAGCCTGTATGGTATGTCTGCATTCGTAGAAAAATTTGTGTGCTGTAGAGGGATTGGAACAGATCCTGCTGGTTGAAACCGTAACCTACTATTTCCTACATGGGTTATTTAACCAAACATTGAGTCTGAAACATAGTGTATGCAGACAAAATAATTGAAAATGCATGAACTGTATTTACCAGCTACTACAACTTCCAGACATCTGCCTGGCTGTAGTGCAGTACTTAGACTGATCTTCTGCAGCTTCCTGGAAGAAATCCAAGCTCTGACACAGTACTGAATCACGCGTTTCTTTATCTTACAATCGGTGGTAAATGAAGAAGTAACGTGACAAATGTTAGACATGTTTCTTAAAACATGACTGGAAAGCACTCCAGGTATTTGAGTTATTCCTGTAAAATATGACAACGTTGTTCTTTTAGCCCAAAACTGGTACGTCAGTTCCAGTTCTTGTTCACAGAAGGGTAAAGATCAGTTTGTAGAAAGTCCACTTCCTGTGGGAGTAGCTCCTTCTCAGGTGGGAAAGAACGGGCTTGGATGTACTGAAAGCTGCGTGTTTCACTAAGGGCAATGACACAGGTCTCATTTTGCATTTGAAACATGGGGTTTTTTTCCTACATCAACTTGTTTTGCCACTTTTATATAAGACTTGTTTAACTTCTAAAGTGGCCAAGAGATTGTAGATGTCCTAGAGCCTTCTAAGTTTAACTCGTATAACCTTGTGCTGTGAATACATAACAAATTAATGAAATGACTCTTCCCTTTGCAGGATCTGGAGCACCATTTGGGTCTGGCATTGAATGAAGTACAAGCTGCAAAGAAAACATGGTTCAACAGAACAATAAGCTCTATAAAAACAGTGACTGGAGTCCAAGGAAAAGAGACTTGTTGAAAAGCAGTTCTGTCAAACACACCTTCTTAACACCTTTTGTTGCCTTCCTTGGCCAGATGTTTAATTCTGTGACATGAGAGGACCAGAATGTAAATAAAATAGAAACACAGCATGTCAGGATTTCAATAGGTCAGTGATAAGGAGGATGGAAACACAAGAGAGTTTTTATTGCCAGACATGGGATCTTCATACTACTGATACTTACAGGTGATGTAGCTAGGTTGAAGCTCTTCAGAGAAACACTCCATTCTGCCGTCTGGCTGGAGGCTTTTCACAGACTAGGTACGAGAACTTACCAAACCCTAATTGTTAAGTTTACATATGATAGGTTTTTTTACAGTTATAACCTTTTTTAATATTTTATTTGAAAGGAAAAGTGTCACTAACAAAGTGGAAAAAAAAAGAAAAAAAGGAAAAAAAAAAAGAAAAACAAACAACAAAAAAGACAACTTTAGCAAGAACTACATCAGTGCCAGAAAGCAGTCCCCAGAGGTAGGATATGGAGACTAGGAGGTGACGTTTTGCTTTATGAATGGGGATGATTTCAGCATTCCTGTCGAGCAACCCCACTTGGTTTTAGTCGATGCAGCATCCATCTCTCTGTGTTTGTCATTTCTTTCTGTTACTAATCAATTCTATGCAACTCTGGGCTTTTTTGGCATGGGCTGCCAAACAAATTCACAACCTGAGGCTGGGAGGCTTGTCTAAGTGCTAGACAAGAATAATCAGAATTCTTGGCAACTTTCCGTTTCACTTCTGTGTCATGTTGTTTGATCCACATATCAGCAGCGTTAAAATCCCCAGCTCCAGGACTCACTAGTACCCATTATGTGGATGGTCTGACATTGAACTGAGTCTTTTCGTTTATTTTTTGTCAGTTTTGTTTTGTTTCTGGTTGGTTGTTTTTACCCGGCTGTAGCAGGCCTTCTGCGAAGCTCTGAGAAAGCTTCCAGGATTTAGTTTTGCACATAGGTATGAATGGGACAAAACCCCAATAAACTGAGATATACAAGAGGCAAAGTCACTGTGTGAGTGTAGCTGCGAGCATCTACAGCTGTCCGACTCGCTTCCCTGGTAACGTGTTCAGAGGGTGTGTAGGCCGTTTTTCACGCTCGATGCAGTTGCACTAATAGGTGCTAAACGTGCTTGGATTCCTTATTCATTGGATTGTCTTGAGTTCTCACCAGAAAGCTGTAGAATGGAGTTTTGCACCTTGTAATTTTTTTAATTTATAATGGTTTGTGTTATGCTGAAGTATCTATTGCATCAGTGGATAAATTTTGTGTGCAGTGTTGAGTATAAGCTGGTAACAATAAGAGGCACTGGTTTGTATATAAAGATATTTGGTTTATTTTGTATTTCTACCTTTTTCTTGTTTACTGTACTAATGCTAGCTAATGTACTCTGTAACTACAGAATAGAACATGCTATGTCCAAGCTTTTTTCCTTAACTGCATACATTATCTCTATTGTTTAATACCAAAAAAAATACTGTAACTCCATCAATATTAGATGCGTGGACATTGTGGTAGCATAGTTGCAGTGTGTATACTTTATGAATTGAAATATAAACTAGTAAAATTGTATAACTATTTTGTTGTTTCATTTCATTTTAACGGGAAATGAATTAAATATTTTGCAAGCTAATTTTCTTTTAGAAGTAGAAGCAGTGGCATCTGCAGGCTTCTCTAAGACCGAAACTACAGTCATGCCGCAAAGGGCTTTGCTAAAAAAGACTCTGTATTCCAAGCGTTGCCAACGCTGCTTTATATAAGAAAATCTAGGGTTTGCTTTGGAAAAAAGAAACTGCAAAAATGACCTTGTGCAGTTTGAGGCTTGTGACTCAGTGTTTCTCAGACGTGTCTAATTTAGAATATTTTTTTCCCATGGCCCTCCAAAATCTGCTTGGATCTGCAAAATAAATGTAGACTAGCTCTGCTTATCATCATCAGTAACAAAGTCTGTGGGGTCAAGTGTCGTTCACGTCATCTTCACTAGATTTTCTAGTCACAGCGGAACGTGGGGTTTAGCGCAGCGGCTGGATGGCTACACTAACTGGGTCAGTGTGCAGTGCCAGCTCCCCTAGCTCTGTGTGTTCTGCAGAGATAACAAGGAGTAAAAATGTCTTTTTTGTCACCAAAATGACTAAAGGTAACTCCAGAAGCAGCCCTGCTCTAGGAGGCTGTTACCACGCTGTCAGTTTTCTAACCATACTTTTGCTTTAAGAGAATGGCGTTATGAGGTTGTGCGTAGTCTCCCCTGCTTTGTGTTTCACAGAGACGCATCCCTTGGTAGCCTCAGCTCTGCAGCTTCTCAGTAATTACAACTTTTGGAGAAAGTTTGAAGGTAAATAGGGGAGACAAACAACCCAAGCCCAAAGCACTTCATCCACTTGTCTTCCCCAAAGGGACTGGGAAATAGTGTATTTTCCTCTTTCCTCCAAAAATGAGGTAATTAAAGGGAGGGGAAAAGTTGCTTTATTGTTCAGATCTTTTCCTCTCTCTACGTAAACATTATCTCAAAAGTGCATGCAGCATATAGTCCCCATTTACCATGGACAGGGAGCATACATAATGAGAAACTAATTGCTTCACAGCATTTTATATGAAACATTTTATAGCCAGTTTCCAGTTGTCGTGGATTATTTTAGATACCTACCTGAAGGATTTTGATGCTTGAAAATAATTACCAATGTATTTCACACCTGACTCCCATCTAAAATATCCACAGCTAATTAAGAAAAATGGATCCTGTGCTGAGACGCACGTCTTCTGAAGGGCAATTACACTGACACACAAGGAAGGAGCTCATTTTTAAGATGAGGAAGATGAATTTGCAATGTTGAAGACTATGAATAAGAAAGGTAAAAAAGAGACATTGAGTCAGAGCTGCTATAAGCGCGAGTATTTAACAGACCTGAAAGTGAAAAAAAAAAATGAGTGTCTTTGGCAGCATTTTTGGTGTTCTAAGATGGTTAGTTATTTGCTGGTAGTCAATCACCTCCCTGTTCACATGTGCCTCGGCTGGTTTCGGGCACTGAACTCCAGATATGTGCCACTGCTGATGGTGGGTTTTAAGTCTCGTGTGCTCCAGGCTCCCACTTCCTCCTGCTTTGCATGTTTGTGCTGCATCATTACGTTCCTGTGGTCTCGTAGTGTGGTAGCTCTACAGTTATGATCTCATTTTTGTTGCAGAACTTCTTGGCTGCTCAGGGTCTGCAGCAGGCAGTGGCTATTCAAGATCTATCAGAAAGTTTTACCTTTAAGCGTTGCTATAAGCCTTCTTGAAATTTATATAACCACCTCCCTGACTTTTTTTAGCTGCCCTTCTTATCCATGGCAGTGCTATAAAGTTCCTGTTATCAAGAGGAGGATTTCACTCCATCTGTTCCACAGCTTGGCTTGCGTTCATCCAGCCTAACTTTAGACACTTCAGAGGTGCCTAACGTAAGAGCTTAATCCCCGAGGTTTTTCAGCCCTCGGTGGGAGAGGGGCCAGTGCTGTGGGGCCAGTGGCTTACCCAGGCCACGAGCCTGTTGCCCTGATTGAACGAGGAAGCCAGCACGAGCCAGCTGACTACACTGAAGGTCCTTCTTAAATAAATAATGGAAATGTGGCGTCTGTGCGCACAGTGAGGATTGATTTCTATTTCAAATTGCTCTCTTCTCCCCCCACTTTTTATTGTGCAGTGTTGCTCCTGTGTTACCAAAGTCAATTGAGGACCCTTCAGAAATGCGCTAGGATTTACTGCTGCCTGTCCGCGATGGCTTTGAGGAACGAGCAGTCGGTTTTGCTGCCTTTTCTGCATGCACATGAGGTAGGGTTTTCTGGCCCCGCAGCTGCAGTCCAGCCCCAGGCACGGCAGGAAAGCGAGGACTGTCAGCACGGCAGCATTGCCCGCAAAGAATCCCGAATTTGTGGCCCAGCCAAGGTGTGACAGTGGAAGTCAAGTCGAGAGGAGTGGAACTGAGCTGACTTTGACATTTAACATGCGGATGATTATCTGAGATTGATTTCGTTCAGGAGAGGCAGTGCGGAGCACCCCGAACTTCAGGCCCCTCCTTGCACGGCTGCAAAGAGGAAAACGCCGGCGGGAGCAGCCGCCGGCCGCCACGGCCTCCGCCTCAGAGGCGCTGATGGCTCCCGCCTCCTCCCGGGGCTTGCGGGTCCCAGCGCGATCTCTGATAGGCTGGCGGACTGATTGGCAGCAGGAGCAGCCCTTGAGAGACGGCGGCTCGTGGGGCAGGCGCTGCGCGTCACCCATGGCGGCTTGTCCACGGGGCCATCTTGTTTGCTGGAAGCTTCGTGGTAGGTGAGGCACGGCCCTGCCGTGGTGGCCGCTGCGCTGGGGGCCAGGGGCCGTGAAGCCGGGCAGTGGCGAGAGGAGGAGCTGGGCCCGCCCGGCTGGGAAGGAGGGGATGAGCTGCTGAGCCACCCCTGATCCTGAGGCGTGGCGGTTCCCTCATTCCCCACACGGTGACTGGGGGGTCCCCTCAGGGGGCTGCGCGCCTTGAGGTCTCCCGGCATCTGTGTGCTGGTGTCTGGAGAGCACCAGGGCAGAGAAATTCTTAATTGCTGGAGACTGATAATAATTTTGGGGGAAACTTGTGCTGAACTTGGTAGTGCGTTAATGGTCTTTGTGGAGATGTAAAATTTTCCCATAATTTGTGTGGGATGTAGATTGCTTTGCCTTTTTTTTTTTTTTTTTTTTTTTGCCAGTTGCACACAACTGCATAGGCCCCTCAAGCTGAGGAAGGCCCTAAGTTCTCTTCCTTTATAGCATCAGCACCTGCTGCTCTGGGAGGTGTCATTTACGTGTCAGCCTGTCACAGCCATAGACAGGTCTGTTCATTTCTCGCGCCATCTTTGCAGAAAGGTGAATTGAGGCCTCCTGAAGTGGAAAGCTTTGAAATGGGATGTGAGAACTAATAAAGCTGTGTGCGCTTGAACCGTTTGATGTAGAATGCGATGAGTGGCTGCCTTGTACTGCTCTCCCCATGGAGACCTTGCTCAACAAGAAGCCAATCAAATCCCTAACTTCTGAGCAGGTTAAGGCAGTTCACAGTTTCCTCCCCCTTGTTACGGGCTCTGCTGAATGCGGGTTGTATTCTGATGCTGGAAGTACAGAAAGCTCAAATAAGGAAAAAAAAAATCACTTCTGTGTATCAAAATCACTGAGGTAATGCTTGTATAGATGTCTAAAGAGAAGCTTGTTTCTGTGCAGTAGCTAACGTGTAGAAAAAAAATACTACAGCTTATGCATTCACACATCTAATGTATACAAATGTATTTATACAGAGTAAAAACTATTGTATGTGGAACTTTTCTGTTCCTGAAGTAACGGGAGGAGAATATGATTTATCTGATGATCACCTGGGGACTGCTGAAGCAGTTTGCTAATCAATTTTGTGAAATATCTTCTAGTTTTAATTGAGTAGTTATGTTAAAGGGTTTGGCCCAAATTGGCATAGATTGTATTGCCGCAGATGGCACTGTGAAAGTCCTAGACCCTGCAAGACTTCTAAAGAGCAACGTTAAATAGCAAGGTTCTTAACAGAAATAATCTTTGTTGAATGATCTTTTAATGTTAGATTAAATGTTCTCAATAATTTTAAGGAGCTAGAATCTATTTCAATAAAATTCAGTAATTAGGTAATTCAAGCAGTGAACTAAAACAGACAGAATCTGTCAGGATGCCAAATACCATCCAGGCAGAAATGCAGATTTCAAGATAATATTTCGCTTTGTACTATTGTATCCTTACTATGTGTATTACTGAGTCTGCTTGACATGTCACATTAATTCTATGTATGTCAGAGAAGAGGTAAAGAAAACACTTGCAGGTGCTTTCTTGCAAGTACATTTCTCATGCTGTACTTTTTTTTTTGCCTTAGGACACTCAAATCTGCTGAGTTTCTGCTTATCAGATGATTAACTCTACAAGACTTAAATCTTTAGGTTTGCTAAAAGCGCCGTGATGAGTATGTTCCATCTTCTTAGGTGCAGGTTTATGGTGCGGTAGCACTGACAGAACGATCATACTGCACTGAAAGGTATGGGCTGGGAACACTTCCATGAACCGCTCAGCCAGGAAGTCCATGGCTGTGTCTGAGAGCATGACAGTGACAGAGCTGCCAGGGGCAGGGACCTCTTGCCTTGGCACAGCTGGATCTGGAGGGACTCGTTCATGAAAACCTTCTTTCAGCATGACTCTAGTCCCTAAACTTTATAGACCGTTGCTTTTTTGAGTGAAATGTTGAGAAACATCTACATGCTCTATCATGATCTCACCTCCCAGGCCATTGGTGTGCAGCTGGACCCTATTCATGACTGCCTCTGGAGGTGGTAACTACTCAGGGTACAGGTTGTTTTACAGAAGTGAACACACTGCCTTAGTTCTGGTATTGCAGAGGTTCACCTTAACAGTTTGTATGACAAATGTCAGGATTTTTAGGAAGGTTCTACAGTGCTTCATGTGGAATCGCAGCCACTCTGGACTTTAAGGTTCCAGAAGGCGCAGCAGTGATGAGACTTGCAGGCTGCCAGGCAGGAGCAGAAGCCCTAATCATGCAGCGTGTACAGTTAGTGTATACCATGAATACATCAGAGCTGCATGTTTAAACTCCCTGCTGTGAGCATCTGTTAATGCATAGAGCTGTCTGCGTGATCCAGGGTAAAGAGTAGCCTTAGAGCCACATTCAGACGGGAATTTTGAGAGGTGACACTAGAATGACTCCTGATGGGGTTTTCTACTGTATTTGGCCAGCTTGTCCCATATAGGGAAAAGAAAACTGTTGTGCAGATTTTATTCCATTTCTGTGCCTGAGAAAAGGTAGTAAAGTACTGGTGGAGGGGAGATTGAGTGCTGTGGCACTATCAGCTTTCATGATGTGAGCAAAGGGGTTTTACCAGCTCTTCTAAGAATACCTCAGAAAGCCACAGTTCTCGGCTGTCAAGAGAGAAGTGACTTAATGTCTTCTGTGTCCTGAAGGCTTATGCTAGTTTAGAGAAGTGGATTTATGGTAATTTAATACTGGTGCATGAGAGTGAATGGATGGGAAAGGAGGAGGATGAAGGATGGCTGATACAGAGTAGTGTATATCTGAGCTCTCCACCTACCCAGGCAGGGCATGGTGGGACTTGCAGCATAATCCCATGGAGAATCACTTGTGGAACAGGATCTCATCTAGCATGGAGAGGAAAGGGGAGTGTTTCTATGAGACGACGATGGTGCGTCTCCCTAAGGTGTTTTTTTTGTATGGTACGGTGAAAAACCCAGCGTGCCAGAGGGGCTGTGGAAGCCTGTGCCAGACTTGTATGAATTATGGATGAGATGTCTGCTGCTAGCAAACAGCAAACCGTAGAGCTCCCGGGTGCCTTCAGTCTCAACGTTACAGTAATGGACTGCTTTTAGAATCCACTAGCAGCTCAACAGCCTGCTCTGATCTCTGAATGCCTGTGAAGTTCCAGGTGCTGCTCATTTCTGTGGTTAGGACAGAGTGGGGAGGCCAGTAATAGGTGGTATAACTGGGAAGTTCTAAATTTTGTCCAAGTCTTCATTCATTTGTTCTCAGGGAGAATAATTTAATATACTTGAATTTAGTACTTTCACCTCTATGCTGCTGCATTTTTCTAATCTGCGTATGTGCTAGTCTGGCCTTAGTGGTCTCTGGTTTTTTAACTTTTGTTATTTTTGCATGAAAGGGTGTTGTCTTTTGCTTCAGCTGTGTAATTTTTAATTTGTTCAGATATCAAAATAAGCTGGTTCATTGTCCCAGACAACCCTGAATAGTCCATGCACCCTTTGTACATATCAAGCAAGGTGAGAGATTATAAATAGAGTATAGAATAACCTGCTCGGACATGCAGCCTGGTCTCGGCAGACCAGTTCTGTTGGGCTTCTATCAGATGCTGTACACAGGTGCCTCCTTTAAGGAGCTCTGTGATTTCTACCCTCATCTATATGCAGAACAAAATTTGCAGAATAATGTTTACGTAACAAAGGATGGGAATAATGACAAAGAATCTGTGATACTGCCCTTCCCGTACAGGTCAGCTAGCTGTGAGAGACAGATTTCGTAACCGTGGCATCACTGGAATGGTTTGATTTCTGTGCCTTCTGTCTCCAAGTACAAAGCTGTCATGTAGGAACAGTCTCACCCCTCAGCCAGGCAGGGTGTGGGCAGGGCACCCACAGATCTCTGTAGTTCCCAAGATGCAGGCAGATATTAGGTGTCTTCAGCAAGTGACAGCATCTTTCTCACATCCACGCTGGACCTTATTTGACTCGGGATAACTGACCTGTGCCGCTCAGCTCCCACATGCCTGCTCTGTGCTGAATGCAAAAATCCTGTTGCTGCCTCAAGACCTGCAGTGTCAGTAATACGGGAGTTTGTGAGAAACTGCTTTGCAGGGCAACATAATTTGATTTACTGAGGTATAGTTTGTTGTCCTGCCCTGTTTTAGCCTTTCCCCTTCTACTGTAATCAGAAGTTACTCAGATTTTTAAAAAAACCCCACCACTCCGAATAAATCACAACCAGCAGAGGGCTGAGTCTGCCTTCAGTGCAAGCAGGACATCCCATCTCTGCTATGTGTCAGCACCTAAGCAAAGGGTAAGAGGCAGCAGTTGTTTGTGCTGACCCCTTTGTGAGATCCAAAGGCCTCTTTAGGTTTTTGTGCCTGGAGCAAGAATGGGCCTTTTTGTAGTACTGTAACAAGAGGACACACAGACTTTTTACAGCTTTACAAATAAATGTGCTGGAATATATTACCCAAAGTGAAGATGAATTCAAGACCCTGAAAGTGTTAGCAGCTCCAGTCTCTTTCAGTTGAGTGTACCAAGGATTGGGGTCACAAAAGGGAAGGATAATTTACAGCTGGGCAAATGGGAAAAAGAAGAATTCTTTCTAGCTGACTTGCTGGAACTCAATCCTGTAGCGAACAACCAAAGTCAGCATTATGTCGTGAGCAATTAAGTGAGGTGACACTTCTATTCTTGCAGAAAGAGGGGTGCTGTTCACAAAGAATTTGTGCCAGCTTAGCAGAAGGGACAGTTCCACTGAAGCAATTACTTTCTTCCTGAAGGCTTACCCTGTAAGGGTAGGTAAGGCTCAAGCAAGTGTGCAGTGCGCGCAGGGAGTTCTGCAGCAGAGACGGCGATGGCTCTGGCGTTGGGGACACCAGGAGCTTGGTGGAGGGACTGAAGGAGAGCGCAGTAATTGTGCGGGAATGTGGTCTGAGGATGACTTTTACACCACTGCAGCTGGCATCCAGTGGACAGTTTTGTAATCTGGCTCCTTATATGCTCTGTGGAACAACAGGAACTGATCCCATGCTTTGCTCTGAGCAACAGCTAATAGTTGTCACCCAGGTTACCAGTCCAGTGGCGAGTAGGATATGGCTCAGACTGTCATGCACATAAGTTTTCAGAAACCTAAATGCAAGGCAACCCAGAATCATCAACTGTCTGGCAGCCATGTGGAAGGTGTGTGTGAGCCTGGGGAACATGATATCCTTGTTTAAGGTACTATTAAGTATCCTGCTTTTCTTTTAAAAGTGGACCTCTACTTTCACTCTGCATTAACTGATTTTCCTTACCATTTTACAAGTCTCTTAAACCAGCATGAGGAATGGTTTAGTGTTTGCTGTACACAAGGCTGTAAGTGTGCATTTGAGTAAATAGGAGCTTTTGTCAGCCCTCAGTGTCCCACATGCCTGTTGCAAAACCTTGCATTTGGGATCCGTTGTTTATTCATGAGAAAAGGGAACTAGATGAATCAGGCTGCTGAAATTAAGAGACAGTAGGACATGGCATTTCCATTGTTTGGTATTGTGCGTTGATTGGAAGTGAGACTAGAACAAGTTCTCTGATATTTTGGGCAGATTAATAGATACAGCAGTTCTTTGCACCTGGAAGTGACAGGCTGGCTTGTTAGTTGCATGGACATCAGTAAGTAATTTTTTCCTGCTTCCTCTGTAATCAGATAGACTTTTTCAAGGTGATGTTGATTGCAGCAAGATAAACCGGGCATCCTGCTTGTTAAACAGATGGTTCCTTCTGTGTGGATCCCTCCAGTGCCGTGCCAGCAAGAGATGGGGCTAGAAGGGTCAAGCAACATTGGGAAGGGACTGAAAATGCCGAAGGAGCTTTCTGTTGCAGATTTCAGCGCATGCATTCAACTGCAGGTTGATAGTGAGAGATGTTGCAGTATGCTGAGAAAAAGTAGACAGATGGGGTTATCATTGGTCGGTTTGGAGGGGCAGGGGGGAGGCGTGGTAACAGAAATGAGTACAAGGGGCCACACATTGCAGCTTCCCTGTGCTCCCAAGCAAGAAACTGTGTAACTGCCTGGACAAGTTTAGATGATTAGCTCCAGCAGGACAGGAGTCAAACTGAGTAGGGGACGTCAGGCAGTTCCCCAGTGAAGAAAGAAGGACATGCCAACCTCCTCTATCAGTCTGGACTCAGTAGTGTGTGACTCCTCCTGTGCACCACTCCCTGAGCTACCCCTTGCCCATTCCTGTGAGGCCACAGAATGTCAGCCAGCTCCTGGAGTGGGCCCAGCATGTTTCATTACTGTCGCTGACCAGCAGTTGCCAGGCTACTGCTGAGGAGCTGTCGGCCTTCTCAGCACCGAGATGATAATCCTGAGGTAGCTTTTGGAGTGTTAGCAAGCTAATGTTAAACATGCATGTAGGTATAGTATTGTGCTGATACATAGAGTAAAACTGACCTCGGGTTCAGCCAAGTGCTAATGATGTTTTCTTAACTGGCTGTGTTCAGTTCTTTATGTCTCTTCCTCGCTAAATATTTGATGCAGCTCTGAATTTTAAGTGATGCTTGGTTTAGTAGTTTTTGGTACAGTAGTCCCTCAGTAGCTCTTATGTGCATAACTGACTTGTTTGTTGCACAACAGCAGACTCAGCTGGCTGCACACTTTTGTGGAACGCAAAAGTCTCACACCAAGTCTTACTCCTGTTCTCATACAGGCTGAGCTGTGGGTTCCATACATCTCATTTTACTAAGACCAATCTTAACTTTAGTCAGCTCACAGCAGTTTTTAATCCTTCCTCGAGGCTGATCTCCTCTGAACTCGATTAATGACCTCTGCACTTAGACTTGAAATACTGCAGACCAGAAAAAAACACTTTTCTGAGAAATGGTAAGAGCATATGATTGATTGTTCCCTGTCTTCCTTTCTAGAGTAGAGTAAAACTGTAACTCCAGGCAACTGGGCATACTTGTATATTCCAGTAAATCTTACCGTGAGTTGCAGCCTCAAGCAAACAACAACAGCCACACAGTTCTCATGGTATCCTCAACTCCTGCCCTCTGTGGCTCTGGAAAAGGAAATTGCTTGGATTTGCTTCAGACCTCAGAGGACAGACTGGGACCACAGGAATTTAATGTTTAGGGAATACACTGAAATGAGAGGGGCAGGAGAGGAAAACGTTTCTCTCTTAAACTTACTCATTCTTTATATATGTAATTTATCTTTTAAGAAACGAGGCATCCAGTTTTCGAATCAGCCAAATACTAGAAAGTGCCCAGTTTTCATTCTGAAGTACAACTTGCCTTCCTGGCTAGTCTCATCACAGCCTTCTCTGAGCTCTCCTGCGGCCACTTCCATTGGCTAACCCCCACCAGTATCTGTGTGCAGAGCCCTTGCAGTTTCAGTCCTGTTTACTCCATTCGCTGCCGCCTTTGTGAAGGAATGCATTCCGCTTGTTACAGCGTAAATGGGCTTTATGTTTATATCTCAAAGTCACAATTCTGCTATTAATTATTCCTGATTAATAATCATCCCTGCAGCCCTAGGAGTCCTGTCTCCCCTTTCTGCTGAGCCTATCACCTGACTGAAGGAGAACGGACTTCGGTGGTTTGGCTTCCCAGGCTTCAAAAAACCTTAAAGCCAGTTTCCTCACTGGAAACAACAACCCCCAAACCAGTCATAAGGCCATAATTCCTGTTTACAGAGTTAAGCCTTTATTGTGTGCTATTGGAAGCAAATGGGACATGGTTACGGTTTTATATACAGAGAAGTCTGTAGCATTGAGTTACAACCAGTGGCAAATGATCCGAGGTTACAGTGCAGAGCTCAGTGTTGTGCACAGTTAATAACAGTGGCTGGCGTACAAACCACAACACAGAAGCCAAATGAAGCAGAGTGTACCGGGTACAGCATCACGTGAGGAAGCAACTGACTGTACACAGAGCATCCCATGTATGTTACATTTGCAGGCTTTTTTGGCTAGTGAGTAGATACAGCTCAATTGAAAATTCAGTGTGCAGTTGTTTTTCTTCCCACTCAACTGCTACCAAATTAAGACAATTTGATTGTTCAGATTACATTTTTAAAGCTATAAATAGCTAAGGTTGTCACCAAATTACTTCACTTGAAATTGCTTTATTTACAGTATAGTCAGGAATAGTTTCATCGTCATTGTTCTCTACAGATGACAAATTGGGAGAAATCTTAAATATTTTGAAAGTAGTCTGTAATTAGACCACAAGGATCTCTTCATTTGCAAGTTTAATTCTGGTAACTTTTTTTTTGAGAGAGATTTATTGGGAAGAAAGATGAAATTGTCCACCATATTACTCATTTGTGGAATTTGTTCATAGTATTCAAGGTTTAGATAGTTCAAAGATCATACTTTTTTTTATTCAATGCCATATCCAATCTTAGTGTAAAAATAAACACTCTGTCCTCTGTGGATAAATAAATCCATCTGTTGGCTGCGGGTCAGACCTCTATTGGTGAAAGAGATTTAGAAAAATAGACCTTTTCTTTAATGTTTACTATGCTGACCCACAAAGGAAAAGTGAAATTCATTCAAGTCTAGAAACAGAAATACAGTACAAGTGATTTATAGAATTGTGTTCCTTCCCTCTACAAACCTGCTGAGCATGAAACACTGCCCCAAAGCACTGCCTCTGTCTTTTCCTTGTCTGGTACAAGTAATTGTCATCAGAGAAGTCACATCATACTGCACTGCCAAATTGCTTGTCTGCCTGCTGGTGTGCAGGCTCTTAGCAGGGCTCTGCCTCCTGAGGATAGTTTGCTTAAGAATTCTTTAGATGGATGGGTGGTGGTAGTGTGGGTTATACAAGGGGAATGTTTTAGCCCAAATTAGCAGCAGTTGTTTTAATTGATTTGACTGATGCTGATTTTTGGTGGGTGGGAACTCAACCATTTTAAAAAAGAAGAAAAAGCATATGAGTTGGACTTGGAAAACACCAGCCTCTCCTCAAAACTTCCACTTCTGAGACTGCTTCCCACAGATGTCCTTCTCATTGAGGGGCTGGTACATTTGGCAGTACAGGTTTCATGCTCAACTTTGTCACTAAGCACTGGACAGGACTTTAAAAAGCCTACAGCCCACTGGGACTTGCTCTGCTGCAGTATTTCAGTGCTTTTGACAGTCCCCCCACAGCAGGGTTGTTCTCTTAGAAGTGCAAGTGTCCCAGAGTGGCTCTGGGACAGCTGGAGGACGGGTGACATTCTGGAATGGAAGCAGTAGTTAAGCACCAGTTGCTGGCCCCTGCAGAGGCTTGAGAGAACAGACTTGCTTCGTAGAGAGCTCGTCAACCTAAAAAGCTTAGTCAGTTTGATCAATAAATATTGACTTAGGGTTAGGATCAGAAATAAGACACTACACTTTGGAACTGGAAGACAGGGTCAACTTCCTCCCTTTTCTGTCCAAAAGGAGACTAGCTTTAAAATACTGTCCTCAAGGACCTTTGTAATGTGTGATGTGTAACTCACTAAGCACATATGAATGTACCTGTCCCTTTTTCAGGGAAGAATAAATGTATGACTGGACAAAGCTTTGAGGTTTTTTCCTGTGGTTTCTTGTTTTCTGTTGTTTTGTTTTTTAAAACATCTGTTCTGTGTCGTGTTGTCCCTGAAGGCATATTTACCCACTCTTAAATTATGCAGCATTGCCCAGAGAATGGCTCTGTAGTTGAATATGCTCTCTGCAGTACAGCCTCCGTTCTCTTCCAGTATATTTCCATGCAATAGCTGTTACTAGAAAACTATACTTGTCTTTATCCTGGTATTTTGAGCAGGGAAGCAGTGATACTAGTTTGAAAACACAGGAAATAATCTGTACAGCAAATCAGAATTTTCACAATTCAATTCATACAGTCACTAACTTTTCAAAAGCTGTACTGCTCTGAATGCTGTTCTTCAGCCCACCATTACTCTGCTTTGAGCAGTGTCACTTTCTGTCTGCTTATAAACAGTCTTTGTGGAAATAATGAAAGAAGAATACTGTCACCTACACTGACTACATTTGCCTTTGTTATGTTACAGGATGCTCTTCCAGAACTACAGGTTCTGCTGGGAGTGCAGTAACACACACATTTCTGTATGCATAGATCATTAGATTTTAACAGTGCCAGTAGTGAAGCAAAACCTGCCAAGATGCTCTGTTCCTCTTAATTAAGCTGGATTTATATGTGCCTGTTAAGATGCAGTTAGTGTCCACTGCTGAGATGACACAGTACCCTGAGTAACTTTGTGTTGATTACGCTTAGACAAGCTTGTGCTTTTCTAAGAACATAGAAATGAGCACAAAGAAAATTAAGTACATCAGGTTGTTTCCATGGAACACTGTTAATCAACTTAACTTATTCATAGCAGCTTCAAAGTTTGAAGTTAAAACTTACCTTCTGCTCTACTCCCTTTGAAACAGTTGAGTGCTATAATTAACTCCCCCCTAGCTTAAAAAAAATAGAAGTGGATAAAATGTCAAAATACACTTTTCTGGTAAGATGACCCTACTTTGTCGTAACTAGTTACATCAGTCTTGGTGACCTGAAATACGTACATTACAGCACGTAGTTATGGAAGCAGTGTCTGCTTTCCCTCGTTGTCATGCAGTTCTGTGTAAAAGCAAGTTGTCTAGAATACTGCGGGCATTGTAGAAACAAGTTACTGGTATTCCTTCAGGGGAAATACCCATTATTCCTTTTCCTCCCAAAATTCAGTTGCATGCTATATACAATGCCTGGAGCAGGCTTCCTATTCTGGGAAGGGCTGTATCAGGAAAAAGAAAGAATTTGTTCATTGGATGTCTGCTGTTCCTCCTCTGGAAAACCTTCCATCCTGGACTTGTTTACTGAACAGTAAAAATTCATGTCCTGGAGCATCCTTAGCAACTTTTAGCCTGCTATACGGCTAGCTTAAACCTCTTATCAGAAATCAGATAAACTATTGAAAAACCAAGACCATCTCCCCCTGCTCTCAGTACACTAAGGCTGCTGGCTTACCACAGTAGATGTAAACCTCCTTGTTTTACCACAGACTGTATTAATGGACTTGGAAAAGGCAGTGCAACTTTTCCTCCCACTTTATAATGCTCAACCTTGAAGACTGTAAAGGACATTCTAGCTTCATCTTTTCTCTCTCTCTCTCTCGCCTCAGTCCATTCTACCAGGCCCGGATGCATTCAGCAAGCGTGTGTTCAAGTAGAAGCTGCACTCCACCTTGCAAACTGCAAAGCAGCATAAGGCACCTGGAGCTTCTAGATCCAGGTAAGAGGCAGGAATGAGGCTGAAGTCCAGGTGCTATTTTGGAATTAAATACTAATTGCAACTGTTACTTACTCCAACTCCCCTGTACCAGTGAATGAAGGATAGCCAATTACATTCAATTAATGCCTTGTAGAGTTAGTGTAATTTGTTCTAGTAGAGATAACAGTCCAGAGGTTTTTCACAAACATGCACTTCTCACTAGCTATAAAACATTTTGACGTTGTTTATGTACACACCATAGAAGAGACTGTACCTTTAATTATCTTATTGCCAGAAACCTTTGAAGTTGGAAATCAGATAAATTCAGTCTCAATCTGTGGTTAAAATTTTTATATGCTCTTTAAATTCTTGCAACTTGTGTTTATCAATGCATTATTAATTAAGTGTGGAAGAGAACTCTTTCACTGAGAAGGCTTCAGTCTTTGCAACAGTTTCTGTAGGCTAGGCTTGATGGGTTCTTTTGAAGTACACTTAGCTATTCAACTATGTGTGGTATAGTGTATACAAGCTTAGATTGTACAGAGTTAAGGCACCAAATACAAGACAAAACAACATCCAAAATAAGAAATTTGCTTAAAAACTGCAGATCTCTACATACCACTTTTGGACATTAAACTCCTCTTAAACATCAAGGTAAACATGTGGTCTCAATGTTTCAAGCAGCCACAGGAACTGGAGAAAAAACCCACTTTATTGAATTCAATTCTTATACTGTGATGAATTTTTCTCTTACAAAACTCGCACAGCTACCCTTAGTATGACAGTGCATTGCCCACAGTGTGAGACAGGCCTAGCAGAAAAAGAACCCCTTCTCCTAGAAGACCCCAGGCTAGAGCAACAGGCTTAAGCCTAGTCATGCTTTTGTATTAGCTCCAACATCAGTTACAAACAACTGAATCAGTCCCATTTCTATAAGCAGAATGAGAAAAAGGAAGACGTTTCAGGAACACTAGAAAACCTGGACATAAACAGGTATGGATTTAGATGGCAAAAATAAAGCTAAGGGCATGTAATAAACCAGCTTTGTGATGACAACTCTCTTAATGTCAAATGCTTAATTACCAGCTTAAGTGGTTAATGATCAAAAGAAAGTGCAGGTGAAAACTGCTGCCCCAATCCATAGGCATAGGACTTCAGTGCCGAGTTTCTCCAGGGAATTGCTCTAGAATGACTGTAACAGAATTTCCACTGTACAGTAAGGATCAGATTCACAGCAAACTAGATGTGCTAAAAGAGAAGAATGAAACCAATGAGCTGTTAGACAAGCTGTCTCATAAAGCGTAGATAGCAGATGCAAGTACAACATCCCTTTGCTTTAAACAAGGCAATAAAGTATCTCATTTTTCAGTATTTATTCAGCAGGAAGCCTGAGAGGGTCTGTGTCCTGAATATTCAAGCTGAGTTACTGCTTTTTAAGACAGTAAAACCATTTGTAACAGAACAGAGCTCATTTTCATTCTTTTGATGCCAGACAGGAAAGGTCTTGGTCATCCTCAAGACCGAGAACAACAATCTGAGCTTCATATTTACATATCTCATCATGCAGCCAAAAGAATCCACTGCAGCAGATTTCTCGTGCTGTTTCCCAGAGCCACTGGAAACAGTAAGCTGCTTCTGTGACTTGGAACTCATCTGAAGCTGGGACATATTTTTCCCTTGATTAAATAACAGGCACTGTATACAGAGAATTTAGCTAGAGGAAGAAGTTCTCATACAGAATGATTGCTTCTTAGCCTACCAAGCAGAAGAGGCAGAGGGAAACTTGCAGTTTGATCAGAGTAAAGACTGAAATACTGTATTGTCTGCTTGCTCTCCATTTATACAGTTCTGGAGAGAGGTTCAGGAATCCCACCTCCAGACTGTGACGATCTGTGAGCTCTCAGACGTCCAGATGCAGAATGACGAAGGAAGGGACACTGTTTTAGGGAACTGGTGACTGAAAAGCCAGACTGCCAGGCTTACTCTCCAAGGACATTGCTGGGACTGGATCAAGGATGAGACGTTAAAGCTGCTCACATTTATTGCTATCTTGGAGTTTCAAAAGTGCTGAGAGGTTGATGTCCCATAGTTGAACAGCCAATAAACGGGAGATTTTTTTTCCTAGACCACTTGAAAATAATGCCATTTGTCCTTCATTTTGTACTTCCTAATAATGTGAGGATCTTGGGGTCAGGGAAATTTTTCTCAAATAGTTCAAAGAAAGCAAAAAGCCTCAAATAATTTTAGATTTGTGCACTTTCTCTAATGAAGTTCTTTCAGTGGCTAGAGGGCATAGTCTTTTATTGAGTAAGACCCACTTTAAATCTTTTTTCCTACCAGAAGGCAAATGTTCTCAAAAGAAGAGTTCTAGTCTCCAGAGATACCAGAGTAGTTTTCACAGATCTTTGTAAATGAGTAGAAATAGTCCCTTGGCACATGAAAGTTGAAATATTTGTAGGAAAACTTGTTCCTCTGAAGCTCTTCATAGGCTGATTAAAAGTTTTTAAGAATCTAGAAATTTCTATGTAACAATTCCATAATTTGAGAGAATCAGTTATTTACTAGGCTGCTAGAGGTGATCAGAAAAGGCAGGGAAGGACAGAATTCACAGCAGTGAAAGTCACGGCAGCAGGGTTTACAGCACATTAAGTGGGAGCCATGACAATTGCTGAATCATCCAATTAGCTCACATTGGCTACACGACAGCAAATTAGAGAGATCAGGAGCTACCTACTCAGGCACTAAATTGCCTTTGTGAGGGTTGGATTGTGCACTGTGACCAACAGAAATTGCTTGGGCAAGAGAGGCTGCGTGTTACACATTCCCTTCATGAGTACAGGCTGGCCTCCCTCCATCCTGCTGGCACAGTGCCCAGGAATAAGGTGACCACGTTCCAGCTCCTGAATGTGTGCTTAGGGAAAGCAGCAAGCTCTGGCAGAGAGAGGACATAATGGCAGGAAGCACCACGTACCATGCTTTCAGCTAGTCAAGCCCTCCAGACCAAAAATGCTTTCTGAATAGAACTTGCCTGGAGAGATGGCTGGCAAAATAGGATTGAAGTCCTGCTTTATTAAATACCTTATGTCTTCAGAATTCAGAGTTGCACATCTGGGAAAATGACAAGCATTCCCGCTCCCTCAAGTGGTCCCACGAAACCCAAACGGGTAGAAAGGGGAAGCACGGACCTGCCTGATGCTGGCTTTGTATGCAGGCGCAGCTAACGGCAAACAAACACTGTGGTTAAGAGTGGAACAGTCCATGTTTTCATCTCCCTGTTCTGTAAATAGCCTCACTTTCCTCAGTGTTAACTGAGCAGACCGCAGAAGCTCACAGCTGTCAATGGTAATGCCATTCACTCCAGCACAGATAAGACATAAAACAGGTCAATTCTTTGTTGTAAAGCTCTGGCTGCTTTTAATCCTTTAAGCGCCAGACACCATCTCCTGAAATACACACTATCATCTGGTTAGCTAAAACGAGAGTTAAGGTGGGCAGTGTACAGGCGACAGACTTCCCCTGGTGTCCTATTTCTAAATGTACTAATTGAAAGGAACTTTTCCAGAATTCTTTCCCATGAACCAGAAATTCAAACTACGAAATAACATTCCTGCTTCACTAAAAAGGTACCACAAAATAGGCAACAATACCGGCAGCTGCACAGAGCTTACGGACCCAGGTTTACCTATTTGGCTTTTGGGTATATCTGGAAATACAAACCTTAGTAGCTGAAAACCAGACAAAATGCCAGAGAAGGCATTTCAGACCATGGTCCTGTGAGGAGGCTTTTAAAAGGAAACCTGCAGGTATTATGCAAAAGAAAGTAGTTCTGCCTTAGCAAAACAGGGCTTGCTGCAACATTGATCAAGCAGATGTTACCCCCATTCCTCATCAGGTAATAGTGTGGTGTTTCAGTTAGGTTAAAACCTACCGCTCGGATTTTCCTGCTCTCTCAAATGCCACTCTGTTAGGCTGATAAGGAGCCTACATCCATGCTTGTTCCACTCTCAGTGAGATACTTTCCTAGGTGATCCTACGCCTTATGATCTTACCACTGAGTCCCAGGGGCTGCAAAACCCAGGATTTCGGAGTCTTAAGTACACTGTGTATTTCACATGTCAGGAAACAGTGCCTCTCCTACTGAGAGGGCTCCAGTGAAGGCAAGGGGCGCAGATTTCAGACATAAGAACTTGCATTACAAACAAATGTATTAGAAAAATTGAGTATCTTTTCAGTGAGAATGAAAAGCAGAGAATGAAAAGCAGAAGAGTGGAATGCTTAGGGTTGTAGGAGTTAAAAGGGTAATGACAGAGAAAGATGGAAATTCACAGTCAAAGCAGTTCTGATGGAAACCAATACAAATGGATTAAGCTGCCAAGTACAGGCCACAAAGAACCAGATCAAAGAAGAGTCAGCAAGACATTTTATTATCAGTCCTTGAACTGGACAGTGCTTGTCAGACTGACATCAGTCAAGCCTAGGAAAGGAATACTCGAGAGTTCACTGTAATGCACCTTAGCATTGCCTTGACGTATATAAAATACTGTCTTCGGAAGGAAACAGAGCAGCCTGCTGCTCCGCTCTCAGGCTGCTGAGCCTGACAGGCCGAAAGAATGGACTGCATTTTAAGTGAGCTTCAGACCGAGCCCGAGGTTTGCACCTTGAAGGTAACAGCAGATGAGAATCTGCCCCATGGAATGGAAGGACATTCTGATGGCTCCTCAGCTGCCCCTGCGAATGTCATGCAGTGGTTCTGTGCTTTCGTGGGCAGGGCACTATGCGCCCCCTCGGTTCCCTTCCCCAGGTACAAATCTATAGGCCACTTGCAAGGTCAGCCTTCTGCCCACAGTAGCAAAGCTAAAACACTGAACAGCTATTTTTCTCTGCCGGCCTACGAATACTACCCAGACAGATCCTGAGTTACGGATAACCTACACATACAGTTATTTAGTGAATTTGATGTTTCAATATTGAAATGAAATATATTTTATTTTTGCTGTTATATTTTGATGCAAAACAACAAGCTTTGGGCCTGATACACTACTACCTATTCCGACCAAGGGGTTTCCTGGTTTGCAGCAGTATAAACTGTGATCAGTCAGGGTTTTTTTAATGTTTTCATCTCTGAACTGAGATCCTAAAATGCTAATACAACATCATCAACTCCTTCCCTTTTACTTTTTTTTTTTACCATTTTTATTAAAAAAAGAGTTGTTTCCAGCAACTTCAAGTACTGCAAGTACTGCAATTGTGCGGTACTGTTCTATGCAACTTTGCATAACGCAAGGTTATATAAACGCAAATTAAAAAAAAAACCCTAGTATTTTAAAACTACACATATCATGTGCACCATATAGGTCATAATATTAAGTCATGATCATATAGGTCATCCAAACCCATTTTGATCCAAGTAAAATATTTGTTAAAACATTTACTACAGAACTGAAAAGAATTATTTATGGATGGCTGTATTCTAATTTCTAGCTTTAGAAAACCACAGCTAAGCAAATTATTCATGCAGAGTGAAATGAGTGCCTGCCTGCCTCTCCTCCCCCTGCACCCCCAGGAGGAAGGCAAACCTGGCTGCTTGATGAATTAATTGGGCCTCATGTAATTTGATCTCTGCAGATTTTAACTGTAATACCATCAAAGTTTCTCAGTCTTCATCTGGAGTTTGGTTTTAATAGTTTAGGGAAATAATTTCTCTCTGCGTTCGACAGTATCACACATTCCACCTGTTATTCCACGTACCTAGAACTGTGGTATGGCTTTGGGTGCAGGCCATGGCCGTGGCTCTGGTTCCTACCCAAATGCTTTCCGCAGGTACGCAAGGAATGCAGTGCCTCACAGAGCAGTATCAGTTCAGCTTTTTATGCTATGCAAGAGTAAAATGTTTGAAGGAGAACAGTCTGTTGATAAAACCAAACAATTTCTTAAAAGTGTTAAGTAATAGCTTCTTTTTTAACTGAAACCGGAATATTTGAAGTGGTCTTGAAAAATACAAAGTTGGAATTCAGAGCTACGTATTACCTGTTTAAACATTTAGTTAAAGACATAATAAAAACGTGCCATATACAAGATTGTCACAGGTATATGAGATTTTTAGAAAAAAGCAATAAAAATATTCTTTAAGCTGAAAATAAAATCTCTTACCTTTTATATCACGATCTCAGCTTACAGTCACTACATTTCTGCTTATTTTATACAAGTGCATATGGCTATGAAGTCCGGAGAGAATGAGAATAAAGTGGTATTAACCTGCTGAAAACTGCTTAAAGTCTTAAGCTGCAACATATAGATGTTCCGATACCATTTAAAAACATTCACTTTTCAGTTATTGCTGATTCACAATCTCAAATATCAACATACAAATATTTAAGAGGAAAAAACCTCAGTAAATTTAGAGCAGCAAAGGTTTTTGAACTGGATGTTTACCAAATAACTCTTGTTTTCCTATCATGTGGTGATGATTTTAGGAGACACAAAAGCAATCCATTTGAAAGTCAAGTTCAGGCCTACCCTGTTTGTGCCTCATATTAATGACATGGGGAAGAGACAGAGAGTGAGAGAGAGAATATATCATTTAGTTAGATTGTAAGAAAAAATATATATTCTATTTTTTTCTTCTGCCTTTTTGCTACATTTCATGTCTGCTGACATGTGCAATGGTGCAGAGCACTACTGCTTCGAGAGTGACCATTGCAAGTCTCTGTAGCCATTTTTAGAGGAAACATGCAAATACAGTCAAGAGTATTAAAACTCTGAAGGACTTCAACAGGATTCACTGCTTGAAGCAGGCACTCTGCTAGGCTTTGTTTCTTGTTCTGGTGTTCGGTTCCACTCCCCCCTCCCCCCGACACACCAGTCTTTCCCTTCTAGTGTAAAGAAATATCTATACACATCTATTGCTATGTACCCAAAGAAAGGACTGTGGCTTGGAGCAAGTATTGCTTTTCGTTAAATGGAACAAAGTTCCAGAAGTGAGAAAAACACTTTAACAAAAAAGGAAAAAAGCTCAGCTTCCGTGTCTGAAGTTGAGAAACCTCAAAACGAGCCACGTTTGTTCTTGCTTTTAAGACATGTACAAAATGCCATTTCGAGCCACACAACCTGATGGTTCTAGAAGTCAGAGAAGAAATCTTGAGGGCCCAAGTGAATAATAAAAGGTGCGATGCTGAGAGGCTGGCAATAGGGACTGTCAATGAAAAAACCACCTACAGTGGGAAAAGAGCAGAGAAGCAAAAACTTGACGTTAATTTCAGAGCCTGCCTGAAGCTAAAGCTCCATTTAAATTTCTCTGCTCTTTCAGCTGCAAGTGGAATTTTCATTGTGAAACGGGCACTTTTAATTCTTTGAAGGTATGAAACATCTAACACTCCCAAGGTTACCACTTTCTAAACAAAGAACTGACAGCTCATTCATATTTTCAGTAAAGCAGAGAAATGTAAAATATGCAGCAAGGGGGCAAGTTTACAATGTGGTTAGTAACTCCCAACAAATGACAAAAAATAAAAAATGACTTCTGTAACTCATCTGAAATGACTGCCATCATGTTGGAAAAGAGCATAGCGCCCTTGTTTTTGAAATAAGAACAAGATATTTGGCTTATTAATGATCATCGTATAGAATTGGTTCAGAGAATATTTTGTTTGAAATTTTACAAAGCTGGGGATTAAAAAAAAAAAACCAAACCTACAAACAGTTGCCAATCAGGGGAACTCCAAAAGGGGGGGGCGGGAAGTGTGCAGAGGAAAAGATTCCTTTAATGACTATTTGATTAACAAAAATGGGCTCTTATCAGCCATGCTTTTTCTGCTCCGTGATGGCTTCCTTTCATCCATAGGCCAGCAAAATGTATCAGTGATTTACGAGCAGCGCTCAATTTGACTACATCCCCCAGACCCTGCTCTCCGTTTCAGCACTAACACGTGGAGAACTGCGTTTTTTATTAAAGTACCACCAACACCAAACGAAAGCGAGAGCTATGGCAGAAGAGAAACCCTTTAAGATACAAACACATTCCTGAGCATGAGTTCTCCACTTAACAAGAGTAACAGCTGCAGTTAGTTCCCAGAAAAGCAGCTTGTTATATAAGCCACCCCTTATTCAGCTTTTCTAGTACTTCTTTCCCTATAATGGGGGGCGTAGGGGAGGAGGAACTTTCCATTGCTTTAAGCACTGTTCTTACAGCCTCTTCATCTCTCAAGCTCCCCCTGCCTCAGCAGCAGAGGCTGTTAGAGAACAGCCTGGAAAGGTGATCTTCAAAGGAGCATCAACTACAGCGAACCTACTGAAAAGCGTTGGCTGAGGTCTGAGAAGCGCAGCCAACAACGCTGCTTATTTTGTGGGGTGATACCTTAATAAAGCCTACTCGAGCCCCTCGGTAGAGCCCACAGCCGTTTTTATGCAGAAGTACGAAACACGGCGACAGTGCAGAGCTGGGGCCTGTCCTGGAATCCAGCCAGGTGCTGACACTCGTCGGGGGAGAGAGGAGCCTTTCGCTCTGAGCACCAACCCTTAGAAAAGTACTGGCCTATGGCTGAAGTGTGTCACTTTCCACAGCAGCACTCAACAAGAACTGGGACAATTAAATAGCAAGTTTTCATGGGGACCTTGTTGCTGCTTTAGATTCTTAGAAATGTAAGGGGGAAAAGGAGAACCCTTTGTTTTAATACAGGATTGACAACTACAATGCTTTCTGTAGAAATGGTGGATGGAAAATCAAGGGTGGGCAGACAATCTTAAAAGTGAAGAAGGCCACAAGAACAAGTGCAATTTTTTTTCTTTTTCTTTTTTTAATTTTTTTTTTTTTTTTTTTTTTAAAAACAGAAAAGAAAGGAAAACAAGCAGCTTTTGAGCTCTAAAGAACCTGATTGTAACATTATTGTTGTCCTTTCTCTGGGCAATACGGACTTAACTGTGTATCCCTGGAATTACATACCAAGAGTCCTTCTGTGGGAACTTCTTTGTTTACTACTGATTTCACAGAATGCAACCTCATACAGAGAGACAGCCTAAGATTAACTCCCTTGGTTTCTTTTGTTTTTCAGTATTTTGTGTGCAAGTGAAAAGCCTTCTTGGATAATTAAGACTGTGTCTAAAGTCACAGTTACAGTAAGCTGATCTTAACGATTCTAAGGAAACTCAGGTACTGATGCTTAACTATAAAAAATAAGATAAAACAATATTTTAACCCATATTTTACTAAGTTTATTACACACCATAATATTTACAAAGTTAAATGTTAACTGTAAAGTTTCTATTGTGTGGTCTGCCTTTTTTTTTAATTTTAGGTTTTTTTATTTTTTAAAGAACTATGCCCTGCATTTAACAACCCTACAACAAGTACAGGTCGTTAACTGAATCTGTGTGACTGCATTAGGAAACAGGCAGTACTCTTGTGTTACAACAAAACAGTTTATTTGTGATCAGTGTTTTATATTCTATACATCCTTCACAAATTTTAATTTTACATAATCGGATACTTCATTTAAAACGTAAGATTTAAGCTTCTAGTTCTTCCCTATAACAGAAGGCTGGTATAAGTTATTTGAAAATGAGGTAACATTTCACAGAACATTTTTTTCAAGTTTTAGAGAACTAAATTTGCATTTTGTTAAAATCAAAAAGTAGGAAAAAGATGTTTCTTTACAAATGACTTTGCTCAAGTATGTGTTCAAAGAAAACAGGATAAAAAGGCTTTTTTTCTTCTAACATTCTGTACTGTACTGTGTTGTTCAATCAATAGGAATTAGCTTCTGCCATTTGCTAAAAGAATGAGTAGTGGGGAACAGGATAAGTTGGGAATTTCATAACTGGTAACAGAACCATTCTCTTGGGTAAACCTACAGAGAGAAGAAAGGGAGAGGACTCCAAATAAGTTTAGTGATCCAAGAAAGTCAGATAAGAGCTTACAGTAATGTTCTCATTAACCTTTTCCAGATCAGTCAGTCTGTGTGCTTTTAGAGTAACAGTAACACTGCAACACTTGGTGCTGTTTCATACAGATGGTCCGCTTAAAGTTTGCTTTTGGTTTTGTCCTGGTCTTTGGCAATACTCTCAAAAGCAGAGTGTGTACTTGGACTTGAAGCTCTACTTCATAATCTTTATGATAATTAACCTCTACTGACTTGTTCTGTGTTCTGATTTAATTTCACAGGCCAGTTACAACTGCAGATATTTCAAACAGGCACTGCTGTGGGTAAAAGAGAACTCACAGGAAAACTGTTCCGCAGTTTTGATAAGCATCCAGGTAGGCCAGCCAAAAATCAAGCATCTACAGTAAATTCTGCATCTGCTTCATTATTCTGCATTTCCTCTCCTGTACTGAAGTAGCAAATCTGGAAAGATTAATATCTGCCTGATTTAATGATTATTACAGAGTTCTTGTGGCCTCACAAACTTCTGCGAATTAAATGTTTGTTTGGTTTTTTAATCTTGCCTATTTAAATTCTAGTATTTAACCTATGTGTCATTTAGAAATCACAAAGCAGCAACAGCAGGTATTCCAGAGCACCAGATGATCAAAGTGAAGTTTCCCAACATGCAACAGCTTACAAAGGCAAAGAGACATGTTTACCTTACAGCCAAAAAGCGTTATCCCAGTACTTTGCATCACAATCATAAGACATTAAAAACAGAAACTCTTTATGTGAAAAATGGGGGCATTCAATTCCACAATGCTTTGAAGTCAGTGATATGTCACATATACACAGCTGAGTGATTAAAATCCAGCTCCCAAAATAGGCATCATGAGAAAAAACACAAACCAGAAGGAATGAATGAAAAAAGCAAGAAAAGTTGCCAGGGAAGTTGCTAACAATTGTTTTGTTTTCTTCAGCAGGGAAAGGATTCCTCTTATGTCACTGTGTCACTGCCTGTAGAAGTAACACACGTGCAGCTACCACTCATCTTAGTTATAGTCTGTGACTACTGCATGGAAAGAACCAAAGGGATTTTTTTTTAAACATCCCTGCCATGAAGAAAGCCCTCAAATAAATTTCCTTTCATGTTTCCTTGGGAAAACACGCAGCTGTTCCTTGTGTAGTGCAGCGCACAGGACAGCACACAGAGCCCACCCAGTGGGACCGCGCTGCTGAGCCCTGCTGCCCTGACAAGGCACTTGGCCAGTCAGCAGTGCAGAGTTCTGACACCTAGACGGGTTTGCTCCCGTTTGCAAGGGAGAATTCCAGACTGCGAGGGCAGCCCATGGGCCCAGTCTCTATCCCCTTTCCACTGAAGGAGTCCGAGTAGGACCAGCCGGTCTCAGTGAAGCAAAGTGAACATTTGCAGTAAAGCAGCAGCATTCTTCCACTGTTACAGCTCAGACTTCTGCAAGAAAGTAACGAAATGAACGCTTCAAAATACTTCTAACTTCTGTAATGCTGTCAGGGGAGTTGGTATTGCCCAAGCTATACAAATTGAAGAGGAACTAGTATTACAAATGCTGCAAAAGCTAGAAAAATTAATAGCCAATTGCAGGCTTGGTTTCCCATATGAAAAACTGCAGGCCTTGAAACATACTCAACTTGTCATTTGAGTAGCAGGCTTTCACCCAGTCCCCGTGAGAGGAGAGGCTGGCGGGACTGGTGCGATGGGCTCGCTTTGTGTGCACCAGGACATATCACTGACTCCAAACTGCTTTGCTCCCATTGCCACATAAACCTCATTCAAAGTAACCAAAAGGGCCGGTTAGAGGTATGCATTGTTAGTCTAGCGTAAAAACAGCCAGTGGGGAGGGGGAAGCTGAGTTAAGACAAACCCTGCCATCATAGCCCTCTGCATATTATTTAACTTTCCAATCTTCATGAAACCAGTGCTTTGCCAGCCTAAGATCACTATGTTTCTTCATGAAAAGCATCGTGGCAAATGACCATGGCCTAGCTTCCTTGCAGACTGATTGCTAACGGTATAAGCTACACCAAAACCATTCTGCTTGTCCCAAGCAGCAGTGTTTTAGCCTGCGGCGGGGGTTGGTGGTGGTGTATGTGGACATGGACTTCATAAAGTTGATGGCATCAAGGGAGCTTTGTCCACAAGCCACTTACACTTGGGGACAAATGCTTTGCCCATGTTACTGCAATGCCACTGCGATAAATATGGGTCAGCAATGCTGAAATAGGCCCTTCGGTAGTCTTTGAATGGAGCACAGATTGGCTGTAAAAAGTAGGAAAACTACTTCAATTCAGTTTCAGTATGAAAGGGAACAGGCAGTTAAACAAGCAGTCCTTCCACAAGTCAGGCAAAGCATAGGCAAAAAAGCTACTCCAACCAAAAAAGAACCACAAGGTTATGGCATAAAAGTGTTGTTGTCATGGTTTAAGACTTTAATCTCTGAATTTCTCCTCAGACTGCCACATTTGGACTGCCACAACATTTCGGTGTCAGTTCTAATCTGTTCATTATGGGGCTATACATACCGTAAGCTGGCGCAGCTGTGCTATACCCATACGGTGCTCCGTAGCCTGCAATGTGAACAGAGAAGGGGTGGGTTTCATGTCCCACAGTGTCTGAAGACAAGCAGTGTTTGCGCACCCACAGGCAGGGAGGCTCCCCTTCTGGTCCATGAAGGACCACAGAAAAAACAAACTCACACCAATACATATAAGCACTGCTGAAAACACTGAAATGGTGGCTTGAAGAATGAGCTACCCAATGACTTTCATAAGCCTCAGCATCATAGAGTTAAATTCCGTCTTTAATTTTCTTAGCATTTTCTTTGAGCTGAAGCCCTCAAGTCTGTACTGTCAGAGCGTGGACCTGACATGATCCAGACACCCATATCTGCTTACATTTTTCCTAAAATACAAATAGAGCCTACGCAGAGAACAGTCATTTTCCTCAGCTTCCATTCTAAAGAGGGGATTGCTAGATGCCTGTAGCACATCACTGTCAGGAAAAGCTCCTGCGAATTCTGCTTCCTCTGCCATTTCTAACAGACCAGAGGAAGTTTCACAGAGGACATCTGAATGCCAAGAGGTGAACACAACAGTGTCTTTTTTTCCCCAGAGCTGAGCATGACTCTGGAGTGAGACAAAAAGCAACAGTGGTAACACCAGTCTTGGCTACTACATCTCAGTAGTTCATGACGGCTTTACAGTTGGGGGTTTTTTTGGTGGGATCGCTTGTGTCCATCATAAAAAGCAAGAGATTTCTGAGAATAGGGGAAGAAAAAAAAAAAAAAATCTATGAAGGCTAATAAAAGCTTAACAACTACAGCAACTGAGAAATTAAACTTATTTCTGGAGTAATTCCATGCTGGCAAGAAGCATGCCCCTGGCAGGTTACAATCTCTCATAAATGACTCCTTTGGCAGAAAGACAGTTCCAAAAACAATGTTAACAGCCATTAAAAATGAATTACTGGGTTTTAATACTTAAAATTGCATGAATGTACAGGAACAATGAAGATGACGTGCTCTCGACTGTGCCAGGAAGCGAGTCTACCAAACAGGGCTGTGCTATTAGCACGTGTGAACTGCTGAAGGGTATAATTAGAGCTCATGCCGTAATCTGAAAACCTGAGCATGAGAAATATAGGTTTTAATTTTTGGAAGCTATTGGATTTACTTTGAGTAAGGAACGTCCCGCATCTCATTCTTACAACTTTGTGGTTCATATAGTAAAAACAATGTCTAGATTTCCCTCACATGTCACCTGCAAGCCTCCGACATGTTGTAGAGAGTCTCAAAGAACAATGCACTTTGAAAAGTAGGGCGAATGAGAACATTTCCTTTGAGTTTTCTTGTGTTTACATTTCAACACCCTACCCCCTATGTGCCTGTCATTTGAAAAACAAACACAACAACAAACCCTACACTATTTCCTACCAGCCAGGAGCAGCTCAGCACTTCAGCTCTCCAGGCTGGAACAGTTTCGCTTCTGATGGTTGCAAATGTGCTTTAAGGAACCAGCCATGAAATATCCTGACCAGGAACTCACCTGCGCTGCACAGTAAGCACCAAGGATGAGCATGAGTCAGAAGAACCTTGGATTGCTAATCAGAACAGTGCAGCAGGGATGATGAATTAACATCAGCCAGAGCATGAATGGAAATTCTTTTGGTTTTGTTTTTTCCCCACCACAGAAGCTACTAATAGATGCTGTGCTCCTATGTGCAATTCATGTAGTAAAGCTGAAGAAATCGTGTGTACAGGTGACTGACACACATGGAAAAGAATACCCAGCAGACAAAAATTAAGCTGCTAGCTGTCATTGTTGTGCCTTACCTGGTGTTATGTATCCAGTAGCAGCAGCTGCCCCAACAAATGCCCCTCGTGTTAAAGCACCTCGTCCTCTGCCTCGAACAGCCTGGACTGCTGCAGAAACAGCTGTATTGACAACCCCTTTGGTCTGCCCAGAGAAATAAAAAAATAGCAATTCAGAAAGTGAAAGTGTTGCTGGAAATACAAAACCATGTGCGTTAAACTGCCACTGTTTAAAAAGCTCTTTAAACAAGCTTGGTGCGCCAATCTTAGTAAAGGTGGAACAGAGACCGGAGAGGTCCTGTCCTAAAGACTGACTGACAGAAACTAGTTACAGAACAAAAACAAAAGAGTTGACTGTTATCTTCTGTAAGCGCATTCTACGATACATTCTGCTCCAGCGTGAAACAGCAAGAAAATCCTAACACATCCTAACATAAGTTCTAATGTATTTGCATGAAAGAGGCACATATTGTAATCCTCAGGACTTAGTTCAGGCTGTGGTGCTCTGGAGGAAGAACACTGTCAATTGGTTTCTGCTCTGTTCAACCGTAATAGATTTGAGAGATCATTGTGGCTCTTAGACCTAATGGACAAGGCTGAGCTTTTTATTATGCAAGTCTTCCTCACCAAACAAAATGGCTCACTTGAAAAGGTGCAAAAATCTCAGCTTACTCCAGAATCTAGAATTAAGGCCTGTACCTGGCTATAAATGACTTATCCCTTAAGTCTATGCATCTGGCATGATGAAGGAGCACCCTATGGCTCTGGCCTGAGACACCAGAGACTTCTATATCATCACTGGTTGAGCCACTGACCTTCTATCTCCTCCAGCTAAGCAGAACCTCTCTTTTCTTTGTCTTCCTTTCTACTGTATTTCCCACAATATGGTTCCAACTATCAGATTACTTTGTTATACTACAGTAATTATTACAAGAGGAATGAATATTGACACCTTACATGTATGTATAAAGCCCGAGACTGAAATCACTTGCTTCCTGTAGAAGTTCCTGTATCATAAAACCACTCAGAGCTGTGATAACAGAGCAGTCCAAAAAGCAAGTAACAATTCTTACCTGAGGAAGAATCTTCTTTTTCTTGTTGTTTGCTGCATTAGGCCCAGAAAACAGTTTTTCAAGTGCTGCTAATGCAGCGCTTGCTTTTGCTACCTTCTTATTTGGGCCTGCACCTCTGAACTTCTGCCCATCTACTTCTACCTGAAAATGGAGACAGGGGTTTATGCCTGGTGTTTATCCCCGGGAATACCACGCTGCACCCACGTGTCAGGGTGTGCCATCCATAAAGAACTCCAGCAGTGAAAAAAACCCTTCAGTGTTCTATGTGACAAATTTCTATTGCTTCTGTATCATGAAGCTGATGAAGAATACCTAAGTGATCCTGTGAGCCATTACATCACAGATACTGGGAATCTGGAAACTACAAGTCCAATTCAAAGAGGACCAGTCTGTCTGATCCTGAATTTAGCCAATATGTTTGAGCCTCTCAACACATCAGTGATACAGCTAGGAAACAGGGCTTTTAGGAATCATTTGAGGCTCCCCTCATCTTTATCAGTGCCTTACACACCACTGTCTTTGACTACACTACACATACACTGTTCTCCTGGGATGCTACCTCATACCACTTTAAAGCCCAGTGCTACTTCAGATATAGCACACATAGGTGAAGAAATCAAATAAATTTACCCTCTGCTAGTCATTCCAAATACCCCAGTAGGGTGCCAGCAGGAGAGTCAGATCAGGTCACTGACGTGGGGTTACCAAGTATATTTGCAATTTTTGTCAAGCTGTGGATCCTGCACTTCCCTCCTCCTCCTCATCTCAAGACATGATGTAGTCTGAGGCTGTCAGAGCCCAATTTTCACTCACCTCCATCACAAAGCGCTTGTCGTGGCTTCCACCCGTCTCAGAGATAAGCTCGTACTTCAGACCTCGTCTTTTTTCATTGAGCTCCATCACCGGGTTTTTCCCACTTGCTGTGAGTATAGGACCCTGAGTTCTTACCTAGAGAGACATTTATGGAGTTGCTTTAGAGCCTTTCCCTCTTCAAAAGGCAAACATTGACAGTGTTGTGGCTTACAGTGCCACAGGGGCAGCCGCTTAGAGAGCACCAGCTTTATCACCACGTCAGGCCTCTGCAGTCGCTGGCTCTTCTCCTCACATAGGCCTTGGCAGGCTTCCCAGGAACAGACCTGGATCCGTACCTGCAACACTGCCTTGGCTTCAGTGTAACATGCTGTGCTAGAACAGCAGATGGAAAGTCTCTGAAGAACGGCACGAGGACAAACCATACTGTAAGAGAAGTCACACCATCTTTATTTCTGTTGGTGAGAATTACTGTCCTCGTGGCCTGGTCTGGTGTTTACACAAACTGAACATTACACCAGCTGCACTTGGAATTTCAGCCCTGAGAGTAGCCAGAGCTGAGGCCACGGTGTCAAGTTCCTTGCAGTCAAAGGCTTTATCACTGAAAGGAGAGATTAGCCTTCCCAACCCTGCACACATCCCTGCTGCTCGATCTAATTACATCCTGGCACTCCTGAGCTCTGCCTGGAGAAGTCTCATATCCCAAGTCACATGTTTCAGCAGAAATATCTGTAACTGTTTGGAAAACAAGGAAGGTAAAGGCAAGATCTTAGCGCAGCAGCGTATGAGCCTGCATTAGAATGCACTCAGCTACAAATAGAAATGACTACTCAACTAATGAAGTAAAAAAAGATGGTTAAGGGGTGAAAACAATGTTTTCCAAAGTAACTTCTTATTTGGATAAAGATCAGGAGCCCTAGTACCAGGACCTGCCCTTTGAAAGCAGAAAGTGGAAACCCAAAGTCATCTTTTAACTTCTTAACAAGTATGCGAAGAACGGAACAATTACTTATATTTACAGCACAAACATCCTGTAATCCTGGAAAACAACAGAAAAAAAAAATATATACATACAAACGGAAAAGAAAGCAGAGATCTACAGTGGTTTATCAGTACAGAACACAGAGAGCTTGCTGCAGAGCAGTCAGGCAGACAAATGTACAACTTAAAGCTCTTCACACAGGATGCCTCTTAAATACCTGGTAGCCATTATGAACACTGGTCAAGGAAATCAGGGAGAGAGAGGAGTGAAAGGGATGACATCTAAGCAGGAGTGTTAAAATCTGGTTTCTCAATGGTGAAAAGAAATAAATACCAGAAATACTTGAAGAAAATACCTAGTTAATGTAGTACAGACCCATTGCAGCTTGATTCCTGGGGACATCCAGCCAAAGTTGCTGAAGTTACTGGCATTTTGTCCTTTGAGGAATACTCTATTTCCCACAACTTCAGTGAGAAAACACGCCCAGCATGCTCCTTATAGCACCTGACAGTGCCCAAGTTATTTTATATCAAAAGCGGAGCATTTTCAATGCAGCGTTTTGTCCGTTCAATACACAGAGGTATGAGGTTTTACATGTCGTAACATCTCCGAATGAACTTCTGTATTTTCATTGGTCTTCCTGTGTATCAGTTTAAAATGCTGTCTGCCTAAGTGTATCTTTGTCTGACAAACCCACTCTCACAAAACAGAAATGGTGTCATGTGCATCACTAGAGCCCAAAGGCACCAAACAAGGTGGAGCGGTCCCAATCATGAGACCATACATAAGCGAACCAGAGACACCACCTGTCTCAGAGTTTATGGTCTTACAAGGACAAGGTTCCTCTCCCACTTTAAACCTAGGAAAAGGAGGCACAAAGATCAGTTGTTTGTGCACAGTGACACAAAGCCTGGGACACATCTGAGACTGGAACCTCTCTTCATTCCTCACCCACCACTCTAACTGAAAAAGAAAACCCTGAAAAACAAAAACCAAACTCCACCACTTGGACTTTTTAATGCAATACTCACCTCTAGGGTAGCGGAGGTGTCAGCTGTGGAATTTCCAGTATTATTGCTTGAGATTGAAGAAATTGTTTCACTTTTACCTTCAGTGTCTGATTTTTCATCAGAACTCATACACTCCGTATCTGCATCAAAACCAGTTGGATACCCCATTGCTTGTAAAACCTACAACAAAGCCACGTGAACTGTAAAATAGGTAGCGGTAGTGAAACAATTACAAAGCTCATGGCAACAAAAGAATGTCCCCCATACACTTAGTAAAGGCAGACTGCTTAGAAGTATATTTTCTCCTGTGTTAAAATGGAGAAAAACACAATAGCAATGAGGAAATGGCACCAGGTTTCCAAAAGTGGAATCAAACAGAATTTTAGGTCTCTAAGACAGAAATTACTCATGAGCATCATTCAGCACCTATCTCAAGAATTCCTTGTAAAACAATAGATTAAAATTCAGAGGAGCACCCACGGCATGACACTGCATAACAGTATGATAAGGAGACAGTTTTGCACACCACTTCCCCCTCTCTGTGTATATGGACAGGTCAAGAGATTCACTGTGGGGCAAACAAGGCAAACAGTCTTATGAGAATTAAACTTTGTACTTCTACAAGATGGTACTTCTGGAGTTTCCTGGGAAATCGCAGGTGACAGCCAGCAGGTACCCAAGTATACAACACTGTCTCCAAAGCCAGAGGACTGATACCACCTCCCTTCCTTGCACCTTTCAGGAACACCAGAGGGTAGATGCTTCCACAGCAGGTGTACAGGGAGCAAATTCCCGAACCGAGATGTGAGGTGAAGGGATGCCTGGTTAGCACAGTAATACACCGCACTGCAGCGAGCCACGCCACCACTGCCAGGCTTTCTGCATGCTGCCTACAGCCAGCGGCTCTTGAGCAGATGAGATTTTACCGATTAAGGTACTATTAGTTAGTTCCTTCAGAAATGACCTCCACTAGCTAGGCCAGCCTCTCCTGTAACCAGCTGCCTAACCTCCTTGTACGGAGGTACTGGACACAGGCCCAAACAAATCTGAAAAGAACCTGGAACTCCACTGAAAATTTAGTCCCAAGAACAAAGTTTGCAAAAATCTCAGTGTTCCAACAGTGAATGGAGAACGGCAACGGTAACTCCAGGCTCAGCTCCCATACAATTGTTGTACGTTTGGCTGCATTTTCAGGGCTTTTAAAAGAGTCCAATCTAGAAACTGAAATGGTTACAATATTCCCTCTTATAAGTCTGGCAAAGCAGGGCCCAGATCTGCTCGGAGAAAAAAAGAGAGAAAAAGGCTTGTCTCTACCACACCACCCATTTCCTCTTGGCTGGAATCATGGATGTTTTGAAGCGTAGCCCAGGATTTGTATATGTGTAAATTTAGAGAAAACAGATCTGGGTAGGCAGCAGCACAGATCTGGCTGACGCAGAGAGGTTCAAGGGCAGAGAAGTCACAGCTTTTCAGGGCAAATTTTGTACTATGTTTTTTTTTAAAACAACTGCAGGGAGGGAGGCAAAATAAAAGAATGAGGCAGAAGGTCTGGAAGGACAACACATGCAGAGAGCTACTTTTCCTGGAGGAACAACACATTCCCTTAGATACTTCTGGACACTTTGAACTTGAAAGCACATGGGACAATGGGATTTTCAAAACTGAAATCAAAGGAAAGCAGAAAGTTGCCAGATGAAGCTTCTAAAAAGGAAATTCTTGTTCAAAACAAAAGGCAGCACAGAATGACAGATGGGCTTGTTCCTATCCTAAGTGCAGTCCTATTAAAAGAGGTTTCTCTTTCACATGAATTGTCTGTAGGAAATGTTCTTTTCTTCCCAGAAACCCAGCAGGCTCGGTCTGCTTTAGCAGTCTGAACTGTCCTCATGCAATACAAGGACGCTTGTGTTGGGTGTTCCAGTCTATCACTGCTTTACAGACCTAAGCTGTCACGTAGAGCACCTACAAGCAGCACCAGCAGGTTGACTAGTACCTGAACAATACTCGTCTCTTACTTAAGAATTGACTGGAGACCGATTATTTATGTGCAAGTTTACTGTGGTGCACAAAGGTACTCTTCAGGCACCAAAGACAGGAATCAACTCCCTGTTTGCAGGAGCTCACAACCGAGCAATGGACACAGAGAAGGAAGGGGAGAAAGAGGGAGCCACCAATATTCCATTTTCACACCAACAGGAGGAAGAACAGAACAAAACTGAACCCCTCCAGCCCAGAACTTAAACCACCACGTTCAGTCCATTGTCACATGAGCTGATCTGCAGAGCCCTGGGAGGTTCTCCCTCCCCTCCACTAGTACAATCCCAGTGGTGCTTTCTGAACCGTGCCCAGCTGTCTTTACAGTACACAGGCAGGAGCTCAGCTTCAGCCAATTTTTTTTTTTTTTTGAGGTTGCATATTACTAGTTCTAACCATATATCACACTCTGTGATCCAAGACCTGGGGTTAGCAGATTTCTCCAGGCTGCCTTACCTTCACGGCCACATGGAGCTTGGCTGTTTTCTTAGAAGGTCCTGATGCTTCATATGTCGTACCATCAACGTCTACAGACATTGTGAAGACTGGGGCATGGACTGGACCAGACTGTGACAGCAGCTTATACTGAAGCCCTGGCCTGATTTGGTTCAGCCTCATCAGAGCATTCATGAGATCTATTGCTTTACTATCTAGTACTAGTACAAGATAGTAGAAAGGGGGGTGGGGGAGGAGGGGAGCGGAGAAAAAAAAAAGAAAGGAAAATGAACAAAACAAGATGAACGGAAAAATGAAACAGTTTGCATTTCGTGCCTTCTGTCTGTATAAAGGAGCAAAACAACCCCTCGGCCTCTCAGGGGTTGAGGATAGCCATAATGCTGTTCAGCCTTTGATAAGCCATTCTGCTTTGGTGTAACAACTATCAATACTCATTTTGTTCACACGGTTCTTTCCAGCTAGCTATATTCTTCCTGGCTGCTAGAAAAGGACTAACAAGTTCTATAGGTAGTGAGGAGCCAGATCCAGAACTGGCACCGAAACAGCAGAATGAAAACAGCCCCCAGAACTGACTGGACCCAGCAACACAGAGACTTCCAGCCTCTGCACATATACAATTGTCCATGTTTTGTAGGTTTTATTTTTCTTGTGGGAGGTCTTGAGAGACCAACAACAATCTCAAGAAGGGGAAGAATGCATAAAGGCAAATCTTCACACTGCAAAGTCACTGCAGTATTTTGAATTAAAAGAAAAAAACAACCCAAACACACAAAACCCCCTACAGTACAGGGACATTAGCAATAAAACACCTCAGCTGCTTGGGCAACCCAAATTTTCCTGTAACTTGATGGGTAATCTCATTTAAAAATGCAAATCATTCAGTTAGTAAAATATGTCAGGGGAGATTCAGATGCACAGTGAGAGACGTGTCTGACATTCTGAACGCGGGGTGAGAGAGACAATGGGGTTTGTTCCAAAGACTGTTTCACATGCTATTCCACACCAGCACGGAGAAGCCTTTAAACCAGCTCCCACTGTACAAAAGATCTTTGAAAACAGAATGGGGAAGTGTCGTACTTACTTTTCCTCAGATTACGCTTCATCTTTTTATTTGGATCTTTATCATCCCCGACACTATCTTCAAATGGTCTCTTAAGAGCAGATGAGCCTGTACCTAGGGTATAAATTTCCTTGTAATATGGACATGTTATTAGGAAAACAAAATTCCACAGCAGGGGCCTGATTAGTCCCATACTGTTCCTGCATGTTTACAATGTAAAGAACTCAACCAGCACTCAAAGCTTTCTTACTGCTACATGTGGTATCAGTTTATTACTCGATGTCCCATGCCATGCAAGATGCCTGTGTCCAACACCGTGGGTGATATAAGTACTGTAATTCTGCAGTGTTGTTTTCTGCAGTTAATCTAAGGCAAGGACTCCAATGGTATTGTTTTCACAAAAAATATACATGGAAATTTATTTTTATTAGAAGCATATTGTTTTCTAGGAAGAACTCTTGAGTGATTCTTACTTCTTCGTTCTATGCTTTGTGACCAGTCTACAGTCTGTCCTTCCCCAGCATAAGCATCATAAACACAACTTTTACTCTGCAGACCCCAAAGGACTTTGTGCTTCAAGAAAATCATCAGCTATAGTCTGGCTGTACTGCTGCTCCTCTGCTGGTACTTTTAGAGAACAGAACCTCCAGGTTTTCTCCCAACAATTAGATATTTAAAAAAAAAAAAACAACTAAGCCACCCCGCACTTAACACACAGAAAAGCCTTTACCTTGCATTCACAGCATGTAACTCAGGAATTGTAACCCTTCTAATTAACCCCTAGTTTACTGCCCAATTAGTGGGTTTTGGAGCAAACAATACCTACCTTCTTTGTCAGTTACTGACCAGGAATATTTCTGAAACGACTTATTTGATGGGAGGGGATCCATTTCCAAAACCTTATAGATCTGACCAAAGGCTGATAATCTGAGGGCATGCTATAAGGTGACAGTAGAAACGTTAAGTTACATCACTGCACAACTGTACCTCAGCTGTCTAAGTTTCTAAACAAGTCTGTAGACACAAACCCACATCTTCTCTGAGAAGACAGCTGCTACAGCTATCTTCTGTGATAGCTATAGAAAATGCTGGTGTCTAAACGTTTAAAAGACATTAATTTCTGTAACACAAAGCACAGGGCACACTGACAGGGAGCCTGCTCAAGGACTCTGTGCCATAAGCACTTGAGGTGGGATGCATGTGGTGCACAGACATTAGCCAGCCTTTTGAAGGACGAGATTTCATACGCATTTAACTCTTGCATGTGTGAACTGTCATTTATAGCGCACCTACCCTGGACTGCCACTAAAATAAGCTATCCTGGCAGAGGATAAATTATATTAACAAGCTGAAATCCTCACTGTTAGAGTATCTGGCCCTCAGATGTACAAGTTTTCTACCTGAGCGCTGTGCGTAATGGCTTCTTTTTGCTGAACTGTCATGTAAGACAAAGCATCTGTTGGCTCCCGTTCACAGGGGTCATGCAGACCAGGGCCTCCTGGGGGGAAAGAGGCAAAGCAGATTATTGAGAGCAAATGAGAAGCAATATGAAAATGGTGGCTGGTAGATATTGCAACAGCCTTCAGCTGGGTGGGAAGCACCCCTTGTCCAGTAAGGGATTCGAACATCACACAAAGAAAGCTGATCCCAAGATTTTGCTCCCTTGCAGTAGTGGCCACAGAACTTAGCAGGTGTAGGACTGCACACGTGCAGTATCATGAACTAAAAGCAGTAGGTTTAAAAAACCAAATAATTTGGATAATGTAGATTTTGATTAATCTATAGAAAACATTTATTTGTTTGTAACCCCTTAATGAGAGAGATTAATCTATAAATAAAACTAACATTCCCCATTAACTTCTACTGCATTGGGAGTACTCATCCAAATAGCTATAACCATGCAACTTTTAAACAAGACACCATTCATTTAGCTCCACTGCAGGCTTGGAGTTTGAGGCAGGCATTTTTCATCTAACCATACAGCAGCAGCAACACATTAAGGCTGTGTGATCGACCTTTTGTGTTCCTGAAGTTAATCTGGCCCCTTACCAGGAAGCAGAATTCCAGATGCCAAACACTCCATCACTCGTCGCAATGCTTCCCCAGCGCCCAAAGGTCTATTACAAGTACCTATAGATTTTTCACATATAAGCTCGAGTGGCTAGAAGACATTAAATTATGATTAGTATGGACACAAGGGTAACTGTGCTGCAGTTAAACATGGAAGGGTAGAGGGGAAGAATATTCACATCAGCTTACTTCGGATTTAAACCGCTACAGGTCTAACTGACAGAGACATCCATCCCAGAGGACAGTTCATGGCACGTGGATTTATTCACTGCTCTGAGTCACCTTCTGAGACAACCAACTGCTCTCCATTAACTGCCCAGGAAGTCTAAAAGGAGGAGCCTTCTAAAGCCAGGCCATGTGAGTATTTTCCTCCTCTCAAAGGGTTAATTGGTTCTACGTGAGGGAAAACACTGCCTCCACTGACCTACAGAGTGTTCCTCTTGTGATACCCAGAGCATCTGGCCCTCCCCAAACCTGCTAACAAGACATGGTGTCCTCTGGTAGGAGCAGCACTGCCACAGTAGCAGGATAAATTTGAAAAGCTGAACTTGGAGGCAACAAGTGGGATTCTATTGCAAATCCCTGAGGATGTCTAAGGCCCGCAGCATTACATCTCTTTCTATGGTACTTGTACACCTTACAGACTGAACAAATAACCGCGTTCTCTTTCGTTCCTACGAGCACTTTTCTACACAGGTCACAGTTAGTGGGGAGTAAAAGGAAGGGGGTTGTAAGGAGGAGTTCTGTACAACAGACGGTTTTCTCCAGTCCAGACACTGCTACAATTCTCAGGAGATCCGAGATCTGACCCTGTGGCCTTCAGCTCTTTCTGTACTTACCCATCCTTTCAGTGGTGCCCATGTGGGGACTCTGTTGCACAAATCCCGCAGAATACGAAGGACAATTACACATGATTTTAGTCCATTTGCCCTGGCCTAAAACAAACAGAATAATTCCAATACACCTGCAAAAACCTGGCCTTCAATTTTGCTTTTCTTTTTAAATGCACAGAGTCCTGGGATAGATTTTTTTGAATTATTACTACTTAATGCTTAATCAGCTTCATGCAAAATAAAACCAGTTATATAAAAGTAAAATACTTCAATTTAGAGAGACAAATAAAAAAGGAAGCAAAATGTCAAGACCGCTTTTGTAGCCTCATGACAACTCTAACCACATGGCTGTCTACCTGTCACATTTGCCCTCACACAGTACAGCACTGCAATCGGAATTCTAGGCCTTTGCTCTATTAGGGACTAGTCAGAAATTAAAGAGGCATTAAAATTAAAACTGTCTCAAATTAAACCTCGTAAGGCTACAATAACAACAAGGTAAGAACAAATAGCCAACCTGAAACCATTTGGCGTGCCGCAGAGACGCCAAGGCCTCCAGGCATTTCTGCCTGTCCAATAAGTCCGGAGGATCTTTCATCGCAACATTATCTACTGGTAAAAATGGGATAAAAAGAGACAGATACAATTTGACCAAGGGGTTTCTGTCACAATACAAAAAGAGCGGCAGCATCTCAACGAGATAATAAGACTCCCAGAATTTAAGTGCACTGTGTTATTTAATTTAAACAAGCCATTAAAGGTAGTAAATGTGCATGTGTGCAATAGAAGCAAAGGCATTCATTCCTTGTAAAATAATAGTAATAATAAAGATGGCCACTGCTACAGACAATCTGGGATCTTATTAAAAATGTAGAACACATTTCAGGGCAGAAAATAGCTCTATAGCACTTTGGATTTTCTTTTTCTTTGTTGGGTTGTATTGGGCTTTGTTTTCCTCTTCATTCCCCCTTTGTGACTTTTATTGCACAAAGGTGGCACTGAATTTCAAAGGGACAAGCTTCTTTTGACAAGAGGAAGATATTATTAGGGGGGGTATAAAAAAAATTGTAATAGGTAGAAATTGAAGTTACGTCCATGCAATTGTTGAGAATTTCAAATAAAAACATTGAAGGAATTTGAAATATTTTTGCATGAGCAGTTTGAGCCAATAGAATTCAGTGAAAGAAATACACAAGAAATGGTAGTAAGAAGTTTTACAGTTCAAATAGTCTTTCATATAACCAGAACATATGAAAGAAATAAATTTGGTAACTTCCAGATTATCAAGCTATTAGAGACTCAGTCCCCTCTTGTAAAAATCTCTTCCCAACGGCAACTGAAATCAACAGAGGAAATTCAAAGAGGGATTTGAGAGACAAGACACCGAGACCTTCTGTCCAGGTTTACACATTTTTTCTTTTTTCTCCTCCCCCCACCTTCTCTTTTTTTATCCAGCATGCAACTAACTGCTTTTAGCAATTACATCCGATTCTGTACTGAGGGACATGATGCATCAGTCCTTTCTTCCCTGTTTTTATTTTTTTTATCCTAAGGAGTTATTAACATCCATACTCTGGAAACTCTGTCCAAATGACAGATTTTGCATATCTGTGAAATCAGGTTAAAAGGATTTCAGTTTTTAGCTGACATGAGAAGAACTTACTGGAAGAACTAAATGAATCCATGGCTCAATGGCTCAACTAAAACCTTGAATGTTGTTTTCCTATGAATAGACAATTACTTTTTATTTCAAAGTAAGTAATCTGGAAATACAGTCTTTTCCTTATTCACAATCATAAATTCTCCAGGTCTTGAGACCTGTGCAGGCCTGAATGAAATACAATATCCAGTCCAAATTGAAGACTATGCTAGATAAGCAAAATCAAGCATGATATTTAAAATGGAGACAAGTTAGGAGAAAAAAAATACCATCCATTTTTAGTACAATTCATTGGTAACATCTCAAAGCACATTCTCACGGGTTATTTCAGATAGTACTGGTTGCATGTGCATTTGCATCTTTAACGTTAAAGCTGCTTCACCGCCAGTGCCATTCAATGAGACGGTTACTCTGGTAAAAGCACATTGTGAGATGATGGATAAAAGAGCCCAAGGCTAAAAAAACCAACCAACCCAGTGTAAAACTGAACAGAACCAGGTATCTTGTCTGACAGGTCACGGTTGCAGGTCACACCTGCTGGCTCTGCTGTCAGCAGAAGACTGAAGTGCTATAAGCTTATTTTCTAACCCCAATGAACTTTGCAGCAGATATTTGCATTGTTTCTTACTGCCCGCATCAACAGTATTACAGTACTGGGATTAATCACTCCTCTTGCCTGTTTCCAAATAAAAGCTGCAAAGTCTCAAAGCACTGGATTTCTATGAGCACAAAAGGTCACTTTGGAACACAAGATTTACTTCTAATTTCCTTTGCAGTTTTGTTATCTTCAGCAGTAATGTACATTTAACAGCTGTGTGCCACAAAACGTCTGCGTAGTTCTGTAAGAAAACTTTATTGTGGACAATATAAACATCTGCTTAAAGCTCATGTCTTGTATAAAACAGCTACTGTCAATGAATGATCAGAATCTTATTTTAAAACATTAGAAATGGCAAAGGTGACTGATTGCAAATTCATTAATTTTTTGCAATGAACTGGATCTTTAAATGCCCAGGGACTTTGACTTGGCATTGTACAAGGCTTTGCTGAAGTGTGTTGCAGCCATTGACAAAGTAAATTAATTGTTCCTTTAAATTACAAAACATAGACAGAATACGTGTCATCTGTAATTCAGGTGAATGAAAAACCTCGTAAGATTTGTTTCAGCAAGTTAGACTCATGCTTTTTGCTCCAGGATTAAGGCTATTTCCAAAGGTCTATATTACAGATATCTTGGAGAATTTTGCCTATTGCCAATTCAGTACCAGTGTCCAGAGCAGCTTTCGCAGGTGTTGCAGTCAGCCAACTTTTGGGTGCAAGATTCTATTAAACAGAAAGATGAAGAGACCAGGCAGTGAAGAGGGCGAGCGGCTTGCAGCAGGCTCCCTTTCGACACCCTCAGGAGAATGGCATGTTTCTTCATGCTCTGCCAGTCAGGAAAGTGAGACCCAATCAAAATTTTCAAATGCGATTGCAAAGCTTTACTTTTTTTCTTGTGGTTTTAACAAGAGCAATGATACAAGGAGTTTGATAACCAGTTAATAAAGCCCTGACGTGAGCTCACACTACGCCGCACTGAACCAATCCTTCAGTGAATCTCTCCCCACTTGCTGTAGGTATTCTCTCCACACAGTAGCTGCCAACTTCGCTCATTTGCAGCCAGCCATACGAGGAGCTGTCTTCCCCGCAGAGGCAAGGGCAATCTGCGGCTCGTTGCCCCTTCAAAGGCCCTCGGCACCTTTGGCGCGTCGCTGGCTGCGTCTGCCCGGCACAGGCAGCAGCAGAGGAAGACTGGTTATGCAGCAGCTTCTCAAGGAGCCGAGTTGATTTCAGCCCCACTTTGGTAAATGAACTTGTTTATTCTTATTACATGTGCTTGTTACTGTACGCTCAGTAACAACAACTGATTTGCAAGCGACAAGGTTCTGGTCTGGAAAGCCCAATTTATATTTGATACTATGACTAAAAATTCAGTTTCTTAAAAAGTTTAAATTTTAAACTGATGCAAAATGCAGACATTTTAGGTGCCTGACTTCTCAAGTTGACATGAGAAAGTAGAGCTTTATGGATAGCCATGTGTGAGAAACACCGAAATGCACACACACACTGGTCCACTATTTATTTTTGCTAATGAGCAGCAAAAACAAATAGGACAAACACCACATCTTAAACATGAACACTTTTCCAAAGAGGTGGGGGCTGAAGAGAAATCCAGGAATGTTTTTCGATACATTCTGACCTCAGGGCATGAAGGCACACACAGCATTCCTACAGAACAAATGGGAGCACTGGTAACGAGGTCCATTGCGCCTAACCTTGCCGGTTTGGTTAGAGGACAGATTAGTGCTGATCACACCGAACACGGAAACCTTGGTCAGTTTTGCGCAGGCTCTGCTCCCTGCGAGCGGCTCCAGGGGCAGCGGAGCGCCTGGAACCCAATGGCCTATCTTACATGTGAGATGAAAGGCAAGTTGACAAGCATTTGGAGCTCCTTCATTCAAAAGAACGTGTGGAGCAGACTCAGAACAGTTTCTAGAACTGCAGAGACTGTATCTACATTTGGCTGGCATTGTTCAGGGGTTCTGATAAAACATGGCAGTACTGTCCTTGGAGATCAAGTTATTTTCACCAGACTGTTTCTCTGAATATTTTCCCTTGATATGAAACTTTTCTAGTCTGAATCGAAGTGAAAAGGACCTAAATAATGTTGGAAATAGTATCGCCACCCCTCCCTTTCAATCTACTGAGTGACATGTATGTTTCACATACCTTTAGAAAGGACTATGATAAAAGTCTCTGTTCACTTGTGATGAATCAATGGCAAAGAACCTGGACTTTAAAACAGATCCATGACCCTATTAACTATCCTTATCAGCTGTACAGAACTGATACATAACACTAGCCTAAGAGGGGTAGTAAAACCATGTTAAATTTCTAAAAAATTGGTACAGAATTTTGAAAAGTATTTTAAGATACTGAAAACAAAATAGAACCACCTACATTTTAAATATGAGAGAGCATAAAAACTCAAGCCCTCATTCAGTGTGAGGTGAATTCAGGAGTCCCTAGAGTCTACTGCCACAACGACTTCGCTTTTTGCAAGAAAATACTTGGACAGAAGCCTTTATGCAAAACAGTATCCCCCTGTGAGAGTCTTACAAATCCTTTACCATCAAAATTGGTTCTACACTTTGTGCTCTTCTCACGAACACAGATCAGCAGCAAACAACTACAGGGCTGATCTCAGCATCTTACGGGAAGCTGAAGAACAACTACAGTAATACACAATTTATTTTTAATGGTCTTGCAAAAGAGCACAGTTACTAATTTGAGAATAAGCAGACATTGCAAACTGGGAATCTTTGCCATTCATCTGTTCTGTAAGATTTTTCTGCATCCAAGTGCTGCCAAAGCATTCCATTTCATCTGAAAAGGGATCCTTCCTGCCATTGCCTCCAACAAAAACGAACTGACCAACATTTCTTATTGTATCGGTATTTCATGTGGGAGAAGGGAGGAAGCGAAGGACTTGTGGCAAGTCTAGAAACGGGAAGAGAGCGCCAGGGAGTTCCCTAGCCCACATGGGCCCAGCTGCCTCGGTTGTCATGACAGAGAGTGGCCAGTTGGTCAAAGGTCTGACATCATCCAGTGGCAAAGTTTCTAGGGATAGGCTTGGGAAGCGGAAACAGAAATTACTGACAGGATTTTTGAAGTAAAAGAAGTATGGCTACATTTGCTCTTCTCTATTTCTCTTGGCTGCTTTCCAACCTCATGGCTACTACCAGTCCACACTCCTGTAACAAGGGGCACTGGCTGTAGTGGAAGTCACACAGTTAGGGAGAAGGGTCAGAAAGAAACTACAATACAGTTTTCTAGATCTATTTTGCTCTAAGGACATGAGCTACAATGTTCAATTCAGAAGCAAAAGTGCTGCATTTTAGCACTGTAACTTCAATTATATCCAGTTCGGAAATTCTTAAAGCTAGAAACGTACACATGTATCATCGACTAATAAAAACTGACGGCCAGGACAACATACTTGCCAGCTTTGCAGAAGAAGGTTTTTTATGTAAAAAGAGAAACAATTTTATGAGGTTTTCAGGAAACTACGAACCAATCCCACTTGACTGACAATTTGAAAACATGACTGTGCAGCGCTGGGGTGCTCGAGAATTAACTACTGAGTCTGAAAGAAAGGAGAACTAGGATCTAATTGTATGTCACAGTTAACACTGTAGGAATATTGCTTGCAAATGAAAACTATGCATATTCACATGAAAATTAAGTGAATCTTTTTAAGAGAAAAATAACGTAACCTGGCAAGGGCCAGTCTAGTTAGTACGTGATGCAGAATTAAAAACCCACTTCCCAGTGAACCCTGTGCTGCACAGTCCAGGCATTTAGATAGAACAGTCTTAAAAACAAGTTAAAATGCTCTGTGTACCTCCTTCCTTCTTCTCTGCTTCATCTCGAATGAGAGGGGATGTAAGTATCACCTTCAAAGTTAGCTTGGGCTCCTTTGTGTTACGAATAATAATAGCTGCCTCATTTACATGCTCCTCCACGAGATACTTCTCTTCTGTAAGTTTCTGAAAGTCACCAAGAAAGATTTCAAGAATCTCCCAATCAACTGACAAACCGCAGAATCTCTGTATGTGCACATGCCTCTTAACTAATGAGAAGCCTACAAGACATTGCAGTAACAAATCAGGCCTTGCCTCCCTCATTAAAAACAGAAAACCCCCAGTACCATGCTTAAGAAAAAAGGTCTGCAGCAAGTTGAATGAGAATACCGAGTAGTTCCACTATATTATGACTCTCTTTTTAATGAAGGCAGAAGCTGATTTCATAGCTGCTACTATGCTACCACCAGAGGTTTGTCCTCCTAAGTACACACTTCTGCAGCTCTGCTGCCTCTCAGTGTAAAAGCTCTCCTATGCAGTATGACCAGCACAACCGTAACTGTCAGTGCAAACACACGCGTTGGTGCAGGAGCCACACCAGCTCACCTAGTTCACGTACCTGCCATGAAGCATGACCACATACACCTCAACCATCTCTTACCAATCTCAAGATACTCTTCAGGTGTCCTAGCAGCAGGGATTCCACCACCTCTCCAAACAGCCTATTCTGATTCTTAGCCACACGTATCATTTGGACGACCTGTTTTTCAACAAAAAGTCTCCCTGCTACACTTCCAATGATTTTCGTCCTACCTTTGATCATCATGTGAGATACTGAATCACTGTCCCTTTAGAAATGACCATTACTATCTTAAAACTTACACCTGCACTCAGTCTCGATGTTTTCCAAACCAGGTAATTTTAATTAAGTGGTTTTCTAGGTGCTCATTCTCACTCAACTGATTTTCTCCCATTTGTCTGTCCATCTCCCTCACTTCTTTTCCACAGAGCACTTAAACTGGATGCAAGACAACCCTGTCACCCACTTCATTCATTCATACCAGTCCCAGGAGAGATCCCTGACACCACCTGGGAAACGTGACCTTCCTCTCTTGATGGCATGCCAATAAATCGAGTGGGGTTTAAATTGTTTTCAATACACTTTTTATTGCTTGCTTAGATTTCTTTTGTAGATAATACTGCAACTGCCTTATAACTTGTTCCATTAACATACATTGTATCAGAGTTATCTCAAGCGACCTGTATCTGCAGCTCTTTTAACAGTCCTTTGGGACTTCTCTCAATGTCCCGAAGTGCAAAGATAGCCGCAGATGGTGCAGAGTCCTAAAGCTATTCCTTGTGTTTGAGAGTTGGTTTCAGCAAGACCATATGGTTAGAATGTATGTAACATGTATTCCAACTTCTTTCCCTGTTGCAATCTGCACTCCTCGAGCTCCTTTATTGTTGGGATGAAAACGTCTAAGCATCTGCTCACTCGTAGCCTTCAAAGAAGCAACACAGAAGCTGTTAAGATCTCTGTACCTCATTTGCTCTTTTTGTCCACTAATGGGCCTACCACCTTCTTCTCCCTCCTGTGGCTGACACATCTGCAGAATCTCTCATTGTCTTTTATGCCTGTGATAGTTGTAGCTTGTTTCATGAGGCAGATTCCTCTTCCCTCATCTTTTCTGTACTCCCTTCCCTCACAGTGCCTCCCCAGAGGATCTTGCCTACTTGTCCGTTGAATTTATTGCAGTCTTCACATCTTTTAATAACATCGATTCTGCTATTCTCATTTTTTTTTGGAAGCATATGCTGACTTACCTTATCACTTTCAACCATTCTTACCTCACTACAAACAAGTTAAATCTACTCTTTACTACTCAACAGACCCTTAGCATTTTCAGCTATGGATAGGGCCACATCTGCAGGCACTACATTCTCATTAAAACAAGCCCTTTACGGGAATAAATGAACAGTGAGACCAAACAGCTGTCAAGAATGGTAAAACGCAAACTGTCTATGTGGAAATAAACACAAGGCAGAAAAGCGGATCAGGAGAAAAGCAGATTAAGTTTGGACCTGGTTTGAAGAGAGGCACTTGCAGTGGAATACCTCAGGGATAGTTTCTCAGCAACAGTGTCTGTCAGTCTGGAAGCTGGACTGATTATTCAGATCAGAACTCTGTCAGAAAGGAGTTATCCCTAGCTGCTTGAAAAACAGACCGATACTAGCTGTGAGTGCAGCCTACTGGATGCCAACATCAGCATTAAATAGCCATAAATGAAAAGAATTACAAACTCGTGATTAACATGAGCTAAAATAAGTGACCACCTAAAGTGACTTGTTCTCACTTTAGAAGTACAGAGGCATTTCTCTGAACAGCCCAAGCGAAGCAAAGCAGCTGCAGTGTAGAACTTAAGGTCCAGGCAAGGGATGACAACACAGACTGACTCACATTCCCAAGCAGGGGAGGATTCTGGGACTGCTATTTAGCTCACGTTAGAGCTTGGATCAGAAAGCAAAAATCAGCTGGGTTAGTGCCCAAATAGAAAGGTTAGCTGCCATCGTAGGAAAACGGACATCACAAACAAGGAGTAGCCAACAACAGGAACAAGATGTTAAATTTTGTGAATAACTACTTCACGTCACCACATTAAACTGTCACACACCTTAGATGTCGCCCTAGATTCAAAGTACCTTTCTTTAATCTGTATCACTTGTCTTGTTGGCTGGAACAAATCCCAGCTCTTACCCAAATACACCCTGCAGTGCTATCCACCATTGTTAGAGGACTACCCTAAATTAACTCACCTGAATTTGAGCTGGGAGATTGTCTTTAACTAGACATAACAAGGTCTTTGTGGGTTTTTCTTTGCACATGAGAACCAGCTCCAGATCCATATCATCTTTTATCAGCAAGCCCTTTGCAACCAAGCCAATTCTCATAACACCACACAACGTCCGACCACCTTGATCCCTGGAAATGAAACAATTTGGAGTCATTAAAATGCTATTTTCACACATTCCAAATAATTGTATTATCCTATCACAGGGAGGAGATGAACAGATGGGACTGATGACTGTGCTGAAGGGTGGATCGCTGAGCAGAAAATGAAAAGCACAGGCTCCTTTTATGCAAGTAGCTCCTATGAAGAAATTAATTGAAGGACTGATTTGCAATCCGTGCAGACACGGGAAGTTGCCTGTCAAGTCACAAAGCACAAAAAAGCCCAAATTCACTGTCTGCAGATCTACCAAAAGAGTAGAATAATTAATCTAGAGGAGCTCTCTTGACAGAAATGCTGTTTCCAGAAGTGATCTGAGTTGTCTTTTAGTGGCACTCCAGCTTTAAACATGGTGACACAACTTTTCAGTGTTTCTTTTAGTTGTTCCATACATTCAAACTGTAGAACCAACCTCTGAAGCTTCAGCCCATACTACAAACTGACATGTCAGGAAAGCTTCTAATTTCCAAAGGCCTTTCAGGCACAATTCCTTCAACAGCACTGAAGCCTACAGGAAGGGAGGTCAGACTACTAGTTCTTTTTCTCCAGCTGAAGTTTAGGGGAACATTTAAGAGCCACAGTAAACAATTTTTGAAGCAATACAAGAACACTTTAGTTTTGAGTACTGAAAGACTGCAAGAAGAAGCAGTTTAGTAGGCTAGGATTGCTTAAAAACATCAAGAAAAATGCCAGATATGCACCTTTGAGATAAAACACCAGCTACTGCCACATGATGCATCTCACACCCTGCGGCACCAGCTACTGGCACATCACTGTTGTAAAACCCACAGAAAGCACATCATCAGGGCGGTGGTACCACCTCAGCCAGAAAGGCAGGATCCCTGCTCACAGCAGCCTTACCGTCCAGAGGAAGGGACTGGATATAAAGAAAAAAAAAAACCAACCCAGAAAACCCCAAACCAGTCACACTGTGATCGAAGGTTATCACATAGATCCTGAGCCTCACTCGGAAGTACCTTCATCTAATAACTGCACTGTCTTTATCTGAGTATTCGAAATGGAAAGGCAGGAACAAGTGCTTAAACAACAGGCAGAAGAAAAGAAGGAATGACACAGAAAATAGAGTGGCAATGCCAAACATGTCACCGTCCTTGGAACAGCCAGAAGCAAACTAACAAAAACTGGTACAAAAGAAAACAACATCTCAACTTCCACTTGGTACTGTGCTACTTTAACAGCATCTGGGTACAAACACATGAGAAATGCAGAGCTCCACTAAATATGGTTTGTAACCAGCATGAAGATACTTTAAGTTACATATTTTTCTACAGTGTAAGCCCCTCTTAGCTTGTAAAGTGATTAGTTAAATAATTTGTCCTGAACAAATGCATAAATACACAAACTACTTTATATGTGTAATTAATACAGTGATGTTTACAAAAACTCCACTCTACACTTATTAGAGAGCACAAGTGTGAAAACCCCGCACCCACACGTGCGACAGCAAGGGCGGCTGTCTCAACAGCATTTACTGCAGCCTTGCAATTTAAAGAAAAAAAAAATTTTAAGAATCCATCCTGCATCTATTTTAGCAAAATCAGAAGACACCTAAAAATGTCACCAGTAATGCTAGAGAGTCACCAGCAAAACAGCACACTGCGTACCAAGAGAGACTGTTCTCCAGCAAAACACTGAGCTTCAATTCCTTCCTCAAGAAGTGACAGAACTTGATTGTCCATCTGTGGAGAAGCAGCTTATCAATCCACGACAATTATTCTGTGGTGTCAATACAATCATGCTGCCTTAAACCAATTTATACGTTAATTTATGTAAAAATTCATGATTTCAAGTGTTTTGCTATTTCTATTTGAAACTATTTCACATCAAAAAAAGTGCCATATCACAGCTCAGCCTTACACAAAAATACCAGTGATCAGACTTGTGTCTGTTAAATATTTATTAGGGAACACACAAAGCCACAGGCACCAAAACGAGGGACCACTGGCACGCGTGCTTTTCCAAGTCTGTCGTACATTGGTCTGCGTGCTGCTGAACCGTTCCTGTGTGGAGCAGGATTCTGTGTAGGTGGTGCTGCATTTAAACTTCATGCAGAGCAAGCAGTTTCCTTCTATAGCTCCCAAGCCCACAACCTTATCCCAGAGATCATCAAAGACAAGCTTAAATGTTAAGAAAGAAACCTGTGGAAAAACACCACTGATACACAGAGGAGTTCTCTGTAGAATCACAACAGTGCAGGGAAACCAGAGCAAGCCATGAATGTCTTCTGCTCCTCCCAGCCACACAGATTTCCTCTGAGCGGCACATCTCGTGTTTCTAAGTGGAAGTCCATGCAGGGAGTGAGGTGCAGCAGGGCTGCACCTGATTTCCTGAATGCTACTCAATTCAGGAGAGACTTGGAAATAACTAAGAACCACATCACCACGACAAAACTGGAAACAATATTTCACTTCTGAATTTTCAGACATACACCATTATGTGCTTAGGAATAGCTGGTAAATACGATGGTAATCACTCTCTCTTTCATATTAAGCCAGGAAACTGTATTTTCAGTTTAAAAAAACATATATGATCTTCCTGATTCAGGGTTAGATCTTCCTCCATTACCTGCACTGCATTGTATCTTACTCCAGAAGTCTCCAATATACGGGGTCTCTATGTCCATCTGTTACTGCTAGAGTAGGCTGTACTTCCCTCATCCCCAAATGTAAACCACTTTACATATATATCATTTACCAGGACAGCAAAAACTAAAAAAGGCCTCACAAGAAACCTTTCACTGCCATAAAAGGTGTCAGAAAACAAAACAAATATATATGAAAAATACACTTTATCAGTTTTAAGATCAGAACTTACTGGGCAAAGCCCAAGTAGCAGCAGCGTTTCTTAATATTCCATGCATCACCGGAAAGGAACCGGAGAGTGCTTTGACTGCATCTCTAGTGCAAGTTATGCTACAGACGGAACCAGCTTCAGTCCCAGGAGGTTCAGAGGAGCAGTATTATATCACAGGAAGAGCAGAGAACTGGAAATCTGATTTTCCAAGTCATGACAAATTGGCTGTTGGTCTCCCGGTGCTTCACTTCCTAATCTGTAACCTGGACAGGCCCTTCCCTATAGTCAGTAGATATTTACATTCGCTTATAGTTGCTGAGAAGTTTGTCAGCCAAATGCAACTTCACAGCATCACAGTAAAATAAATAACGAAACACGAGAGCAACTGCTGCCCACATTGGGCTTATTACTATTCCTTGCACTCACCCTATGTGCTCCCACCTCAAGAAGTCCAAATATACCCACTTCCTGCTATGAACATTCATATGCAACAAAATCAAGTAACACTACGACTATTTAGAAGGAAAGGAACCCATTCAGAGCAGCACAGTGATACATTATGAGGCTGAACTCACTCACTTGGCATTGCTTTCTGCAGCTTCCTCCTTTGTGTCCACATCACTCTCACATTTTGTAGACTTGTTCTTTTCATCCATCCAGTCGGAGACATGTTTAAGGGCACATTCTACTGTTGATACCATGTTCTGGACAGCTTCAAGTTCCTCTGGAGATGGATAAATGGTTGAATGTTTCACCATTACATGGCGGTCATCATTAGCAAAAGATCGGATAGATCTCTGTTACAAAGTGGGAAACAGGGTGGGGGGAAAAAAAAGAACAGAGTTATTGGATTATCGATAGAAGGACATTGCCTGAATGGGAATCCTCCCTGACAGACGCACGCAAGTCTTTTATGATGACCAGTGCTTACAATCATGCATTCTTATCTTTAGTTAAATCAATTTTAAAAAGAAAAAAGACAGAAAGCCAACACCAGTGCAAAAATCAGCATTAAGCTGGTAAAACATGTAAGACCTTGGGTGGGTTATATGGTTCCTTATATTTCATGCCAAATTCAACTCTTCTAGAACCCTTTTACTGGATACTAAGAGAGCGGAGCACAGTTCATGTTTATGTCTACCAGGCACATCTGGAGCAGAGTTTATGTCTACTTCAGGATGAGATAAGTTGTGCTTTAAGAAGTACTTCTCCCCACCCACCCGCATGTGACTACAGAATCGAGACCACTGTTTAGCTGCTACAGACAGCTCAAATTAAGTAAGCTGAATTTCATCTTTGGTTTGGTACGTCCATTGTAAGTGGAAGCTGTGACACTGTCTGCACCAGTCACAAATCAGAAAAGGAGAGAACTTGGCTCTAGGACTAGATGAAACTCCCTACACCCACGTACAGCTGTGGTGGATACAACCTGTAGCATGCATTACTCTCTTTGCAGTGGCTAGAACTGGAGTTTCTACATCTTGTCTTTTCATTAATCCCCCACAGTCTTTTTCTCATTTTCACTGTTTTTCTCAATCCTCCCTGCCCTCCCCACCAAGTTTCTGCGTGAGAGGAGGGCATGGTCTGGCTGGCTACATATAAGGTTAGAGTGCTGAAGCAGGGGACCAAAAGAAACCTGAGTTTCATTCCCAGTTTCATTAAGCATCTCTGACTCTCTCATCCTTCGACTAGCTTGTTTATTTAGATTAAGCTTTCAAAGTCAGTGAGAAATCACTTAAGCCCTGATCTTGCCTGAAGGACCTATATCTCATGGAGATACAAGCAGTAGGGCTAAAAGAAAGGAGGGCTGCCCTACCCTGGAATACTTGCAGGAATTAAGGAGTTCCTGAATTTCAGCAATCTTTGCGGCTTGTGTCAGCCTTCAGCAGCTGGATAGCTCAGAGCAAAGAGAAAAGACAGGGTCCTTGCCCCAAAAGGTAACATCGTTTCAAGGTAGGGAAATTTAGAACATAAGTATCCAGGGTGAGAGCAGACTGTGTAAAGCATGTGGAAGGGAGGGCAGGCAAGGAGAACGTGGAGAAGATTCCTACTTTGTAAAAGGCACTGATACTCTCCAGTTACTACTCTGCATAGTCTGAAAGGTGCCAACTGCAGCCACCTCTCCTTTATTTTTGCTAGAGACAATGGCAACACACCTTAGAACAAAGCAATTAAATAGCCATTCCCTTACGGTTTTGTTACTGCTGCAGATGAAGTCACGGGCAATACATATCGCTGTGAGAGGCTTAGCAAACTGCACAGCGATTTACACAAGCATGAATAAAGATGGGGATAGAGATAAACTGGTAGGAAAAGACTGAAATAATTTCTAAAAAGAAAACAACCAAAAAATTTTGAAAGAATAGGAAAAGAGGAGAGTGCTAATTAAAGGAGTTTGCAGTGAAATTCAAAGTCCTGAGTGATATTGCTGAGGAAGGTAAACTTAAGCAGCTGGGTAACTTGTGCTGAGAAGCTTCTGGTTTGCTACACACTATCCACATGAGACTTTCTTGATCTAAACCATAACCCAGATCAGCTGCAGAGACCTCTTGCAAAAGCAGCTCTAAATCTTGTTCTCTACATCAAATCATTCACTGCTGAAAGCCTCACAGAACTCGGAATCATCAACCAAAAACCTCTGTTCCTCCTACACATTAAGTACCTTAATTAGGTTTCATTTTTACCCCTACTTCATGGGTTTGTAACAGTACCCACTCTTAATGACAAAAAGGACCTTTGAAGGACCTCAGAGGCCTCTGGGTTGAATCCTTGTTAAGGAACTGGTCATGATTTCCTGGCTTACTGCATTCACTAGGACCCTTCCATGGAAGGTTGATGTGACATCATTCCTTTCCTAAGGAAATGTGCTCCTACCTAGATGGACAATGCAGGTGGTAAAAGAAACTCATCAGCTGGGGTCTGGTATTATCCCTGGCACTTTCATAGGTTGCAAAATGCTTCCAGGAGGTCCCTCTTGTGGCTTATCCACAGCATGATACAGAAAGCAGCTGCAGTTCAGCGGTGCAAACTGACAAGCAGGAGTTAACAACTCATCCCCGCCATCTCATCTCATGAAATATCAATTATGAAAAACAGTAAACAGGAACAAATTAGTAACTCCTAAATTAGAAGACATTTGTTTTCTAATGAAGAGGGACTGACAAGATCAATTCTTCATTACAGTTTAGGCCAAAAATAATAGCAAAATGGGATGCTTTAAAATACAATATATTGACAGCTCCGCTTTGTCAAGTGTCCTTGCTCCCTTTGTTGCTCTCTAACAGGCAGTAGTCTCATCTTAAGGGTTTTTTTTTTTTTAATATAAACACACAGCTTATCTGCAGCAATAAGCTACACAGATGTTAGAGAACTGTATTTAAAGTTTATTGCATTTACTCTCATTTCCATTCTCTCAGTAATAACCTTAGGGGACTTAAAAATATATAAATACACTTAAACTGCTCTCCACAGATATTTTTCAGGAACTGGGTAGGTTCATTGCCTTTTTGTGGACACATCTTCAGAATCTTACCATCCCAATACTTCATACTTGCACAGCTTCACGAATTCCAAATCTCAGGCATTCCCCATGCGCAACCAATACCAGGCAGGTCAGAAATGTCTCCCCACCTAAACTGCACACACCAAGTACATGTATTTGACTGCACACGTTTCATCTACTCTCTTACACAGTGTGCAGAGAACCACGTCCAATCACACAAATATGAAAAATCCACACTTGTTTTTGTGAGGAGAGGTGGAAGGGGACTATCAGCCCTTGGTTATGCAATCTGCAGGTTCAAGGTCACTCATGCTGTTTGCTAGAGCTCGCTAATGCTAGTTTTATTAGAAAGCCTTGTGAGCGTCCCCTGCTTCATATTTAATAATTCATGTAATGCAGGCTCACAGACAACTCTCTGGTTTTACGAGGCTGACGATGTAACAAACCTCCTTTGCTTTGCTCAAAGCATGCAGCACCACCTCCAATTTAGTACAAGGTCAGAAAATCCCCTTACTCTGGTTTTATCAGGCCCCACACAAGACTGTCAGCAGATAATATTTTTAATGCATCCCTATGAAAGATGACAGATACCTACCATGGTTTGTTAGTGTTTCAGCTCTCTCTCCCTCCCTTTCTCCTTTTCCCTCCTCCTGGGTGTCTTTGCTAAGCACTGTTTTGTCTGACAGAACCTCTTCATAAGCCTCTCAGTCCCTTGACAGCTCAAGAGTTCATGCAGCCAAGATGCTCTGGAAGTCACTTTCTGTAATTCACCTGCAAAAAGAAAGAAACAACTTGAAACCAGAAGAAACGGCATGTTAATTCCAGGCAGTGTTCAATGCAGCACATGAAGTCGAACCACTGATGAAAGCAAGCAGGCTTCAAGAGGGGGAGGCAGTCACTGAACCATTTATTCCTGAGCAAGCAGATGTCACTGTGGAAAGCAACTTTTCGTAAAGTGCCCACACATATGTAACGGCTTTCCATGCCAGTTAGAGCTTATCTCAGTGTGGTTTGTCAGCCACCTGGCAATCCCAGTTTCTGATATGAGGAAGATGGGAAATCCAACATCTCAAATATGCTCTATATGAAACCAGCTCAAGAAGTCTCTATTTTTATGTCACATGCACATTAGGAATCAAACACACTATATTTAATTATCAAAAAGTAATTATCTGTTGAAATGCCCAGCGTAGCCCTCGCTCCTCAGTGTGTCAGGTGCTGTATAACAAGAACCAAGACTTCAGGTCGCAGTAACTGGAAGTTGTTATTTAGAGAGACGAATGCGTTATAACAAACTGGAGATGTAAGACTGGTGAGAACGTTCAGCTGAAATCATCCACACCGCCTTCTCTGCCCTTCCACTGCTGTTCACAGCACACAACATCTGAAAGATCCTGCAAGAGCAGCCCTCTTGTACTGCACCTGGAAACAACCACCAGCACTGGCAGCACGGTGTACTGCGACTAAACGCTCTGTGAGAGAAGAGCAGAGCAGGTAATGGGAGAGAGGAAAGCTTAAGCTCAGTGCATAGCCAGACACTCCAGTCCTTACAGAAAATTCTTGTTTTCTTTTCACTGCACATATTGTTGCGTCAGCTTTTCAGCACCGTTTTGAAGCAATTGGAAACCCAGTCAGTAAATTTCTGCAGACTGACACACACTCAAATGTTTTCCTTTTCTCCTGTATGTCGATCCTCCCTCTCTAGCAATATGTTGCATATTGTCTGTCAGAGAATCCTGACATTGTTAGAGATTAAAAGCATGTTTGGCAACAGCAGAGGGATAGGCAAGATGACCTGAAAACCAAGTAGATACTTAAACCTCAGGGGTGTGACAGGGAATAATTAAAATATTGCATCCCGTAGAAATTTGAACATGCCAGAGGAAAGGCAATCACAAATGCTGCTTCACTATTTTCCTAGTTAAGAAGAACTGAAGCGGGTTTACAGGACCAACAGCTTTGGCAGCAAGCGCCTAATAGCTGTTTGTTTGTCTCACACCACTGAATTGAGGATGTAGAGTTGGGTTAAAAAAAAACAACCAAAAACGGCCAGACAAGAACTCTGTGCAGGGGCCTGTCTGCTCCAGCAGCTGAAGACTGCCAAGGAAGAAAACCTAAGAGAGTTGAACGCAGTCATACTAAAAATACTTGGGAAAAGCAAGCTACTGAAAACCCCAAAGGACCTGACTTCCTGTCACAAAGGCTATACACCCTACCAAGGTGTACCGAGGTACACTCTATCAAGCAATCAAGGAAGGGGATGTTTTTTCACAGGACCAGAGAGATCCAAAAGCCAAGCAGGGACTGCTTTGGCACTATTCGTTCTGTGAGGTAGTCATAAGCTCTTCCAGACTTAATAGTCTTTTGCCATCTCCAGAAGCAGACAGACCCTTTACGAGGTCTTTTTGTTTTCCTTTTCTTTAATAATAATAATATGCTTTTGAGTCAGCAGATGGCAAGCTAGAGAGCCTTTTATGAGACCTGTTTCCAGATCATCTATCTATTTCAAATTAGTTCTCTCTCCAAATGAAATTCCAGCTTTCTTCACATACTCTTCTTTCCTGTGACTCCCACATTTCACATTTTTAGTTTGCCATCTTCTCTGGTAACTGTAACTTGGCAATTCCCGGCAGAGAGAGGGCACTGGAATGTGTTGCTGACTTCAGCATATGCCCAGTACAATGTCTCTAGACTCCAAGCAACACTCCAGGCTCGTCTCCCTCCAAAGACTACGGCAAGCTGTTGCTTATCAGCTCATACAGTGTACTGAGAGCAGATGGACCAAGACAGTGGGCTGAGCAAACGCTGGTGCCTCAGTAAAGTGCTGTGCAGACGGCTGTCTGGAGGGCAAGGCTGCGAACTCCCTCACACACTCTGGAAACAGAGGTACCTCGGGGTGCAATTGTGAGCGTGCTGAGTGCGAAAACCTGAAACAGACCGAAAATAAATGTTTCACAGCTATGACAGGGGCTAATCTTCTACTGGGCAGATGAAGCAAACCCACCAACACCTCTCAGTACTCTGCTTTAAGTGGGTAGTAACCCACCTTTCAAGACAGGTTCAAGTTTCAGTGACAAGTAACAGTTGTTGGATGAAGGTATTTGCCAGTTTGATTCTACCTGCCCTTTTTCTCAGCAGTGAACGGCTGCTGGGCATACACAGATGAATTACAAAGGGATCTTTATTATAAAACTCGGAAAGCTGGGAAAAAAGCTCCTAAAAGTTGAGTTGAAGCTGATATATGATGCCTTTCAAGTCATTAACATCCTAAGAATATTTCACAGAAACGTGCACAGGAGTGAATACCTAATGTAGTTCAGACAGAGAGAATTTTCAACAAAAGCACTAAACAGGAGGAAGTTTACTATAAAAGTGCAGACACAATATACAGAACAAAGTACATTTGACAGCATGCAGAATTAAATTAAGGAAAACTAAAATCAAATCTGCTCCAACCATATGGACTAAGGCAGCAGAACACAGCTCAGCACCAAACACATCAGAAAGCATGATGTGAAGTGAGCAGCAATTCCATAAATCCAGCAGCCTCATTTTACTACCAGGCTACAGCAGCATATTTGTCCCTGCATCCTCAGGGAAGCAACAGCTGATGCCCAGACTAAAAACCACAGCACTAAAATGCAGGGCTGTCTTACCAGGGGCTGCCCCCACGCTTGCAAGAAAATCTCTAGGAAAAGCTACCAGCACTACCAAGACCTGAGTGACCTTGAGAAAGTCACTTTACCTCTGCATGGTGTGGCCCTGAAGCATAAAACAAATGTAAATAGTTGCCGTCTCCAAAGCAGGTCACAGAGGAGCCGGGTAGAGTCTGCAGTGTGGTTTAACACCACCGGGGATTTGACACATTGGAAATGTTATTAAAACACCGTGACAGTCTAACAATGTTTCCATTAAACATCCCATCCTTCACAGCCGAAGTTTATGCTTTGGCACAAGACAACGAAAAGAATTTCAGAAGAGGCCTTTGTGGTAGGATACTCTGCTGCATCTGGCAGTTGTGTTCCCAAGGGACAGACATTTAAACAGCCAGAAGTGATGAATATGCTCAGCTGCCTTTGAGTGCTTGTGAACAGAAAAGTGAAAAACCAGGAGAAACAGGCACTTGCACTCCATAGAGACTGAAACACAGGATCAGGGAGCTATAAGCTTCTCAAAAGGAGACATGAACTCCATTTGGCATCCTGACATCCCCTCACAGCACAGCACAGCACCTTGCACAGACGAGTTACTGGTGCCATGGAGAAGAGGAGACCAGGGTCACGGGACTCCAGTCCTCCAAGCCCTCACTTCAGTGAGCTGCTGTTTAGGCACCTGGCCAGGTCAAGTAGAATACCATGAAAATTGGTTTTAAATGCTACGTCAAGAAGGCACACGCCAGCAATATTCAGCTGAAGCATTAAAAACACCCTCCACCCTCCTAATCTACCCTTACACCCATATCTACCCTCAAGAACTGCAGTGTACAAGGTACACCACCCTAAGAGTACCCAAACTTCGTGTTATCAGAGCAGCAAGGACAACTAAGGTTGCTAATAACAAACCAGTGAGTATCTAACACAGCCTGGGGTGTATCAGACACAGCAACAGAAAGGAACTAGAATTTATATCCTTTTTTGTTACCTTAAAGTCAGAATATGAGGCTCGCAACTTTAAATTGGAAGTTTATTTTAACTTCTGCTTTGCATTCAGGAGACAGGTAATTTTTTGTCACACCATACAAAGCACTGCTGAAAATATGTTGTGTTTTTCTGCAGTATAATTTTATTGCTGGCCTTCTGCCAAGAGCCTTTCTGGCAGCATCTCCCACAGTTGGAAACTGTGTATCTGGGTCAGAAAAGACAAGCCGCTTTTCAGAACAGCTCAATACATTTGGCAGAAATGCTGATATTGTAATTGAACTCTTTCAGCAACTCTTTTTATGATGTACCCAGTCGCCAAACAAAACAAGATCTGCACTGTTGATTAATGTCAAAATAACTGACAGAGAAATATCAAAATAGTTTTCCCTCATGTTAAAAGTATCAACAAACTGAGGGGAACAGACAAGAAATACAGTTCATGAGGATTCAGGGAGGAGCATGGGACAGAGAAATCTGCAAGTATGACTGACCTTCTACTTGTGCAGATATTTACTGTGTCAAATCTGAAGGCCCTGTACGCTGTACAGAACTGGTTTGTTCATTCTTCACCACCACACAAAGAGAAATCCTTGCCGCTCAACCATACAAGCATCCTGTAAAGAAGTGCAGTTGTAACACGGGGATACATATTTAATAAGACTCAGACTGCTTCCAGCGGCACGCTCCGCGTTCCATTTCACCTGGAGACTGGATATTCATAGGAGTTTTATTATTTTCCAAGTAATGCAATTCCTGGCAATGTTGCATCTGGGTTAGCGTTTAGAAGACAGGAATTTTCCAGCCAGATGAATAATTACAGAGCATCACTACAGTTAAAAGCTGGAAAGGTTCTTCCTCTGGCAAATTCTTACACTTCGTACAACAAATTCTTAAGTCTAGTATTACTCTGGCCTGTTCAGTTCTCACAACATTTTGAGAAAAGGCTCCTGTGCTCAGAAATCTTATGAGTAGCCTCTGTTAGGCAGCCCCAGCACCCAGCTTTAACAAGCACCAAAGACAGGGTGGGCACATGCTTGATAAACAACCTGAAATCATGGCGCCTGTGATCACCGCAACAGGGGAATCAAGGTCATCCTCCAGGGTCTAGAGCTCTGCTAGTGCTCACAGAGCAAGGAAAGCAGCTGCCCACTTGTCAGCATGGAGGAAGCTGCTGAAGGAGCTTCCAGAGAGAATTCAGCTGTGCCAAGGACAGGCATGGGCAGAGAACTGGAGGACCCATGGGTCAAACAGGCAACAAAGCACTTGCAACTGAAAATGAGTGAACGCGTGGTTTCCCCCTCCAGACTGTAGGGCAAGGAGCGAAAAAATAGCCAAAATAAAGCAATTAAAGAAGTGAAGAATTAAAGCCAATCCATCTGCTAATCTAGATTAGTGCATTAAGGTAAAAGGAAGCAGGGATGTGCAGAGTATAGCTCATATTTTTAGCTCCTGAAAAGGAGGTGAAGAAAAGATGGTCTAAGGGGAAATCATCACTAGCCTAACAGGAAGGTTAAAAAAAGGAACAGAGGCACAGTGTGAGCATATATACAATCATTTGAAGGAGAAAATGCTGTGGTTTATATAGAACCACACCATCCGATCTCAGAAAGACATGTACATTAGTAGAAACAACTGCAGATATCAGATTATAACATTTAACAATGAAAAATAGGTTTAGGATGAATATAAAGCCTTCTCTTTAGGATTTAAACTACTATTCGCCACTGAGGACAGGAAGATATGCCTCTAAACTCACTAAGGGGTCTGCACAGCAGCACACCAGGTGCAGTCCTCAAGGTATTTTTTACATGTATATCTCTCCCAATTTTTATATGGCCCCATGTTCCCTGGCACCCACACAATACCTAGCACACCAGTCACAGCCAGTGCTACAAAGGGTCTCTAAGGAAATAATTTTGAAAATGCCTTCATCTCTTGGTATGAGTGTCAAGATGCAAGACTGACCAGAGACAGACCAGGTGCAAAAAAGAATGTAAAAACTGGCTGCTGACTCTTAAATAACAAATTGACATACAATAATTAATAGCAAAGTGTTCATTCATTCAGAAGCCACCACTGCATTCTCAGGGTCTGTGAGATGTTAAACTGATTGCTGACACCCTAATGTAGGCATTCCTGCTCTTCTGGCTAAAGCTACTTTGCAGTACACACCCGTTTGTGAAGCAGTCATAATTTGACATCCCCACTCAAAACCATCTGAAATTCATAACACAGACTACATTCATTTCCAGTTGAAGAATTAACTAAATTAATAAAAAGGATTACGGTACACGAGATGACACTCACCATCTGCAATGTCATTTCTCCAAAGACAGAGCTGGTTTAAGCAAAATTCTGGATCTATGCCTGAAATTACATAACATTCTCCAAAAGAGACTCACAGTTCTACCTCCTCATCCACGCAGAGCACTTCAGTGGCGTGCTGGGCTTCTCACCACCCAAGCCCTGTGCCGCACTCACAGGCCAACACTAAAGCTTTATAGCCCTTCAGACTCCCAGATACTTCCCATGTCCCTATCGTTTGCATCCACTTCCTTACCTGCAAGGCTTGCTTTGCTCCAGAACCAGAGTGGGAAGCAGCCACAATGTTTAAGAGATTAAGAACAAGGACGTTCCTTCCCTTGCACCCTTCAACTTAACTGAAATAGCTGCAGTGCCCCAGTTTCTTCCCTGCTATGATTCATATCCCGCAGACTGCAGTTTGACCTCGGCTGCAGCCCACCAGCTAACAACGTTTGACACGCTCAACCCGGATGGGAAAAAGGCCAGCAAGATGCTGCTCTTCCACCAAGAGGAACATGTCTTCTACAGAACTGAGGCCAAAGGCATATACATGGAAAAGGCTGGAAGCCATGGCATTCCCTCCCTATGTTGGTAATAAATACAAAGAAATAAATAAATCAAAGACAGAGACTGAAGAACAAACTGTCTTACAGTAAAACTAGATCTGCTTCTGTTGGTGATTGGCACTTTTCGCCAATTCTGTGGGGCTGCAGCAAACCACATTTGCTACACTAGCTGTTCCCTGTTCTGCACCTCAAGTTAATACTTGGTAAGATGAAAGAGATAAGCAACGTGGACCCTAAGCTGCTGTGTCGGAAATAAAACAGAATTAGGAATTCTTTCTTACAAGTAACACAATATAAATACTATATTTGAGATTCTAATTTTTCTAATATTTGCATAAAGTTTCAGTTTCAAAGTATTAAGAAGTTTTAAGAATAAACGCTCTCCTTCTGACTGAAATTTCAGCAACCCTTAATGGCAAAATTTAACCAACAGTTTCTCTGCTAGAATGTCAGTATGTAAAGAAGCTGGCATTTTCTATACTGCAAATCCACGCTGGCTACTGGGCACATCTGCCTTTCAGCCAGTTTAAACATTCATGACTCTCCACATAAATGCATTTTCTAGTATGTCCGTCTTGCTGCTTCAGTGACTTTTTTTTAATTAGAAGATTTAAACAGATTTGGAAGAGAAGACCACTAGACTGCAAGTGTTGCACAGAGAGCTCTTGTGCTCTCAGCCAGTACACATCCTCCATCAGAACTCACCATGTTTGAGTTCCACCGAGACTACTGAACAAGGTCAGGTTAGGTTTTTACTTTCTAATTGGCTATTTTGTCAAAGAACATCTTGTCAAAGGTTTTAGGTTATCAAAAGCTTCTTTAAAGGTTTTTTTCTTGCCACCTCTCATCCATCCAACCCTGCTATTTTCAGTTTTTCCCCTCTTATTCTCCTGGGTCTTAGATTATTATTTCCAGGGAAGTCTAGAGCTCAGTGTCACAACATGCAATGCCACAGAAGCATCTGAAACAAAACCTGTAACTATGATCTTAGGGTGTTTTGGAAACAAAAATCTCCTCTCTTGAAACACTCTTCCTTCACAGTGCTGCAGACATGACCCGTAGAATCATACCAGCCCAGAGGAGCCGGATCCTGTCAGTCTCATCTGCAAGGGTGCGCAGCAGCCCTCCGCAGGCGCAGCACCCTCTGCGACAGCAGAACGGAACCTGCAATTTAATTAATGAGCTTCTTCCACATGACTAACGTGAAATTGATTTTATAAGGCGTTCACACAAAGAGGGGAAGTTTTTAGTAGAATTGTTTCTAAAAAGCACGTGTTCCAAAACGCGCAGCATTCAATGGCGATGAATCAGTGTTAGTAATGGAAGCATTCAGAGCAAGAAGAGTGGTAGAAACACTACCTGCCAAATTGGATTCAGAATATAGCGTGAGAGCTCCTACAACAGAAGGCAGTGGGGAGATCTCTCTGCAGAAGACTACCCTGGCTGCCACCGATTTTCAGCCTCAGAACGCAATTATTTACTTCCAAATGCATGACAACCCTACCAAAAGATTGGAATTAGTTTATTTAAGCATGAAAGCCAGCGACAATATCCGTAATGAAAGTAAAAACCAATGGCATGCCAACGCGTTAAGACAGCAGAGGAAGAACTCTTGGTCTGACATTAGTGGCTTAAGTCCACTATTTATGACTTGAACAAGATTTTATAGTAGCAAGTCCTAGCTTGGCTCAGAGGAAGAAAAAGAGCCACAAACACATTTAGAGATTTACAAAACTAATATTAAAAAAGTCCCATTTCCCTGGAAAACTGTAAGAGTCTAAAAATATTTTGAATTGGCTTAATCCAGCATCTTCTTGCCTCAGCAGAACTACACTGCACACATGTGCTGTCACATCTGCCAACTTCAGTTGCAAAACTCATCTGTTATTATTCTCTCCAGTTAGCACAGCACAGCTATGTCACAGGAAGAAAAAGATAACTTTAGGAGGGACCGTCAGTGGTGGCAATGCTCAGTTTGAAGACCACAAGCAAGGCTGCAAAATTAATTTCTCAGTGTAAGTAACATCTCTCAGTCTCATCCTTGGGAAATTCCTGAGATGAGTAATGAATTCCACAGCCTTTTTTGTTTGCTTATTTTTAATATGACATTGACAAAAAAAAAAAAAAAAAAAAAATCAGCAAAACGAGATTTAGGGGTCTGTAGCACTATATACTCAAGTGTCTTTGGAGAACACAACTGTGCAAGTAATTCATCTTGAACTTGAGAAGTTACATTCGATCATTGTTTTTTTATGTTTTGAATTTCAAATAAAATCTGGGGGGAAAAAAGAAGCTGTTGGTATAAACATGCCAATCCCACCTGGATGTCATTGTTAAGAACATGGACACAACTTTGCTGGTTTGCTCTCTCTTCTTTAAATGTCATATAGGACTATGAATTAGTTTAATCTCTCTCCATAGATAATGAAGTCATCTCTAGTGTGCCACTGACTCAAAACAGCATGAAAGACACTTTCAGTTCTTCACTGGTTAATAAAAGGCTTCCTCCATCTTTGCCTTCGTCACTTTTCTTTACATCAAGTCATCAACATCATACCTTGTTCTTCCTGGCAACACTACGCCTCACATCTCCGAACAGGCAAATCCAAGGCTATGATCAGCATCAGGGTCTTGGAGGCAACGTGCTTCCCGCAAGCCCCAGGAACCCGCTTTCTAGCGAGTTTGTGGAGGTTAATACCGTGACACCCAGGTCAGGAAGCAGGAGCGCGACAGCGAGCTGCCGCAGCTCCCGGGCAGATGAGGGTGCGGACCCGGTTTTCTCTGAGGGCAGCAAACAGCCGGTGCAATCAATAGCAGCATTAAAAATGCCCTCAGCTTTGCAGGGGGATCGATTGACAACAACAAACCTCTCGCTTGCTCCCAAAGCTCCCTGCATACACTAGAGCTGCTAAAAGTAACACTTTCACTAACACAATTACCATCAGGGGAAAGACTAGAGAAAACCAATCTAAGTTAGTTTATCTGGGGCCATTAACTGCATTTTGTGTTTAGCCACTTCAGTTCCCCCGATAACAGGGAACCTGCTGCTCCTAAAAGCAACATGGATGGGATTTATTTCATTTTGTTTTTCAAAAGGAGGAGCACTGGACAATGCACCACCTGTCAGGGGAGGAGAGCGCACAGGCCAAGATGCAGAGGGCAGGATCAGACCCACAACTGAAAACCAGCTACTATACCAACTGATGGTTTTGTCCTAAGCTGGGCAGTAGGACATCAAACTTTTCATCCCTCGGTGAGGAAGCTAGATCAGAGTCTTAACGTTTTTATTGCCTGCTTTGCCACCTACGGAAATCTGTGACCATGTCACACCACCATCATTACTACAGGATACCACAGCAAGGGGACAAGAACTGAAGGGACATGAACATTGAACTCTGCTCCTGTCAGCATAAACCTGCTCGGTTTTCACAGTCTAAAACTATACTTTCAGGGATAAAAGAGTGACAGATTATAACACCGGCAATCTAGTTTATTGCACAGTTGAGACAAAATTCAACTCTTACAGCTGAAACTTGTGTGTTAAGGAGAAAAATCCTTTTTTTTAATAAAAAAACCCAAACCAGTACACAGGCGCATTGCTTTGTGCCCTGGAAGAGCACTTGCTTGTGCTGTTTTCGTTCTTTGCTCTGCATGGCTCCTCTGTTGTGGAAACAAAAGTCTCTGTCTTGAGCCTTCTCAGGGATATTTGGGAACTCCTACACCTACTGCAACAGAGCGTTCAGAAGCCAATAAGAATGATTTTTAAGTTAGTTCATCATTAATTAACTGCAGAAATACATTAAAGAAAACAATAACAAGGTGAAAGAACATTCCTCCGAAGGATTTTTGCTGTTTTGAGAGAAATGAAATTAAAAAGGGTAATTAACCCTAGCTAACTCTTTTTCACTTAGCATTTTGCTCTAAAGCATTTAGAACTCGTACACTGCAGGACTAGGAAAAGCATGCCAGAGCCACCAGTGCAGAACTCTCAACACAAGAAAAAGTTGTCCCTGGAATTCAGTGCACAAATACTACCAGCCAGTTTCATGCTTTACCAAGATGAAAGCCACACATTAAATTTAGAATGATTTCTGCAGGCACTCAGATGTTTCTGTTCTAAATTTTCTAGAAATTGAAAATTAGAACTTGGCAGACTTTAAACTGACCCAGCATGTGTCTTCTGTAATCCAAATCATTTTCTGTCCTATTACTCTGCAAACTGTCAGGAAAAAAAGTCATGCCTTTCAACACATGGTTTCAGACAAGTGACAGAGACATTCCATTTATCTCTGTGCTAGGAACAAAACGTCAGTGTTTTTTCCCCTTGGAGTATCGCCATGATGATTAAAAGCTAATAGAGGAATCCAAGTTAACTCCATTGGAGAGTAAGTGTAGTTTGCTGAATAACACTACGTACGTAACTATTAATTCAAAGCGGCTGTGGTAATTTTTTTCCATTTAGCATGGGGAGAATATATCACATTTCTAGACTCTCTGATCTCATTCCTAACTACTGCAACCAGATACTCACCCAAGTATGCAGGTGTCAGCAAGCTGCTCTGTGGAAGCAGCTGGTGATCCCTGCAAGTCCACTAGCATTGTGTCTGCAGCCACTCTAGAGATTAAGGTTTTTTACAACACCATGAGCAATCAATTGAATGAAACAGCTCACAGGTTGCAAAACAAAGAAATCTGGGAAACTACTTCTCCATCTACCGGTAAACAGACAGCAGTACCCAGCATTCCATTGTCGACCTGCAGGAGACAGCAATCTTCAGGCTGGACTTAACAGCAGGAACTGAAAACATTACTCAATCTCTTCCATTTTGATTGTAGTATCAAGCTTCAGTGTGCTTTTATTAACAAAAAATACCAGACCCTAGCTACTCGCACATGAAGCTCACCACACTTCATACACATTCCTTCTCCGGTTGCTGTGGTAGGTGTAAACGTTGTGCTGTTTGCATTTAGAAGAGACCCCATTGCCCAGCGACCTAAGTGACTTGCCCAGTGCCCTAGTAAAGCAGTGGTAGGACTTGGAAAAGCAGTTAAAGGACTGTACACACCAAGCATGCTCTCTCCCACACCTTCTGGCTTTCCACCTTTACTTCTGCTTCTTCACTCTAACTGCAGAGACGCTGCACTGCTGGCTGCTTTTGCTATTCAGTCTCTCGCTGCCAGGCCCACAGCCATCCTGTGCAGGTCAGCTGGGCAAACTGTCATAGGAAACGCTCGACAACAATTACCTGTAGATTCATGAAGTTCAAAGCAGCAATTCAATATCTGAATATGGTGTGATTAAACTCAGGAATCTAATTCAAAATGTGTCCTATTTTCAGGCATCAAATTTTTCTGGGCACTCCGCTCTTTTGAAAGTCAAATTGATGCGGACGCAGGAACCTTATGTGTCCTGTTCAAAAGAGGACCATGGAGTCCCTCTTTTGTTAGGCAGCAGGACACACGTAGCCTGTTCTCAGGATGAACAGGAGCCAGAAAAATAAGAATATTTCAGGACATGAGCAAGGGACCTGAGCCATTCTGCGAGATTAGGGGAGGCTTTGCAGCCTCCCTCTATAAAGCAGCCTGCTTCTCAGCATCCAGCATCTCACTCTGAACACCAAATTCTACCACATCGTTTGGTTTTGAAAAAAAAAACCAAAACAAAACAAATCCAAAGGCAGTTGTCTCTGCAACTTGGTGTTTCTAAAGCTCTACATGCCATAGGAGCAGGCTAAGGGAGTTCAGTCTTCTCTCTCTCAAAAAAAACCCAAAAAAATCAATGGATCAACCCCCCCAGCCTTCACACTAGATATTAGGTAGCCCTCTAAAACACTCAAAAACAAATGCAAAGGATGGGGGGGGGGGTGTCTGCCAGCATCTCTCTTACAACTCTGAAAAGAAACTGGCAACTCCTGGATGACCAGGAATGCACATGCCTGTACCCAAATCACACTTCTCCAAGAGTATCTCTTCAATCTTCTCCACACCAAGCCCCAGCCATCTAATAGCGGTTTGTAATTTCTGCAAGTTTGTTCAAGATGGCTACTTTGATCCTAGATCTGTTGACAAGGAGGCTACAGAGTGTGTACTTCAATACAGGCACCCCTACAACAAGCCCAGCTCTGCCAGAAGGCCACTTTTCATCTCTGTTGAAGCTTTTTCCTCCTTCTAACCCCATCTTCTCACAGGCTCCTGAGAAAGAAACCAAAGAAAAGCAAATGCACGCATGTAACAAACATGTCCTGCTGCTTCCCCTGGGCTTTGTGCATTCCGGATATTGGGATCTCTGGGCAAGCAATTTGGCTCCTGTACAGCAAACACAGAGAGGTCTAAAAGCTACCAGCTCTTCTCCTTCCCCCCCAACTAGTCTTAACAGCTCCCCTGCCTAATTCCTCCTCTGCTGGAATATCTGCAAGCTGTTCTTGTGCTGCAGCGCTCAACTGCTACAGCGGGACCGGCAAGAGGAAACCCAGTTTTGCGCTGCTGCGGCCTGGAAGCACTGCAATGTGGAAGAACAGCACAGAAGGCCCTCCCAACCAACCCTGCATGAGTTCTACCTGCTCTCCCCCTTCCCTCCAACCTCCCCATTCTTTACCGATCAGGAAGACAACAGTAAGTTTTTGCAACCTCATGACAAATTCAGAAGATTATTTTTTCTGAACAAGAGCAGCCAAAAACCATTTCTCAATCTTTTCCACACTAACAACCTTCTCTCTTCACACTTCTGCGAATGAACACTAGAGTCCTTCCACAGCTCACAGACCGTCAAGTCTTCTCATCTGTTCCGACTTTATGAAGAAAACTTAAGTTTGTATTTTGTACACGCACATTACTGAACTACTATGCCATCTATCAACACAAGTGCCACACATGCACAGGAAAAGTCTTTTCAGGAGATATTCCAAACTTTGTTAGAATAGAGGTTTTTTCAGTTGGAAGGGACCTACAGTGATGCTGCAGTCCAACTGCCACATGAGAGGAGCACAAATAATGGAAACAGAGCAAGGAAAAGGGAAGAGAGGGGAAGTACAGCAAATCCCTGTACTCCTCAGCTCTCGGCCAAAATTCAATTTTCTGTGCACTGTGCATGAGACCGTTACTGTTCTGTGCGATGAGGGTAAAGAGAACTCATTGAGACAAGGTGCACCTGCTAAAACTGGCAGTAAAACCAGTCAACTACTGCAAATCAGTAGTGCCCAGTGCAAACAGAAAGCAAGTCTTTGTTCTTCTGGCACAAGAGAACTCCTTTACTGCGAGTACCACAGGCAGATCAAACACTTGCAAGCAAAGGAAAATAGCTAGCCAGGGGATTTATGTTAAAATAAAGATCACAGATGGCAGTGTGAAAGAAAACAATAAACATACCTCTGAGTCCCATGCCCAGACAAGCTCTCCTCCAGCAGTTCGTCCTCTGAAGGAGAACTGCAAGGAGCCAGCCTGAGCCAACAGTTTCTACAGCAACTGCAGAAGCATCAGTACAATGATATTCAAACCCTGCAGTAACTGCAGAAGCATCAGTAAATGGATATCCCAAATATTGAAGGCACATTTGAGTTTCACCCAGACTCTCTCTACCTCACTGACCCCAGTCAGCTTAGCTCAGCTCTGTATTTGCCTGTTTCTCTGCAAACTCTTCTGAATTCTCTTAACCCTTAATATTCTTTCAGTACACTTGTTCCTGTCCGAAATTTCACGGAGCCTGACACAGCCATCAGAGGAAGTTTTGTAGACATAGTGCTGGAAGGATGACCGACATCATCCTGTAAGGGAAAGACCAACTGCATCTTTGTATGGTGCTGCTGCAACTTCTCACGGAGGGTGGAATGCTGTTCTGACAATGACACTGTGCTTATGTTGCATTACTAAAAGCACACTTGGCAGCATCTCAACAGGAGCCAAAACAGAGGTATGTTACTACCCAACTACACAGAAAAAGCAGATCCATTTGTATCACGCGGCTATTTTAATGCTAATGCGGAATCCATATTGAAGAACACAAAATATTGCACCTATGCACTTGGTAAGTTTTTCAACTAGGAACCGTAATTTATTGAAGAATGCTTAGGGCCAGACCTCATTTCCCTTTTCAGAATCTGCTTTAGTAAGTCACAGTGCCTCAACAGTCGCAGCTTTATCAGCACTCTTTACAAGAGTTTTTTCTTAACTCTGCTGTCTTACTTTGTTTCTCACTGAAACTTGGCATGAAGCTCAGGCTCCTGACCCATAGCAAGAAGTTAAACAACATTGCTGGTTTGTTTTTAAAGGGTCAGGAAGTCTCCAGTTTCAGGTTCTTCAGTGCTAGGGGTGGAGGGGAGCAATACACACAGTCACAATTCAGGAACATTCACTATTCAGCCCCTGTCTGCCAAGAACAGGGGTTAAGCAGAGAACTCTCAAAGACGTACTTTGTAAACTGCTCTTACTATTGCTTTATTACATGTGGCCACATCCACAAAACCAGATTTTTGGTCAAGAGTTCACTACTTGTATAATGCTGACTGCAGCTACCTGCTCTAAACAATATCCTTTATCTCATGGGCTAACAAAAGGAAAATCACTGAATTCCCCCAAAAGATAAAGCAGACTGTATGGAAATAACCCACAAAAGACAACCGTATTCCCACACTAGTGTTAGTGAAAAATAAAGACAAAAATATTTTGGTTTTATTTTTGTGCCTTTGATCACGATTGATTCAAACAGTACCATCACTATTTAGATGGTGACCGTTGTTTTTTCTAAAATGTTAAGTACTATGAAATCTAAAGCGGAAAAGCATCTTATAAGGTGTTAAAGCATAAGCATGCAAAGATGACTTCTAGATCAAATTTATTGCTTAGCAGGCTAGTTTTGAAGAAAGAGTGCAGTTCCTGCCAACATCTTTTAATGCAAAGTAATACTAAAAAAATATTTATTTAGCAACTGTAAACGGTGTTAGGTTTCACATAATATGCTAAAACTGAAAATTCAACCAAATTTTTTAAATTGTTGAAAATACCCAGTTACAGGAGGTTCTTGTTCGCCTCCAAGGTGGGAGTCATGATTCTTTTCTCTTACGCAAATTTAGACAACTGTGTTCTCTCTCCAGCCTCCTGGCCATCTGTAGAGATGAGGAGGTGTGTACAGATGTGGGCTCAGAGCAGAACAAGCTACTTCTCTGAGCTCATATTTTTGGCAGTCACCAATTTCACCCTCACCCACCAGAAGCGAAGAAGTTACCAGCTTTGTCTCCCCCCACCTTCCCAGTATTTGGCTTTCTTCCTGGCTTTTCTAGAACACTTGTCACCATATTTACCAGAGTACATTTATTACTAGTTTTAAAGTAACATTTTTTATAACAGAGAGAAACATTTCAGGTCTTTATAGAGGAACTTCAGACATGAAGAAATGAAATTGTGTAGTAAATCAGCAGCAGAACCTGAAAAGGGGCCAAGCTCCCCTAATCAATACTTTCAGCTTAATCACCAGACTTTATTCACTGGATCACAAAGCCCTGTGCCTGATCTTGAAGACTTTACTCCTGGGGCTTTTTACCAGTTTCCAGTTTTAGAAGGAATGCTTACAGTGAGTCTGGGCTTGACTGGGATGCGCACAGCATCCCATCCCTGGCTACCCTGCATAAGCAGCACTACATCTCAAGCCCAGTGATACGCTCTTTAAGGTCATCCAAATGGCATAGCTGATTACTTTAAAGAAACAAATTAAGCCTCTTTATGATTAAAGACTTGGACAGCAGGACTGGGTAACCAGAGAAGCCCTTATCTATTTGTTAAGTCCAATTATCTAGACATCAAATCAAGAGATCGTGAAGCATTAGGACATTGAATAGCTGCTTACCAAGTGCTTTTAGCTCTCTGAACGCATGACAATCCCTGAGAATCTATGACACGGGAAAGGTGTTCTTCAAAGCAGAGGTGAGGAGAAATCAGTTCTTCGGCACGTTTCCTCTCATCATCTGTTGAGCTAAACCAGCTATCAGAGTAAAGGGAAAGAGATGAGGAGTGGAAGTGGAAGAGGAGCAGAAATTCAAGTGTTCTTTGTACCATATGCATTTACAAAATAATTCCAGCAGATATCTGAGATTTCATTTTGCAGTCCAGCAGTGCCAAAAATCTTCATGAGGCAGAGAAGATGAGCCCAAGCTACTTCACTTTAGTAAGAGTCCAGCTGCCAGCTCCAGTAAGTTCTCAGGTAGGATTTCAGTCTAGTTTACTTAAGGGGAAAAAAAAAACTAAAAATCTCCGGTTCTCACTAAACTTACTGCTCAGGAAAGGAACTGCAGAAGCCAAGAACTGAGGTCATACAGTATTTTCTTTCTCTTTGTTTCAGAGTGAGGAGTTACATAACTAATGTTCATCTGAAGTATTGCTAATTAACAGAAGACCCCCAGAGAGACACATCTTTCATGTTTCTCTATGAAAAAAAAGAAGAAATCCATCTGCACAGTAAAGTACAATCCAACCTGAAATTTCTCTTCCTAATCTACTCTAAAGTCAGTCCAGGGTTGGCTCTGGGGTGCACAACTCCCACAATATACAATATTATGGGACTAAACATTTCCCAGATTTCTGTGGGTACCTTCCAATCCTCAGTTTTCTCTACAAGCACTTTGTTGTCTTCTGAATCACCCTTTACGGATTCCTTGCAACCTCCTTTCAACTGTCTTACCTGGAGCTCCACATTCCCTACCTGCCCCATCATACCACAGCCCGTGGCTTTCCAGGGGCTGCCCGTATTCACTCCCTGAAGACACACGCTGCACATCTACAGCTCCCCCTCTAGTCCAGAGTCTTTTCTATTAAAGCACATACTCAAAAATTGTCATATTATACACATGGAAATCAAGCAAAGTAGATAAGGAAAGTAGGAAAGTACTAAGCACATAGAGGGTCAGAGAGCAAACCACAGAACCCCATAACCAGAGAAAAACAGCAGGTTTCCATATGCAAAGAGCTGTCCCTTCAGCACAGAAGTATCAAAAAATAGGAATAAATGACTAGTTTTTCTCCTTGTCTTCACCTAGATGCAGCATCAATTCCACACCTATCGGAACAGCAGCTTCCTCAGTGGAGCGGGAAAAACCAGCCACGCAGGTTGTGCCACCACTCCCCACCCGCGCAGAGCTGCAGAAGCACTGGAGCCAGGCTTGGGGCCGGATAATTAACACCGCAGGAATAGCTGTTATTTAAATGCAGTGCCAAAATTGATTGGATGTTAACATGTGTTAGTCAGCACTCTCAGATCCACTGATACCATGTTATCTGTTTCTATGGTTAACATAACATCCACAACCCAGTCCCATTCATCTTATCTCCGTAGGGTTACACCTTGGACCCTCTGTGACCATGCTGCACACTAGAACAGCAGCCCAGTCCCAGCTCTGCTCGCCACAGCTGACTCACATAGGACAGAGAACTCAAATGCCTTTTTTTTTTCCTTTTTAATCGAAGCTGTAATTCGTTTTTTAAATGGACCGATTTGTATTGTCTTAACTGCAGGCTTCCACTCAGTCTCCCGGTGCTAAGTTCAGTACAGCCATTCCATGTCTTGCTAACCAGGCTGTAAACAGACCATTTCAGTTAAATACCTTCTTTATTCAGGTATAGACCAGCCAGCAGTTTTAAGACCTCACCTATTTCAATTGTGGCAACTAAATTCAGGGGGTGCGGCATGCTGGCCTGTTTCCTTGTTGCATTTTCTACACTCTAAAGAGCAAAATACAAGGATGAGGACATTCAGGAGAGATACCATATTTATGGAAAGAATTAAAAAGGCTCTTGGTACAACACTTTGGCTGCTACACTCTAACAAAAAACAAAGCCACCCAACACCCTGCAACAAGCAATGAAATTTTTTTATGCCTCCTCCAAGATTAACTGTGACTTATCACAATCCACTGTTACAGGAGCCACCCCCTTTAAAAATACAGAATAAAGAAGGTGTATCAGTTTCACAGTATCACCGGCACGAGGATAAATCATTGTCGGAAAGTCTTGCTGGAGGAAATCAGCAGCGCTGTGTGCTCCCAAGTCTCCTCAGCCTCTACAGGGACTGTTTTGCCAAGGCTCATTTCTAGAAGCAGACAACACTTCTTTCCAAGCAGCTTCACAGCGCTGCTGTGCTGGGCTTCGCACCTCGCTGTCGTCTGCTCATGCTGTTCCAGGAAGGCAGGTACTGCCCGTGGAGAACTGGGGTTAGGGGAAGATTTTGTTTAGAGGCACAGTCAGCTCAATCCAATAGCTTGGGAGAAACGTCTCCACCCGTCGCATTGTTCCGTGTCTCACTTTAGAACACTAAAGACACTTCAGGGCCCGATGCTCAGAACACTATGCTAACACTCAAATTTGCTGCATTACAAGTCAAACAAGAAACATGTTTAGTGAAGCATCAGAGGAAACACAGAAGTAGAGGCCTCTAAAGACAGCTTGTCCTTTTCTGCTGCTATTGGGCAATTTCTAAGAGGCAACATCAGTTTCTCACCACTGAGTTCATTTACTGTCAAGCCAAATGCCAAGTTCTGCTCCAATCACTGTTTCACTTCTTCAGCACTAACTACATCAAAGGTCTGAAACCGTAATCAATTCTGTTTTGTAAGATTTCTTCAAGTTCTGTGACATCTCAGGATCACCCACTAGTAAGAGTGTTCTTCCCAACCAGATCTCAGACATGTAATTTTTCAATAAAGTCAATTTAAAGCAAATGCCCAAAAAGAACAAGCAGCAGCAAAATTTAATTGACTGTGATAGCCAGACACACCCCAATTTTATTTTTCAGCATACAATTAAGAGTAATTTAATTCCCCTACACAGACATTGACCGAAAGAGAAATTCTACTGTAAGAAGAGCTTAGTCCTATTGGTACACAAACCTTGCGACAGATAAATTAGAGCCTACTAAAACAGCATATAATTTACATTTTGTTATGTCAATCACAAGCAGCATCTTGAGGCTCTTTAACAGTATGCCAAACCACAACAGAAGAGAACTAATTTACATCAGCCCATGTGGTGGGATCACTTCGGGTTCCACAATCCAAGAGACCCCCTAAAATGAGTTAGCAATTGGGTTTCATAAGATCAGTCCTTTTCAACATCCATTTACACCTCTACCAGCATGTTATGCAAACATTTTACTACAAAGATCAATGAAGTAAAACAAGGGCGTGGGTTTTAATAATCCATGGCCTTGATTACTGGGGAAGCCAATCAGCAAATGTGCAGGTGGCCCAGTAACACAGCGGCCCCGCTCACCCGCATGGAAAATCCACGCGTCGGATTAGTCTCAGAGCTCTTGGGTTTAGCAGCAGAGGAGGAGGGACAGAGCAGCCCAGTACCATGCTTTACATACCTTTCTGTAACAGCCGAACAAATGACATACCCCGAATTTTTCCTTGCGCTTCTCCTCTAACCAGCACCTTGCCTACATTCCGATAGCACACAGGAAATTAAGAGAAAGGTCAGTATATGCATTGCACGACCACAGGGCAAGAGACAAGTGTGGAGCGGGGTCCAAAAACTCTGTGTCCTGCTCCACTCCGTCACGTTTAGAGTGAGAGGACCAGAAACATAAGAGAATTTAGCTACAAAATAAAGTCCAAAAATCCGAAGTGCAAAAGGTTTACCTTAACCTCACAGAATTCCCAAGAACTCCCACGCAAGCTTTTTCCTAAAGGGACATGAATTGAGGTGTTCACAGAAGTTAAATAGAGCCTCTGTCCCTCTGGGAGTTGACACAGTGTAGGTGCCACTGTCTGGTTTCTGCCATCCACACATATGAAGGAAAAACTACACAAGTGCCAAGAACGCAGAAGTGCAACTGAAAAAATACTGTCTCTAGTCTGGTAGCTTATATCAATTATCACTTTTAATAAAAAATACAAGCAAATATTTTCAGGTGGAGCAGCTTAGGCTCCCGTTTCCTTAAATATGAAGTACAAAGGTTTGATTTTCAAATCATGCTGCAAGTGCAACAAATATACTCAAACTACGATTGCATTTTCCTGCTATTTAAATCTGTAACTGCTTTTCATGTTGCTTTAAACAGGCATTTTCCTTTTGATCTCATCACTGCATCGACAGCACCGTATTGCTCGGTTTACAGCAAATCCAGGACACCACATCAGCCAAGTGCTCCTCATGTGTATGTTGTTAGAAAAGTCCGCCCTCTCCTGCCCTCGACACCAAGTGAGTTACGAAGATCAAAAAGCAGTGCTGAAGTCTTCTGTTGGCGTGGCCAGACTCACCATGAACCCTAACTCGCCAGGAGCTGATGGAGGTGTACACTGGCCACTGCATTCTCGCTCACCCAGCGCCTCTCTCTGATTGCCAGGTACCTTCTTCTCAACCGCCCCGAGTCCTCCCCCTTGCCCAGCCCGGGCTATAGAAATACTCAAACTGACTCTTTTTTACTGTTTCAGGTTTACATTTAGACACATTGGCCACGTCTAGGTGTATATGCATCAGCACCACCAAGGATGAGACTCTGCACTTCTCTTCTGTTTCAACAGACACTTCAACAAGCATCCTCACAGCGGCTTTTTACATGCTCAAAAGCTCGTTCACCAGCCAGGGCATTTCCCTCTCCCCTTTCCAGCCACTGACGTGCTCTTCAAAGAGCTCTATTTACATGCCAAGTTACAAAGTTCAGCTGCTTCCAAAGCAACGTGGAAAAAGTGCAGCTTTTATGATTCTACAGTGAGGTTTTTCACAACATGAAGCAGCGTCTTAGACTACTTTTTTATTATTATTATTTATTTCCAAACAGGATTTTACAGTTTAAAAAAAAAACAACCCTCAGTCCACCCACAAGTCTTTGAGGAACATTAACTGTGGGGCTTCAAAAGCAGAGCGCTCTGCAACCTTGAGCATCGTGTTACTGAATGAACATCCACAGGAAAAAAACACGAAGCAGAAACAAGGGTCACCAAAATCTGCAAATCCACTGAGTTTAAATGACTTCTCTAACGTTTAGGCATGGCATGTCTTTTGCCATCTTCTGGTGTATCTCTCCATTTGCTTACTCTTTCTTCTCATTTGCTTCCAAACCTTTGGTATGAAATCAGTCATGTCTGAACGGTCACATTCTAGGACAAGCCACAAGGCTGGATTCGGTCACTTCTTCAGCAACGTCCACACCAGTCACCAGCTGGGGCTCCCCCCAGGCCGCAACACACAAGTATTTCTAGATAGAATCTTCCTCCAGTTCTCCAAGAAATTAAGTCCTAGACTTTTGGCGAGACCTTGGCCCAGGTTGCCCAGAGAGGTGAGAGAAGCCCCATCTCTGGAACCATTGCAGGTGAAGTTGGACCTTGGAGCTCTGGGGAAGCTGTTCTAGTTGCAGTTGTCCCTGCTCCCTGCAGGGTGTTGGACTAGATGAGCTTTGAAGGTCCCTTCAACCCAAACTAGTCTATTCTATGATTTCTACTTTGCATTTAGCCTGTCAACCGCTTGGAGCAAGAACTGGCCCTTCATCAGCATCTTCTTTGTGGAGGGACAACAATAGCATCAAGAGTTCAGTCCCGATGATGAGATTGGGTGAACAGCCTATGCAAATAACACCCCTTTATAAGAACAGGAATAAGAAAATCAGCAAGGACTCAAGATTCTTCCAGAAATGCCAGAGCAGCACTAGACTTCCACCGTCAATGATAAGACTCTGAGAAACAGAAAACTGAAAATATTAAAACCTATTAGCAATCCTTTGCCCACGCTTTTCCCCATCTCTCCCTTCATACTACACCAACATGAAGCAGAGGAAAATGACTGGAAAGTTCCAAAGAGAAGAAAATGACACATGCCAAGAAGTTCCAGAGGCAAGTCCAACTTCCTAAAAATGACCAGGAATTTGGTAGCAGCTACAGCCAGCTGCAGTCTGCTGACATGGCTCTCATCTTCCTCTCTCCACTGGCAGGAAACAACTACAGCCCAGTTTTTACAAGTTGTTGATGGCCTAAGAGATGAACTATTTAAATTCTTGGACAACACTTCTGGTTTTCAGAGGCTACGAGCAGTGACCTTGTGCAGCTAAAGGAACCCAGCAATACAGCCTCTGCAGAGCCACCGCCAAGCCTTCCCCTGCCCCTTCCAAACGTTCTGTTTTCAAGGCCTCCTCTCCAAGTACAGACAGCGCCGTTCCATCCTCCTTCCTTCCTTCCTGCAAACCTTAGGCCCTCTCTGCTTCCACAGTTGCTTCCTTTGGGTCTCTCAAAAATGGTTACCACATTTTTAAAAATAAAATAAGACCAAGTTTCCCCAGCAGTCCTTCCCTCTCCATTCTTTCCAGGGATGTTAAGCTATTCTGCATGAATGAAGGAAATCATGTTACTTTTCTGTCTTTACCCTAGAAGGCCAGCTTTCAACCGCTCACCAGAGCACACAGCTATTTTCATTTAAGTTAAATAGCTCAGCTATTTTAATTGAAGTTAAAGTTGGGCCAACACTTTCTGGAATTGAAGATGTGAATTACCTTATGTTCCTCACAACAATGCCCACTTAAGTCTTTCTTTACTTTAACCACACATAGAATTTCTAACTTTTCAGGACAAAGCACGATAAAACTTTTTAACAATGTTAATAAACTACAGTACACAGCTAAAGAAAAAAATAATTCACCATTTCCAGGACCCCCATTTTAGAAGTGTTTTGTACTGCTGTTTTCTGTGCACCGGCTATTTGGAACTCACACTCTCTGGAGCAGGACATTTTCTTCTTTCTTTCTGTAAATCACACGGCACCATCTTCAGAGCCATGTAAATAAATAATAAGACGTTTAGCTCGATAACGCATATTTCTACTTTAATTCAAAACTCCAGTTTTGCTCTACTCAGTCGCCTGCAGTATGAGTCCCTGGTTATGCCTTTTCAGTTCTCACTTCCAGAAAAATTAGTGGGTTAATGGTTAACAAAATCCAGTACAAAGAGAAAAAAACCAACAACAAACCAGCACCATGAACCAAAACACTGATGATATTTTCCTCACCCCCAGGAAGCCTGTGAAGGCACCAGAGAGGGACGCGGGTCTGCCAGCCCCGCGCAGAAGCAGCCGGGCTACCGAGGACGTCCCACAGGCGGCCGGAGGAGCGGACGCGCTGCACCGACCGGGCCAGCGCAAACTTTTGATGGTGAGCGCGCCATGGCTGCCGTGCGGGCACCCGCGGGGAGCCGGCTCACCCACCGCACCTGGCCGCGGGGCGGGCGCTAGCGACGGCACCGCTCGCCCTGCCCGGCCGAGGGACCACCGCGCACACCGGGTGAGTCCCGCCGCCGCCCTCACCCGGCCGCGGCTCCACCTCGCCCCTCCCTCAGGCACCTGCGCGCCCGCGGGCAGGTACGCGCCGCGCAGCCGGCGGAAGGGCGGCCGCCTGCGCGCCCCGCCGCGCCGGGCCCCCCATCGCCGCCCCCGCCCGCGGGCTGGCGGCCCCCGAGGGCGCGGAGACCCCTAACCCCCACCCCCCCCCACCCCGGCCCCGCCGCGCCGCGCCCCTCCGCCGCGCGGCAGCGGCCCCCCGCCCCGCACCGCCTCCCATCCCCCGCGCCGCCCCCCGCGCCGTGTCCTGCCCTTGCCTCCTGCCCGCAGTGCCCGGTGCAGTGGGAGGAGCGGTGCCCGGCGCCCGCCTCCCCTCCGGGGTGCGCTGGGAGGGCTGTCTGGCCGCCCCGAGCACCCCCCCGCCGCCGTCCCCGGCCGCTCGCCCGCCTCACCCCGCTCGCCGCCGGCCCCGGCGCAGCCGCCTGGCCCCGTCCCGGCTCCGTGGCCCCGTCCGGCTCCTCCGGCTCCGCAGCGGCGAGCGGGGCTCCGGCACGTGACAGCGCCCCGCGCCCCCATAGGCTGGGGCTGCCGGGCAACGTGAGCCCGCCCCCTCCCTGCACCTGAGAGAGCCTTACGCCAACTGCGTAGGGGGATGCCGGGCCGCCACGCTAATTCCGTAGCGGCGCAGAACCAGCCGTTTCCTCCCTCCTCGCGGTAGGCCAGCGCAGCCTTACGGAATTGACGTAAAGCTTCTGGGCTCAGCCCGTCCGGTTTCCTACCTGGGGCCGCTACTCCTTGCGCAAACTACGTAATCCCACCCGCCGCCGGGGGAGAGGGCTCTCTGCGGTTCAGAGTGCTCCTGCGGCTACGTGGGTTAGGAGTGGCCGAGCCTGCACCTAGGAACGTCACTTACGTAAAGCCCCTCAAAGAGGTTGGTGTTCCTTACGAATTTTCCGTTATGTCGTCAGGGCGAACGCTGCACCTGAGAGGGCTCCCGTTGCGCAAATGCCGTAGGTGCTAGCGTGTCGGGCGCAGAGTGCGCAAGCGGCGCGGTAGGGTCCTCCCCATCCCCGGCTGAGGGGCGGCCGGGCCTGGCGGCGCGGCGGGAGGCAGGTGTGTGTGTGCGGGGAGGATCCTCCTGCCGAGCCGCCTCCCCCGCGGCGGGGCATCTCGCTGGAGACCGGGCGTGTGGTTTCACCGTCACCCGGCCCCGCTTGCAGCGGCCCAGGGCCGTGAGTGTCAGTACTCGGCACAGGCAGCCCCGACCCCTCCGGCTGAAGGGGCGGGAGGTGGCGGGCGCTGGCGGGGCCTGGCCGCTGGGCCTGGAGCGCGGCCCGCGGAGGGCTGGGTCAGGCTGAGGGGACAGGTGAGGTGTGAGCAGGGCCCTGGCACCCCGCACCCAGGCAGAGCACGTCCCTGAGGGATTTTATATCCCACTGCAGACACAGAGCCGTTCCCTAAACGGAGCTGAGAAGTAGCGTTTCCGCATGAGGAGTTCTCCGTCTGGAGCCTCACTGGCTGTCTGAGGAGGTTATAATCAAGGCAGCTTTGTGGTGTGTTTAGGCAGGGCGGGCTATACCAGGAATTCGGTGTTCAATGATCTCTGTCTTTCTCTTCTAGAAATCAAGAGAAATGGGTTCCAGTTAGCGTTCTGCTGCCCTGCGATAATCCTTCCTAATCCCAGACATCAGGCCGTTCTAGAGCAGACGGGCACTATGGTGACGTTGGAGAGAGCTCCAAGTACTGCTGTTCATCCGGCTCTTCAGAGAAGGGCTAGTGTGCCAGAACCTTTAGGTGCGAGGAGGTAGGGTTGAGGCTGGTGGGTTTTTTCTTCTTTGGATGTGTGTTCCATAACATACGGTTTTGCTTCAGCATTCAAATGGCTGATACCTTCACATGAGTCCTTCAAAATTCCTGCCCAGTTGTCAAGATTAAGTGTCTTTTCAAACTCAGCTTTATAAGTCCATGGCAACTGTATTTAATTTACCTTTTTAGACTTTTCAGAACGGATTGTATATAGGCTGTAAAGATGAAAGACAGTGAACTGGGGACCTCTGTGCCAAAATAATCAGGACACAACATGCTGTGCTGAGGCGGCCTGTGAGGGAACTTTGGCAAAAGGCAGGAGGATCGGGAGGTTTGCAGTGCTGAGGTGGAACAGTTACTTTCATTCAAAAGAGTGATTTGCAGCATTAGAGTGGAAGTAGGAAACAGCTATGCGCTCATCACTGTGCATGTAGTGAGAGGTGCAGCTTGTCCAAATTAAACTTATTTTTTGTACACTTGTTTGCAAGCCTGTGGCTGAAGTGTCACCCTAGTTCTGAACAGACATAGCTCTACTTGGTTACAAACTTAGGATGTTTAAGGATTGAAAGGAGAAACAAATCTGAGAAATCTCAGTTATTGCTTTTAAGTCTAGAATCAAAAGGTTTCAAAGCAATGAATGAGTTTAGCTAAATCTCCTGTGTGGCCCCAGAATATTAGTGCAGGCCTTGAGAAGAGGTGAGAAGATAATAACTAGAAAATCAAGGACTGGTCCAAGGACTTAATATGGAAACGTTTTACTTTGAAATTGATTACAGCGCATAGAGGCACAGTACAAATAGAGCCGAGAGGAAGGCTGCTGGGGGAGCTGGTGGAATGGGAAGGGGTGGCTGTGAAAACTAGTGGCTGTGCAGTGAAGCTGGCAATGTAGTAAGGAGAGAAAAATCTGCAAGAGGTGGCATCGCAGATAGCCAGGCTTCGCAGAGGAAAGATATTTTCAGCTGTGGTCTGAGTGAAATCTTGAATGTTTCTCTTGAGTTCTCCCTTGGGCTAATGATTTGCCAAGGGCAAAAACACAGAGGAAAGGGGATTGATGGATTAATTTAGAATACAGGGGATTGGGAGAGCTTTGGCGCTGCACTACAAGGATATAATTTTAACAAGGAAAAGAACATCAGAGGTTTGGAAAAAAAGCTAAGATCTGTCTTTAGGCTTCATGGAATAAAAAAGAAGAAAATTGAATTTATATTTCTAAGTATACTCAGTAAGAGATGGGGACTTGAACTGTGCCGAAAGCAACCTGGAATTGGAGTTACCTTGGTGAAAGTTGAAGTAATTAACAATGATTATGCTCTTTCTTGGCACAAAATACTGACACAAAGATTTATTTTTTTTAATCTATAACTGTAACAGCAATAATGTGTGATTCCTGCAGATCTTTTAATAGAAACGTTTAAGACATTGTTGAGTATTCTTGAATGTTACCAGCATCCCCTAAATAACTGAGGGAATCACAGGGGCTGCAGAGTGGCAGAGACCGTGTTAGGTGAAACACTGTGCCAGGGGTCACACACCCCCACAGTACTATAGTCTGGGTTAGAATTCCAGGCCTCGTGCTCATGCCAGTTGGCTGAGCAGACTTTAAGTACGAGGTAGATTTTGTGCTGTAACAAGTGTAGAGTAAAACCAATTATATGAGAACGGAACAGATCTGTGAGGTGTTAATGCAGAGAACAGTCATGGTGGCTGAAGTCCTCTGAGTCCATTATTGCACTAATCCTCACTGTCACAATAAATGTAAAATTAGTTTGTAAAAAATCCTCCATTCGTGAACTGCGTTTCCTGCTCGTAGCCCCCATACCTGATTATGCCATATTCTATAAATGTGATAAAGAAATTTTATCACCAGTATTGAATAAAAAATAGAGGCAAGGCAGAAGCTGGTATGTGTGACCAGCATGTGGAAGCACTTTTTCTGGGGACCCAAAAACTCCAGAAAACCAGAGGGACCCTTTACAAAGGGTTGATAGCTGCTAGTTTTAAGCTTGAAGTGAACCAGGCCCTGAAACCTGCAGCGCGGCAGCCCTGCAGGATAGTGTCTGTGGATGGTCCAGCGTCAGTTACAAGCACTACATTAAGGACTAAATGGTTATTTGCTCCAGTAAAGGGAACGCTCCTAAGTGAGCAAGGATGAAATATAACCGATCGAATTTCAAGTGTTTGGTATTGTTTACAGACAAATGGGAATGCTCGCGCAGTGCCTGGGGAAAGAGGTATTTTTTCTTGTTATAACTCCGAAAAGAAATCTCTGTTTGAGACTTACCATTGTCCAGTGACCCAGTTCTTTAGAGGTTTCAAATTCTGCCTTTAGACATGTACTAAAGTTAATGGGATTTGTGCAAAGATATCTGAGCACAGACTTTGAATTGGAAAAAAAAAAACTCTGTATGAGGCATGTATTTTAAAAATCTTGAGAGGAAAAGCTGCCTTTTAATGTGAAATTAGTCTCATAAGCTTCACCAGAACCTAAAAATAACAAAAAAATAGAGAATTTAAAAAGGAACTTGTTTGACTTTATGTCCTTTTAATCTATAAAAACAAATAATTGCCTGTGCTTAACTTTAACTGTGCCACTAGTGCCACTGAAATTAATGTGGCTCTCTGCATGCTTTCAAGTTTGGCGGTGATGGAAAACTTTCCACGCAGGAGGCTTGGATTTAGAAGGGGGATAAACCAAGAAGACGACTTGCAAATATGAGGTGTTTTGAAGAAAATCTTGAAATTCAAAAAAGCAGCTCATCTTTAATGACAAAAATGAAGTTGGAAACAATTGCATACGCCATAAAACAGTGTCCAAGGGCACTCTTCTGTCTTTGCTGTTCTGCTTTTGTGGAGAGAAGTCATGGGAAAAGACCATGAGATTAATTCACTACTGGAATAGGGTAGGTGAGCATTGCATGTGGTAGGCATACCTGTGTGGGGGTACTGATCTTTGGAATTCACATCCCAGCCTTAACCAAGCAGCTCTCCTTACACCCTGAGTATGCTGGGGCTGCTGGGACTTAAGCCTGGGTTCTCACCACGGGGCTGGGAGTGCAAGTACTGCTGAGCTTGGCTTTAACAGGGGCTCTAATGTCTCTGTTTCCTAACGAGGACCCTGAAAAAACTGATTAAAGTTCGTGCCTGGTAGTTCTCCGATGCCATCTCACTCTTCCTCAAGCATGCCGTGTTGTTCCTCGATGTCAGAATTTACTTTGGTTTATGTATACTTGATCCCAGCTTTTATTGTTTTGTTTAATTTCTTTCTGCCATTATTTTTGTTTGGCCCACAGCTGGTTCCCCTGTGGCATGATGTAGCAAAGACTTTTATTCTGAAAAATGCTTACAAGACGTGTATTCAATTTTTTGAAAAAGGGCATCTCAAGCATGAAAGGGAGAGAATCCAGCAGATGGCTATCTAGCATGGAGGTACCTCAATACCTAGAGTCTGTGCTGCAAAACAAATGATGACATGCATAGACCGGGCAGTTGTCTGTGTATTGAACTCATTACGAAGAGTATCGCAGAGAACCTGCTAATATCTGGTGCAATCCTGGATGATAGTGGTTTGACTTTGGGCTGGAGCAAAGGAGATCAAATGGTCCTGGAGGAAAATCAGACACTAAAAGAGGAGGAATCACACCATGAAATGTAGCACAGTGCTCTTCAAGTCCTAAGGCAGGCTCTGTGGGGTAACAGTTCAGAGATCTTTTTAGCGATAGGGGTGAGGACCAGCTTGAAAAGCAAGCAAAACAGGAACCAAGTAAGGGGGAAATACTTCCAGGTTATGACTAATGCAATTATTAGAGAGGCTACTGCAGGCCCTGTGGTGGATTTAGCTTCAAGTAAGAACAGAATTTATGCCATATGTGATTGATTCCAGGTTGGGTTACAATTTAGAAGTGCAATTAGTGAGTCATTTGCTACTTTATATCAATTATTAAAACCAACAAAGGTCTAGGTTAAAAGAAAATGAGTGCGTATCTCAGTCCATGCTGCTCTACTTGTTAATCTTCTGATTTCGTTTTTTTGTTTGATGTGTCTTAGCTTTGCTGACTGCCATGGTACAGAGCGTTCCTTAAACTAGCAAGTGAACTGCTGTACATCGCACGGGCACTCAGGGCTGCAGTCCCTGTGGGATCACCTGTCACAGCATCCCTTCCTTAGTTTGTTTGGCCCAAGTCAGGTGGTCTGTAGTGAACCTGCAAATCAGCAGCTTCCTGAGCCGTTTGTAAACAGAAGTGCTTTAATCTTATTTTTCTAGGTGCTGTTTAGGGCACAGTGCAGTGTAGCTGGCCTTGGCGTCCTGGCATCTAAATTGTTTTGCAGACTGTGATGTCTTCAGTTCACTGGTTGTGTTCTCACCCCCTTCCGGCAACTGCTGCACATCTAATTAAAACTCTTCCACTAGTGGCCACGACAAAACTCGTAGCAGTAATCAGGCTTTAAACTGTGAGTGTGCATGCGCAGACATGTTTTCTGCTGAGATTATTTCATTGTGGCGTGTCCCAGGAGTTTTCCTGAAAAATTAAAACTTTGTAGTTAATTTAATGGTTCCTTCAAAGATGGGAAAGGGGATGAACTGTTTCAAAGGCCTGCTGCCATATTGCTCATCACTGTCGTGGGAGAGGACACATGGTGACTCCCATCAGCGTGGAGGGGAAAAAAAGTAATTTTCATTCCTGTGTTTCTGCAGGTTGGTGGAATCTAACAAACTCTTGGTGATGGTACGATGTCACCCTCTACAGAAAAGGAAGTGAGATGAAGCGGTGGTTACTGACTTCATACCCTTTAATATCACTGATACAACAGTTGTGGACCCTGAGAAGAGGCCATGGGAAGTGGCCAGGCTCACAGGCTTCCTCAAAGTGGCACCTCCTGTTGCCTCTTTGAGAGACACAGTTCCAGGCTACACGTGAGCATTGAGCTGACCCAAGAGAGCGTTCCTTATGCAACAGGAAGGCCTGGGAACAAATAATATTGCCAACCCTCAATGAGCATTTAATTAAAATTTCTAATAAAGGTGGGGCCCTTAATGATCATCTGATCTCTCCTTTGGGAAATGGGGTGTTGATGGGTCACCTGGCCTTTAGCGTTTCTCTGTTTGTGTGAATGGAAGTGCTTTTACCTGTTGTGCACAAGGGAATATGGGGTGACTGTGGCTGGTTACAGGGTGTCTCTGCCTGTATGGTCTGTGCAAGGAAGGGTGGCAGAAAGAAGGTTCTGCAGCCGTGCTGTGGCTCAGCACATGGGACAGGCAGTGCCTTATGCAGCAGGTTTCTCATTGCAATTTGATGGCATCAAGGTCCAAAGACTGACCGTTGGTCTGCAGCTCTCCTTCCCAGAGAAGCCTGGACTGTATCAACAGGCACCCAGGGGAGGAGTGAACTTCACAGAGGTGTCCACAGTTTTCAGTCTTAATGCTCTGTAATAGGCATTTGAGATTTGATCCTGCGATCGCTTAACCCTCACAACGATGGTGGTTGATGTGGTTGGCACTTAGATATTACCAGGATTGAGGACATGATAAGCCAATCTGGAAATCGGCTGGTTTTTCCACTGTGTGGGTAGGATACGATGCGTGTTTATCTCATCTCAATAGGAGATAAGTGTTTTCACATATATCAGTGGCAAGTAGATAACTATTTGGGGAATATTTATGTCCTTTCTAGAAAAATGATGGTACAGTTGAAGGGTTGTTTTAGGGAAGAGTGTGATTGGACCAGATAAGGGAAGTTTAATGCCAGTCCTTAGAGAGATATATTAGGGTTTGGGGTTTTTTTTTTTCCTTTTCCTTTGAAGTTTAGGATTAAAAACCTGCCATCATTCCCAAGTAGAAACAACTTGGGTGGCCTTTTTGTCACTAATAGGCAGAGTAACTAGGCAGGACTGTGACTCCTCTGAAAAGAGGCTCTGTCATACAAGAGGTTTTCCAGGTCAAGATTAAAAGCAAAATATCTCTCATCACATGTGCCTTTGTACTGCACCCATATTTTCTGAATACTTTTGGCTTATCTTTAATGTTTATGCTGCTATCAAAAATAAACCCAGCTTCCATCTCTGCGGGTGCATCAACAGTGAATAGGCTTTTTCATTCCTAAATGCTAATATTCTTTCTGTTTTTAATCTGTTTCTGGTAGAAAAAGTTTTTGTTTTCAGTGGTTTGGGTTTTTTTTTTTCTCTTCAGTTTTTTAACTGCATGTTTCCTCCTTGATTGGTTTTCTTTTTTTTTTTTTCTTTTGGTGGAAGCAAGAGTTGAGTGTCTGTGATGACCCTGAAGCCTAGAACTTGCATCAGAGTTTGATTGCAGCTGGCAGTACAGTCATAATAATGATAATTCAAAAAGAAGTTTTACCACAGTTCGTTTTCATCAGCAGAAAGTGGAGAACTCAGGAATAATAGAAATTGTTAGATAGAAAGAAAACGCTTTGAACTATGCTCAGAAATCTGGTCTAAAAAATCCTGCTGTAATGAGAATTTTGGTTATAATGAAGTAGTTTTATAACTTCTTTAAAAAAATTGTGAGACTACAGCCAGAATTCAATGGCATTTGGAAAATATCCCTTGGGATAAAATACTGACCTTGTTGAAACTGGTGTGGATGTTTCCTGAGTGTATTGGTACCCAAACCCAGTATCACAACGTGGGCTCAGAGCAGTTTATAATTCTGATGTCTATTCATCTCAAAGCGGTTGAAGTTCTAGAGCAAACAGATACGGTCCAGTACACCAAAACCTCCATCTGAGAAAGGGGTATTGGCACGGCCCTCTAACCAGAATTGCAGTGGACACTTACTCTGTGAAATCTGTTTTGTCTCTTCTCTGACAGTGTGCTGTGTCTATCTGTGTATTTTCTTTTTTTTTATTAACTCCCCAAATAATTTTCACACAGATATGTAGTAGTATTCCATTTTGCTCTCCTGTTACAGATGCTGTTCAGCAGTTCTGCCTCTTACGCTTTGGCATGCAGCTTCTCTATCATTTAACTCAACAAATAAATGTGAAAATTCTATTAAATGCAGGTGTTCATGGAGCTATGACTTTTTATTTATCCCACTTGCTGTTTGATGACCTAAATGATTTCAGTTCTTCTAATTACTTATTTAAGGACTATTGATCTTTCAGGTTTCTTCTGGGAGGCCTCACGGAATAGCGTATCACACAAATAGCATTATAGCTGCCTGCAGACTAAGGCGAGCAGACACTCTTGTAGTGTTGTAGTAACCAGGCAGGTGGCTTATTTTAGGCTAAGTTCTATATGAAATATTTATGTACTGATTTAAATACTAAAGAGCTGGAGTTGGTGCAGTACTGAGAATACAGCTCTATGCCAGCCAGCAGTTGTGTTGTCTTAGCGGAGAGCCCCACACTTAGGTTCTACAGATGTTCAGCAGTTAGGGGCATTTGTAGGAACCACAGAGGTCTGAGGCCCTGTCCTTGGCTTTCCAGTCCTGTAGTGCTGCTGCAGTCATGGGAGAAGATTTTTAGTTCATACAGAAGCCTTGTGGCATTAAGAATTAACATGTGGTCATCCTCATGTGTTATGTTTCCTGATAACTTTTTGAGGATAGCATTTAAAATCTTCATATTTAAAATTAAAAAAACCCCTGATATATATGGTTCTGTGGGGCTGATCTTTGAAATTTTCTTGCTCCACATTCTGTTCTGTGGTTTATGTCATCAATCGTTTTTTATAGACAGTGCAACATGATCCCCATCAAGTCCTAAGGGGCTGTGAAACAGTTTTACTGAGTCTGAGCGTTGGGATGTTCCTGCTGACTTGCGAATAGATCCTCTTCCCTTGGCAAGAGGCAAGTGGCTGCTTTCATTTGGTTCTGAATGCCGTGATGGTCACTGGAAGTGGGGACTGAAATACACGAATAAGAGCTCCTGATGTCTCCTGGGGGGAGACTCTTCTGAGCTTGTGTTTACATTGCTCAATCTAATAGACAAGTAAAGTTAGAACTTACAAGTTTGATGGTTTTGTTATTAAAGTCCATGCTCTGTGGTCCAGGTGATCTGCACTGCAGGGTGTGAGACAGAGACGCGGAACTAATAATTTAGTTGATCTGGGGGAGATGAGAGCTCTCTTTTTATCCCCCTGTCCCCCATCCCATACTGCGTTTCTGTTTCCAAGGCAAGCAACATGCTTTCTAAGCTATATGGAAGATGGTACGTGTATCGATCATGCTTAAATGTTGCTGTTTCTCTTCCTTTGCTAATAAAAGCTGGGAGATTTAGATAAGGTTTATTTTATTTTGCATATTCCCAATTAATCTTTACAGACAAAGTTTTCCCAACTTTGATAAGTGATGAAATGAGGTATGTGAAGAGTACGCAGTGTTTTTAAAGGCTGGTTTCCTGTGGGGCACTTCAGTAGGAAAAGTACTGACAAGCGTTCATAATTTCTAAGTTTGAAGCCAGCACGGTGTATTCGTTGTAGATATCATTTAGCGTAGAAAGGTTTCGTTGCGCGCAAAATCAAAGCGTTTGTAAATTGTTGGAAAATCTTAAATGTGGGAGTCAATGGAAAAAGGAGGTTTTCCTGTTTCAGCTCCGCTGCATTGTGCATCTTGCCGTTAGTTACCAACCTGTGTGTCGGCACTTGTCCTGGATAACAAACCTTCCAGGCTTGCGCTGCTGGTCCCCTGGAGCACAGCGGCTCTTCCCCAGGGACAGACAGAATGCAGTCAACTTCTCCAGGCTGTGCTCACTAATTGATCTCTGGCTTGCTCGCTGCCAGCAAGGTCACAGAACTGGCAGCTACAAAAAACAGTGTTCTGCAGAAAATTTAAAGGGGAAGAGTAGAAGTACCTAGCATGGGATGGTTTATTTTTTTAAAATTCGTAAATATTTTTATTTGTCAGATCTCCTGGTTTGCTTCTGCAGAATTCTGAAACTTGGAAAGAACTGATACCAGGAATATGTCCATTGTGACCTGTTCCTTCAGCTTGCGAGTTATGCCCTATCCTGAAAATTGTTCTGTTCTCTCTTTGTAATTCTGTTTCTGTCTCTATTATAACAGGGCATCAGCATTCTAATTATAGTTCAGATTCTGTAGTGGCAAAAGGATTTCTAAGCAAGTGTAGTGTGAGCTTCTCAAATTCCTGGCTTTGCGGAAGACTGTTCATGCTGTCTGAGAGGCAGCCATGTGTGTTTTTTGCAAAAGGGTGTGAAATCACGAATGCTGCTTTCTCAGAACTGACTCTCTGATCAATTTGGGCACTTTATTATTTGAAAGGTGATGGAAATTTGGGGTTAAAAACCCAACAACAAACAAACCTCTACTGTCAGTCTCCAAATGCCATGGTCTGCGTTGCTCATTAAACACCATGCAAGTAGCGCTCACTGTCTTTGTCATTGTTACAGTAATGCCCTTTTTATAATGCTTTGAATGTGGCGGCTGCGCTCAGCAGGTAGCAGCACAATGAGCACGGCCTCCGCTCCAGGGCCACATGCTGTCTGTTATTCCAGTTGAGCCATTCTAAGGATATGTATGTGTTTGGTTTTTTTTTTTTTTTAATCTGCATAGCATGCTGCATATGCCTAGTCCAGCAAAAACATGCGAGAACTGCAAAAAAGATGCATCAGCAAAGCTTAAGTGCTTAACTACGTGAAATGCAGAAGAGTCTACAAGGTTTGGATAAAGGAAATGGTCCAAACTGCCCAAAGGGCAGACTGGAATACTGGAGGCAGAATTAAGCTGTGCCACATTATAAAGGGTTTCATGACTGGTGTGGCAGAGACTGAGTGAGGGCTTTGGTTGACTTGATGAGACTTCTGTGATCTAAAAATATAGAGACCTTCCCAAAATTTTCTGAAGATACAGATCTGTTACAGGAAGAAGCTGGAGCAGCTCATAAAGAGAGATCGGCAGATGGCCACTTGTTCTGGGTCTTTGGAGAGATGCAGAGATCAATGCCGTTGTCATCATTACTTGAGCCTGGATGCACTGGTGCTAAGAGCCATGAAAATAGTTAATGAACATTATAAAGCATTTGCTGCCTATGAAATCTTGCATTAACAGATATTCCTCTTACCTGAACTTTGCCAAATTCTTGCAAATCCTTCTTTTGGCAAATCCCAAGTTTATCATATTAAATTTGTACGTTTGTATTTTTCCAGGCTTTGTGCCCAGTAATGAAGCAGAAGAGGAAGGTGCATTTTCCAACTAACTGGTGCAGCACTTGAGGCACCAACCAGGCAATGTACAGTTCTAGATCTAGACCCGTTTCAGGAAACAGAGGAGTACACGCATGGAATGGGAAACTCAAATATAACTAGGTCTAGGTGTAATAGAGGGATACTAGTTATGGTAACTGCTCACCTACGCTGAAATAAGAGGCACGTGGAGATTTCACAACTCTTAACTATTGCATAATTGGAAGCATTCTAGCTTAGAGTGTGTCAGCAGCGATGTCCTATAACTTACTCTGAATGGCATTGTGGAGTTGGAGCCTGGGAAGAGAGGAGCAAAGGCTGGGTAACAAATTCGTAGGGAGCAGAAAGAGTCTGTGTATGCCCAAGGTTAGGGATAAACTTAGCTCACAGCATTCCGCTCAGTCCTTCTGTGAAAGACCTGCAGATGTAAAATTGTCGGTTCCCTTTCATTTATTTAAAGGTCAAATGAATAGTTACTGCTGTATGTATGTACGAGGTTCACAGTGTCATGAAGGATTTAAAAAGATTGTGATACAAAAAGTGGAGAGCATAGACCCAGAAAGGGGAACATTTATGTATATTTGTGTAGGTGCCCTTGACTTAAAAGATTTTTCTTGTGGCTAGACCTTGCAGCTTGCTCTCGTGTTGGGCGAAGCTGCTGAGGTCATGGGGTCACCCCCTCCTGGGACTGGAAGGTGTGGCTGTAGAATCAGAGCTGTTGCAGCATCCTTAAGGAATAAAATATGGAGCTTCCTCAGAAGTGGGATGATAAGCAGGTCTCATGAAGCAGAGATGCGGAAGCATCTGTTGGTAGAATATCGTTTGTTCATGCTGCAAACCAAATTGCAGTGAGTAGCATATACTGGGGTTATAGTTGCTCTCAATCAGCCAGTAATTGAATTATCAGCTGAAGCCTTAAAGAGCAGATACAAAGTCTTTGGATGAGGGGCGTAGAAACAAGCCTAATGTGAATATTGCATCAAATCCATTTTCTGTTCCTTGTGAGTTGAAGCAAATAGTTTGGTGGTTCAGAACTTCTTATGCTCTTTCTGTTACAAAGATGGTGCTGGTGCTTGATGTCGTAGCTCTTGAGTGAGACGTGATACCACAGAGAGGAAACAGAGAATGAATGTGTTAAATTGTCATGAACCCGCGAGCTAATGAATTGATTTGGTACTGTTTATTCTACTAGAACTCAAAGTGATTAATTGAATAAATGTTTAAGTTTGAATCTTTAATTTGTCTATAAATATGTATAGTAATTAATGAGGCAAGAAATAATCTTGAGAGTCACCTTGGGCACAGAATAAGCATGCACGGTGCATTCTTGGGAGCCAGAAATGTCATTATGGCATCTAACCTCTGCCACCAAGTGGCAGTTAGTTTCCACTGCCCAGCGCTGGCCGCATCCGAGGAAGTCTGGCTGCTCAGCAGCAGGCCAGCACTGCCGCTGTCTCGAGGGAAGGTCAGTGTCCCTCAGGGAAAGACAAAAGCACAAATATGCTTTACGCACAATCAGACCTGGAGTTTCAGAAGTCTTCCCAAACGTCACCCCGCATGTGTGACTCTGGATCTGCAGCTGACAGCTCCTGTTTTCTGCTTGAAACTTAGCTTTGGGGAGCAGTGGTTGGTGTTTTGCCCAGTGCAAGGTATGGACCCTAAAGAGGTGGGGAGCAGAAGGTGGAGGAATATTTCCTGTTGATGTCTGACGGTTGAAACGGGTGAGGACAGACCAACCTGTAAAACTCTCAGAGGATTAATCATTTATCTACTACCGCTTCTCTAAAAAGTCTTTACTTATATATAATACACAACTATGTGTTTAGAATGAAGAACATAAAATAGAAAACAAAAGCAAATGGAAGGAGGAGAATGGAATGAAGGATGGAACACAGGAGTCGATGTGCTGATAGATTGTTTGTATATGTGTACGTTTATTAGAGATCCTCTAGAGGCAGCAGTGGCAGAACTTGCTGTCATGGTTAAGGTAGGTGGTGTCACCACTGTGTGTAGTCCTAGCATGACAACACCAAAAAAAGTTGACTTTTGTTTCCAAGTGACATTACAGCTAGATTATATGACATTATAAGAGTTGATTCATTTCTGTGCCTCACAACAATGGTGGAGGTGTGAATACTGAATTGGAATAGCAAAACGAGTCATACTTTTAACAGAACAGTAAAATTGCTGATGAGATCAAGTCCCAGAATAATCTGAACAGTTCTGGGACTTGCCATACATCACAAAACCCTTGACTGATATGAAAGGCATGATGTGTCTTCTGTATTTCAACACTCCCCATTAAATCACTTAGGCCTTACAGGCTTATTGATGTAAAGTTCCTCTGTGTTATGTTATCCTTGAGGGGTATTTGGGCTCAGTAAGAGCACAGCAGGAGATAGGAGAAAGTTTTTGCTCACCAGCAATGTAAATGTATGCTTCTGAGGGGCTACAGGGAATTTCTTAGGCACAGGGGACAACTTCTTGCAGTGAGGATGGGTGTGCGGATTCTTTGGCAGTTAGAGGATTCCATTAAACTGGAGCGAACCTGTTGTAGGGCATGTTCATGTCTTACCCTGGGTGAGGAAATGCTGCTGCGCAGTGCTGCTGCTTTCCACCAAATTCCTGTATGCCCTCTGATCCATCCATAATTCAGCTGCAATGCATAATTGAAGGACTATAAAACCATACTCACTTAAATTCCTTTGGTGAGCCAGAGATGGTATTTGCCTTGTCTGTGCTTTTGCTTCACCTTTTTCTATAGTTCGTTGAAGCAGTGGGGACCACAGCCTGATCAGTCGGGAGCTACTGAGAACCATGACCAACACACTAATCAGTACTAACTGATGGACAGGATTAGTATTATATTAGAAAAAAGAATAACTATATAACAAAGTCTAATTAATTGGCAGATGATAGTAGAAAATATCAACGTGTTCTGCAGATATTCACTTCCTCTGTTAGCAGTGAGAACAGTATCTGTGCAGCAAACCAGTCTGTATAACATCTGTTTTTTCATACAGGTCTGCAACAAAGACTGGCCTACACAGAGATTAAAAAGGGGGAAAAAAAATCAGTCTTACATCTAGAATTCCTCACTATTCCTTGCTTTCTGGATTTCTTTTCTTGAGAGCAATAGTTAGGGACTGGATCACATGACAGTATTTCCAGTACTTCCAGTGCTGTAATGTGCTCTGTGTGGAAAACATTTCTTAGGTGCCCTGGGCCTTTTTGTTTCAAACATTAGGCGTGTAACATTTTATATATTTAACCACCATCAAGCAGAGCGTTTGGATATAAGCTGTTTAGAGCGACTGTCTATGCTCTTGCAACCCACTCAGGGCCCTGAGGGAGACCTATGAACAGAAAGAAGTCTCAGATTACTTTGAGCAATTCATTATTGCCAAATACTTTGGTTTGTCATGGCTGCTGGGTTATGGGATGGAGAAGTACTGGGAAGATCTGCTCAGAGAAGATTGTGTTAAAAAAGATCTGTTCAGAGCGTCGGGAAGGTGTTCAGGAAAATGCTGCTTTGCTCTGAGCACCAGAACTGTGAAGAAAACATAACTTATGTTAAGCATGAGGTAGAAATCAATATCTGAAACATCCCTCAAAAACAGACTTGAAAACTAACGTCCTTTTACAGCTCATGGCAGAAAGAGCCTCTTCTGCAGTCAAGTTACCATTTTCAGCAATTTAATGAAGGACCTGGCAAAAAGCTGAATTGTAACATTTCCAAACCTACTTTTCATAGATAAAAGTGGGCCCCTCAAAGTTAAGCCTTGTGAGCATGTTTTGTGATGGGGACACATAGTCTTCGATAGTCCATATTAAGCCTCTTCCATTACCTGTTGATAATATTTAGCTCCTTCCACTTACGGGATGTTTTCTCTTCTGTACTTTCCACCTTTTTTCCTCCTACTTGTTGGTGGAAGCAACCAACCCAAAAGCATTGCTCTATCACTTGACAGCCCTCCAGCTCTCCGTTATTCAGAACGGGCGTGACTACTCCTGTACACAGGCTCATGCCAGGGCTGATCGCTGCACCAGGGCATCACGCTGCTGTTGTGCTGCCTGCAGTCATCGCCTGCCCGGTTCCGTACCCTGCCTCGCTTCATGGTGTGGATACCCAGGCCATCCCTGGGGACTTTCTGTCTCTGAGGTGAAGAACCTGTGTTTATCCCAGCCTGTAGTAATTGAGGTGTTGTTCTGGCAGGTCATTACAAACAGGGTTTCACAGCATGATAATCTCCAGCAGAAGGACTCTCACTTGATTCTTTTTTTTCTTGTCACACTTCGCTTATGACACCTCCATCTGCTGTGCTGTGCTTGTATCGTTGCTGTGAAAAAATAGAATTCAACCACTTCTTTTCTTTTCTATAAACACAGATCAGATGACATAAAAGTTCCCTCAAAGCTTGCATCATCTAGTGTTTTTAACTCACTGGGCAGGTGTTATTCAGGACTTATTCCCTCTCTCCATAGTTTTTCTGGCCTTTGGCAATCTCACGGTTGTCACAATCTGGTGAAATGTGGAAGGACTGAGCTTCCCAGCAGCATGCTCTCTGGGGGCCTGAACCAAAGCCTGCTGTAATTGCTAGCTGTCGTTAATTACTTCACTGGGCTTTCAGTCAGATGGCAAGTGGAGAAGACATAGTAACTATCACTCTCTGCCCTTTCCTGGCACTTTGGCAGCTACCTGTTGTCCCACGAATACCTCAAAACTTGTTACTTTTAATTTTCCCATTTAAATATCTCTGCTTTATGTTCCACAAGCTAAAGCTGCAAAATCTTCTTTGTGATCCCTGTGCACTCCAACCCCTCCTCTTGCTCTTCACAAGAACTCAGTCTCCTCTGGGCTCCATGCAGAATGGAGCACACAAAATCCTGGCTGGGCTTGGAACTTTGGGGGCTCACTTCTAGCTGCTGAAATTATGGGTTTGTACACTCTGAATGGAAGAACTGGCTTAGCCTCCTCACACAAACACACACAAATAAATAATTTATGCTTCTACCTTATGTGGAGTCCCAAATCTGCTTTTTACTGGTTTCTTTTCCTTCATCCCCACTTCTTTCTTCCATTTTTTCCAGTTGTCCTATAGAGAAACAAGCTGGGTAGCAATGAGAAAATGCACAGGCTGAGTGCTTCTCTTTTGTCAGCAGGTTATTTATCTCTTAAATGCTTGTTTTACTTCTTGTGTTTGTTTTAAGTAAGATCCCTTGCAGATGAAAGGTCCAGTGTTCAGAAACAGCAACTGAAGAATGTACAGAAAAAGCCCTTTCTGTAGCTGTGAATTTGTACTGCCTCTCCCTGGGTCTCAATTCTTCAGCAGCAGGGACTAATCTTAATGATTCTGCTCTGATGGAGAATTTTGAGTATGCATTCTGTTTTCCAAAGAGGATCCTTAAAGAGTGTGTTGTGGATTGTGGAATATTTTACTTCTCATGTAGCTGTGTGTAATTGGTTTTGAGCTGCCTTTTACCTCAGCAATTCACATTAGTTTAAGCACTTGCAATTGCTGAGTTAATATTCCTGATGATGTTAACAACATCTGTTTGGGGAGTTATTGCATTTCCAGTTTTGTGTGCAGAGCAGAGGGGGAGTGCTCTCTGGTGGAACTGCTGATGAGTAACTGCGGAGCAGAGTAACCTCCTAACCCTGTGGAAATGCAACCACAACAGCATCCCTAAGCACGTCCTCATCTAAGTGGGGTTGTGTGACATGAATGAAGATTTTGTGGCGAGGGATGGGCATTTCTGTTATGTTTAGCACAGGGTAGTCTACACCCTCCTCCTCAGCACTCTAATTTGCAACAACTTGTAAGTTTTTCTTGTCATAATTGCTTTTGTGCCTTGTTAACTGTGATTCGCTATGCCAGTATATACAACGACTGTTCCCTGTTGCATTCCATGTTAGCGATGTTTCGGTTAGGTTTTCGGTACAAGAATATATTTTCTTTTCCGTTTGATGGTTGTATAGTGGGCCACAAAGGGGGAGGTCAGTGAGGGCCCAGTCAATCTCTCTTTCTGCATACGCAGTTGCATGCTCTGTAGCTGCTGGTCTCATTGGCTGGTCCTGAGGCAGGGCCTTCTGGAAAGGCACTGTGCTAGGGAAGCAGGGGCCCTGTCTTCTGTCTGTACTACCCTGAAAGCAGTACATGGCTGTGTTATTGCTGTAGAGCAGCGTAATTCGGAGCATTATGTGAAAAGTGTAATGGTCAGAGGAGACACAGTAACAGCTCCATCAAATATTGATAAAGTAAGATTATTAATTAGAGCAGGGGTGTAGGATTAAAGTGTCCCCTGAGTTTCATTCCCCTTTTGATGTGAGAGTGCGGTTTTGCGGTCAGAGAGTGGGAAGCTCAGGACAACTGGAATCTTTTCTCATCTCTTGAATGTGTTTGCTTAATGTCCTCAGTGGTTCAGTGGGTGTGTCGTACTATTGACCAGAGTTCATGGAATTTTGCTACGCTCCTATGGTGGCACTGCTGAGAGTGAACTTTACAAGGACCTTGCTGTCAGTGTGCCTTAGTCCGATTTGTAGCTCATAAAACAGAAGAACTCCTCTGAACAAGCTGATAATTTGCAGTCTGGTTGTCCTGGAGTCTCATCCATCTTCAGAGAGCTCCCTGCTTTTGTGAGGTGGTGAAAACACTGGATCAGGACTACAGAGCAGAGAGTGTATGCTGTTGGACCACCTGGACCTCTAGTGCAGAGTGGAGGATAACGTTTTGCTTTTGATGGTGTGTATCGTCCTGGACTACACAGATATAAAAGCAAAGAGAATTAATTGAATTTCCCAGTTACACAACCCATGCTTAAAAAGGAGCTTTCAGATGTCTCGCACTTGAAAAAGACACTGCAGGTTAGAAATGAGATTTCCTTTTAGAACAAAGCCCTGATCTGCATTACTAATAACAGCTGAGGTCATTAAAATAGAAAGAATTTCCCTTTGAATTTCTTTTGAACAGTATCTGCATTCTCTGCATCACTGGTGGTAGTTTTTCTTTTCCCACAGTTTTGATCTACCAGGACAGTGCAGTAAGGATTTGTTTTCCTCTTTAGTTTCTTCCTGATTCTAACGTTCTACCTAGAAGAACGGTTTTAGACCTTGTACAGCCATATGAGTTCTGTAAATTCTTTCATTCTGATGCACAAAGTGCACATTCTTGGCACCCCTCAGTACATGTCCGTTTGTGCAGCAGCATTTTAACATTCCCTGTGTGCTCCAAGGCTTTTTTAACTGATACAACTCTCCAATCTAAAGCATCTTCTCTCTTTTTTTTTTTTTCTTTCCCCCCTTTTGAGTGTTTCCCTGCTCTCTAGAGCCATTAGATGTTCTGACTATGCACTTCAGGAGATCAATATGCTTTTGGTATTCAGCAGCATTATTATTCTGAGACTGTATGACTAGTATGTATTCATCCTATTAACATCTGCTCAAAATTCCCAACATCCCACCACAGCTAACAGAGAATGACCGCTTTGTCCTTGGTCAGGCTCTGTGGATCGGATGCCTGACACCTGGCTTATTGTCACACAGATTCTGTTTCACTCTTTACTTTGTTTTGATCTTATTTCACTCCTGGAAGCTCCATTTCAGCTGAAGATGGATGGATGAATTGGGAAGCATTGTGACAATTGCTGCCGTGGCAATTCCTGTGTGCTACTGCCCAAAGAAGTTGCTTGGTTCCTGGATTGTTAGGAACCTGTTCTGACCTAACAGTGAGTTTCTACCAGCCCTCAAGGATGTGCTTGTAGTTGAAGTACCATTTCTGTAAAGCAATAGAAAAAGACAAGAGGTCAAGTCTTCTGCTGGGCAGAATCGGCAAACTGCTGTTCCTTCTGGCTAATTTAATGGAGGATTATGAGCTTTAAAGTCATGGAAAGAGAGTGTACTGTGGCTTGGACTTCAGCGTTAACTCCAGTGGTGTTAACTCCAGATATTTGGTGGTGGGAATACAAAATGTCAGCTGTAGGATATTGCCAGTGGCTGAGAAAGTCACCAGTGTGTGAACCCAAGATGCTGGAAGTAGCTGGACAATATCCCCAGCTTGTGGTTCAGGAAATTGAACACAGGGCTGGTTTTATACAGTTGTCCCTTGCCTTCGTATTGACAGACGTGTCTGTTCAGTTACCTGGGTTAGATTTGAAGGCAATAGGAGTATTTCTTGAATGGAGTGTTTGTTAAGGGGCAAATGCCCAAAAGGAGCCCCATGTCTTTGGCTTCTTGGAGCCAAGTGTCCTCAACACTTGGCACACCCGTGGTCTGCATCCATTTTCCTGCCTGTCACCTACTGTGGTTAGAATGTCCGGTTGTTCCCAGAGGCCTCCTTACAGAGCAGCCCCACATGCAGTCTGTGAGGGACTACGGAGATCACATCTGGAAGGGAACTGAGGCAGAGCTTGCTGATTTACACAGCACTCAAAGGGTCATTTCCATGGCAGATAGATGTCAGATACCGGAGTTCGAGGCCAGACTGTGCTTCGGAACACACAGCTCACATGGTGCAGTTAGATGTGTCTGGTTTCTAGATCCAGCTGGGGCCTTTTCCAAAATTCCCTTTTCTTCGGCCTTCACAGAGCGCAAACTTTGGCGTTACAAGGTTCCTTTCACCCAGGCTCTGCTGCGGGGCACAGCTCCCTTGCTGTGGCTCTGACTGTGGCTTCCTTTGGCTGAGCATTAGCTGTTCTCCTGAAGCCTGCTAAGCGCCCTAGGCACCGGCGGGCCGCCGGGGCTACCGGCAGCGCAGGCCTTGGCAACCAGCATGTGCCACTTCAGAAGGTCGCCTTTCCAGGTGGTTTTTAGGCTGGTGGATCAGAAGGCGGCCCAGCACTGCCCTCCGGTGGCTTGAGCGGCTCCCGCGGAGCAGGGATGGCCGTCGTGACGAGGGGTATTGACCGGCGTCTGGGGTCAGTTGGACAGCAACAGCAAAAAGGCCTCTCTGTAGTCAGCACAACTTCAGACACTCTTAGATCCAGGCAAAGTACTGGACACGTCCTTCTTCCTGCTATAACATTTTACTGCAGAAAATCTTGCCTGAGACCTTTTTTTTACAGTTAGCTGATCGACATTCTCATCTTCCCGTCTGCCAGAAGAGGCCCCTTGGAAGGGATTCACCTCCACCCAGGCAGCTGTAAGCAGTGGAAGAGGATCAAAGGGGCACAGAGCTGACCTGCAGCGCTCCAGCAGCGTCTCGCATAGATCAAAGAGGACAGAGACGGCCAGAGCCTGACTTCTGTAACGTCCTTCAGAGAGAACTTGGCAGAAGTATGGCCCTATCTTCACTACAGCCTAGGCTGCTATGTGGTGAATGACCTTAGCTGTTGGAGGGAAAGCTATAGGTTCTGTGCATCTGTTGGATAACCTTGTTACGGTTCAGTTTGCTCTTTTTTAGAATGAGGCATGTAAGGAAGATCTTGCAGACAAGTACGGGAGTCTTCTGGGAGACTGCTGGTGACAGCATTAGAAGAAGTTCTGCTTCAGGCGTCATTTCTCTGGAAAAGTGATATTCTTTTAAGAGGACCAGGCGTTGTCCCAGTTTCTCACCGAGGTTATGCGGCCGTTTGCAGCTGTATGACATAAATCCTGCCTCCGTCGCTGGCGCAGCCCAAGCACGGGAGTCCGTTGCCACAGGATGGCGCCTGGTGGCCGGGCTTGGCGGCTGCCGGTGTGGGGAGGGTTAGAGCCCAAACCCACGCCTGTGGGATATGTACGCTACATTCAGTCTTACCCGCGTAGGTATTTCATATGAAGTTCTCATAAATAAACGTTCATTCTGCCTTTGTCCTCTTGGACTGCCAACCCTCTTCTTCCTCAACGCTACAGTGCCATCCCGAATTGAGTATCCTGCTCCGGGAAGGTGAGTCTGGGTCAGAACGGACCATCCCGTGCACGGCTCTATCGAGTCACTGCGTAGCAGGACACAGCAACCTTTCTGCTGTGGCTTGTCATGCCGGTTGTTTCACTGCCGTTACCGAGGAATGACCACTGTCAGATGCTCAGTACTCCTAACAGGCAGCATCAGTTCCTTGCCAGCAGCTCTGATTAGCAATGGTAGGAAACTAAGTTATTGTGTCTGACAAGCGCAGTTAGGATGTCTTGAGACTGGAAATTTTGTGTGATTTTTGTCAGGTTTTAATAGCAGCGTTAAAGTTTGGACTCACAGGCGAAGCTCTTCCTTGGCTCTTCTGATGTGTGGATGTTGCGGTAGGTCTCACAGTCCTGCAGCGTTTCAGGAGGTGTCTCGTTGCATTGGTTTGGCAGCTCTGGTAATAACGTGACTTTCTCTTCAGCTCTCCCGTTGTCGCACTATGGCTTTTGCTTGAATTTGCGCCGTGCGGGAGGGACACCTAGTGGCCAGAGGGAAAGGGTGACAGTGCGGGTCGGGAGCAGTAACTTCGGTCATTACAGGAAGGAGCAAATTCCGAGTTAGACACTGGACCCGGGAGAACTCTCAAGCATTACATCACCAAGCTGTATGTGAACTTTTCAGGTTGCAGAATTGGCCTCTGAGTCTGTAGGCTTGAAATTCCAAAACCTGAACTTTTTAAAACCATACCTGGCACTTTTCTGCAGTGCTTGAGAGCAGAAGAGCAGACTGAAGCAGTCATTTTTTTGCATGCTGTTTTTGAGTGGAACTGTAAGCTTGTTTCTCGACTAGCTGAACTTCCAAAGTTCAGAGTCTGCAGCCACTGTTAGTATGGACCTCTTTGTGGCTGTACCTAATAACCCTCAGAGGACAAAGCTGGAGGAAAAATCAGCAGGTTTTGGTGCTGGTAGCTCACGTTGTTCAATTCAGAAAAGTAGATTTGTGTTTGGTGGTGAGGTTCCGGAGCGGTAAGGAGGGATGGTGAGGCTCTCCTCTGAGGCAGCTACAGCACATGTGTGTGATAGCAGACAGCAATGCCTTTGTTCTTACCAGCATCTCTCTGTGATATTGACTGTCATCACAGGTCTTCTAAGCTCTAGTATCCTGTCTGAAATCTTAGGATTATTTTAAGTCCTGTGTGAGGAAAGATTGTGAAACTCATGGCAGCATTCATTGTTGTTTGAATGGAAGTGCAGACTGTTTTGCTTAGGTACTTTGCTGTGCAGTTCCTTCTGAACTGTTTGTTGAAAAATGCATGGGATTGTTTTGTGAAGGATATTAAAAAAAAAAAGAATGAGAAGACAAAAAGGTTCTGCTGAGTACCCCAGAGCCCCTCTCTCCCTTTGCTCTTAATCCAGCTTGCCTACTGCTGCCCCATTTTCATGGCATGCATTTCCGGCTTGCAAAGTGTCCTGCCCCTGGCTGAGAATAGAAGCCCTGCTGTTCCGCTGTCCTTAAGTCTCTGTAATGAGGGTTACACAGAGGAAAGCAGCCGTGTCCTTTGGCTCTAGTTTTAATACTATGTTAAAGAGCAGATTATACTGACGTTGGATTGCAGTGGTGAGGAGGTAGCACAAACCATGACCAGTTTGGGGAAGGCTTTAGCAAGGATGACTAAGGACTTGGAGCTTATGCTTTAGATAACAAATCCAGCCAGTTGTGCTCCTTCTTTGGAAATTAGTCAGGCCTAACAAATCAGAGCCTTAACGGAGTTTTATTAGGGTCCCTTAATTGGACTAAGCTGGTTAATATTCTCATTGGTGTTCCTGTGCCCAAGGGTCCAGCACAGAAATGGTCTGTCATTTATGCTGGCAAAATCTCATAAAATTGCAACCATGAATGTTGAAAAATTAAATTCTAATATCCTCATAGGTAGGCCCTGGATTAAGGTACTGATGTCTTGACCTATGCGGGCTTTGTTCACTTGGGTTTCGAGCAACACTAAATGAGCCATAAGTCCCAGCAAACCACTTGGAAGTGCTAGCAGTTGGCAGAGGTCGTCGAGAACGTCAAGAATATTTTTCAAGAGCATCATCCCTCCTAACCTGCTCCAACCCCAGAACTCAGGGTATGTGCATCCTGGCAACAGTACAGGAGTGAGAACCTCACCTCTGCCTGTGGAGGATTTTGGCCAAGAACGATGTACTGCTGCCGCTTCCCACGTTGCTCAAGTCCAAACCCTGATGTGACAAATGTGTGAAATGGTACCTTCAAAAAAGTGCCATTCACGGCATTCCTGCAGGTGTAATATTATTGATGTACTGGCCATATTGGCTGGTCAGTTTGAACCCATCACCCTCTGCTAAACTGTGTTGTCCTTTTTGGAGTCTAGCTAGCGTGTACCAAGGCTTTGGTAGCTGATGGCTCTCTCAGGGAGATGTGCCACAGGCCGCACAGCACAGCAGCAGCAGCAGAGCTGCACAAGACCTGAGCCTCTGCGAAGGACCTCTGCTTCCTTACGTGTGGGGATTTGGTACACTAATTCTGTTCTATGAAAGCTGAGCATGCCCTTCAGGTAGACAGATGAGCCAGAAATTACTGTGGGTAGTTACGGAAGTGGCTGCATTCAGTTGAGGAAGAACAGTGGTCTCTCTCAGTGTTAATTGTGCGATGGATTCATAGCTATTTGCTTTGCTTTGGAAAAGGTGAGTTGTTAGGAGGATAATTCCTGCAGGTGAGGCAAAAGATTTCTGAGCAGAAAGATTCTGCACATGTCAGTGTTTGGTTACGTCCCCTGACAGCAAAATGAGAGTCTAAAGAAAGAGAAATGAGTTCCAGATGGTTGTGGTAACTGGCAAGAAACTAATACTGGGACTGATCTTGAGAAAACAGCCTGAAGACCCCAGAGATGAAAGTGGGGGCAGGGTGGTCCAGATAAGGTCGATAACACATGATACATCATCTCTGGAGCATTCCAAGGCATGATAGTGAGATGAACCATTTGTTCCTGGATTGCAGCATTTTGGTGGTGAAAAGGCTCTTGTTGTGCCCGTCGTGCTTTGTGCACTGAAGGTGAAAGTGCTGCGGTAGATGTCCCATTGCCCTGCATGTGCCCCCGCAGCCTCTCCCCGCTCTGCAAGGACGCCGAGACACCTGAATTACTCAAGGCAGGATTGCTGCTGCTTTCATCATGTGCAGCCTAGGTCTGTGCACCAATTCCTTGCTATCTTGCATGTTTCGTGTTTAAATTAGGAACTTGTATGGCATCTTACCTGCCTTCTATTTTTAGTTGTCAGTGGAAGGGTGGGGCAATGTACGTAATTCTCATTATAGTTAATTTTAATCCAATTGTGATGTGGATTTAGAGGTACTTAATCGGTCACAGCTGAGTGTGGGCTCTGTCTTTTTCCAGTTACTCTCCTAAAACAATCGACACTGATAATTTTTTCCACTTCTACAACTATACACATGTATCTGATGGTGGTGATGCGACTTGATGCTTGTGTTATGCAGATACTTTTCCTGTTGATCTCTACAACTGTTCCTTAGTTGGGAAGAGGGTTCATGTACTCTTGTGTGTTCGTATGTCTTGTGGGTTCACACATCGCATGATGTATGAGACAGCAGTACTGACTCCATGGACTAACTCTGCTCTCTGGGATTAATGGTGTGCTCTTTCTCTTTGAACAAAACAGCCTCTGACAGAAAATTGTGATTGATCTTTGTCTGGAATTTGTTTGTAAACGTGAGCTGATGCAGAAGCCTGCATCGTAGAAATTACCCCTGGCCACCACCGTCCCCGAGCTGTTCTGAGCCCCTGTCACAGCTAGGGAAGAGATACCAGTTTGTTTCCTTCGTTATATAGGGGGAGTTCAAAAACCGGAAAGCAAAAACCCACACAGGGTCCCTTTTCCTTTTCGCTTTGTCCTGCGACTCTCCCAGTTCCTCAGGCTCTTACCACTTTTGACAGCGGGGGGGTTTTCCAGAGGCCTGTGAGCCCTGGCTGCTGCGCCTCTGAATCCAGCTTGCTTCGCCCGGCGCAGTTCAATCCGTGCGGTCCAGGCAGCGTTTTCTCTTTGTTCCAGGAACACGAGTGAAGCTTTGGAGAGTGGACAGGGACTCTGTCCACTCTGTTAGTGCTAGTCCCCGGCGCGGCAGAGCATGGAGCGAGTGCCTCTAGTAGAGAGACTTCTCCAAAGTCCGTGATGTGGGGAGAGGTGGTGTGTGCTAGTTTCCGACGGCTGCTTCTCCCCAGAGGTTTTTAGAACAACCACTCTTAGACTTGTCATGGAATTAAAGAAAACTACCTCCAGGGCGTACAATGCTGCTCTCCTGCTGCCACTTTTCCTCTTGTTTTGGGGTAAGTTTTTTGTCTTCTGTGCCTGATTCTTAAACCAGCTACTATGCAGTAACTTTGGATCAAATCCGAGATCTGCCCTTGTATCGCAAAGGTAACTGAACAAAATGTCACTGGGTCTCACAGTTAGATTTGAAGCTTGAAAACTTCTTCTCTGAAAGGTAAACAGACATTTCATTCTAGATACGTTTTTTCTTCTATTTATTTCTTATCTCCTTTTGTCTTTCTCCCTGTGCACATCAGCTAAAAGTGTGTGCACTTTCATGTAATTAAATATTCAGCTCCTATAGTAACCAGTTTCTCCATTGAAAAGTTCTGAATTTTATGGTTGTGCCCATACACAGGAAAAGCAGAACTTTATTTCCTTTCTAGCCATTTAGAAATATGTGTAGGCAAAAGAGGAATGTACCTAGGGGAGTATATACTGGGATTCCTCAAGTTCACCTGAACGTGTCTTTGGGCTCCAAAAGTCACCCTTATATACAATTGCTTATGCTCCCTGGAAATTAGATTTCTCTGTTTCATCTGAAATGGGTGCCTGGAGGTCTGCTGGGCCTAGACATCTGTGTTAGTCATCTCGGGATTATAAGGTCATATCAGGAACATGTCCAACCTTTTACTGGAAAGTATGATTGGGATTGAACCTGCCTCCTCATCCTGTCCTCAGCACTGCCAGTCCAGGAGCCACGTATAAAAGTCCTGTTTGGTTTCCACTGAGCTAGAGCAGGAATGATCAATGACGTGGAGAACATGCAGATAATACAAAGTGCCTTTTCTCTGCTGAATGCTGCATTTGGCATTTTCTCACATTAGTGCGTGATGTTTATGTACTTAATGAGAGTTGGAGAAAGTTTTCAGCATTTACTTTGACTCCCCAACAGTTTTTTTTCCCCTCTGAAGCCTCACTAAATTTCCTTTGCTCTGATCACCTCAGACTATGAGTATGAAAATCAAAATATGTTTTGATTTTTGTCTGGTTTGGTTTTTTTTCTCTTCCTTGTACAAGCTTCTTTGTCTGGTGCCTTTGCTCCAAGTGCCTGGAATTCCTCTGGCCACAGGGAAGCAGCAGGACTGTCTTTTGTATCTAGTAACCATAGCTACTGGTTTGGAGTGTGAAGCAATTACGGTGGCTTTGTATTGTGCAGAAGGAAGGCCCGTTGCAGGCACCGTGTTGCTCTGTGTGCGGCTGCCAGAGAGCTGGCATGTTTCTGTGGATCCATGCTGTTTCACCACGGCACTGATAGCTTTTCGCTCTTGGGTGAAGCTCTTCTGGAGCAGTGATTTACTGAGAACATTGTTTTCTTTCACAGTGCAGGTAGTGACACATCTCGGTACAGCCAGCAAAGCTCAAGGGAAGCGGTGATTTCCATTGTCCTTCCACCTGCTCCTATTTGGCAAGGGGAGTTCTGCCAGGTTTTATCTATAGGGAATGGTCATATTTCTGTAGCACTCGTAGAATTTTAAGGTCATGAGGAAATTCCTTTTCTTGCCCTTGTGAGGCAAGTGACTACTCTTTTCTTTCCAATTGACTAAATGTCATTGAAGCACAGAGTGGATAAGGTATTTGTTAGAGATTTTTATACTGATTAGCCAGATGGCCTGTTGCAAGCTGTAACCACAAGGCGTTCTGCAGCCAGATCCATGCAATCTCCAATTGTTTAAAACAAACTCCAGAGGGACAGTGGTGCAGACTCTGCCTGTGACCCCGGATCTGCTGCTGCTGCTGTCTGTGTGATGGGCAAAATACCTCTCAGCTTAACGTGTTCCGAAGGAGATTCTGGAGGGCAGAGTGACTGTCTACTCGTTTTTGTTCCCACAACTCTAGCCAGCAATAGGAACAGTAATTCACATACCTTTGTCCTGGAAAACTCTTTGGACACCTGTTGAGAGAGAACATGTGCAGACCCACCTTGTTTCTGGCAGTTGGGGATCTACTCTAATGCAAGCTCTTGAGATTAGCTCGGACATTGGGACAGTTTAAATCCTGCTGGCTTCAAAGCTGGAAACAAATGCATGCAATCTTTTCAGCTGCTTTGTTGACTGTCAGTATATTTAAATAAGAATTGGAAATTAAAGCTTGTGACTCAATCTGGTTAACTGAATACACAGGAAACCCCCTGTCTCAGTGTTTGATCTGTGGAAATGGCTGAGAGATCAGAGACTCTGTAAACCATGAAGGTCAGCTTGGAGGAGTGTCTGTTAAGGGAGAATACTGGGGTGTCATAAGCACAGAAGATCAAAGAGTTACTGTGGCAATATAAGCAATACTATCATAAAACATGGATTCATAGCTCCTGTTGGTAGAGACATGATGATAGGAGTTACATCTTCAAGTCTGCATTAAAACAGTGCGCAGATAATGAAAGCAAGCCGGCTGGCTGCTTGTTCTGTGTTAACAGTAAGTTCAATTCCCCGAAGTGGTATTTCTGATTAATGCTGTTAATGCCTCTGACCATAACATTGGCAATGATCAGCCCTGGGGATTGCTGCCCACCATTCGGCATCATTCAGCAATTCACTGGGCAAGCTGGGTGGGAGAGAGCCAGGGATCAGTAATCTGCTTGTTTGAGGGGGTAAATATTCTGCATATTTCACAAGGGGAAACTGAGCATCATCTTACACCTGTCGTAATCAAAGTCTAGTGGTCTAGGTCTTTACAAACTCTTTATTAATATTTTACACTAGTAGGCTGTCTACATATCTCTGTCATGAAAAAAGCTCTATCACCACAAAGCTAGGGTGCAGATGTTGTGGTCTGGAACTTGTTGGTCTCTACTAACAAAGAAAAACCAACAATGTCAGAAGTAGGCTGGGAAGTGGTGAACACACAATATCTGTGTAAAATGCTGGATAGGACAAACTGCAGCGTGAACTGTGTGCAGGGACTGTGCTAGAGGTTTGTAAATGACTATCCAAACTGGTAGTTGGCTGAGTAGCATCTCTCCCTTCTATACTATTTGCAAAACAATTAAAAAAATTAAATAGTTGCTATGGAAAAATGGGGAGGGAGAACTAGACTCCGGGCACCAGGATCTCAAGGGAAATTGAATGGTGACATCACCTGAGCATGAGACCCAGAAATTCAAACGAAAGCTGATGGGAAGTTGAGCAGAGAGGGAGCAGCTGGTAGGTGGGAGCAAGTGCTTCAGCAGAGCTCCTCCCGATGGCTGGCAGAGATGGTATTTTGGAAAGTTTCCCATGCCCACATCCCATTTTCTGATGTTGAATAGAGAAGTCCACCGTTAAAACAGCTGTCAAAAGATGACCAGTGCCATGTTAAACGGGAGAAGGAGCACAGGTTATGAAATATTCTGGGCTAGGTGAAAAATCAGTACCAATTATTAGCATATCATGAGCTTGTCAGTAGTCTCAGAGAACTCCAGGGCCTTGTTTTCTGATGCTAGGATTACTTGCAGTAGGTGCTTTGCTTAGGTCTGGGAAGGAAGTTTTAATCTCTCTGTGTCAAGAAGGAAATGGTGCTTGTAAAGCTCTGGGATGTGTAAAGCCACCTAAAAAGGCTTTGTTCGCTCCCTGGACAAATATTCTGAAGGTACTTCCTAAGGAAGGATTTGATTTTATTCTGCTGTTACCTTCCATGGCAGGTATGCTACCTTTCCACAGCTAGCAAGGGTGGGCAAGAGAGAGGCTGAACAGCATGAAAGTCCCTTTTCAGGCCTGTCCACTCCTGCTGGTGTGTGGGTCCTGGGAACAGGCCCTGGAGTGTACCCTTTCACTAATCCCTTACACTGACCAGCGTAGGGAAAGATCGGCAGAGGTCAGCAGGGATTTACTAACATAAGCACATGCCTTCCTGTTGTCATGGAGACATAACTCTGTCCATTCCTTCATTCAGCGTTTATTTAGCAGTTGTGTTACTCTGATAATTGAGTTGGAGGGGTTCCCTTGCTACCCTCGGCCTCAGGATCAGCAGGAAATGTGGTGAGGTTGGTGATCACCAGAACAAGAGGACAATAGGCCACAGTCCTGCCTGTTGCAACTTGTGTAACAGCAATCAGAAGTGCAGTGTGTAAAGTCCTTTCTCCTCTGTTTAGGCATCCTTCACAGGAATAGGAGGAGAGTGCACATCCCTTTACTCCACTCGGTTCTTGTCATTAGGAAGCACCGTTGGGCATACGTGTAGCCTGGTCACCCGTTAAAAGCATTGCAGCTCTGTTTGGTGTTTTACATCTTCCTCTTTTTTTTTTTTCAGACTGGACTGTGGGTAATGTGAATTGTGCCAATTTTCTGGGAGAGAGAAGTTGAAAGGATGAGAAAAGTTGGCCATATGCAGACTTGATTCTCATCCTTTTGTCATGCTCTTGTCTCATCTTGTCTCAGAAAACCCCACTTCTGATTGACCCAAAGAGAGGAAAGACACAATTCCTGTTATCATTAATGTCCCCATAATTAGCCTGGGTAAAGTGCCCAATCTGGCATCCTGTGCACTTTAGAGCTGAGCTTCTTATACTGCTCCATTTGAATAACACATTAAACATACTTTTTTAAAAGAAAACATTAATTGTCAAAACTGCCTTTCAGTATGAAGGAGACAAGGTAATCTCTGAGCTGATAACCCCAGCTCTGCCACTTCCCTGTTGGAATTTTAAGTGACCATTAAGGGCACCTTTAAGGTAGTTATCAGTGAAGCATCTTCCATGAGATCAGGTGTATCCCCAGCTTGAGGCACATACTCTACCACAGTTTCCCAGAACGTTGAAAAAATGAACTTGCAAAAAGCCAAACCAAAACTCAGAAGCTGTGAGTAATGCTAAAGCAGCATCTTGCAAAGCAGTGAAGTAATGAACTGGCTGAAGCTCCTTGTCCTGGGTACTGTCTTAGCAACTCTTCACTGGTCTCTGACAAAACTTTCTGCCAGCAGCACCAGCATTGTGTCAGGGTGGAGACGGGGGGCAGTGGAAGAAGTTACCTCAATGCAACTCCTGTTGTGGGGAAATTACCACTGAGATTTCCCAAGCTGTGTGAGATAAGGGGGAACAGACAAAGTCGGGGATTGGTTTGTTTTTTAACACAAAGGCCAGGAACCTTGCTCCAGCTCTTTGAGAGCCGCCTCCTCCCGCACTGCCTTATGAGTTCCCACAACTCTGCCACTGCTGGGCAACAGCGTCTCGTCCCGCTTCACTGAAGTAAGAGATTCCTCAGGACTCTCTGGGAGAGAGACAGTGAACTGCTGCCAGGGGGATCTCGGATTGCCCAGCATCTCATCCATTACTCTCTGATTTCTCTTTTTATGACTAGAAAACTCACTGTGCAACTGCCCTTTGACAAGATCACTTAGTACAGGTATAAAGTCATTAAAAGCAGTTACTAAAACACAGCCCGGTAATGTGGCTTGTTTGCCTTAAAGTGATCTGAAAGGTCACAAACCTCATCTTTGTCAGCTCCCTTTAAAGTGTAAAACCAGACCTGTCCTGACAGAGCTCTGTGAATGCTTTATATGGGACTCTGTTAGCCTTTGAAGTTCCTCCTAATCCACCCCTAAATGCCTGGAACATAGTCTTCAAAGAAACCGTAGTCTTCTCCGGTGTCCTTTCACAGTGGAGTTGCGGGATTGTATGACTGAATAAATTTTTTAAAAAATGTTTTCTTCACTTACAAACATCACTGATTCGTACTCTTGTGAGACCAAAGGAAAAATCCCGATTGTCATTGTTAATCCAGCAACTACTGCTGTGGAAAACTATAAACTCTTGTCATTCAGTGACTACTTTGACCTGATTTTTGCTATTTTCATGAAACAGCATAGTCTGAATGACTTGTTAGCATGGTTGGTATATTGTGCAGCAGGAAAAGCTAATGTATTCATTATGCTTATTAGCATTTGGTGCATATTCATAAGCTATTTGCAGCCAAATAATAATCCACTCCAAAACTGAGAGGAATTGTTGTACGCCCTCAGGCTGATGGATGAAAATAACAAAACCAGTGTTATTGGGCTAAAAACATCCAATTGTTCTTGCTCCGGCGAGGCTGTAGTCTATGGCTTTGGTACCCATTTAGTACACTGAATTCTTGCAGACTCTGCATGTAACTCCCTGGAGACGTCACAAGTGGTGTGCTCATTCCTCACTGCTGAAATGCCCCTTTCTGACATCACTCTGAGACAAACTCTGGTTTGAATTAGTGTCTCATCTGTGGAATTATCTAGCTAAGAGTTTAGCACTTAAGGAGTGTTGAGGTTATTCTGTATTTACACGTGGGGCACGTTGTGCCCTTGGGAAATACTCCACAGTTTGTACTAGCGTGCTGGATACAGGGGAGCAGGGGATCTCCTCTTGGAGTGAGCAGAGTTAATATCCCTGTAACCTCCACTGAGCAGGGCAAATGTGGGTCCTTTTCTGCAAGCTGCAGTTCACAGAATCATTTGAAGTTATTTAGGTGTTGTTTCACTTTTTGTGATTTACGCTGCAGTCTTCTCGGCCTGCTCCATGCATGCGGAATGGGCCATGCTGCATTACTGCACATCTGTGTTCCAAAAAAGGAACATTTTCTACCGAACTGAGGTGCTGCTGCAGTCACCACTTTTAGATGTAACTAAGGTAACGTTTGGTCATAGAACATATCTAATACAGTAAAAGTGCAGGAATTCAGCTTGTCTCTGTGCAGTCCTGTACATGACTAGTTTTTGACCACAGATTACAAGTACAGGTAACTAGTTAACTACCGCTATGGTTCATGGTCATTGTGAATTCAGAGGAGGTTGGAGTTCTCCCTGTTCCTATACTGCTGTTCCTTGCTAAGGCAGGAGGACCTCTTGGCTTCGGTGAAGCTTTGTGCTGTTTGTCCTGGTGGCTGTCTGCAGTGCAGCCCTGGTGGCCCTGTCGGTTGGGGTGTGGCTGTGGGGCCATCTATTTGTCACCAGATCTGTTCGTAATGGGCAGGCACTAGTGACTAATGCAGGTTATAGAGCATTGCAGTCACGTGAAGCAAAACGACGTACAAAAAGGTATGTCTGTTGTGAAAGACTGTTGGAAAATACAGGAAACAGCAAGGGGACTTGATGTTTATTTGCAAGAAGCATTTAGACTGGCTACTTACAATGGAAATAGAAACGTTTGCAATGGCTTCAGCCTGTCTACACTGGCACTGCTGGTGACTCTGTGGAAACGCGAACTTCTTTGCAGATGGAGTCTGCTGCAGATCCGAGAAGTCGTTCTGACCGTGCAGTGGACGTGGTCTCTTGTCCTATCCTGGGCTGTGCTCCCGGGCTGTGGAAAGCGCCGGCTGGCGCTGGTGACTCTTAAGCGCACAAAGGCTCCTATCTCCTGCCTAGTAAAGCTCTTTGGCGAATAGTTTCCTGGGCTCCCACTCTTAATTGCTACAGAGATTCCAGGCAGATTTCGTCATTCTTGTTTTCTGCCTGACTGGAAATCTGAGAATAAAAGGGTTGATGGCAGAATAATGAGATTGCTGGACAGTGCAATGCTCAGCAACTCTCCGCACCATCACATGAGAGAGGAAAGGAGGGGTGGGCCTAGAGATGATGCCGAGAAGAGAAAGGGCTGTCGAAATCCCTGAGCACCATCCCTCCCCCATCAACACTGCCTCTTGGAAGAAGACTTAGAAACAGCACAGTCTTTTGGTGGGAGGAATTTGGGGGAGGTCAGGGCAGGGGCAGGCTTTTGTAAATGAAAGTCTCCTCTAAATCCCTTTCAGGCCCTGAAGTCAGACGCCTCCACCTTCAGGTACAAAGAGACTGAGGAGCTGATGGGGCACTGAGTTTATAGAAAACCACTGACACAAGTTAACTACGGGGTGTGCAGAAGGTGCACCAGAGCAAAGCAAACATGACCAAAAATGGGCTGGGATAATGATGGCATGAATGAGAGAATGTGTAAGGTCAGCTGAGAAGTGATGCTGTGGTGTACGATCCTGGCAAATCCTTAGCGTGGAGCATGGCCCGGTAAAAGAACAGTTCTCAGCTAGCAGTGCTGCAGTGAGGGCCGAGGGTGGTGAGCTGTGGGCAGGGGCACAGGAACTGCCCGCTCTCCACCTGCAGTTTGGGCAGTTTCCCAGTGATTCCTGGCACTAGCTGGCCCTCAGTTACGTGCAGAAGGCAGCCAAAAGGACAAAGAGCTGCTTACAGGATGGCATCTCAAACCAAGGTTAAATGCTAGTGATTGCTTGACTTGCAGTGCATGGCACAGTCAGGATAGTCTCACCAGAAGCAGTAGCTATTTCTCAGACAGCTTTTGCTATTTCATGAGCTTTACTTCTGCTTTGTGGCCATTTTTCATAGACTGAAAACTTCTGCTCTATAGTTGTTTGCAGAGTAACTTCCAAGTTTGAATGTTTCCTAACACTTCTGCAGGAGCCAGTTTGGGGTATCTCTACCCCACAGCTTCTCTCCTGTGTATCCTGGAACGGAGCAGAACAAAAACATGCTATCCGAAAGCCACAGTGGGACAAGGGGCTAACGGCTGCTGCCTTTTTGAAGGGAGAAGTTGTCTGTTTGCATTGCCTTTGTGTCTTGATACTATTTTTGTTTTTCCTTTGATGAGACTGTTTCACAAAGTGAGTTTGAAATTTCTTTTGGAAAAGAAATGAGGATTCCTCCTATTCTCCCATTCTGCTCCATTGACAAATACCTAAATTGAACACTTTTTTGGTTTTTGTGTCATGCATCCTGCATAATCTCATTTATATGAATTAAATTTGCAGTCCCGTGGGCATGTCCCATCACATTTCGAGGTGTTAAAACTGCTCGATGGGGCAAGAGATTTTTAAACACTGCTATTTTGGGGCCAGCAAGGCATTGTGACTGGGTGTGAATAAACTGATCACATCTGAATGCTCCCAGATGTAGGGGAATCTGATCTCAGCATTAGTTGCTGGTATCTGGGTGGTGACTGGTGTTTTGGCTTTGCAGATGCTAAGAGTTCAGATCTGAAATGCTATCAGTACAGTGAATCTCTCTCTGCTCTTTGCTGTTCTTGTAACACCTGAAAACTGCCTGCTGTATCAATTGACCTGTCTAACCTGTGGGGTTATCAAACCACTGTGGCCAGTGGTTATGAAGCTTTGAGCTGCTTGATGTAATCAGAGAGTGTGTGAAATGTGGCAGCTTGGAGTCTGGGCTGGATTCTTTATGGTGGCATCTTCAAATCACAGCTATAGCTGAGAAAAAATTGTGTCCGCAGAAGGAGCAGCTGCGACATTGAGAGCCACAGCCAAGATCTTAAAACACGCTGTCTGCCTCTCTGGGTTTCCAGGCACAAGGCCTGTGCCTTACGGTGAAGGGCTCGTTGAGTTCTACATGAAGTTCATCTTGTGAATGATTTAAGGTGATACGTTTCACTGCTCTGAAGGGACTTGGGGATGACTAAGCACAAATAAAATACATGGTTTTTGAGTGTCTCCAGACAACTTGTCACTGGGCTTAGCAAGAAATTCCTGATGGCCATCATATGAAGGCAGGCATGTTGTGTTGTCGTCTTTACTGTAAATCTTTTGATTTTTCCAGTATCTCCAGTGATGGCTAGAACAGCCCCTGGCAGTGTGGAATTCAGGGGACAATCTCTGAGTTGTATGTGGTGATTGGCAGAAGATCTTTCTTCTTTAGGGCTACGAATGGTGACTAACAAGTCTCTTCTCAACAGGAACTTCATACTCTGACAATGATAGCAGCTGTTTCTCATCCCCATGTGAAAATGGTGGGAGCTGTAAGGATTTGGAAGAGGGTTACGAGTGCGCCTGCCCCATGGAGCCTGTAGCCTACATGGGCATAAACTGTGAACTCCTCTACGATGCGTGTATTAAACACAAGTGTCCTGCCCCTAGGATTTGCAACAGGACTCTAGGACTCCTGGAATATGAGTGCATCTGTATGCCTGGCTTCACAGGTGTCGATTGTACCGTTCGTGGTAACGAGTGTGAGAGCAACCCATGTAAAGACCCACGCTCGGTGTGTGTAGATAGTGTCAGTGGGTACACCTGTACATGCCAAACCGGACCGAATGGAGAAGGCTGCCAAGCAGAAAGCTCTGTGTGCTCTAGCCACCCCTGCCAAAATAACGGGACATGTGTTGAGGGTCCTGGGGACTACTCCTGCGTCTGCCAGCCTGGCTTCACCGGGGCCAACTGCAGCGAGAACATTGACGAGTGCGCCTCCGAGCCCTGCCAGAACGGAGCCATCTGCCGCGACAGGGTGGATGAGTACAGCTGCTTCTGTGTGCCGGGCTTCCAGGGCTACAACTGTGAGATCGACATCAACGAGTGCGCATCCCGGCCCTGCAGGAACAACGGCACCTGCCTCAACGAGATGGATCACTACCTGTGTGAGTGCAGCCCCGGCTACACAGGTACCTGTCACGCTCATGTTCTAGCCGGGTGGTTGGGTTACGTCCCGCTGCTGCCATGCCTGTAGCGTTAGTAGCTGCCCTGAGAAGCTCTTGTTTTATAACACTAAATCTCTGTTGCACGACTTGTGTTTCTGGAGTGTTTGGTACTGTGTGTGAATAACAGTGTGTAGGGCTTGTTGTGGCTTCCAGGCAATAGTTGAGGCTTTGATTTCCATGGGCGGTGTGGATGTTAAAGCCATGGATCCAGGAGCGGGTGGGCTGTCTGAGGCCCGAGTACTAGCTACAGAGTAGACGTGATTAGCTCTCAGTATGAAATAAAGGGAGATATACAGGAACAGAGGTTTATTAGGAAGTGTATACTTAGTGTTGGTGTGACTGAACTCTGCCTGTCTGGCCTGTAATTGTGTGTCCTGTCCTGCAGCATTTCTCCAAGGGTTGTAGTCTTGAAAGAGAGTAGCTTTTAGCTGGAGATTTCTCCTCCAATTCTTTCATGCCGGGCCAAAGTTTTCTGTCATGGGACATAAGTATCTTTTTTGTGCATCTGTGCTAATGGTGACTCAGAGAGTAATCTACACCTGTGAGTTATCTGTGAAGGAGGCGGCAAGGGGTTCTTCTTTCTCCAGCCCTGCTTATCAGAGTGGAATGCAGTTGTACTGCGCCCACGCCTGCCTGGTACCACCTAGCACATGAACTTTCTCAGCCTTCCTCGTTGTCACAGGCTGAAGTGTTTCAAGAGTTCGGTTGCTGTGAAGGAATGCTGCTGATTACCCGTGGAATGAGGAGAAGTTACAACGTCAGGAATGCAGTCCCTGATGCTGACTCACTCTCTGATAGAAATGAACAGAGATGAAGAAGAAAAAAAGCAGAATTTCTGTGTAGGCCTTAAGATTATTACTGATTTTGAGTATCAGCATAACTGTCTTTGCAAATCAGTTTCTTTTTTATCTTTATGCTGTATTCTCAATTCAGAATAGTGAGATTCCCCTGCTGAGGAAGCGATAAGATGACCCAGGCAACTGGAGGAGATGCTTGTGCTCCAAGTTTATTCTGATGTCAAATATGAGGCTTTGCCTTATGATCTAGTGCTTCACCCAGAGGTTCTAGCGCCTTTGGCTAGCAAGGCCAGGCTGATCCCTGATGCTTGAAGCTGGGATTTGGGTGAAGGAAGTTTTGTGTGGGTATTGACGGGTTTGAATGAGCAGATTAGGGGGCCCACATTCCGTCAGGATTAGGATGGCCATGTCCACCATGTGGAGAGCCTTTGCCAAGAAGGGGAGATTAGATGGATTGGCAGGTGCCACTGTAGTGACACCTTGGAGTTGATGCCAGGCCATGGTCAACTCAAAGATTTTTGTTTGCTTGTTTGTTTTGTTTCCGAATAGAAATTAAAGGTTCTAATTTGTAAGAATCACATGCTGTTCATGAGCTCCCAATGTTCTTGTGGCAAAATCAGTACAGATCACTCTGCTAGCCAGTTTGGGTGGGTCACATGGCCTTTGGGATTCCAGCTCAGAAGTCCAGGTAGCACAGATACACTTGTGGATTTGTAACACAGATATTTCTCTGGTTTTGTATCAAAGGTACAAACTGTGATGCTGAAATAGATGAATGTGATTCGGCCCCTTGCCAGAATGGGGCCTCGTGCAATGATCACGTCGGGTTCTACACCTGCACCTGTGTACCAGGTTACCAAGGGATCCACTGCGAGGAGAACATCGATGAGTGTGTGAGCCAGCCGTGCCACCACAATGGGACGTGTCTTGACCTCATTGACAGGTGAGGAATCAGTGTGGCTTGATCAATTAGATACCAGGGCTGATCTAAAGGTCTTCTTAGTGTAACTTGTGAAAATGAGGGGGGGTAGTTGGATTTAGTTCAATGTACATTCCTGACAGCAACTGCGAGTGATTTATGGCAATGAGCAAGAAGGCTTCTCCCAGTAGCAGAACTCCTGGGATGCAGAGAGGAAGGTAGGAAAAGATTCCTATTACTGCTTCCAGCTGACATATCAGATACAAAGGGAAGTGATCTGCAGAGCCTGAACAGCAAAGGCACTGCTGAGAACTTACCTGTGTGTCCAAATTTACCTTTTGCCAGGTAAGGGGTGAACTCAGAGGCTGCCAAGGGTTGTCTGCTCTTTCGTCAGCATGGCCTGTCTGTGCAGAGGGAACTGTCTTTCCCTCTGCCCCACGAGTGGCAGTGGACTGCCAGCTTAGCTCCATTTGCTCTTTCCTCATACTGGCCTTTGCAGTCAAATGAAGAGCTTATGCATTGCTCCGTTTTGCTGCCCCACAGCTACCGTTGTGACTGCAGTGACACAGGCTTTGAGGGGGACCACTGCGAGGTGGATGTCCTGGAGTGTGCATCTGAGCCCTGTCTGAACAGTGCCACGTGCATGGAGGGGATCAAGGAGTACAGCTGTGCCTGCTGGCCAGGTAGGTCAGACATCTGACTTGAGATGTGGCAGGTAGGCATGCTGCGGTGGAGAGCACATGCTCATCTGCTGTGTTGAAGCAAAGAATTAATGATCATCCTGCATGGTCCAGTGTGATTTTTTTTTTTTTTTTTTTTTTTTTTCCCCCCCTTCATTGTCTGAGACAGTGAGGCTGCCACTGCTGCCTTTTCAGGCCATCCGAAGATCCAGTTCACCTCATTGCTGGGAAATGTACCCTGATTCCCAAACATAAAATGCTGTTTATCTTGTCTGCCTTTTTCTGTCATGTGTTTTTTGTTTCATGAGGTAATAATGCTTTCCTGCAAATTGATTGTTTGGCTCCTGTGTTTGACATAGTGGAGAAAGTGGAGGAGCCTGGGACTCTCTACTAGATGAGCTGCAGTATCTTCTGGGTCTTAATCTCACCTTCCAGGCAGCCACAGTATTTGGGAGACTAGTTGCAGTGATGTTGACACCAATGTTTCCTGGCAGGTTACACAGGGCAGCGCTGTGAAGAGGACGTGAATGAGTGTGCAATAGATCCCTGTCACAACGGAGGTGTGTGCTTTGAGCGATCCAACCAAGCCTACTATGGAACACGACCTGACTTCCCCAGGAATTTCAGCTACAGCCAAGCAGCTGGTTTCCTCTGTCAGTGCCAGCCAGGCTTTGCAGGTGAGCAGTGCAGTACATGGTAATCCTGCCTGTGCCTCGTAGCTGCTCCGTGGTGGTTTGAGTGGATGGGAAGGGAGCAATGTCATCTGGGTAAGAAAAACCCCTTAACAACTGGTGCTTCAGAGGGGGCAGCAGCCCCTGTTCCCATACTGTGTGTGTACGTGGCAGGCAGCTGTGTGAATGTCGTTCTCTGTCCCACAGGCCTGTCTCAAGGCTGCAGCTACAGCTATGCACTTCCCCAGCGCTTTGATGAATGCCTTCTGGCTATGCAGATGCCAAGGCGTTTCTCTTTGTCAGTCTCTCATGCATATGGTAGAATTTATCCCTACAGGGTATCTGTGAAACTCCTCTTCAGAGGAACATAATTCCCTGGAGTCCCAGAGAACTATCTAGGTGTCTCCTTGATGAAACTACTCTCCTGACAGCAGCTGTATAATCAGAGTGGGTAGGAGAAGAGGGGGTTCTTGATATCTTGCTCTTGGAGCTAGCAGCCCTGAGGATGGCCAGTTGAAATATCACCCTTTCCCTGGTTATAGATATGTATAAAGGCTGGGTTTAACAGCTGGGGAAATTGCCTGTAGGAGGGGCTAAACAATAACACTTTATTAATTTTTGAGAGAAAAATGAGAGTTTGTTCAACTATTGCACAAATGGGAATGGTTCAGAGGGTTCTGATCCTGCCTTTGCTCCCTTTCATGACACTGGAAAATCATTTGAGCTTTCTACACTTCATTTTCCCTAATTGATCAGTGGTAGTATCTACTTGCCCGAGCATCTGGAGAGACATGCTATAGTTCAAGAAATTATTTTGCATTTTTAATGACAGAAAAGTGCAAAAAAATTATGAATGCAGTCATCATTCAGATTCTTTGCTTCACTGATGCACATGTGCACTTAAGATACCTATTTGTGTTTTCCCTTTAAAGGGGAGACCTGCCTTACCAACATCGATGAGTGTGAGTCCCAGCCGTGTCAGAATGGAGGACTCTGCGTGGACGTTACTAACGGCTTCCTCTGTCATTGCCCACCAGGTTATTCAGGTAATATTGGTGGGGGGGTGGCTGGATTCAGGCCCTCCCAGTTAACTAATGCCAGGCTGCAGGGCTGGATTCCAGCGCCGGGCAGCTCAGGCTGCTGAGCAGGGCTGAGGTGAACTGTGGGGAGTGCAGTAGTGGTGCAGTGGGATGGCTGCAGTTCGGGGCTCAAATGCCATGGCAAATCTATGTGACTTTGGGCAAGTGAGTTGATAGATTTTAAGACATAAGATCTACTATGTAGAAGAGTCAACGATCAGAATATCTGAGGATCTGTATCCTGGAGTGAAAGTTCACTGGGAGAATTGTGGGGGTTTTTATACACACACTATGAAGGTGAACAAAAACAGCCTTCAAATAAAAAAAAGGGGTGCTTAACATTCCGGTTGTCACCAGGTACTGACTGTAGCAGACTGGATCACCAACACATATAGCCTGTGTAAAACCTGTCCCTTCCCTAACACCCCTGGATGATAAGAGGCAGCGATTTTTGGCTGAAGGCAGTAATCTGCTATGTTAAGAGGTCAGAAGGTCTTTGTGACGTGAGCAAATGAAGTCTTCTCTGTTTACAAGGGGATGGGGAGTCTGGATTCTCACACAAATACCCTGCCTGACCCTAATGGGTCTTGGTTTTCTGGCTGAGAAACTAGGTGATAGTATTGCACATCCACTCTGTTGTACACTGCTAACTGATACTAAACCTCGGCTTGCTTTCAAATATTCATTCTCAGTCTTCTGCATCTTTAAATTCCATGTCTCCTCTCTGTTTAGAGCAATTTAACACCAAATCGTAGTTTCTAAGGAAGGTGGTCCCCAGCACCATGTATCTATGTCTTTTTGAGGTGGGTGTAACGTTTCCGCGGTGTGACTAGGCTGCCATCTCGTGGGAAAAGGGAAAGCCTGAAGCCAGAAGAAAACCTCGTCCCTTTAGCTTCCTGCAACAGCAGGTAGCAGCACTCCAGAGCCTGTTGTTGGCCTTTATTGCATGGGAAAGTTTTCTGTTTTCCTTCTGTGGTTGCAGTTGCTGAACTACGTTTGTGTAACTCTGCCCAGCTCTTTCCTGGGAAGACCCATTACACTGGTACTTTAACTCCTAGAATCTCAGATCAACTCCTAGTTAACACCTTCTCTAAGTGGGCTGGATTCTTTGTGGGGTTTTCCGGTCTAACTCATTTGCTTTGGATTCCTCATTTAGGCTCTGCCAAGAAAAATTTGCTTTTGTAGGTGAGGTCTTTGAAAACAGGCTTTTATTTCATCTCTTTATTGCTACTTTCATGGGTAGTTGCAATGCGGACTCATGAACCGAGATCTTGACCAAAGAGATGGTTTAAAGTTTATCCCACTTGTCGGGATTCCCACGCACATATGTGCCCTGTTCCCTTTTCCTCCTCCAGTGCCCCAGCACCCTCACAGAGTTCAGAATTTCATTGTGCTTTGCCAAACGGCAGATCCGTTTAATCCTTTCCAATTCTTAGTGTGCTCATGGGCAGAAAAGCTGACAGGAACAGGGGATGATGGGCAAAGGAGTGCTAGAGTTCATTCTGTTGCATCAAATTTGGGCTCATTAGTACTTGAAGGGGATTAGAAGCAGGTTGCTCTTCTGGATATTGCTTTTGGTAAAGGACTTTGTCTCAGCTGAGGTAGTTTTGACATATTAACACAATGAAAGGCTGGGAGCAGTATGTGAGATCAGTGAGTGCATGTGGAGGAGTGAAGCTGACAGGGAAATAATAGCAATTAATCTCCCCTCCTTTGTCAATTAATCCCAGTACGGTCATGCTGGGTAAACAGCTTATTACTTCATATTAGGATCACAGAACAACTTCGTGAAGCTTCCCATAATGTTTCTGTTCCAAACACATTTCTGTGGCAGCTTAGATCTGCCATGAACTTGGGTTTAAGCTGCCTCCGCTGATTAAAGTGAACTTGCTACTCCGATGAAGAATGCTTTCTTGGGGCGGCAGGGGGTTCATGATGGTTTTTTTTTTTTTCTTCAGTCTGAGGAATCTGGGGAGTGTTGGGATAACAATGTGAGTCAGGAGAAATTCTTTCTTAGCAAATTAACTGCCTCATTGCTGTCTCTGGCTACAGCAGAGCAGGGAGATGAGCCAGCTCTCACTCGCATTTCCACTCCTGCTAAAGTTGTCTTTAGAAAGGCAGTGTCCTAAAACACAGAGCCGTGGCATTGGGCAACCTGAGAGAGCGGGAAGAGCACCATCACCTCAGCTGCAGACATCCCTTGGCAGTGGCACCTTGTGATCATGCTCAAATAATGAGCTTTTTTTATGCCTGAGGAATGCTTCTACTTTCATGAGAAATCTGAAGGTGCTGTTGGTGGTAGATCTGGGGGGGGTTGTGGTTGTGAATGTGTCCATTATAACTGGAGTGCTTATTGACTGTTGCTCAGCCGGAATGCCTTTGCCAATTGTCCTGAAAGCAGTAGCTGCCTTCTGTGAGCTGCTGTAATGGGCCAGTCGCTCTGTAAGAGTGCTAGCCCAGATCAAATAGGCCGCAATTCCTGGGCCATGGGTCATGAAGTAACTGGCAGATGCTTCTTCCTTCTAACCACCTTTGGATAGATTTAATATTTTTGTGCAGGCATTTCTTAGTGTCAGATTTGTTTCAGAGTTGTAGCCTCTACAGAAAGGGCAGCTAAAAGGTTAAGCTAGTAAAAAGATTAGAGAGGACTGTTACCCCTTCAGCGGAATCCCTTTTGGTAGGTATAGCTGAAGGGAGCTAGGGGACACTGGGGAGACCCCCCCTCTGCTTCCCTTCCGTTCCATAGCCGTCTCCCTTCTGGAGGGGTTTTATGTTCTACAGTCCTCACAGTTGTTGTACTTTATTGTTGCAGATAGCTCTGTACGTGCATAGGACTCAGATGTGACTATCATCTGGGAAGTTTTGACTCCAAACAAACACTTACCATATCCCTCCCACTTAAAAAAGCTGTACAACTGACTGGCACACTTGGTTGAGTGAACTGAAGAAAATAAAATGCTACAAGAGCTCTTGGAATGCTTTCTTTTAATACCTTAAAGTGATACTGCGGGTGCTGATTCCAGACTCTGACATGTGGGAGTTTTTGTTTGCTTGGACCTGACACTGAAGTCTGGGGAAAAGCTCACAGAGAACATTTCCTCACAGAATAAGAACCTGCTCTGGCTCCTTACAATATGAAAGTACAGTTCTGCCTCCAGGAACTTTACAGTATGAAAGTAATATCATTTTAAAAAAAACAAAGCCAACCAAAACAACCCAGAACCACAGAGAAAAAAAAATAGATTGCAGCAGCTAATTTAATAGGGTTGCTAATAAGGAAAGAGGGAGGTTTCTGCAGTCCTGTGTTTGAACCAGTACAGTCAGTGTAAGGCAGGGAATTTCCCTCCATTCAGTTTGACTTTGGGAAACAGACCATGGTAGTTAAAAGCTGAGACTTTTCTTTGAGAATATTGCAGGGTGGAAACAATGCACAGAAGATGGTGGAAAGATGCACAGAACAGGGCATGCGGAGGAAGGAAACTACATGCAGTGTTGGTTGCTGATTAAGTCAGTGTTGAATGTCCAGTGGGGCCCAGGTTGTGCTCTGCATGTGGAACTGTCCTTATTCAGGTGGTTTGGATATTACACAGTGGCAGAAATGCAGCTTTTTGGCTTAGCCTATAAAAAGAAGAGTTTGTATTTTGGCAGATTCACCTGGGAGGCAGCAAGGGCGTGAGATTGTCTCTTGGCTGTTTCCCGCTGGAGCTAATGCTGTGGATAGTGCAGGGTATTAGTGTAATGCACTGAGCTGCGACTCCACATTCCTCGTGTCAGCACGGGCAGAGGCCAGCTGGGGAGGGTAGAGCCGGGCTGGATTAGATCGCTGCAGCGCGGGGCTTGCTATATTGGCTACGTCCATCTCCAGTCCCTGTCTGTCTGACTGGCATCAGGGAGCGCTTACATACATTCCGCCGTTTCAGTCCAGCCTTTTTTCATTCCTTCCCCCAATTGCCCCCCATTTTTTTTTCCCTTTACTGTCACAAATGTCCACAAGGAGTCGGCCATGAAATCTGTGCGGATTGGCGTGATCCTGAGGGGGATTTTTCTGCTAGCAGGTAACAAGATCTACACGGTAATTGCAATGTGTCCTGCGTGTTTGCGTGCCTGCCCAGGGCAGGGAGCTGGTTGTGCGGTTAGCGTAGCTGGAGGCATGAGAAGGAACGAGAATTACTAGAGAGGAAGAATGTCTTTATTGTGAAGAGACTTAAAGTTTTGTTTTGGGAAGTTTAGGGCAAGGAATGTCTTTGTTGCCGGCAGATGAATGCGGAGCGCTCCGTGTGCGTCTTTGCTGGGATTCTGCCTTGCCCTGTGGAGTTTTCAAATCCGGGGTGTTCTGAGGCGCGGGTCGCTGTTTTGTGCGCAGATCTGGGTAAACACACAGCAGCCTCCCGGTTACTTCTGCGAAACGTGAGTTTTGCTTTTTACAGATGTTTTCGCAATTTTCCTTTAATGATTTAAAACTCCTTTATTGAGAAGTAGTTTTTGTTTTAACTCAGAGGACAAACCCTTTGCTGGCCTGTGCACTTCTCCGTCTCCTCCCCCACCGTCTCCTTGAGTAATGGTGCACGGTGGGAGAGAGGTCAAAGCAGTGTGTTGCCATGGAAATGGCAGTAATTGTGCAAATCTAATTGTGTTGGGGTCCGTTTGTTGCAGCTAATTCTCTTCTTTTCCCCCCTCTCTCCCTCCTCTCCTTTTTTCTTTTGATAATAATAATACAAACCCTAATTAGGATGCACCAGGGAAAGGTTGCCAGGAATTCAGCTGTCTTATGGGCGAGGGCAAGCCGGTGCTGCCCGGGAAGCCCCACTGAACTCACGTTTCGAGATTGGGCCCATGAATAGACCTGTTCCTTCAAGTTTTTTTGGTATATGACAGCTAAATTAGAACATCTCTCTTTATGTGTGCTTGTTCTTTTAACATATTGTGTATCTGCTGAAGCGTGTGATCCTTATGCTGTATAGAACGAAGCTTTGCTCGTTAGCAGCAGTCAGTAAACCACTACCTTTGCTCAGGGAGTGGTGAGCCGTTTGGGTTTTAGTAACACTTGCATCTGTGAAACAAGACTGTTCTCACCACACCGGTAATGCTGTAGAATCTAGTAAACAGATTTGTGTTTGAACATACTGCCAGCTGCTAAAACTCAGCGACTTTTGAGTGCCTGGTTCGACCCAACTCCGGTGGGTTTTTAGCTTGGGACTATTAGCTTAAACACGGCTAAATTAACTGGAATGTTTGAAAGTGCTTGTCTCCAGATAGCAGCCTTCTAAATAACACTTGTCTGGTTTTCAGATAACAAGTTCCACTGGTTTGCATTTTTTAGTCTTTAACTAGATAAGAAACTCATTAAGCATTTTTAAGTCTCCTAATGATGTAATGAATCAGATCGGCAACATTGCTCTTACTATTGATAGTTCAATAATGGTAAACATTTGAGCTAAGAAATTTAGAGGGAACAGAGACTATGTAAGTTGTTCTTGTCAAATGGAGTGGTCCCCCCTTTTATGGCCTAAAGCAAAATTCTTATTTTTTCCTGAAGTGGGGAAAAGTTCCTTTATTTTGCTGGCATCACCTTCTTCATCTACGCTCTGTCATCTGCAGCCAAACCCCAAAATACAGACCCCCTCTGCTGCGCTGAAATTAGCATCTAGGAAGCAATATGCAACAGAAATCTCCTGCCTTGTCTTGGAGTAACTGAAGAATTTGACAAGCCAATCATTGGCTTCCAGGGAAAAAACTGTTGTTAGCCAGATGTTACCAGTTTATTTTCAAAACTGCTCCAAAGTCAGTTCTGGCAGTGCACTGGCTTCTTGGAGGGCAAGAGCATGTCAGGTGTTTTTAGAAGCCCTCTCCCTCTCCTGCTTTAGTCCTGTGAAGGCTGGCTGTTTGCTGGCAGAACAGGGACAGCGATAAAGACAATGCTCATGGTTTGGGTTCCTCTAGGAAGAGCCGGTCTCCTCCTCCTGTCACTGAACGTTTCCTTTGCCTGTTTGTAAGCTGAGAGCAGACAGCACTGTGGAAAGACCTGAGCATCAGCTTATTCTTTTCACCCGTTTCAAACAAATAATGTAAGAACTCAAAGCAGCTGCGTCCTGTGGGAGAGCTCCGTGTTTAATTAGCCACCAGCCTGGGGTTGTGCACTCGCCCTAGGGACTAGTTTGCTGCCTGGAGTGAAGTGCTCGCCCACGGGTGTCAGCTGGGGGTGGCAACAGCCGAGGCTGGTGTTCCTGCTGCTGTCCGTGGGGAGAGCATGCTGGCCAGAGGAGACCTGCTCAGGAATGTGAGATGGGAATGTGGGGCTCCCCTCTGCCTCCCAGCCTTCCCAGAAATGCTGAAATTCATGGCATCGCTATTCCCCAAACCAGTGCTATCTTCTCCTCACTGCCCTGGTAAATACCACAGCTCTGATCTGAAGTGAGCAGCATCTCAAGGATTTGGGGCTCTACCAACCCTATCTTTCTGCTGCTGTTCAACAGCCTCTCCCCTTAAATCTGACTCCAGACTTGACTCTTACAGTTTTGAGAGCCTTCCAATCCACTGATAACTCAGAAAACCCACTTCACATAGTTCTACTGCTCTACTGATTTTTCTTAATTCCAACTGAAGCATTCCGCTCTTCTCCCAGAGTGCAATTCTCCAGGCCCAGAGATGTCCATTATAGTCTACTTATTCCAACACATCTCCTCCAAGTGTGGCCATAGCTTTGTGCTGAAATCTTAGTTCTATCCTTGCTGCTTCCTTTACAGGTAAGGACACACCCCAGGTTCTGTGTGCTGAGCAAGCTCGGCATTAATAGCTGGAGAAAAAAGGCTGTGCTGAGGTAGTATTATCAACTCTGTCCATCAGCTGGGTGGGCTCTTTCTCAAGCCAGATGTTATTGGCCAGATTCAGTGCTTTTCCACAGACACCACACAGAGCAGTTCTCTTCCAGTTTACATCAGTAGAGAGCTATATCTGAGAGGATGTTGCCTATAGAACAGCTCTAGCATAGCTAGAAGATGCAGATTTACCAGAGCCTTCCCTTTTTCTTTCAGTGCTTCTCAGAGCTCCATACGTGTTATGTCCCTGCACTGACATAAACCGACATTTTGGAGCTGGATGCTGGTGCTGAGTCTTTGCCCATCTGCAGAGATAGCTGGTAACAGCGGCTAAACACTGGTTAGACAGGAAGGTACTGGCATTTGTGCAGGACTGCCTGTGCGGCATGGCTGGGCTTGAGGGGGGACAAGCCTTCAACACATGTATTGCCATGTCTTTGCTAAGTTGGTTTTTTTTTTAATCACTGATGGAGTCCAGCTCCAGTGCTCCTAATGCCCCATCTCCCCTCATCTCTTCCCCTCAGGCAACTCTCTAATCTCTCTGACATGCACATTCTGTTTCGTGGCTTTTCTTTACAAATGTCTGTTGTGTTTTGATTCCCCTCCTTTGTGTGCGACTTCCTTCTTTTTCTTTCTGCTGTCCTCGTTGTGCTGGCTGGATTCGGTGTGTAATGCTATTAGATTGGGATAATCCCTGCTCGTTTTATCTGTGTGACTGTCTCTGAAGATTAGTGAAAAGCAACTTTACAGGCTAGATAAAGTGAACTGGTTCGGAAGGGCTCTTCTGTCAGTCTGGAGATGCTCAGGAAAATGACAGCAGATTTTCATTAACCAGATTTGAGTGTAATGTCTCGTAATTTGCTTGAGCTCTGTTGGGATCTGTATGCCTCGGAGACAGACGAGCTGCAGTCCCATACTTTTTACCCCATTTGCTTCTGCAGGACTGGACAGAACTGGAATCAGCTTAGTGCACGTATGGCAGAGTGCCTGTGGAGCATGTTTTGCTTGTTCTTCGGTAATGAACTGAGATTTGTGAGTGTTTTCAACTGGAGGGTCATCTGGGAATTTGAATTTTCTTAACTGAGGCTTTCCAGTAACTTCCCATTTTAATGCTGTCTGCAACACTGGTGCCTGGAACACGCTCCGGTCTGTAGACCTAATTTGAGTTTCAAAGTACAAATCTATTATGAAAAAAGCATCAAATCCTTGTCTGTGCTGTTTTATCCCTTTACTGTCCTCTGCACATTGATTCCCTGTGGTGTTCGAGGTGGTCTGGGAGAGGACAGTAGTCTGTTGGGTGGTGTAGGCTGCTCTATAAATAGCACCTTAGCCGCATCTGGGAGGACAGCACAGAAGAGTTTTTCTTGTTCTTAGGTTGGTGTTAGGCCACTCTGTAGAGAGCGTGGGGCTTCTTGCCAGCAGCTATTAGTCTTTTGGTGGTTTCCTGAAAAGAATGGCTCAGAGAGTGGCAGTGCTGGGGAGGGTGGTCTGCGCCTGGCAAAGGCTCGCTCTGGGGAAGGGAGTCGCAGTCCCCTGCAGTGAGATCCCCTTTCTAAATCTCTTTCCAGGTGTGGAATGTGCTGTTAACATCAATGAGTGTGAGGAGGGGCCCTGCAAGAATGGAGCTGTCTGTGAGGATGGCATTGCTGACTATACCTGCCACTGTGCCCCTAGCCAGGATGGCATTGTATGGGGAGGGAAGAACTGCTCTGTCAAGCTCACTGGGTGCCAGACACACGACTGCCAAAATGAGGCCTTGTGCATCCCAACCTACCAAGCTGAGAGCCATGGGCACCTGTGCCAGTGCCAGCCTGGTTTCTATGATGCCACATGCTCAACACCAACAACGTTTTCCTTTGCTTCCAGAGGGTATCTCCTCATTGAGCTTCCCATGAACAATCAGAGCAGGAGGGACGCAGCAGGAGAGCCGCTTGCCAGCGTGTCCCTCCGGTTCCGAACCACCTTGCCCAGCGCTATCCTTTTTTACCGAGGCCATGAAGATGAATATTTGTTCTTGGAGCTCTTTGATGGCATTCTGCATGCAGGACTGAAGAAGGAGGATGTTGGGTACGCGCTGCTCCTGGAGGGGCTGAGAGTTGACGATGGCCAGTGGCATCACGTTGAAGTGGTTCTGCAGAGCACGGTGCAGCTAAAGCTCTGGCATGACTCTTGCCATGCAGGTGTCTGCCTGCAAAGCTCCTCTGTCCCTCACGGCACTGCTTTCGTCCCGCATGCCTTTCTGAACTTGTACGTTGGAGGTGCTGATGATCCAATGGCCAACAACACGCTGAGCCAGCAAGGCTTCGTTGGCTGCCTGGAGGACTTTCAGGTTGATGCTGAAGCTGTGCTCCCAGGGGATCTGCCGGTGGGTGAGTCCTCCCCCGTGCAGCAGGGCTGTAACCGGACAGAGTGGTGCCTCTCTCAGCCTTGCTTTCATGGAGGGCTCTGTGTGGACCTTTGGGCAACCTTCAGGTGCGACTGTCCTAGGCCTTACGGAGGCCCAGCTTGCACATACGGTAAGTGTCACGTGATTTACATCTGCCAGCTCCTCTGTCAGTCGGCGCTTCAGAGATACTGAAAGCATTGATACTAAAGCATTGATGCCGGCTCTGGAAGCAGCATTTTCTATTTGACCAGTGAGAAAACTAAAGCAAAACACTCTGTAAATACAATTCTCCTTGATCCATTTTCTGTCACTTGCTCCTGCAGGAATGACGGTCAGTTTTGTGGTGCAGATACTATTCCTTGTTGAGCCAGAGGCCCTGACCCTTCTTTGTATCAGATCTGCGGGAGGACAGGGAAGTTGGTTTACTGAGAAAAGTTGATCTTGAGCTTCTGAGGATGAAAAGGACTGAATTGCTTTATATATAAAACACAAAGTGTTAAAGGAAGCTCTCTGACAATTTTGAGTTAAAATCATATCCATTTGCAAAGCATACATTAATATTGTTCCAGTTTTTTGTTTCGCTCCTGAGCACTAAACATGGCAAGTACAAAGTTATTCTGCTGTTACCAAATCTAGGAATTTTAAAATCTATTTCATAGCTTAAAAGTCCTTGAGTGGATCTGCCAGGGGGAGGAGTCTGCTAGACCTGTATTTCCCTCTTCTGCTGCTTGGGTGCTTGAATTCATGCACTCTGGAGAAAGCAGAGACACAGTCACTTGCTTTTAATTTCAGAGGCCTGTGTGGGGAGGGAGCGTAATTGCCCTGATGCACGTTGTAGATGTTGGGCAGAAAGTTCTTGCCCCATTCATAAGGAGTTGCTGCTTAGAGTATCCCTGTGCCAGCTGCATTCCCCGTCTCACTGAGCTCACGGGTTTCTTTTCCAGAGCGCCCAGCAGCAACTTTTGGCCTAGAGAATTCCACCAGCTTTGCCTCTTTCACCCTTTCTGACAGCCTTGGTGAAAACTTCAACATCTCCTTCTTCATTCGTAGTCGGAAACCGAACGGTTTGCTCCTGCAAATCAGCAACGAGACTCACCCCTGCCTCACTGTGTACTTGAAGGATGGTGAGCTGAAGATCGAGATGGTATCTACAGATACCGTGACGTTTCCAGGAAATTTAGTTGATGGGAGAAGATATTTGGTAGCTCTGTCTTTCCAAGGAGGAATTGTTGGTGCTCACCAATCAGACACATACCTGGAGCTAGGACAGCTCGTAGCGAGACCTCTTTTAGCTGGTTATGAAGTGTATGTTGGTGGACATCCCAACCCAGACAGTGCCGATGTGTGGGGAGGCTATTTTAAAGGCTGTCTGCAAGACATCCAGCTGAACAGCCATCAAATCCAGTTTTTCCAGGTGGAGAACTACAGTCTGCCCCAGGAACTCAACAGGACTCAGAGTGGCAGTCTTGTGAATGGCTGCATCTCTGATGACACCTGCAAGGTATGATGTCTCTTGGTTGTCTCTGCATGTGTGCAGTTTGTTATAGTTCTGTGGTTACAGAACAGTTTGACTGTTGCTGATACTGGGAAGTTGAGAAGGTTTGTAAGGATTGGTCCCATACGCTCCTACTTCACTCAATATAGTACATATAATTTAAGGCCCAGGTTTTCTGTAGCTCCCCAGTAATTTTTGTAGTTTGTAGAACTTGGGCAGTCCTGCTCTTGTGCTGCCCACCTCTGATTTGCCAGCCCACGTGCTTCCCAGACTCCACCCTCTAACCAGTAACCTTCCCGGTTCCTCTCTTCATCCTGTTTCAATTGCACAACAGCCTCTTACCCCAGAAATCCATCACTTCAGCAACAGCAGCTCAAGGAACTGTCTCTGTGGTGCCCTTAGATCAGAAACTGTCTCTCCTTTACACCAGACATGGAGATGGCGAGGCCATACTATACTCCCCAGTTTTGCCCTTCTTGAAGATCACGGTGCTGTAAGGTATTGTCACACCTCTGGTATGAGGTGTGTCCTAGTGACAAAACTTCGTCAGGTTTTCAGGAGCATGGCAGCTTCTTTCAACTGTTTCTCACCGTTGTTTTTGTGTTTTGTTCTTTTCCAAAGTGGTGGAGCTCTGCCTGGGGAGTTGCTCTTGACCAGCAGTGCAGACAGGGAGAGGCAGAGTCTAGCAATTTCTTGTACAGAGACCCTTGTATTTCCTTCACTGCACATTCACTATGTTCATTACCCTTCTTCCTTGAGTCAAGCCCTGCTTGTACTCACCTTGGTCACGTTTCCTTCTATCAGATCCTCTTAGATCCGAAGATGAATTATGCCCCTCCTAAATTGCGCTGTTTTGTTTTTCAGTCTGAACCATGTCAGAGCGGTGGCAGATGTGTTGTCACTTGGAATGATTTCCATTGCAGCTGCCCAGAAAATTTCACCGGGAAATTCTGTGAAGAGAGAATCTGGTGTGAAAGCGACCCATGTCCTGAAGCCACCAGCTGTATTGATGTTCTAGCAGGATATGTGTGTAAGTATGTTCCCTGCTTACATGTTGGGAAAATCCTTAACGCCCTCCATCTCTAAGCATTATTCCTAGTTCGTACTGTTGCAATAAATATAAACACGTGCCACAGACAGGAAAGAGAAGGGAATGCTGCCCAGGGACATGTTCCTGCAAGCAGCGTGAGCTCCAAGGATTTACCACCAGGCTGTGACCCAGCAAAGATGGTACTCAAAGGTGTTTTCTTCTGTTATTTTGGCTTGTCCACTTTTGTGGACCAATTGCCTACCTTATCATTGCAGCACAAGGACCATCCTGGTCCCTGTAATGTTCAGCCATTTCTAGAGTCTCAGGTTAGTTCACCAAGCAGGACCCACTGAAGTATTGCAGATGTGTTGCAGTTTCCTCCTAAGACAGAAGGATGGAGAATGAAGAAAACCAGTTGGCTAATGATGCCCTGATGTGGAGGGAGTGTTGTCTGGTGGCTAGAAAGTGTCCTGGGACTCAGGGTGTTGGGGTGTTCCCAGCTTTGCCGCTGACTGCCTCAGCATGATAACTTTCTGGACTTGTGTTCTAGTCTTTCTGGCAGTAAAAGCGGAATAGTTGTACTTTTGTGAGACTGATGAGGAAAAATTGCTGCACCAGAGCTGGATGCTGTTATCAGCGGTGCAGCTGTAAACAGGAAGAGCTTTAAGGCTGCCAGCAGGTAGGCCTGTAATCCTCCTCACACTAAGCTTCCATGACTCCTAGGGGCGAGAACCTGCCAGGAGTTTGCCATTGGTTGGCCTAAAACGTGACACTGATTGTCTTTCAAATCCCTTATGCTCTACTCCTTTATTTATAGGTCTGGCTAATGCAACATTTAACAGTTACGCTGCCATTGAATTTACCACCAATACGTCAGTGACTAGAACTCTGAGCAGTCTCCACGTGGATTTCAGAACTAGGGACGAAGATGCTGTTTTGCTTCGGGCCGTGGAAGAAGTGGATTCCCTCCAGATAGCCATCAGGAACTCCTCCCTGCTTGTGGACATCAGGAGTGGGAACAGCATCGAAGGTGTCAGCTTTCTGAGTCAGACACCCGTCACGGATGGTGCCTGGCACTCCCTCTTGGTGTCCATGGAAGAGCCTTCTGCACTTTCTTCCAGATGGCTGGTTCGTTTGGATGGGTCTGTCAATGTGACTCTGCAGGGAAATGCTGGGAACTTGGACTTCCTAAAGAACAATGCAGTGATTGTCCTAGCTGAAAACTTCACTGGCTGCCTTGGAGAAGTGAAGATAGGGGGGATCTACCTGCCGTTCACTACCCACCTCTCATACCCCCAGCCGGAACAGTTCCAGCAGACCAGCAGAAGGACCATCCAGCTGGGCTGCTCTGGGGCTGATGTTTGTGCCTCCAGTCCTTGCCTCAATGCCGGCACCTGTGAGGACTTGTTCAATTCCTTCAGCTGTGCCTGCGGTGCTGGCTGGGGGGGCCTGCTGTGCGGGGACAACATCGATGACTGCCAGTCAAGCCCCTGCGTTCATGGGGACTGTGTTGATGAAGTAGCAGATTTTCAGTGTGAATGCTTCCGGGGATTCATTGGGAAGAGGTGTGACATCAACGTTGATGACTGTGTGCGGCACCAGTGCCGAAATGGAGCCACCTGCATTGACGGGGTTTATGGCTACTCCTGCAAGTGCCCTCCTCAGTATTCGGGACCTCGCTGCGAGTAAGTGCCCTGGCTGGTTTGATGCAGGGGTCAAAGAAGCCCCCAGATAAACTGGATTTTTACAAAAGAAAAAATTTTCATTGCAAGTATCTGGTAGGTAAAGCACCCAGATTCTGCTGTGAATTGGAAGGTGCTGTCCAGGTCCACATCCTCACCGAAAGGTGCTCAGCTCATACAGGGTAAGGCTTCCTCCTTTCTGTGTGGGTTATCCCCATGCTACTTTGCAGAGCTGTCTGCAGTGCAAGCACTGTAGCCTGTGGTCGCTTCCCTCTTCACTCCCCAAGAAATCCATCTTCTCCGGGCTTTGACTCCCCTTGGGCATATTCCTGTATTGACTTAAACCAAACCAGAGCAAACAAAAAACCTGCTGGCCTGCTGATGAAGTGAAGGAGCCTCCCAGCCCCTGGAGGGTGGAGCAGGCTGTGACCTAAAGGTTCAGGAGCACCGAACATCCCAGAGGATAGAAATAGTTCCAGTGTGGATGAGCAGAGTGCAGGAGAGGGACAGTCTTACCTCTGCTGAGGATACTGGGTTGGATACACCTTTGTCGCTGGGTTTAGAGATTACCTGTAGCAGGAGTTAGTTCCTCACGGTGGTTGTTTTGGTACTAGTGGTACACAGCCAATTGTCAAGCGATGCTCAGCCTGCCCATGGGCAGAGCGCTGCCGGTGCCAGTGAAGCTGCCCATTGCTGCTACCTCTGCAAAAACGAGCCCTACCTTGATGAATAGTTTCTCATAATATTAGATAAAGATATGTACACACTCCTAGACTGATTAACAGCATTCCTTCCCAAGGTTTTGTGACATTGGTCCTGAGACTAAGGGCATTGTTTCCATGTTTTGGTTAAAGAAATGTCTATTTGAGTATCTCGCTCCTTATCAAAAGTGTACTCGGAGAAAAAACTTTCTTTACCTGTCCCCTCACTGCCTGTACTGCTCAGCAGTGCACATTTTGAGATCCTGCCATGGAGCTCACATAAAATCTGGTGGGAAATTGGTACGGAGACAGAAGGAGGGCTGGGTTTTTTTGATAAGGTCTGTATTTATAGCATTTGTATTAGTCTGGAAAAAATCCAGCATGTTTTAGTCACAAAGGTACATCTCATATCGGTAAAGGAAGTGGGAATCAGTGGGACTTAGACTTTCATCTGCTCATGCCTGTTCAAACCAAACATTGAGATAAACGCTTGGGTGGCTGAGCTTCAGTCATCCCAGCTACGCAGGTCGAGTTTCCTGTTGTTACTTCATTCTGGTGCAGACAGTTACCTGGTAGGTGCGTTCTCCTCTGTGTGGCCCGGTGCTGCTGCAGTTCTGTGTTCCAGCAGTATCCTGCCTCTGTATTTTCATCAGCAAGAACAGGCAACTCTGTGAGACAAGGCCCAGCACTGACACAGCTCCTGCATGTTCTCTGGGCACGCTCAAAGTAATACGCTGATATTACGGATGATTTCTGAGCCTATTTCCTTCTCCACTTGTGTCAAACTCCTGCCTAGAAACACCACTGACTCTGCTTACGGCCCTCGCCAGCCCAGTCTCCGATGAGCCCAGGTACGCTTCGACCCTCCCCAGCAGTGGTTGCTCTAAAGGCTGTCTCTCGCTTTCCCAGATGGCCATTCCCACCTGAGCAATGCGGGAAGAACTTCACCTGCCTCAACGGTGGCAAGTGTGTCAGCGAGAGCTGGGGAGCCAACTGCACGTGCAAGCCAGGCTTCACGGGAAGGAAGTAAGTGCTCATTGTCTGGTGCCTGCAAAGCAGCCAGTGCCGATTCCTGTATCAGTGGGGTAGCTGAGCTGGTCCAAACGCTTCGTCCTTTTGCCATTCAAACCTCTCCAGGGCTGTAAAGTAGCTGCTACTTTTCGAAGAGGCGCCTTGCAGTGATCTGCTGGCCATACCAATCTCAGCAGAGTGAACTGCTTCCACGTAGTTCTGTGCCTCCAGAGAATTTGTGAGCTGTGCCGGAGACGCTTCCTGGCCTCAGCCACACAGAAATGACCAGAGGAGGGTTAGTTTGAACAGGTAAAAATTTCACGTGGTTGGACCCTGGAAAACACACCTAAAAAAGATGCAGCAGGAACGTTTCAAATAAACGAGGCTTTTGTAGGCTGTATGGTCTGTGTTCCATGGCACAAGGACAGATGTGAGATACTTCATCTAATTCTAATACGCTTTTCCTTTCCAGTTGTCAAATTAACATAAACAAGTGTGATCCGAACCCTTGCCAGAACGGGGGCACGTGTCAGGACTCCGAGAACAAGTACGAGTGTTTGTGTAGTGCCAGCTACACGGGAGAGCGCTGCGACATTAATGTAAGCACTTCCCTTTGCCGGCGGGAGCTCCTGTCTGTCCTTCCAGCCTGCGCGGGTGAGAGGCAGCCCCGGTGGGCTGAGCAGAGCCCGTGGGTACTGGTGGGACTGCTCTGTGCTGCACAGCCCCCTGCCTGGGTCCTGGCTGAAGCACTGGGAGCACAGTCAGGGGATCAGCTGCTTCCAAAGAAACCCGAGGTGGGACATTAATTTTTCTTTGCAGTGCTGTTGCACGTTAATCTCCAGCATGTAAGCAACTGCAGTGAATACTTTTCAGTGTCTGCATGGGCTGCCCTGTGCCTTTCAGGGCTGTCTGCAACTTTCCTTAGACCCTGCGACTCCTTGGCCAGGAATCAACGCACTGCAGTTGGGCTTGTAGAAAGGAGATACTATCTGTATCTCCCCCCCAGTTTCCTGGAGCATGGAATTGGAGCTGGCATTTTATCTTGGATGAGATAGCGACAGAGCACCTTCCCCCTCCAAAGCTCCTCTGGGTAGAAATGCATGTGTCTGGAGAAGGGAAGTCAGATGAAGTTAGGCTAAAAGGGGTTCAGGTACAAGTGAAAAAGTAAGATCCTATATCTGCTGAGGCTGCTTCTGACCCGATGGGCTGGGTGGGCGGGCAGTCTCCGCGACGCCTCTCCTGTTCCACATGTGCCAAGCATCACTCCTTGAGGCTGAGCCCCTTCCTGGGTGGAAGGCGTTCAGTCATACACTTGCTTCTCTCTGTAAAGCTGTTGCATGGACAGGTTTGCCTGGTAACCTGGGAATGCACTAACCCACACTGCATGGAAAGGGCTGCGCCACGGCGGGGTTTGCTGCTGTTGCTGTTACTAAGGGTTCTGTAGTGCATGTGCCACGAGGTCGTGCCTGACACTGCCCGGTTGCATGTGTAGACTCCTTCAGGCAGCTCTGCCTCAGTGGTTTGCTGAGAGGTTAGAGGAGGAACACGAGTGTTCTCAGTGCACGTGCCCTCAGGCCCTGTACCTGTCCCTTGCTTGTCTTTGCCCATTCAGGCACAGAGCTGCTGCTTTTGGGGTTTTTTTTTTTTTGCTTCTCTAAAAGACTTTTTTCCCCTCTAATCTGACCATCTTGGGTTCTTCGAGTTAAGTTATTGTACCCGCTGGAGTTTCATTGTTTCTCCATTAATTTCTTTTACAGAAAGGGACTCCAGGTGCTCTCTTCCCCTCCCCACTAATTGAAGTAGCTGTCCCCGTAGCCTGTGGCTCTTTGCTGCTGCTCAGTATTGGTCTCATATTCATGATTCTCACTGCGAGGAAGAGGCGCCAGTCAGAGGGGACCTACAGCCCGAGCCAGCAAGAAGTGGCAGGAGCTCGGCTGGAGATGGACAGTGTCCTAAAGGTGCCACCCGAAGAGCGGTTAATATAGGCACTACCATGACAAGGAGATGCACCCGCAAGGTCTGCTCTGACCTTGACCTTTCTCCAGCACTCGCAGCAGCAGATCCACCCTATCTCAGTTTCCTTAAGGCACGGTAATGAAGACGTGGACGTAGGAGTACAAGGCAGACTGTGGATGTGGTAGCTGTTCCCGCTGGGTCCAGCTCATTGAGCCTCTTTGCTCCCTTCGGTCCTGCCCTGCAGGCTGCCCAGCACCTTCACCTCAGCCCGAGCTGGTGAGATGCACCTGCTTTGAAGTTGCTCTGGCTCCGTCCCCCTCCCAGCCCACACTGGCACAGTTACATCTGTTCTAACAGGCAGGGTTAAACTAGGCACTAATTTGCAGCTGAAGCTCCGTATGTGCTGTTCAGGAGTGATGTGCAGAGGGGAGCAAGGGTTGGTGTGGATGTGCCGGTCTGTTCCTGTCAATAACCGAAAGGCACTCAAAGCTTTCTCAGCTCAGGTTTTTGAGGTCTTCAACAGCAACAGCAGCGGTGAACTCCTGCCCCGTGACAGCCACAGGCTCACAAGGGATTGTTGGCAGTTACAGAGACCATTGTGCAAACCCGTGTTTTATGGGGCGATCGCTGTTAGACATTCCCATGGTACCGCACAGGAGAGGTGCCGTCGGAACCGGCTGGGTGTGGGGGCCAGTGCTGGAGCAAGCGGCAGTAGCTGTTGCCAAATGCTGGACCTACAGTTTGTTTGGGGGGGAGAGGTGAGCAGGGAAAGGGGCACCAGGCCCTTTGGTATCCCCGGACTTCTGGGTGATGGGGAGGGGACAGTGGAGGCAGGGGGCTCTGTGTGTGTCTGGGTGCTCCTGTCCAGCACTGCTGTCACCATGGTGCAGCTGAGAGAGAGGTGCTGGGGAACTGGGATGAGGGATGTGAAATGTGTCACTGTCCCCATGAAAGCTCCGAGTAACACCCTGTTCTACCGCAGCAGCCAGTCTGGGCACATCTTAGCAACTCCTCGGTGGTGGGAGCAGTCGGGGCTGCAGGGGCTGCCCTTCTCCTTCTAGTTGTTGCAGCCGCGGCGCTTGCCATGAAGAGAAGGAGAGCAACTCAGGGAACATACAGCCCAAGCCGTCAAGAGAAAGATGGGGCACGAGTGGAAATGTGGAACGTCATCAAAATGCCACCAACGGAGCGGCTGATCTAAGAAGTGGGGTCACACACGAGGGGCCCTGTCATCCTTGACCAATCATGGGACTGCTGCAGCACCTCTGTTGTAGGTCTTGTGCTGTGGTGTTGTAGGACAGGTCTGCACGGCTTTGAGCTACTTCATAGGCTACAGGCACCCGCCTGCTGCTCCCTGGCAGGAAGAGTCAACTGCTTGAACGAGCTGCTGGTTATTGCAGCTCATCCTATAAAGATTTGTATAAAAGTGTCCTGCAGTGAACTCTGGGAGGGAAAAAACCAACGTTCTGGAGGGGCCCGTGGAGGAGAGCAGGTGCGTGGTGGCTGTGGCAGCAGGGGGTGGTTCCCAGACCCACCAGCAGTGCAGGACGGTGTCGTCAGTGACATGGGGCCCTGCTCTGCCTCCACCACCTCGGCCTGGCCCACAGCCCCGCTGCGGCTCACAGCCGCAGTAACCGTCACATCAACAGAAACGGAGAGCGAGTGAGGCAGGGCTAAGGACCAGGGATTAAACCACCCTGTTAAGAAATAATGTGGTTGTTCAAAAAAAAAAAAAAAAAAGGTGCCTCCTCTGCGAATTAAGACAGGTGACGGACGGACAGGAGACATGTCCTGGCGCTGCTGCTGCCCTTCGTGACCAGGCCAGCGGTAGCATTACGTTACCAGAAATAAGAACCCCTGTGCTGCATTAGACACTTCTACGGAAGCTTTTCCAAAGACTAGACTCAACCCCAGGAGTATTTTAAGTGCCTTTCTGAGACTGAGCTGCCAGTTACAGTATTAATGATGTCCTTGAAAGAAGGTTGTGGGGTGCAGGCTGGGCGTCCTTCCCCGCCTGCTGCGGCCTCCACTGGCACTGAGCCGCCCAGCCCCAGAGCGGCCCTTAGCAAGAGATAAACGTTCGAACACGGGCTGCGCTCGCTCGGGTCGGGGCAGACGGGGCGGGACAGGCAGGTCCAGCAGGACAGAAGGGTGGAATTCAGGTACCTGCTGTAGTGACCCGTAACAGTAAACCAGGGGCTGCTGTAGTCCTGCCGCTGCGCCCTCACTAGGATGTTCATGCTGTGGCTTTACTTCCTGCTCCTGTGTGCCGGGTTTGTGGCTGTGCCCTTTCTCCTGTAGCAGAACGAGGCAGAGCCTGTGGGCAGAAACGCGGCAGAGCAGCCTAAAGAGGGGCTAAAATCAGGAGTGTCTCAGGCTGTGCTACTACTGTCAATGAGAAAAGGTTCAGAACTTCTGCTAATAAGCAGGCGGTGAATCTGCCCATGTTGCTGAGCGCCCCTGGCAGAAAATGCTGCTCTTTTGCTCTTAGATTTTTGTGGTTTTTCTTTTTTTTCCTTTAACTGTAGCTGTAAATTTTTCTGTCATTCCAAGCAAAGGGCAGAGCACAGAGCTACTCTCAGGGCTGTCCACACAGGAATGGGTCAGCACAAAGGCAGCTGCTGCACTACGGTGAAGAATGGCCACTGTCGGCAGTGGTGGAGGAGACAGTTCATACTGTGTGTGAGGTCACTGTCCCTCCAATGCTGAGGAAAAGTACCAAGAGCAAGTGGTGACCCCGCCTTGGGAAGGTGCTGGCCTGACGTCGGTTGGGTGTGCGCCCGAGAGCTGTCACTGACTGAGGAGTAGTAACACTGCAGTTAGGTCTGCGAGGAGGGGTTTGCGCTGTGTATTTTCCAGCTGTTATTTAGGAAGGTCTAGCAGTAACCAGAGACCAGCCAGTCACCCTGCCCCGGTGCTGCAGGGCAACTACTTAAACTGCGCACCTTAGGAAAAAAAGTGAGTGGGGTTTTGCTTGGCAGCCCTTGTGCCGCAGGAGCACACCCAGCTGGAGCCACCAGCGCTGCGCCAAAGGGGCCCAGAAACAGTCACCCCAGTCCGAGTGTGTCCCTGACTGGAAAGGGTGTGATTATTTTGGAGGGGGGGGGGGCGAAGGGGCAGGACTGAGAGTAGCTTTGGGATTCTGAAACCTCAGCCCCGACCGAGCCCCAGGGCACTGCCAGGAGCAGTGTGTGCTTTTACTTTTTACCTTTGCTCCAGTTTTTGTGTTGAAATTGTAGAAAAATGAGGCAGCAACAGCAGCTAAATGACCCGATATTACTCCAGCCTGTCTTATTCTGAGGAGAAATCCAGAACTGGGTTGTAAGAGCTGATTATGCCTAAGCCACTGAAATATCCTGAAAGGCACCAAGAAACTACAACCCACCCCCGGGAGTAAAGACACCTTAGAGCCAGCGCCCTGCAGGCAGCCAGTCTGTCTGCGGGCCCTGCTGATCCTGCTCCGCCGCTTCACAGGGTTAGCAGCACCGATGACTTTATTTCAAGCACCCAAAGCCGGTACTAGCAAAAGCGTTAAAATACTTTGTCAGTGTCTTGAGCATTTCTGCAACATAATTTATGAAAGTTTGGGGGTTGTTTTTTGTTTCAATAATGAACTTGCTTTTGATATTTAATTTTTGAATATATTTTTTCACAAAACTGGATTTGCTGTAATGATAGTGATCCTGATCTGTTTTGTAATTGTAAATTTTACCATTTGTAAAAAATCAGAATGTCTGTCAAAAGAGATTTACAATAAAATTTGGTTACAAACAGACCTGATACCTTGCGTTGGTTTTTTCCTGGAGCTGGTTTGGGGCTGCAGCCCTCAACACCTCTTTTACCTGGGATGGTGCACAAGGGTTCTGGCCATAATCGAACCAGACGTGCCAGGGGAAGCTCTGCCCGCAGCCAAATGCCCTCACCCCACCTTTATGCTCCAGGAAAAGGATGGTGAGAGGCTCTTGAGGGGAGTGTTCTAGGGGACCAAAGCAGCTGCAACTAAGCAAAGTGGTACCAAAGGGTACAGGAACCGCTCGCAGCTGACTGTCAGGTCACTGATGGCTACCCAGAGGCACGGCGTTTACACCCGAATAGTAAAACCAGCAACAATCCTCCTACAGCAGAACCAGACCTGGTCCCCAGCCCAGCTCACTCTCCCAGCCAAGCCCTTTCTGACATCTGGCACTACTGGGAATGAACCATGCTGAGAATTCCTGAGTTTAAGTTAGACACCCAACTAAATACTGCCCCGGGGGTACTTTGAGTCCTTTATTAGAGAAGGACATAAACCAGGCTCCTGCTCGCACACCCTGTTCAAGCAGGGAGGAAGGTCACAAACTCCTGGCTCTCAGAGGTGTGTTCAACCTCCCCCTGGCCCCTTCAACATCCAGTGAAGGGCGAGTAATGCCATTTGTGTTCATTAGTGCCTCAAAACTGACATAAAAACAATCCAAGAGCCCTTGTTTGTCTAAAAAATCAGCTCCCTAAACTGTCCCACGCTATGGGCAGAAGCAATGACCAGAGCTGGAAGCGGAGTTGCAGTGATACGGAATACCTGAGCGGTTCTCTGGACAGTTCAGCATGTGGAATAGGCGACACTATGTATCTTCAAAAAGGTGAAATTCAACTGGCACCTCGTAAACAGAACTTTCTGATGCCTGTACACAGCCCCCGCCCGTGAGACCGTTCTGTCTCCAGCTCCTAGCAAAGGAGAGCTGAAATTCCAGACTGAATTTAGCTAAAATGTTCATATTCTGAACTGTATAAAATAAATCGGAGCTATTAGCTTAGACTTTAAATATTTTACTACGCAATGCTAAAACCATCCGTCTTCCAACACAAAAAGAAAATACAAACCCACCTCACGGCCTGTCAGAGCAACGGGACTTCCCAGCACGGTAATGTTGATGGCATACGATGGTTGTGCCCAGACCTGGCATTTCAGGTATCGGAGGATTTTTCTTTTGCATCACACAGCCGCCAACGCAGAGACAGCCATTTTCATACACTCCAGTAAGAAAACTTCCAGGATTATATGCATAAAATATAGATACATTGGAAATCAGATAAAGCTTTACAAGAATTTCCCCATGTGTCCCGAATGATTTCCTTTATCAAAGGCTTAACGGTGACGTGATTGTGATTTCCTCTTCCAGAGTAACAACGTGTTGACATCGGCTTGTGCCCAAATACAAAACAAAACAAAAAGCACCACTGAAGTGACCCAGACCTGCTCACTGCAAAGACAGCGGTTTGAGACGGGATGCTCGGGGTAAGTGGGAATTCCTCGAGGACACCAGTGCCCCAGAGAAGTGGTTTAGCAAATCCAAACGTACCCGTTAACCTCCACTGCGGTCTCTTACTCTGTGCCCTCACAGTTGAGTTCACATCTTGTTACACCAGCAAAAGTTCTCAGCCACAGCAGGATAAAGACTGTGGATTTTCAGACTGGCCAAAGGAGCCGAGCGCTTTGCAGACCAGCATGAAATCCCCGTTGCTGCCAGCAGCCACTGACAGTTCTGAACGCCAGCAGTGACCAGTAGCTGTCGTACACTGGTCTCCCAGCAGTGCCGCGCTTCCTCAGCCCAGCTGGCGCCTGGGTGGTTCCTGTCTGGCCAAGTGCTGCAGCTTCCACCGGCAGTAACCTGAGCTCATGAGCTGGGAACTTCGATACCCAATACTTTTCTCTTTTTTTTTTTTTTTTTTGCTTGTTTGCACTAATCAAGTACGGTATCATTACATCCCGTTCCTCTACTGCCATGTATGATCGATATATATAGTAGTAACATACGCATAGATAAGAACTAGGATATACTCCATGGCCTCTATTGTCTGATGAATTTAAAAAAACAAACAAACAAAAACCCCCGAAAGAAAAACAATTGCTGGTATTTCCAGTTTCCCACGAGAGCTGCAGGACCAACCGCTGCACCACGGCTCCACGCTATGGGTTTGCTGCAACGAGGCATTACAACTGCCCCAGTGAGCTCCCGGCCTCGCCCCGTCAGTGCGCTGGGGAGGAAAGCAAAGATGTGCAGCAAAAGCTCATCCCCTCGTATAACCTTGGTGACTGTATTTCAAGACAGGCCAAACTCAGAGCCTAGCGGAGGAGTTCAGCGCAGCCCCCAGGGCTGGGGCTGTTTGCCAAACCGGGGGTAATGCAGGAGGAACTGACCACCAGTGGCACGGGCAGGAACCCGCCAGTACAACGTGCCGTGTCGTGCTCCCGACTGTGCTAAGGACTGAACAGACAGGGAGGGAGGAGCTGCTGCAGCTGTAGGACTGTCTGGAAAGCTGTGTGGCAAAGCAAAGCAAAGCAAAGGCAGCTACCCGGACGCTTTGTCAGTGCAAACCCCCAGGGGTTTTCAGCGATGGAGAGTGAGGACGCAGTCACAGGGACCAGGATGGGGGACACACGGGGGGACGCTGGGTACTTCGCAGCACGGCGATGGTCCTGCAGCTGCCCTGGCTTCCATAAAAGAAATGGTTGGTTTTATGCTGGCTCAAACCCGCCCCAAATCCCTCAGTCAATTCCAAAGGGACATCAAAAGGCCGTCAGGAGGGTTACTCAAAGGTTTCCCATCGCTTTCGGAGCTGTTCAACCTTACCTGGAGTGGGTGACACATCTTGCTTTGTCTTTTTTAACAAATCTTCAAATGGATCTTTTGTCTCCTCAGATTTCGAGGACAGTAACACTGACTGTAAGCCCTTGGCTGGCCTGGCAGGGATCAGAGGGGGTTCATTAGACAGGAGAGCTAGTGCTTGTTTGGGATCTACCTTTGAGCTGGGCTGGCCCACCTGTAATGTTCTGGTTTTAGCCAGACCACTTAGACCTGCTGGCTGCAGAGAGCTGCCTGCAGAAGGGCTGTGGCTCTGCAGCAGGACGGAGCCAGCTGCTGGCACAGCTGGAGCCTGGCTGAACAGGTTTGGCATGGATAGAGTTGAAATGTTTGGTTGAGGTCTCTGTGGTGGGTAGAAGCTAGAGCTGGGTGTTATGAAGCTGGAGCTATAAGCGTGACCTAAAGAGGGGGTGAAAGAGCCCCTTGGGGGTCTAACTAAAGACACCGAAAGGGCTCCTGGTACCGTCTGCACAAATGGATTGGGAGCTGGCTGTAAAAAAGGTGGTGCTGTTGGGGAAGGATAACCAAGTGGCTGGACAAATGGTGCAGCTGGAGGAGGCACAAAGTCACTTTTCCCTGTGACAAAGCCAGCTGCAGAAGGTGGAGTGGCTGAACTCTGCAGGCTGTGGGGACCTTGCCGTGGGCCACTGCTCTGCCAGCTGGCTGTTTTTAGTGGATCCAGGAGGTTAAGAAGGTCGTCGCTGTCATTCCCTGCATTATCCGTCTTCACTTTGACAGGCTGGAGCATCTCAGCAGTGGGAGCGCTGGACAAAAGCTGAGATGGATGAGAGGAATAGTTTACAGACTGCTGGATTTCAGGGTCTAAGGACACACTACCAGCTCCAAAGGGCTCTGGGATAAGATCTGAAACCAAATGGCTGCGTCCTGCAGTGTGGGTGGTGAGAATTTCTGTTGGCCCAGCTGGAGTCTGATGCTTGGAAGCCCTGGGCGCTGGTGGTGGTGGCACGATCCCCAGTTCAGGAGTCTTTCTTCCCTGTGGCCTAGGAATGGTGATGTTCCCTTGAATGGCAGGCTTTGGTTCATCCTTGTCTGCAGGAGCCGGAATGCTGTCTCTGCTCCGCGGTCTCCTTGTGATTGGCGGCATGTTTCCAAGGGCAGTCAAGGGCCTTTCTGGTGAGCTCTGGGAATACCGGGTAGGAATAGCCATGTCGTCATGACCCATGCTCCACAGCTTGTTGTATGGGTGAGACAGCTTCATGGCTGGCACAGTCCTGTTCCTCTCAGACACACCAAGATCCATTCTCTGCAAGAAAGCATAAAAAAAGGTTAACTTTTATGGATCTCCTCACAACATAAAGTGAAGACGGGCTGCTGAGCTACATGTGGAGGAGGATCTGTCCAGACTGAGAACGAGGGACAGGGACAGCAGCAGCCTGGAGGGACAGGCAGGACACCAGAAGCAGGACTCTGCAGGTTTAATCCAGCTCTGCAGTTCTAAGGAGCTGTTCACCTGTGACACTGTGGCATCTGCCCTGAGCCCTGTGAGGAGCACGAACCTGTATCCCAGCTACAGAAACGCAGAAGCCTTAATTGCTGTATGGAAAAAGCTGCCAGATGAAATACCTGGCTACAACAGTAAGTTAAATATAAGGCAGAAATGACCTCATTTTCTTTCCTGTCACTTGAAGATCTCAGCACCTGCTTTGGCTTGGCACTTTCTAAGCTCCACATATTCAGTGACATTCTTCATAGAGAATCTCCCTTCTACCATCCAGACTGTTCAAATGATGCCTAGACCAAAATGGCCAGATTAAAAGAAGGTCATTTAAAAAACAGGCCGTTTGGAGGGGACCTGAAAATTCCCAGCATCATCTGCAGAGATGACTCTGTGTGACAGCCGAGGGACAAAGCAGACTGAGGAACAGGGCAAACATCTCCTCCTTTACAAGTAAAGGCTGCAGTTTTAGTGGAAAAAGTTACTGTCTTATAACTGAGTCCCATTCCAAGAATTTCTTAATTCAGAAATGAACTTTGAAATGCATGAACGAATGGCTGGAAAATGGACGCTCTCCCCAGCAATATGAAAATGTTCCTCAGAGCAGAAGCGAGGACAGCGAGCCCTGGCTCTGCACAGACCTCCCCAGCACACAGGAAAGCCTGTCCAGACCTGGTAATCAAACGTGCATCGCTGGTCGCCCTCTTCTTTGGGAGTCCGCAGGTCTTCCAGGCTCTTCGCCTGGCTGAGAGGCTGAGGCTGTGTTTCTACTTCTAAGCTAGGGAAAATGTCTTCAAGGAGGTTGATTTCTGTGTCCTTGCTTGAGAGCAGAGGGCTTGGAGGCAGAGGCTCTTTCAATTTTTCTGGACTGACCGCCTCTTCCCCGTCAGCGCTGTCGGATTCTTTCAGAGCCCGATACGGCTGGGGCCTACGAGAGAAACAAAAATCATACTGCAAATGATTGTCTAATTTTCTTTTTTAAACAAGTATTTACTAAGGAGCTGGATGGCTTTACAAAAAGCTTTTGGGTGGCAGAACAGCTCATGGTGCCTTGTGAGCAGGAGGTGTGTGAGCAGAGTGACCGCGGGCAGAAGGACATACAGTGACTTGGCACTGGAGGGGTTCTCAGAAGGGAGAGAGACGTGAGTGGGAAGCACTCGGAGGAGAGCGGGGATCATGCGTGACAGACAGGCTGGTGAGGGAACTCTCCTGGAGCAGGACTAACTGGACGCCAGCTCCCCACTGAGCACCGCTCCCGCGCATGGAGCGAGCGCACTGCCACGGGCCAGCGGTTTGCACTTCCATTCCCTTGCTTCCAGCCAACTCAGCACAGAACATAATTCAGTGTTTCCCTGCAATAATTGGGAACGCTGTGCAGAGTTCCAATGATTACACTGGTGTCATCTTATCACGAGACAACACAATCCATTATGGAGACACCTATTTTACATCTGCAGCCCAGGCCGAGTTAGCAGGACGCTTTTCTTGCACATACCTCAGCAAAAAAATGAACACCAGCGGATTTGCATATTGGTTCTGTGTAGAGAGAACAGCAGCATAATGCGCATCCAATTAACAACGAGAAGTGCCATACGTCTCTGTGGTGATTGGCATTTGACTGGCAGCCAGTTCCACCGTGACATTTAAACACGGTTTCAATTAAAAGAAAATATTTGTGAGACCTGCAAAAACAGCTACTGTGGAGGAAGCCTCCTCCTCTTCCCATATTTTATTATAGCACATCTAGATCATGCAAATTCATGACCAGCCCCTCTCACCGCATTCATCAGCACTCAGAGCAGGCATTCGGCTCGAGAGCGTAACAATGCAAGTACAAGACAGACAGCTGATGGTACACGTCCTTAGGAAGAGGGTGATCTTGCAAACCTTGGTCCTAGCTCTAAGTCTCTCACATAATGCATGCTCAACTCTAAGCATTAGACCACACTGCAAAAAAAAAAAAATCCCTGAGGAATATTCTGCAAACAAACCGTGGAAGTGACCTGGCCTCCTCCACCCCAGGCACAAGAGCGTGGAGCACTTTGCTCCTGAACCTGTACATGGGCCTCCCCGCGCCCCGGGGCCGGCAGGCACGTCCCTTCGCCGTCTGTCTCTGCACCTGCCTTCTACATCTCACAATGCATTTTAGCAGGGAGACCCCCCTGTCAAACCAGCAGCCTCTTTCTCCAGACCACTCTAACACAGCTATGTCCAGCAGGCTCAGGTGAGACCAGGCATCCACGTCCCAGCACCTGGAACCACCCGAAACTGGCATCGCAGACTGCTGACGCAGCAGCTCACAGTACCCCGGCACCTTTTCCTACAGGTTCTGGTCAAGCCATTTGCTAAAAGAGTAATTCTGTGCCATTTCTCTCCCTTTCTGCCCCCAGAGACCCTCAGGCAGGTGTGTTAGGAAAGAACAAACCCTCTGGATGACATTCCGTGAGGCTTTAGCTCACGACCGCCCTCCGGGGTAGGTACGTTCAAACCGAGGTCTTCAGTACAGCTGAACCCGCGTGCACCTGCCAAGAGTGGTGTGACCCTCATCGCCAGAAGATCCACTGGGGCCCTGGGAAGACTGGACAGGTACGCAGGAGCTGACGCTGCTCGTTCCCTTAACACCGGTACCTTGGGCAGGTGGCAGTGCTTACACTGGGCTTACCCGTGCCCTCCTCGCAGGCTGATAGCTGCAATACGGCCAAGCTGCTCAGCACCATGTTTCAAAATGAGTCAAGACTAAGTTACAGAGGTCTGGGAATTTACAACAATTTGCAAATTTAAAAGTTGGATACAAATGACCCAGCAAAGCGCTTCCTGTTTCTTGTCTAATTTCAGGTCAGCTTGTAGTCCAGCCCTCGGAGGGGACCTGCATGGCGGCTCCCCGCAGCCCCCGAGGATGTGGCACTTGACGGAACAGGGTCACGCAAGTGAAACTAGGAGCGGCCGATAACTGCACGGACAGGAGGCTCACAGGACAATCCAAAAGCACAGCGAGCACTACACGAGGACAAACGGCAGAAGGTTTGGACAGCAAGACAAGCAGCACATGGGAACAAAGGGCAAGTGGAAGGGTTACATCCCACAGAGCTCGAGCCCATGTCAAACCACGAGCTGTGCGTTGCTGCAGAGTGCTTCATGCAGGAGTGCGCTTTTGCATGCCGCTAAGTCTCAAAACAAGCAAGCAGGAGAAATGCTGAACATTCATCATTCATTTCCAGAAGTCCCAGTGCAGGAGCAGGCACCCTGACCAATGCAAACCCCACTGCTTGGAGACCGAATCGATACAATGGAAGAATAAAGGATAGACCATTCAAAAGGAGCAGAGAAGAAAAAGTTTTCAGAGAAGCCAGAGACAGGATCCTCTTCCTGCTGAAATTCATCATCAGAAGAGTCCTCAGAGAGGAAGACTGTATAGTGTCGCATAGGCTTTACAAGGCTGAGGGAAACAGGAAGAGAAAAGGAAGTTATCAAGTTGTCACAATCAAAGCTGCAGAGGAGAGAGAAACCAGGCGATTTGTCGGCTCTAAATCATTTCTGCACATGACTGACGGCACCGCAAAGAGCTCTGCAGGTACCTGTTGAGCTCTGCTTTTCAGGCAGAAAGTAGCTCTTCTAAAAATATCCGGGGTGCCATCGAGTGGGGCAGGGACCAAGACCTGCCGCCACAGCCACACCGCAGAAGCAGCCAACGCAGACTGCCACTTTCCCCGACTACACCCTCTGGAGACTGTTCTTCGGAAATACCCCTCTGCTCCTCGGACTCGCTGAGCTCTGACTACAAGCAAACAAACACGAGCCCTACCTCTGCCTTGCAGATACTTAGGCTGACATTAGTCTGGTCTACGAGAGGAGCTCACCTGAGGGTAACAATCCCTACTTGTCTCTGGTTTTGAGACCTGAAATTGCTTCGCAGTACAATAAAAACAAAACTGCCCAAGGATTAATATGAAATGCAGTTTGCAGGAAAGGGGTGTGTGTTTCCTTCCTCAATGGTTAACTGCTCGCAGCGTCTGGCAGAAGAGGGACTCGAGCTAATTCCTCCCGCATCACAGGACAGTAACGATCAGTCTATGAATTTGTTAGCAGCAGCCTGGAATAAAAATCCTTTCAGGTGGAAATTTCTTAAAATCAGAAGTACCTCTGGAAACACACTTAGCTGTAATTTAAAAAACCTAACAAAACAACAACAAAAAACCCCCAAACGCAACAATCACCACCAATACCATTTCACCAGATTTTTGACAAGTAGCTATTAGTCACCTTTACTGCATACACAGGGGTCAGGTCTCCAGGATTTCCTCTTGTACCTAATGAAGACAGTGCCTAAATGTTTAACGAATGTGCGGTGAACTATGCGTGCCTCCACAGATCTGCATAAACACACACTGGTCGGGGATAAAAGAAAAAATATTTCAAGTTTGCCGAATTTATGAGTATTTTTTCTATTATTTGTTGTAGCTATCAGTCAGTAAATGACTCTTTTCTGCATAATGTGGACGCTTCTAAGATTCTCCGTTTCCTCTGGAGCAAATTCCGAAGTGGCTATCACTGCTTCAAACAACCACACGCACTATCAGCTCTAGCAGAAGAGGAAAGAGAACAGGAGCAGGGTTGTGAAGCAGGAGTACACTGGAACAAAGATGTTGAAGAGTATGAAGAAATTAATAGCAAATATTGCCTCTTTTGTAATGCTAAAATATCCTAATCTTTAGTGAAGTACAAAGCAAGGGCCACTGTTCATTCTACTCTGAAACACTGATCAGCAAAACAGCTTATAGAAAATATATTCTCACATGTTAAATATTAAGAGAAATGCCTCACAAGTGACCAAAAGCATATTGAGATGTACCAATATTAGTCACAGGCTCTACACCACAGTCCAGTGCTTTCAAGGACAGTTGTGTAGAGCCACCAGAATTCATGTGCTTAAAATAAAACATAAACTCCATTTGTAACGGTTACTTATTCCCCTCATTCCAGTTGCGTTCTGGCAAATCTGAGCATGCACATCACCAGAACAATGGAGAAGAAATCCTTGTTTCCAGCCACCCCAACGAGGTCTCTTCCCAAACATCTTCCTTCTATCAGCCCCCTATCACTGATCATATCCTCGTTATTGCAGGGACTCAAACGTCCATCGTGAATGACACAAAGCCACCCGCAATGGAGATGGGGAGTCAGATTTTGCTGCTACTGAGGTCCAGAATAAAATGTGTTATTTCATTGTAAGAACAATCAGGCTCATCCTGTGGAACAAAGTGTCGGTCCGATCCTGCAGCCATCACAGAGCAATGCAAATATATTGTGTACATCACAGGTAAGACAAGGGTCTGCTGAAATCAGAAAGCAGGGATAGAAAGAGGAAGAATTTGATTTGCTGCCTTTATAGTACAGACATACTGACAAACCACCTCGAGTGGCACTTGAATTCATCAGCAGCCTTCACTCATTTAGCTCATCTCAATCACTAAATATAATAAAGTTATGAAAATCAGTCTAAAAGATAAGGTCAGGAAAAGAGAAGTTGGACGCTGCAGCCGACAGCCACTGTGAATAACGTTTGTTCACAATCAGGTCAGAGCGAATTAATAAAAGTCTAAAGCAGCGGTGGCAGTGCATGGGGCTGATGGTCTGTGGCACTCCAATTAAAGCCGGGGCGTACCGTACTTCTCCTCTCCCTGCTCTAACGGGCATCCAGGGAAAGTGAGGTGGTGCCACCGCATTAGCAACTTGCATTTAACTTTCTTTTCCTTTTATTTTTTCAATAAATGACTATTACCAAAAAATTTCAATTCACATTAAAAAAGGCTACACCTCAAATAAACCAGAAATCAAAGATACTTTAAAAATAAGCTCAAAGAAGAAATGTATACATGTGGTTTTGTCTTAGGAGAGTAAATTACCATTTAACATGATTCCAGAAAACCTAAAATTATTTCCAGAAATTAAGAGCGCTATTGAATTTCCACGAATCTTGCCGATACACTACATGTTTGGTAACGCCCTTCCCGCGCTGCCTCCCACACCTTTTGCTTGCCTGTGGACTACGCTACATTCAAATGCGTCGTGTCCGTGCGCACATACAAAATCGGCTGCGAGCAAACTACGGGGAAAAAAGACTGGGTCTTGTTGGGCAGATCATCCATCGCACTTCAGCGCAGCGCAGCGCAAACGAGACTCAGTGAGAGCCAGTTCACCCGCACCGGTTCTGTGCCTGTCGCCAGGCTCCGTAAACGGAAGCGGGCTCTCCTAATCAGAAAAGAGACAGCCCTGCAGCCTCGCTGCTGGGGCGCGCTGTCAGGGGGTTTGGTCCAAGATAAGGGACGAACAATCTAAAATTGTCCAAGTTTAAATTTTTCATCAGCTCGATGCAGTGGACTCCAAAAAAAGCGCCTAGTCCCTCATTAACCCAGCTGGGGAACTGTCCTGCCGCCTGCCACCAGCACTGGCTGGATTCCCCACACAAAGAGCTGTCTCTGCGCAGGCAGGTCGCAGCCAGCCCGGCTGCACGGCAGGCGCTGCCGCAGTCTGCGAGGGAAAAAAGGATGTGTCCGTCACAGCTACAACCCTCATCATCTCCACATGAGTGCTCCGGCTCCTGCCTACCTAATCTCCTCGCCGAGTTCCCATGCAGATGACTTGCTGATCTCTTTCTAATGTTTAGTTTAACATGTCTTCGGTTAGCACCAGCATATGACAGTGCTGACAGCCACGGCTGTTCCTTTTTAAACACCGTGTCAGAAACACCGCGCAGTAAAGCCAGGGATGCGCTCCGTGGCTCTGCGCACCGTTATGAGTGCGGGTTTCTTTTTTAATGAGGAAGATCTGCATCTCGGGAGCTTTTTTCATGTGTCAGGATGCATGGACAAATCAGCAGCACATCACACTGGCCAAAAATGAAATGCTGACAAATGTAGATATTTCAAATTTAATTGACACCTAAATGTACTTGAGATAGAAAAAAATATATACAGAAAATGTGAGTGCAGGATATGGGAATTAATAAGGAGTATTCTATAATAATTTTAAAAGCTATTTTGCTTAGGAGAAAATTAAATTTGTGTATTTTATTAACTCGGTTGCTTTTTCCTGATTAAAGAGATTATGGTACAAAGGGGTACTCTGGACTTCTTGTCATTTTTCCCCTAAAAAGGGCTTCCCAAATTTGAAGGAGGATGATTTGTTTTTTAAATTAATATATATTTTTTAGAAGAATGGCTATACAGCAGCTCTAGGGAATGATGGGATTTGTCCCTCTTAGACAGTAAAATGAAGAGAACGCGGGATTTGGACGCATGGGCTTTTTCTTGCCCGTATGAAATAGGAGACTCGGGGCTGAGGGGACTGTCCAGAAACTGTTCAACCTGAACAAAGCCCAGCGCTACCGCTGCAGTTCTGTCCTGCACATGCTGAGCACTCGGCGCAGCCCGGAGAGCGCTAACGAAAATATTAAAATATCGGTTTGGTTTTTACAGTGCCACTTGCTATACCGTGAGTGTTCACAGGAGCGGAATATTTCCACAAAAACAACAGCAAAAAGGGCATTTTAAACTACAACATCAAAACCCTGTGTCGTGCTACCCGGCCAGACACCGAACCCCGCAGCTCGCCGTCCCTGCGCCGGGAAGGCAGGCGGCCGGCTGCCTTCGAGCGGCCGTGGACGCGGTACAGATCTGCTGGAGCGCTGGAAACCTTAACCAAGGATTCGGGGTGGGAACACGCTGGAGGACACCTCTGCCTGCTCCGGCAGGTCGAGACCCAAGGTTCGACACAGCTTGTTCCCGTTTCTGCCCCATCCCTCGGTCCTGAGGCTCTAGGCACCCACTGCCCCCGCAGCGACCCCCTCCTTTGCCCGGACAAGCCGCGACCTTCCCCGCGCCTCCCGCCAAAGCAGAGGGCACAGGCGGGCCGACCCGCAGGTTCCTCCCAACCTCGCCCTGGCAGGGTGCGAGGGGGCTCCGAAGGCAGCCCGCCTGCCTTGTGCTGTGCTTCCTGCTCGGCAGGGCCTGCCCCCAACCCCCAACCCCAGCGCTCTCCACGCGGTTCTGCCCCGGCTGCTGTGCCTGTGCTGGGCACCGCGTGCCCGGTCCCGCCGTGCCCGGTCCCGCCGTGCCCGGTCCCGCCGTGCCCGGTCCCGCCGTGCCCGCGCCGCGGAACGGCCGCACAGGCGGCGCGCCGGCCCTGGCTGGCTCAGCTCTGTCCCGCGGCGCAGGCCCTCGCCCGCGCGCTGCCGTGGAACACCACCCGCCCCGCACACAACGCGGGGGCGGCAGGGCTCGGGGAGCCGGGTACACCCCCCGCATCTGGGCTGCGGCAGGGGCCCCGCTCAGGCTTCACGCTGGAGGCAGCGCCACAACCCGCTGCCGCGGCCTGTTCCCGCCCGCGCGGCAGCGGGCAGAGCCGCTGGCTTCTCTGCTAAGGCCGGCACGGCCTGGGGAAAGCCGTCACGACCTGCTGCAGCGCTGACAGGGCTCGGCCAGCCCGGAGCCTCTGGACGTGCTGTTAACTGTGAGCCCGACCCTCTGATTTCCCGTTCCCATTTCCTGCCGCTCTGCAGGCCCTGGCAGCCAGCTAGTCGGTCCTCACAGAAGACAGTTCCTACAGCACGCGGGAAGCCGATTCCACAGTTAATGGAAATCTCGCTGCGGTGTAAAAGAGAGCTCTCAGAAAACTGCCTGCCTGTTAAAAACGCAACATCTCATTTCTGTGACCAACTAATCTGAGTTTCAGGAGGCGTCCCACGTGTCTAGCATTGCCCCAGGTGGTAACCCAGCCTTTTCTGAGCTCTCATCTGCAAATTCTTCCTCTTACCTCATTACTAAAAACGCCTTTTTTTAAATGATACATTTTAGATTTAATAACAAAGTTTTAAGAACCATAAACATTACAAACTTTGAATTATTGATGAAACTGTAAAAAAATTAAACTTTCTATTGAAATAGTAAAAAAAAAAATCACTATGGCACTGCCCTGAGGATCCATCTGCGATGTGAAAGACACTGTCTGAGCCCAGGAGTCAGATCCGCCGGGAAACGTCCCCGAGGCCCTCGCGTAGTCATTCAGGACCAAAACGGTAGTTTGAAATAGAGAGAGAAACTCCTCCCGACGGAAGCTCCGCTCACACGCATACCCCACTCATGACACCTGAACAAAGGAACTGCCTAACAGCCAGGTTTGGAACCGCTGCGATTAACCTAGATACTGTGGCACAGTTTAAGAAAAGCACCCTCCCAGCGCTGCTGCTGCTTGCGTGGAATTTCTCCGATCCGCAGTTAGGGTGCTCCAACGCTACCAAGCAACACAAGTGAAAATATATACTGCGGTGTTTTCATTCATTTTAGTATTATCCAAGAGAGAGAAAACAACGCCGATTTTTTTAGAGAGACAACACCTGGCTTTATGTTTTAATTTCAGAATAATATAGGAAGATTATCCCTTACTGGGACAGGAAAAAGAATGGGGAAAACGTAATGCAAATCTTTTACTTACTGTTAAATTTTTTTTTCTCTTATTTGAATTGTCTCTTTGAGATAAACACTCAGGAAAAAGGTCAGGATTACCAAGTCACTGCCTATTGCAAAGGCATTCATCTGCAGTTATTTCTTAGGTGAACCACTTATTTGAGCTTTATTTAAGTACAGGGTTAGGTATTTCCTCCACTGGTACTTCCAAAATCACAACCGTAGTGTCAGCCTCATCGTCCCTGCATGTCGTGTGTCCCGTCTCCCCCACTGCCCCGTTGGGTTTTATCAAAACACTCTACCCAGACACCCTCCGGGAGATACAGCTGCGTGCAATATTCTACAGTTCACTGTCTGGAAATAGTTCTGTTAAAGTTGGTTTTGCACCCGAAGCTGATGACAGGAAAGAGTGAAAATAGTCAGATCCTGCTGGGACACTGCATTTGAACTAGATAAAATATCGAAGGCCACAAACTGGTACCATACGGCAAGTGTCAGTGGTATTAGCAACAGTACCTGGTTTGCTTCCACGTTTAAAAGATGGAAAAACCTATCAGTAAAACGATCATGAAGAGAAATAAGTCACTTTATAGCTGCACAGTGTCTTCATTATCTTTTGTAGATTGTTGGCAATCGTTGGACAAAAAAAATTTGATAGCTCACCCTGTGAAAGCAGCTGAATTGCAAAGACTCACTAAAATTAACAGCAATAAATTAAAACCAAGTAAAATAATAATTGTAATTCAATATATTTCTAGTATTAATATAAATATTTTGTTGAGCATTCATGTTTACGTTTATTTCTGTTCTGATACTGGCAGGAACTGGAAATTCCTGTAGCAGTAACCTAACTTGGATTCGAAGCTGCTCGACACTCCACCAGGCACAATCCTTCCCCTGACACACACAATGGTTAAATCGACTCAATTATCCCTCACCTACACAGTGTGACATTATATTAAAAATTAAAAATAAACTTTTATGTTCAATTCCCACAATGTGCAGTGACAGCTACACCCTGTACCAGCACCAGCCCTTCCGCAGGATCTGCCATCTGCTCCACAAGAGGGCAACCACATTCCACTGCTCAGCGGGTGGAGAGTCCTGCAGGACTTCCAAGTGACCATCCACCCTGGCTAGCAGCCAGAGCGCTCCCGTCCCAGCGAGCCTGGGAAGAGCTGGCCACGCACTCAGCTTTGGGGGGACCCACCCGACCTCCACCTCTTCCCCTCACAAACAGCGGAGACAGGGAACTGGTACACGTGCGGGGAAAGGTGTGTGTAAAGAAACCAACCATTTTTCTTTTTAAGGGATTTTAATATCCTCAGATACAACAAATATCCTGCGATTTTAAGCGTCAGCCAAAGCACTTCACGTTACTGACAACAAAGCCACCACAGGCTGGGTCATAAACAAATGATGCCTTATTCTGACCTGTAAGTGCAGCTAACACCATCTCTGTATCCAACCAGAACTTCCTGCTGTTCAATCTTTTGTACTTCTGAAGAGCTGAAGTAGCTCACTCAGAATCCAAATAATTTTAAATCCAAAGGTATACTGACACAGCCCACTAGTGTCTCTCGGGCTATGTTGGTAAGGCGCAATATACCTGTTCTTTTTAGATTTTCACTAGAGGGCCTATATCTTAACTCAACTGTGGCAACACGTTAAGAGTATCTGCAACAATACACAGTACAAAGTACTTTAATACGTCACATTTCATGAAACTATCTGAGAAACTCCCTCCGAGGTAACAGAATATACTGTTCATTTGCACAAGAGAGATGTTGGAAACCAACACATCTATACACGAGCAGTAAGCTGCAGCAGTACGACTTCTTTGGAACGCTACCTCTGTTTCCTTCAGAGTCAAGTCTGAAGAGATGATAAATTTGCTAGTACTGTGCAAGACAGTTAAGCTCTACAAGACTTCGCTATAGAGCTCGTTACACATCGTCTGTTAATGGGACTCTACAAGCAGGAGACACAACCCTTCCCGTAAAGCCTGGCGAGAGCAGTGGATTTGCAGGGCTGAGGCTAACAATTCCATTTAAAACGTAGTTCAAAACAAAACAACAAAGAAATGAACAAACGTCCAAAGCCTGAAAACTTTCACTAAACAGCCCGATCAGATTGTGGCTAACTTGTCAAACCACAAGTTTCCAATAAGTAAACTTCGGTTTCTTGCTTTTTCAAACCTCCTCTAAACTGTTCCAAAGATTAAAAAACAATTTTTTTGTTAGTTAATCAATTAATTACTTTGATCTGTAGCAATATTTACTTTCTCCTTTGGCTAGTTCCCATTCTGAATGCACTGTTGACAGAGCCAGAGAGAAGCAGAGCAGGGAAGTACTTACTGCTCTGGACTAGAAACTGAAGTCCTTCGTCCTTCCACAGCAATATTGCTCTTGGGTCTCTTAACAACGTGAGGTCTTGGCGGGCGAACCTGTTACATGCACACACACAGGAGACATTGCATCAGACAGCCATAAATAACAAAATACGCATAAATACCGTTAGCTTAAAGGTATCTCCTCTCCAGAATTGCTTTTACACGCCTTTATTTTTTGTGCCACAGCAATGTTACCAATGACTATAGACACACAAATGAATGTAAAGTATGAACGTAACTACAGGGACCCACAACTTGTTTAAGGACAAAAAAGCCCCACGTTTTTGAATGGCAAAGGAAACGTGTCTGCTTGTCACTGACTGTCAGCTATTTGCAAAGCAACACAATCGTGTTCCACTGTCCTGTTTGGTACAGGACAAACTTCTGATAAAAGATTCCTTAAGTGTGAGCTTCCCCTTTACAGCTGACCGAGTAAAGCTGGAAAACCCTGTGTGTTGCTGTACGCTGTATCGCAAAGTGGAGTTCAGCAACGGCGTCACCATCCTCTTGTCCCGTGCTCACAGGAACCCAGCTTCTCAAGAGAAGGCTTCCGTGTACGGGAGCCCTGAGAAATTGGTACTTAGAATAAATGTTGTAACATGAAAAACGTAGCTCATTCTTCATTAGAAATGTGCTTCCTTCCAGCAGCTGAGCAGAAACCTTTGCCAGACATATTATCATTAGCACCCCAATGTTATGTTAGTTTATCTTTTGTCGTCTGTAATCGAATCCAAAGCTCTTCTGAGGAAGATGATGTTGCTGCCAATCCCACCCTGAATAACACATCCACACCTTCCCACGTTCAGAAACCCACCTCAATTTGCTTACATGAACTCCCCAAGCAAGTAAGCTTTAGTTCAAGGGCAGGGACAAGCCCTCGTTATCACCACACAGGCAGTTTGAGAAGTGCCCACCTTCGCCGGGGGGGGTCCTGCTGCTGAAGCTGCCCTCTGGGCCGCAGCGGGGAACCGGCCTCTGCAGCACTAGGCTCAGGCTGCCCGGACAAGCTTTCCATTTTTCGGTAAGAAAGCCCCGCCTTACCTGCAACGGAGACCGATCCGCTGCCTTGGCTGAACGCGGGTTTCCACAGAACCCGCCAAACCCTTAAATGAAGTCAGGAGCACAACTCAGCTCCTGACCCCCAGCCTGGGCTCCCTAACAGCCACCACGTGACGGAAGCTGGTCCAGGCCCACGACCTCTGTGCCCGGTGGGTAACTGAGGAATTGTCTGCAGTGATACAAGAGAGGCAGATTTACCCTCGCCTCTGCGAGTTTCTGGGAGTTTTTTTCTTTTCTGGGGTTTTTTTATTATTTGTTGGGGCCAGGGTGTGAGTTCTGGGCTTTTTTTTTCTTTTTTCTTCCCCCAGGCACATAAACCTCAAATTTTCTTGCCAGGAAAAAGCCACCGAATTGTGTGCAGTGTTTCTGCCCTACTCAACAGTATGCAGAAGACAGCAGCAGGATTACTGTATTGAATTTTCATTTCAAAGGCAATGGCGCACAGCAGATATGATGAAGAAATCCAGAGATGTATTGCCACTATTTCTTAGCAAAAAGGGCTTATAAAAAGGTCAGATGTTAAGGTCTTGAAGATCAGTCCTCACACGAGGCTGCTCCTCTCTACACTAAAGACGGCTTAAGAATGTGAATTTATGGCAGGAATGGAAGGATTAAGTTTGTGGCAACTTCAACTGAACTTGCAATGTGGTGAAACATGGGGAAAAGAACAACAGAGCTAATTAGACGAGCTGAGCTGTCAGAGTGCGGCTGAATGGCTCGGTGCCAACAAACAAAAGGAATGGGCTGGCAATCAGCAGGATCGATGAAGAATACTGCTTCATTAGGGCTGAGAGAGAGAGAGACCGCGAGAGAGCGAGAGCGTGCGAGAGGGGGGAGAGAAGCGAGAGGAACTGGGGGGAGAAGAGTGCGAGAAGGAGAAAGAGGAAAAGAGAGGAAGGAAGAAAGCTGGTTAATTAAATCTGAGCTGGAGGATGATGTGTAAAGCCGGCCTGTCATCATGCTGGGAACACTTTCACCTTTTGGGTGGTACCCTGGGGGAGTGATGGTGGGGAGGAAGAGATGAGGGTTTTGGATGGCTCCAGGGGGCCGGCAGACCGGTGAAGTGCAGGGGACATGCTAAGTAGATTTAGAGCATTGTTCATGGGGACTGCCGGGAAAAGCCAGGAATCAAGCCAATTCTTTGCTGGATTTTGAGCCTTACGTAGCCAGATAGGCAGGGTTAAATGCTTATCAACTGCACAAGTAGGAAAGAAATCCAATTACATGAGCACACAGCCAAAAGAATACTGGTAAAGACCCAGTGTAGAAGGGTTAAATCTGCTTATTACTGTCCCCATCAACTTCATGCATAAATATTATATTTTAACTTTTTCTGAGTGAATGAAGTTTCCAAACAGCCGCTATTAATCCAAACAGATCTCATATGAATTATAAGCAACAACCCTCTCTCCTTCATAATAGCAGCACATCTCATTTCTAAACCAGCAGAACCTGAAGAACGTATCTGTTCTGCTCCCTTAACCTTTCTCTGGTCCGTGTTTTTGTTTTTATTATTAGCAGTGACTCATATTGCAAGGACCAGAGCCCGTGATTCCTTCTCGTAGTAGATATAGCTTGAAAACAGGAAGTATTTCTCAGGAATTCTGGCGTTATATGGGCTTGGTAGGAAGAGCAGAGGGACCTGGTCTCCTCTTTCAGTGCCTGCTGCAAAAGGTAAGTTACTTGCCAATACCCACCTCTGTAATATTTGTCAAGACAGGGAAAAAGCAGCCTGAACAAAGTATTATTTACACACACACAAACGTGTTTCAACTATTAAAAGCCAAATAACAGTTCTCAACAACAACAAATTTATGTATATTTGGTACAAGCATATTTTTGGGAGTGATTATAATAATTTACATTTATCTTGAATTTCCTCTTGACGAATGAAGCATTTCTGTTCCACTTACTGACACAGCTAGATCAATGCAACAGGAGCTTTCATTATTACATTTCCAGCCTTTTATCCATCACATTGGGAGCAAAGACAGTTGACACAAACCCATTATAGAGAAGATATAATGCACTGCGGACGGGAGATTAAACAGTCTTAGCAAGACTTGGATGTAATAAATAACTCAATCTGAACAATCCTGTTCCGCACTTTGGTACGGCAGAGCCGCAGTGTGCTCTCATACAGCTGCCAGGCAGGGCTGGGAAGCACGACAGGAACCACACAGACCCACGGGAAGTTTGTTCCTAGTGTACCCTATCGGGGAGGGCCCCCCTCCTCAATTACAGTGAAGAGAACACAAAAAAGCATCGTCAATGCTACCGTTTAAACACGGAAAAGAGAAATCTGCAGAGCAGGAGCCCGTAACGAGGACTCTGTGAAGCTACCCACCCAGAGTTAAAGAGAGGGCGGAAGAAACACATGCTAGTGAGATGTGATGCAGAACATGCACCCCAGATCCACAGTTAACACGCGCCCAAGTGCACTCGTTAACCAGTCGCCTGCTCATCCAAAACAGATTTTAAACAAGTTTTAGCAAGATTAGATTTGAAAACTTGCATCTCTCTTATGCACGTACATGTATGTATAAGGAAGCAAGGAGTAAGATGTATTTGCCTTTTGGGGGGACTGTGTTCAAAAAGCAAAAGTCCTGAATAGAAAAAAGTATCTACCAGGGCTATTGCAAAAAGCAACAGCTCTTCTAAACTGAATCCACTTTCCTGTACTACTCAGAAAAACTCACTGGTGCAGATCCAGCACAGTCTCCAGTTTTAAAGCCATCTGGCATCGTTAATATATAACGATTGTCCTACGGTCAGTGTTTTGAATGAAAAATTGCACTGAGAGTAATTTCTCTGCAGTTTGTCTACGGAAGAGTCGCTTCCTCTGGCCAACACACTGTGCCTCCATTTTTTGTTCTACGTAATTACGTAGGGTCCCAGCTTGCATTTTAAACGAACAGGAAGTACACATGTGTATCATCCATAACGCAGTACTAACGTTCGACCGCCCAAAGAGAGGCTTCACTGCCTTCGTGTCTAGTCACTCCTCCATTCCATGGAGAAAAACAAAGTGTCCCAAGTGAATTTAAAGCGTAACTTGCAGAGAATAAATACTTTCTCTTCAGACTTCTGCTTCCTTCACATTTGAGTTTAGTGCAAGTCTTCAAAAGCTCACTGGCTAAAAACTTACGCCAGCCTGGCAAGACTTTTTTTTGTTTTGTTTAAGAAATCACCGCAAAAGTAAAACCAAATGTTGCAACAGCAGCACCAGTTACCTGCAGAACCGACTGAAAGCTGCAGAACTCGTCAAAGAGAAGCAGAGTAAATGCAGGTCCCAGGGCTGTGCCGCAGCAGAGAAGAGGGAGTTTAGGAGCATAATTCATTCATCGCTTCTTTCGCAAAGTTTGACAATCCAGACTACCAAGGTTTAGTAATGCTACTAGGAGCGTAATTCAGGCAGTGTTAAGCTGTGGCAGTGAAACAAAACTACCAGCTACTCACGGGCCTAGAAGAACGCTGTATCTTTGGAGGTGGTGGCCGAGGCGGACGGAGTCTTTGCTGCTGTATCAAAGCGGAAACTAAATTTAAGTCACCTACATGAAAACACCTCTGATTTTGTGGCAAAGCAGTACGAGTGGATGACAACATGTGATTTACCTTAACTTCATACTCACCTCCCAAAATGCAGGTGTTTTGTTTGTTTGCCTAGTTTTCTGCCTTCCCCCCCGCCCCAAAACAGTGACAAGTCTTATGACCTACAAAGTGCCGTAACAGGAAAGGCAGCTACATCCGCCTCTCGACATAGGCTTAACATAGCTGATGTTAAAGCAAAGGAGGCACAATCAGCACGCCAGACCAGATCATCCAGAATCTACTGAGACCACAGAGACACTCAAGGTGGATTCTTGGACCTCTAGGTCCTGGACAACACTTATGCAAATGGAAAGAATCCTGCAAAGCAGAATATTCAAAAAAACTTCCACTAAATTCTCAAGAGTGATTTCAGTGCTTGTGAAAACTTACGGTTAAAGGCCTCAAACCTGCAAAGACATTTATGAGCATGGGAAAACCCCCTCAGTCGATTAAACTCCTCATACACTTAAAGATGAGCACGTGTACTGGATCAAGGTTTAAACGCTGTGCCTAGAGCCAAGTGTGCTCTGCCATTGTAAAGAAAACTCAAAGCCCCATCACCAACAATTCCCATGCAGACAGAACAGTGCCTTGATGCCCACTTTGGTTTCTCATTTTTTAAATTAGCAATTGGCCAACTCATTGCTTTGTAACAGCACTGGAGCTATTAAAACCCAGTTGCTTTTGACTGAGCCGGCAGCATGACTCTCCTCACACAGATGGCATCTTAAGGTATAATCTGTTAGACAAGGAATCCTCTGACAATTAACAAGATTCTAAATAAAACCATCCTAAAGTACAACGTTGATATTGAGAACAAGATCATAGTTAATGTCCTTTCTGTGGCAGCTTGTGTACATGTATTAGCACTTCAAGAGAGAAGCAGAGCCCTCAGCGAGGAGCATCTCACGTGGGAGTGTCTCTGAGCGCCTGCTCGACCAGAGGATGACTGCGTCACTGCGCCAGCCCACGGTGCCTTCCCCAGACAAGAACCCGTCAGCCGTTCAGAGAAGGACTAAGAACTGCTAGTGGGAGCCAGCCTCTTCAGACAGAAAAAGAAAGCTGACACAGGTTACTGTATTGCTCTCCAAAAAAGATTCCAGATTCCATATCTCAGCAGCTCCTAAATTCTTACTAGCACAGTCTTTACCCTAGATTGACGGACATTCTCTCAACTACCCTTACACTAATAGTACAACTCCAGCCTACCCTTTTTCACACCATTTTCATTCTCTTCTTGCATCTCGTCACACTTTTCTTTGAAACTTCCTGTTAAATTATACTTTGCATCCATTGGTTCACCTCTCATTACTCTGCTGTCAAAGGAGGAGTGCCAGGCTGCACACACGTACTTGGCTCAGCTGTTTGGGGTGGGAGGAAGGAAAAAAAAAAGGACACCTCAGATGGAGAGCCCAGGCCAGAACTGTTCCACGTAACAACGTCCCTCTGTATTTTCCAAGAAAGCAAGTACGAGAACAAAGAGAACAAAGAGAGCCATGACAGGGTGGCAAGCGGAGGTGGCTGCCATTGGCCCTGCTTAACTGTTTCTCTTCTGTACCTTGTATTGCTCAGTTTAGTCGCAGAAGTTGAGTTCTGCTGCTGCGTGTCTTCCCATCGTATCTGCTCAGGCTGAGAGCACAATCTTAACATAGATTTAACTTCTGTTATGCAGCACAACATACTTACTTTCCATGATGCTTCAGAAGCATAATGGAACAGATGAAAACCTCGAAATTTCCACTTTTCTCGTTACTTAAAAGCCATTCACTTACTACCAAGAAACTTAGGCAAATTGTTTGATGGAGAAAAAGAAAATGCAATTATTATTAATTTATTTTTAAAAATTTTTCATGCCTCCTGCATATATCCTCCCTTTGTCATCTTTGATATATGAATCAGTTTTCTTCCTCTAGCAAAAGGCAGGACAATTTGTGAGGAAATATGGCAAGACTGCAGCATCAACAGCATAAGCTGATGAACCAGTGGCAGTATTACTACAGCTTCTCTGAAAAGCGTGCCAAAGGCAGGCCCTTCAGCGAGCGAGACAGACCGACGATGCACCAGCTGAGGATTTCCTTCCAGCGAGGTGGTCAACACACTGACCAGAGTCGCCACAAGGACATCTATAACTGAACGGCGCTTACCCAGCCACGTACTCGCTGGAAGAAAAACATTTTTCTGAGAAAATGCATGACAGGATTTGTTAATTATCTGCCACATCACTGTTTGACTAGACAATGGCAATAAAATCAAGTTTTAAATATTCAGGGACATCTGAAAACTCGGTTTTGTGTTAGAAGCGTCACGAATCTCGGTAACCTTTTCAGCTGAATTACTCATGTGAACCGTAGAATATCCGCACACAAGTCAGAGTGCACAAGAGGGAGAGCGTTGCACACGCCGGTACCACGTGGAGCAGTTTAACAGGACTGCATCTCACAGCACGCGCCGTGCCTGCAGCCAAACCACACAGCACCGATATTTCACTCCTGTTAGTCCTCACTGACCAAAGATTACAAGTCAGAGCTTAAAATATCAAGATGTTGGCCTAGAATCTAAACTATATGGACCTATTCTTTCCTTTTGGTCTCTGAGTGATAAGCATAAGCCTGTGTTGCTTTCAATTTTTCTCTCAAGATGGCCAAAAACTGTTTAAAATGAGCTGTGATTCTCATTTAATCACTGAACTGCAGGACCAAGGAATACTGGAGACAGAATTTCTCATACGTTATCTACACTTACTGAGGGTACCTCAGCTTCCATGTTACTGTGAAGTGACAGAGATTTTTAAAAAAAATATTATTTTACTTAATTATTTGTGATTCAGACTGTTTTTGAACACAGCCTAAACCCATGAGCTCAAGTGTGATGGCATACCTGCGGTCATCTCTTCCCAGCATTCTCCTCCTTTTTCTAAGCTTTCTACTGGTATCAGCATTGATTCTTGTTGCTGCTCTTCCAAAGTTTCTTTTCCACTGACTGAGCTCTCCTCTCACTGAAGTTATCACATGACAAATCAATGCCACACAGACTGACCTCTTGAATTCCCGGTGGAATTCAGTCCAGCCACTACTTACTGATAAATCCATAGCTTTGAAGAGTCATAATCTAAACTCCTCATGCATCTACCCTAAAAAAAAAAATCATCATTCAAATTCATGACCTTACTAGAAGATTTGCCAGCAAAAGGACGGACAGCTGCCTTTTCACTGTCATCTTGAGAAGCTCTCCTCAGACAGCAGTTGAAATCCTGCACCTCTCTACCGGAGGCTCCCTGTTTCTCTCCAGAACAGCTGCTACTTTTCTCTGCCAGTGGCGAGATGCTGGACAAGACACATGATACACAAGGTGGGTCTACACAGGAAGCAGCACCGAGACACTCCAGCTAAACTTTCAACTGGCTCATTTTTGGTCAAGGTTCTGTAATGCAGAATTCAGCTAGATGGAAAAGGAAGAAAGGAGGGAAAGGAAGGAGGGAAGGAAAGGAAAGAAGGTTTTTTTTCTTTCGCTAGCTCACAGGGAGATTTCAGACAAATTAAACATCACATATGATTAAGCTTTCATCTGTGATCAAAAATTAATTCTATGTGTTTCCACAATAAAGACACATACAAATGCTGCTTTGGGAAAGAATTAAAGGTGCAGAAACTTCTGCGTTTCTTAGAATTCTAAACAGGCATCGTGTTAACTCCCAGAACTGTGAGCTCAGTACTTCTGACTGCACAGTCAAACCCAGCGCTCAGATTCAAAGTTATCTTATCCGCTGAAGTGCTCCCACAAATGAAGTTCATTTGGCAGTCTTGTGTGGATTGCACCACGTACAACACTTCTGAACCCAAAAGAGATCTGAACAGAGATATTAGACAAAACTACATACTCACAGCAGTGTGTCCTCTCCATTAACTGCGGACAGGGAGGTGGGCTGGCTTACACCAGGGTTGTGAAGCACAGAGAACAGGCAGAGGGCGGTGAGGAGAAACTGTCGCGGAGACCCACCAGGAGGTAACAGTTACTTGCCCTCTACTAGAGCTTCATTTTTAATGTTGTTAAAATCTGTCACCAGAATGGGATAAGCAAGTATATTCAAACTATAGGAAGACCATATTTACTGGAAAAGCCACTGATTTGAAGTCAATTTGTTAATGCAGCAAAACATGTCGTTTCTAAAAGGTCGGCAGGGGAAGCTGTGTTGGAATATCAACTTAATTACCCGTGCTGTAAGGACGAATGGGTACAAAACAGCACACGGCTACACTGCTAAAAGCTGCTAAATTGCTATTTAGGTGTGTTCCTAAATGTATGTACTCGCGTTTTTTCTATGAAGGGTAGAAATGTCTAAATTAGCACTTTGGTACCCATCGCTGTTTAGCAGCATACCTCTTTACTGTAGATATTTTCTTAATTGTCTTGTTCTAAATACTTCTGAAGCAACAAGACAGAAAATTTGCAGAAAGCCAATTTTATGACTGCAGATCTGGCACTGTTTTACCAATTATCAGACGAGTGATTTTAAGCTATGAGACGCTGGAGGAAGAAAAATCTTACATTCACTTTTACTGTAAAAATAGTATTTAAAAACTACAGAACCCACACCTCAAAGTAGCTACTACATATCCAAGGAACTTTCACAGCTATTTAGAGTTTTTATACTAGAGAAAACATTACAAAAAGATCATTTTGGGTCTGTGAGGTAACAGCTTGTGAGCAGAATATTGTCTCAAACTAATTGTGGCTGTCTGCTGAGATTGTTTTACAGCAGTATTCAAAACAGAGCCTTTACGAGTAAATTAGAGGTGCTATTTCACGTGCAGCAACAAGTGTAACTAGAAAAAAATGCATAAAGGAAACCCAACTGGATGAAAACTGGTTTGTCAGTTCATAACAAAGTGTTTCTCTTTCTCAATTAGTAGTGCTTCTAATAATTTCCAAAGCAAAGCTTTTCTACATGAGTATCTTATTTTCTACAGAAATTCAGGACTGGTTTAAAAACCGCCAGTGTGTCTTAGAGACAATCGGACGCAGGGGAGAGCTGCGCTGTCCTGAATGAACCCATGCTCAAACACGTCACGCTGTGAAAGATCTGAAGTGCTGACTTCGGACAAATACGCTGGACCTCAACTGAACACGCAATAAAAAAAGGGGGGAGAAAATAACAACACTGAAAAATGTACGGTACCTAAAAAGATTCAGTACAGAAAGCAGATGGACTCTGCGAGGCAGCTGTTTTATTACCCACCCAGATCCCTGCACAGCGCACACTACTTTTTACATACTCCCATATGTGCAGCTCACAAACTGGAACGACCAGAACAGTGCATGCTTTACAGCATGTATTTTTAATTTACACTCTGAAATACTTCAACGGAAATCTGCTGGGTCCTGTGGTAAAAATAATCTCCATGTTTTAAGGGAAGCCTCATTCTTCAAGCCATATTTGTAGACTGGGAAGGTAGAATGAATCTGGCAAAAATGTAGTAATACCAACAGCTGTGCCAAGAATTTATGAAAGGGGCAGAGATTGCCACAGTTAAACACTCTGATTAGTTTAATGAGAAAAACATGGCTATCTCCTTACCTTTCTAGCCAGCAATCTTCTGTTACAGAACAGAGAAGTAAACAGTAAGAGCAAGAAATGCCAGGTAGGTGCCTCTAAGCTCCTGTTTTCCCTAACACTGAATAAGGATCTTTATTTCGGGTGTCCGAGTCGTATCTGGTGTTGCAGGAAACTGCCATAGATGCAGAGGTCCATGCCAAAGCCACTGAGAAGACACCCATGCTTTACCAAAGGGGAAGAAAGGGCTTTTCTGCAAGCCTACCTTTGCTTCCTCTCTCTCCTGGCTGAGACAAACTCTGTCCTTCCTAATTGAGGTAAAAAAAAATCTTTTTATGGAGCATCTAGATACAGAGCACTGATAACTCATCCTCTTTTGGCAGTGTCGATAATGTCCATCTACTAATCTCATACTGCGCAAACAATCCCAGAACAGCTAACTTTAAAAATATTCAATATTATCACATACCACACAGCACAGTTTGCTTTACATCTAGGGCTTATGTGGCACGAACCAGATGTAGATCTCTCCTAAAACCAAGAATGAAAGCGGGAGCATGGCGTCAGGATCCTGTATATCTTGTCAAGTTAAAAGGTTCCACCAGGATGAAGGAAATGGGCCTCTTAGCTACGTCTCATAATCTGCTTGTTATGGAGTAGTGCCAGGGACTCCGAACCCCACCGGGTACACCGCTGTGGATTACTATTGTTTATAACTGAGGCTATTCTAAAAATTCACGGCTTAAATAAGAAACCCCTCGGCTGTAACTGAATGGTATTTTATTTCTTTTGTCTTCAATTACAGAAAAAAGGAAGAATTTTGAGAATTAGATGGATATATCTTTCTATGTATGCAGCAAGTGTTGAGCAGACAGCTGTATCCAGGCCATGCCCCAAAGCAGCACGTGTTCTTCACCGCCTTCATGGGAGGAGCATCACGCCGCAGTGGTGAACTCCTAATGCTCTCTGTGGTTTACAGACTACTTCCAGCTCCAGTGACAGAAAAGTTCACCTACTACACAAAGGAGCAGTACAAAACCCACAGAAGATGGCACCGGTACAATTCCAGATTGCGACCACTTAGTTCTGCTATTTCACTTTTTATCTGCTGTGCCTAACAATAAGCTCTGCCCTCCTCCCATCTACACGTGTGCTCAGTTCTTCGAAAACCCTGTAAACCCCCTGACTATCAAACCGGTACTATTCGACACCTGGCAGTTTGAAGACCCCTGACACTTTCCAAAGGAGGTGACTGTCAACAGCTTCTGGTTTAGCTGGCACAGATCCCAGGTGCCCTCAGACCACACTTGGAAAACATGGTAAGTTAAGCTCTGCCTAGTGGGTACCTCTTCCCACAGGAAACAGATGCCTACAGAACACCACGTGTTTAATTCAGTCTGGAGTCCCACTGCTTCTAAAACACCTCACACACTTTGCTTCCTCTTTTCTTTATGTGTAGGGAGGCCTTAGATGACTCTATGGCAACCGCTGCTGACTGAGTACTGGTTTTGGTTATTTCGTGGACGTTTTGTCACCTCCTTCTGCACCACGTTTTTTCTGGACCCTGCAGTAAGAGCAGAGTCCTGCACTGGCAATGCCCGTGCCCCAGTCCTGGGCGGGGGGCTCAGTGCCCACACAGGTACGGGCATGGGACTAAGGCACGTTTGATACCTCCTGGGGACTCTACACTGTGTAACGTGCCTTAGCCTGAAAGCAGCAAAACCTTCTCCTGCACAGACAGAGAACAAGCCCACAACTGTCTGTTACGTTCCTGCGTGATGGAAGGACCGTGCAGCCGAACTCCCCTAACTCACTGAACCGTGCCCTTTCTGGGTTACCAGCAAGACAGCAAGGAGGGATTTTTCAGAACTATTCAGAGAGATAAAACAGGGAAGGGTTTGGGAGAGAATCGCATTGAGATGATGTTCAAATTCCCAAAGCAATTCTACCAGGATGAGGTGTATTTTGCAGTGGCTTGTTTTCATTCTACCTGTTTCTCAACTTACATGGATGGAGAGACATGTTGCAAAAAATCCCAGACCCCAGGAATTTATTTATCCCCGTGTGCTAAAGTCTATCCATCTCCTATCTCAGCAGAGTTTAAAATCACAGCTAATAGGTTAACAACTGTTTTTCTTCTGCTTCAGATGAAGAATATCAGAAAGCTGGGGGAATATTCGGCTTCCCAATTTGTACTGACTGCTCACTGCTACCTGCAATGTCTGTTTGACAGGACTGACATTTTGTACCGCTGTGAGATGGGAAAACGTGTGACATTTTTATTCATGGTGGCGTACGCCCTTGTAATGATCAGCCCTGGTCGATGTGCTTACTGCAGCAGCCCCGAGCCCTCGGAGAACAAACAAGAACCGAAGGTGCCAGCAGTTCGGCTGCCTTATTAAACACCACCAGGATTCTAACGAAGAGCAACTGCTGGAAAATCTCACTGTCAAATCCTCAAGGACATTGTCAACATGGCACTAACTACATATATTTTTCATTTAAAATACTGGAAAATCCAGCAATGCAATATTAAATATAAAGAAAAAAGCCGCTCTGTTTTGTGTGTGTTTTCTTTTTTAACTGGTCATTTTGTCAGCTTTCCATTGGGCTTTCTGTGGGCCTGATACTGGAATTCAAATCAAGCGGATCATGCAACCCCATGATTTAAAGTGCTGGAAAATGGACTTATCCCTTATTATCTTTTAACAGCTATTCCTCTCTAGCAAGCAGAATACTTGTAAAGAAGAGGAAAAAAAGAGATGGTCTCTCATTGTAGGAGTTCTGTGAACAGCAATGACCACCCACCCTGCTCAGCTTCCTCGGTCACGGAGGGAGCCTGCAGACTTAGGGGGACCCTCCTCCACAGAAACACGCAGAAGAACGCGGCTCCTCTCCCAGCAGCAGGGCACTCCGCAACCGTTTTACATGGGGTTAGTCAGCCCAGCTCTGAAGGCCAAATCCAAAAAACGCCTGGCCAAACACGCAGTCACAGGGGGTGAGCAGTGGCAAGAATCTTATGTTTCACATACTCTCTGCCTTTAATCTCCTAGTTTAATCCAGGGGCCCAGAGGTCAATTCAGACAGTTCTGGCCTAACTGCACGTATCAACTTCATAAGTAATACATAAGAAGCTTCTGGATGCTGATCTACATTGATAGACTAAGCAAGTCATCCATAAGACCCTCTGAGCTTTTCTCAAGTTGTCAATCTAGGTGATTTGGTTAGCCTTGCATGTACGGAGGGATTTATTTTATAGGTATGTATTATTTATAAAGCACAGTTCTTCCACATGCCAGCAGTGATGGACCAAGGTACTCTCTACGAGGTATTTACGGGTTCCTCAGTGTAACAGGACTAACACGGAAATTCTGCAGACGTGTTACAGCTGCTGCGGCTTGTCACGGAGCCCTAGGAGGTCAGCCCAGCCACAGAATTTTCTTCACACATCCCAGCGTTATGGCACCTGACTTGCATGTACGCAGGGCACTGAACTTATTCTGAACATTCCTGTTTAAGAAGCGCTTGAAATGCCAAGACAGCTGAAAAAAGCTAAAAGCCATAGTCCTGAATGCACTTTTTCGTGGATGAACACATCTGGTGGGTGCAGGAATGGAGCCACGGATCTTACTGCGAAGCACGGTTTCCTACATAGCATGAGCTATGTACATACTGCATTGCTGCATGGCTGAAGAAGACAGAGCTGGCTGGCTGCTCATTAGAAAACACCGGCAAGTGAGTGCATGAGAGGTGGTAACCTTTGGGTTTGCTCTGCAGGTGGTGTACATCTTCCTGAAAAGAGTGCCAGGTCTCACTTGTCAAATATTTACACGCATGACAAGAGCGCAAGCCTTTCGTCAGAGAACCCCTCGCCCACGGATCGCTGTTTCTGCAAATCTTGCACACCACAAAGCCGAATTTCAATCAAAGGAATCATCTTCTTGTCCAGTGACCTTGTTTTTATTCCCCTGACTACGAACATTGTCCCCTAAGAACCTGATGGGACACTTGAGTAGCCGCAAGTAAAGATGGACAAGCGGGCCAATACGTTTGCCTTTCTGGCAAGTTGACTTTCACTGAGCAACAGTGAATTCCTTCCTGAAAGGAACAGTCAAAGAAAAGAGTGAGAAGAAAGGAGGGTAGACAATACGCTTTCTGAAGACAAAATAATTTTAAAGAACTAGGCTTCTACTTCTGCTAAATCCACAGAGAACCAAATGGAGAGAGGGAGGGAACTCCACGTGGCTCAGCAGAAAGGAACAGAGCGAGCACATTGTTCATCAGCGGGGCAGAGCGGAATGGAAGCTCGTTTTCTTAATGAAGGTATCTCTGTTGTCAGAATGGCAAGAACAGGAGGCTGCCTTTACCGCCACAGCACACAGTTGCACAAATATTAGAAAATGAACTTGTTTTCCCCTTTCCCCTTTGCTTTCTACCTCAGTGCCACACAATGCCTGCTGTGCTCCGGGGGAATCTGCTATTGTTCCAACGCGCCTGGGTGTGAAGGGAGTCACAGGGTCTGGCAAAGGAGCCTTCCTCCCTTCCCTGCTTCATCTCTTCTACCCTGGAGATAATCCCTCCTCTGCTGCCTCTGGCCTCAGTGATCCAGTTTTGCATTTCTGGAATGTAGCTGGCTGGTTTGCTCCCCATCTCCCCCTGACCTGTTAATGCCGTTTAATCTTCTTGCAGAAGAAACCTGCCCTACAAAGCGGAGTTGTTTGTTCTGCGTGTCTAAGTGCAGGTTGTGAATGGGAAAAATCAACAAATTCATTTACAGCAAATGATCAAAACAGCAAATAAGATGGCAATTTCTACTCTGTGGCCTGCGAAAGTTGAACAGCAGTAGGAATCAGCTCAGGAGAGAACTTGGACAAGTCTTCTCACAGTCAGAGAAGCTGCTTTAGTACATGACTATATCTTCTAGTTGTTTTACAGTTATTTACATTAGCCCCCAGAATACCCATTCTCTCTAGTTTGCATCAAGAATGGAATATGATCGAATCTCTTAAGAAGAAACATACTTGGAAGAGTCTTTTGTATTTTTTTAAGCTTTACCTTTTGGTACATAAATGGAGTAAAATATTCTATTTGTTGGTAAATAAAAATAAGCCACAAAACATAAACACATCTAAGCTGACAAAAGACATTCTAATTATAACAAAAACAATTAGAGAGCTGAAGAGAGCTGCCAGTGTAACTTGCTGCTAACGAAATGCTACCCTTTCCCAGCAAATGATGTTTCTGGCAGCTTATCATTTGTTGTTTTAATTGTACTAGATCAGTTGTGCTATTGACTGTGGAAAAGCTCCAGAGGAAGAACGTTCCTAAGTATGGATTTGTTCTTAAAGCCTCTAGGCTCACCCTGTCTCGTGCTTACACCACCTCTCAAAGACGGCTGGGGAGACTGGGCACAGGTACAGACGCTGTGTGAGCGAAGAGGCTCTGGCAGAGGCAGTCAGTGCAGCAGGTCAGCGGAATAACGTGAAGGCTTGATTAGGGGCACAGGGGTGGGCAGCAGCATGGATAGAAGCAGAAGCTTCATTAGGAGGAAGACCTGCTAAAAACAAGTATATTTTGTGAAACCAAAGGGCTCCCTTTGTTCCCCAAGAAGAGCGCTGCAACTCTGCCAGTCCTTAAGTGCTCTGAGCACGCGATAGCCGCAATGGCACAGGCTCATTCAGCTGCGTGAACACACGCCAGGACAAACAACTGCAGCAGCTAACGGGACCTGTCCGCGTGTCTGCTCATCTAAGCAAAGTCTCCGACAGCAGAACACCGTCCAGCAGTCCCTCTGCTGGCTGGGGCACACTGGGGGTGTTTATCACAGCCACAGCGGGTGTACCAGCGGCCTAGGGGTTAAGCAGTGTCTTCTGAAGGGAAAAGGCTTCTAAAACATCAGGTTCAGATACTCATTTACCTTCCTCCCTGAGCAAAATCATCAGTTTATACATTATAAAGGGGGTTTGTTTTGTTTCTTTTGCTTTAGATAATGCAACAACGGATCCATACGAGAGAACTGAGAAAGCTCATTAAAAACTCAGCAAGGCGTTCTGGAGAGCTGCTTGTGTCGCTTGAGACAGCCGCACAATCGCCATCCGTGAGGAGACACCTGCATCGCTCAGACTCTCTGCTTTTGGGCTATAACACACGTACCAGGCCTAAGCGTCACCTACCCAAATACTTGAATGAGATATTTGAGACTTCTGCCTCAAAAAACTTGAAAAAAAAATCAAAACCCCCAAAATACCTTATCAGGATAGCTCAGTCTTGCAAAAAGAAAATGTCTTGTTCTTTAAGAACAACTTACCAATTGTCGTGTTTGCTCAGGGTATAGAGATATTAAAAACTCCTCAAACAAGATACTTCTGAAATCAGACAAAATTGAACTGCAATACAGATCAATCAGTCCATGAAAATCACAAAGCGGAAGAGATCTAAGGCTGCTTAACGGTATGCTCTGTGCAGCATCCTTATCACCCCCACCAGGTCAGGGACGGAAGCTGCAATTCCTAGCAGAAACACAGGCAGTTGGCAGTTGAATATGCAGCATGTGTTCCGATGCTTTCAGTAAGTTTTAGTCAGGTTTTAAGACAAAAAGCCAGTAGAAAGCAAGCAATAAGACGACGTTCTCAAAGGATGTTCTCTGTAGCACTCTCTCTTCCACTATCATTACCCTTACTTCCCCCCAGCCCAGAGACTACTGTTCAGTATTACATATTATTTACCTGAATCTTTCTCTTGGCTTGAAAATTGTTGCCTCTTCTCCCCACTGATCAAACCTGAGTTGTCTCTAGTGCTCTTGCTACTTGTTGAGCACAGCTGCACTGCCTCAGAGTCTGTGATGACAGTGCCTTACATTTGGTTGATCTCAGGTCACTGTTAAAGGTACGCCCTGAGTAAACCAAAAGCATGCAAAGCCACACTGGAGAAAAAGCTCACGCCCTTCCACTTAGGTCTCCTCGTGTAGTCTTATTACGAACACTTTGTTTAAATCTTTACGGCAATGCCCTGGGCTATCCGGCGAAAATCCTTCTCCCGACCGAGGAGAGCCTTCCCACGCTGTTTTAGTACTACAGAAACCTCTGCTAAAACCATCCCACACCGAACAACCCTCTCAAATAGTGCCTGACAACCACTCACCCAGATGAGCTACACCACTACGGGATCTCACACAGAGGGAATTGCTGCTAAATTCCTGAGCCCAAGCAGCTCAGATGCCACACACATGCAAAGTCAAGATATTCCACTGATATTTTTTGTAGCCTAACAACTGCAGATACACGACTGTATTTGGAAAAGCTAGAAACTACCCCACTATAGGGTGAGAGCTAATGAGTTAAAATTAAAGGTTGCTGCTGGCTCGCTAGCCCATCCCCCTTTAGCTAATCTGTCATGTAATGAAGAGAAGCACCTAGCGCAGGACAGCTAGCTGCCGGCTCACTTACAGCGAGCTGATTAAGAATGTTCAACCAACAGCAGACTGCAGACCTTTCCAACGAAAATAAATAGACTGTATGCAAATGTGTTTGTCACTTTGACAGCATGTCTCAATTAAAGCATCGCGCGGCTGTTGGTAGGCGCTCGCGCTGCAGTGCTATGGACGAGGCTTACTGCATTACTGATACACAGGGCTTGACCCTAATCCGCATGCATGCATTTTAAAAAAGTCTGCCTCTGCCATATACGCCGGCATAATACTAGCAGACATAGAAAGCAAGTGACAATGAGAAAAAAGCCTCTTTCATCCTCTTCACTTTATAAGAACTGTGAATGCACAAACAGCCCTTATTTCAGAGTTCTTGTGGCTTTTTAATTGTTCCCACCTACTGTATTCCAGACAGAGTTAAAAGTGACACTAAAATTTCTCCCTTTAATCACTAGTTAGAAGCCATCTCCCATTTAAACAGTAAATGTTGCTGCTTTTTTCCTCCCCAAAGCCTTAATTTAGATTTCATAAACCTGAACACCTTCTCCTTTGAAATGAAAGTATGATTTAATTTTCATTTTGGCGCTGGGCTATCAGGAAGAAAAAAGACCCCTGAAAGGACAAAGGCTGTAAGTGAGATAGCCCTACGACTGCTAAGGTAGATCGTTTTTTGGAAACGGACGTTTGTAACGTAATGACAGCAATAAGCATTTCGCAAGGGAGCCTTTCACCACAGCCAGTGGCTCAGGAAAGCTGGTGTGTGTTTCTTTTGACGCAGAGAAAGCGATCATTAAAACACTTGAAAGTGACCGTTAAAAAACCTCCTGAATTTAAATTTGCGCTTTCCACTCGATTAGATATTTCATTAATCTACCAAAACGTCTGAACAATCTGTCCTTCACGAAACTCTAAAGGAAAAAATGGAAAGTAGATTATAGTATTATCTGGATTTCTGACCGCTTTAAATGAAACGTAACATTTTCCTGCGAGAGCTAGACGGCTGCGTTTCTCCAGGAGCCCCAATTCCTCTCAACTGTACTGGCACAGAAAGTGGAAAAGAAATCACTACAGCAAATATTTAATTAGAAGAGAATCTGTTTTTAAAAACGTCTCCAAGAACTTACATTTAGCAGCACAGTGGTCAAAGTTCTGAACAACCTAATGCTGCAGGGATACCGACACCATCGCTCTGAGCAATGGTTACACCTACCTGATCCCTCCAGAGCCGCTGCAGCGGTACTGACTAGCTTCTGCTAGTAGAGACTTATCTATAAACCTGATTTGCTTCACCATTTCTAATCCCCACTATGTTACATCTGTGTTAAAATTACACTATGTTACACTTAGGAGCAATTGGGTATTCACTCCTGTTTTCTGATCCTAATACTGTAAAAAATAGATACGGAGAAGAGAACTGTGGACACAAATAATGTTATTTTTTGAGTCAGGCTACACTTAATAGGGGAACACTGGCGAACTGATAATAAATACTGTATCTTTTTCCACGAACATCACAGCAACTACATTTTCTAAATAACCAGAAAACCCAAACAATCAAACTCTCTCTTTTGCAGATGTATCAGAAGAAACCTTGTGAGAGTAACTAATGTGTAGAGCTCAGTGTCAATACTGAAACACAGAGTACACTAATAAGCTATTAATTGATTCTTCCATCTCCGTTCACCACATTTAATTTTCAGAGAATGTTAAAACGCTTTAATAGTTGGATGTTCTGTACTGACACTAATGATCTGGCTCGATAACAGAGGACAGTTTAAATTACACGAGCTCAGTCCTGAGGGCTACAGCACTTTGCACGCTAAAAGAACAGCAAAACAGTTTATCAAATCGCTATAATCATTACCCTCCCCCCACTCACTTAGAATTTATTTTCCTCAAAGTCACCGTATGAACAAAAGGAATCAGTAAACCCCAGAAAAACCCGGTTTTAGAACCCCGTTTAAACAGATACAACACAACTGAACCTACAATAACAGAATTCAGTTCCAAAAACTAACGGAACAATTGGCACGTTTGTTACTGTGACTGCTCGCTGAGCTGGTTTTGCCGAGTCACACAATTTAAAGAACCCAACACTAAGACGCACCTGGCCAAAATGAACGGTGATTGGCCTTCTGTCTTCTCTTAGTTTAGGGTCCTTCTTTTCCACCAATGGAGAAGGTGCTGTCCTTGGTAGAGGCTCCTCCGGGGCTGCGGAGCACCCGTTCTCCGCAACGTCCTGTACGGTAGGAGAAGGTGAACAGCATGGCCGGGAACAATCTTGATTAAGGGTAAGGGGCACAAAGGAGACACTAGAGGATAACGCTGACTAATAATTTTGATGTTAGGGGAAAAAAACCCCAAAGTACAGAAGAGAAAACATCATTAGAATAAAACCCTTCATTGCAGCCTCTCCTAATACCAGCGTTGCACACAAACAGGTACCTTCAATAACATGTCTGACTTAAACATGCAAAAGCCAGGAAATACACAGGGAGGAAAAAAACCCCAACATTGCTCAGAATTTCTATTCTAGCAACAAATTCAGCAGAAACCAAGGAACAGGGTGATTCTGCTTTTTGTAAACCTAAATGAAGCCAGTAATTCTATTTATGTACTTCACAGAATTATCTGTAGCAGAACAATTACTTGTGGAAGTGGCAAGGAGAGATGAAACTCAGAGCTGAGTGAGCTTTGCATTTTATCTTTGAATCTGTGTATACTGGACATGTCTTCAGGACATCGTATAAAACCAACTGCTGCCTCGCAGGATGCTTTTTTGTTTTGCTTTGCCTTTGCTTTTGACGTTAGTCCTTATCTCCAGAAGTAAAGTGACCCATCAGCCTAGGTTAGAAGACTCGGCAAGCGTACGTATGGTGCATGTAACATAGGTTTGGAAAAAGACAAAGGCATGCAGACAGAAGGAAGGCGACAAGGAGAAAAGAGTTTGAAAGTTAGTTGAGAAATAGTCTGTAACGCAGTGGGCCCCAAACCTTACATCTCTTTGCAACAATGTCAAGGAAATAATGCTTGGTAAATAAAGAGAGAAACCTGCACAGGCTGTAGCTCTGCAAGACTGACCTAAGGTTGGCTGCTGACATAGACATTGCTTTGATTCCCTGACCTTTGACATGCCCCCTCAAGTCTCCGTCTCGCTAAGGTACAATAATGAGACATGTAAGCTGATGGCCAATTAGAAATGGTTCTTTTGGACACAGGCTGACCTAATGTGTTTAGGTCAAAAGAAACAAAAAGCTGGATGGACTTTCTAAGGGGCTTTGTCTGCTCCACAGAGAAGCTGAGAGACCTTTTTAGATCCAGCTGGTAGAGCAGTGGTTCACCAACACGGGCATCAGGATCGTGGGGAAATTAACAACTTGCCAAGGTCAAACTAGAGAGAAAAACTTTTTCCTTCCCCTGCCCTCCAGCTGCACAATGCTACCTTGACTTTATAGAACAAAGTACACTGAATTAGTAACAAAGAGCCCCAAAACAACTCAATGCCAAGACACGTAAGCTGCTGCCGAGCTCAGCTCCAAACCAGCAACAAGCTCCCAAGAGATCTGGTCAGTTTGGGAATCACATAACTCACGGCAGCAACATAGACGGTTCTGAAAGGTAAGGACGTTAAATACAAACTTGTTTTCCATATTTCCATACAAGTGCAGCCATACTAAACGTGCACCAAGCTTCAGACCGTTACGTATACACCGTAAAAGTGTCCAGCGCATTGAAAGCACGTCAGAGCTTTCAGGGTTCCACCCGGAGCTGCGGCTCCAGCCAAGGCTGGGAATCCCCAAAGAGCAAAGCATCTTCCCATGCAGGCAAAATGTCCAGAAAATTGTAAATGGACACAAGAGTTCAGACATCAAGGGAACAGGAAGAGATAGAAGATACAGACAGATGAAGCCATTAAGCAGAACCCGCTAAGATGTGTAACGATCACTGCGTATTTCCACCGTGTCTGGTGAACAGCTTCCAAAGAAACTGCAGCACACTTCAGACCCTTTTTTTAAAATTTACAAAATTTACTTAATAAAATATGAGAATTAAATGATTTGATACCTCTCTATCTTTTCAAAATCCCCAACAGGCAGGAAAATCAACAACACAGCTTCAGTCATCAAAGCAAAACTGGCTTCACAGAAGTTGGTTTTCTACCTTCAGTGAAAACACATTGCAGCTAAATAAACAGAGAAACCTGATTTTAAACGCTCCAAGTAAGGGCTCCAAGTAGCTTTCAAATGATTAAATGTCAAAGTGTCTGGCAATTCTATAATTGGGGAGTAGACAACAGTCCTTCAAAGCTGTGACATACCGTCAGCACACCAACAGACTTCCAATACAGTTATTCCGGAGTCAACGGGGTGCAAGACAGGGAGAAAACCACAGGTGGGCAAACAGGCCTGTCGATTCTGAACTTCGGCTTCACAAAGGGATCAGGGCTCACAAAATGTCTCCTGATAAGCAGTTCTTCAGCTTGAGGACTACAAAGGACCAAAGAACTGCAGCGGATCATAGCGCCGGCAGGCTTTAAAAAAGCTGTGCCCATTCCTGGTACCCAGAGGCAGAGCTGTGCACCCCAGCTGAGGGAGAGGATTCCCCCGGCGGAACACGGTCTCGTACCTCCACACTGCCCAGCCCAGTGCGAGCCCTTCGCCTGAAGCTGGGCTCTGCAGGGGCACCAGTTTGGCTGGTGCAGCTCTTGGTGCTGCAATGCAGTGTACTGGGTAGATATGTCCCAAGATTGACTTTCAGTTCCAACGTGTCCCAAAACGGGGATTTGGTATAAGCCCGCAAGACCTTCCTGGAGTAGCTTAATACTCAGGAAAACCACAAAAACATGAGATCTATCCCTCCCAAAACACGGACAAGAACAGACGGTGATAAGTTACTTATTACTGGAAAAAATTCTCCAGAAATGCAAAAACCTAGCAATGACTTCTTAATGAAAAGAAAGTGTAATTTAAGGATATTATTAAAAACAAAACCACCTTTTGCCTGAGGAAAAAAAAGAGACTTTATACTGGAAAAAGAATGACAATGATCTATCACACCCCATAATTATCTCCATATATAAATACTGCTTGCCCTAACAACTGTCTGTTCAGGTGAAATCTCTACTATTTATTTATTTTAGAGGAGGAACTTCAGAGAATGAACAAGATATAAATTTACAGATATGTAGAGTTTACCCTGTAAACCAAATAAGGTTTTCTTCTGTTTAAATATGCATTAGTAATTTTTCTAGGGACCTTTTGTAATGGACTACAAATACTGTCTATTAGAAAAGCACATTCCAGAATGTCTAGGAGGATTCTTTAGGTTATTTTATAAACCCCTAAATGAGTTGTTTCTAGCTGTACTGACAATAAAGCCACACAGGGCTCTAGTAGGTAAAATAATGTTGAATACATTAATGCCAAGTGCCCAACCATTTATATAAATTGTCTTATCCAGAACCTTGCAGTAAGTTACATTCTCCTTACTGAAAGCTGAGGACGGTACTATTCATATTCCTCCTTCTTCCTAATTCTATGCAGTTAAGCTTCAAACAAGTCAATAACGGAGTGACTTGACCACCACGGTCCATCAGTGAAATGGAAAAAGCAGCCTTTACAAGGAGGGGGAAAAAAATAAAAAGAGAGAGAAAAGGAAGAAAAAGAAAAAAGAAAAAAGTACCGTATCCAATATAAAATAAAGCTACCATGGTGTTTCTATTAACAATTATTTGCTATCACTCATAAGAATCCTCTGAAAACTATTTCTGTTGCTTTGAAATACTGTACCACAAATGAACAAGGGATGGAAATAGAGCCCCATTCAATCTCTACTATCATATTAAAGAAGGACCTTACACACACCACAGTGACCTCTCAACAGGTCAATCCTGCATTTCCCATTTGCAATTCAAACCCGAGGCTGGAGCAGACCAAGGGCAAAATGGGCTCTTGATTATATTTAAGAGGTCACCATTGCTATGCAGAGTTGGAGGAAGCAGACCTCTAGCTTTATTGCATTTTTAAATTCTATCTTGTACAGAAGCTGCTCATATTTGGCAGCGAAAACTGGAAAAGGGATGTTTATATTTGACTTTTCCTTCCCAGCGGCCTGTGCACTTTTTGTTTTAATAATGGAAAATAACATGTTAAAATGCAGTGGATAGTAAGTTCGGTTTAAAAATAACCTGAGGTTATCCTTAGAAGACAAACAACTGGCATCCCAAACCTGGCAAAAATTGTTTACTTACACCGGCGTTTCAAACAGCTAACGCCTGCACGTACTGGTACGTAAAGCCATGACAAATACAGTGATCTCACATGAAGATTGGTGAGGATGCACTAACAGACTTGTCCCCAGAGCAGCACGACATTTAGATTAAAAATAATATGAGGGTGGCCAAAACAATTTTTGCTATTTTTATCACTCTAAACGGAGCAATACTCATTTCTGCATTACCTTCCCCTCCTGTATTCAAAATGGAGAAGAGGATGGGCTAGAAAAGAACAGACTGAAATAAAAAAGGAGAGGTAGAGCAGCGTGTGTCAGCTACTCACTGAAATCTTTTAAGCTCTTGCGAAAGCGTATGTTGAACAACCACGTTTAACCATCTTACAGGAATGCCACATAATAAAGAAGGTGAAACAAAATTGGGCCATTTATTTGTAAATGTTATGTGTGTTTTTTAAAAAGAATACTTGCTGCTTGAAGGACTGGGAAGACACCAATACTAATAACACAGAGCCATAAACGAATGAGATGTTCCTCAGCCTTTTACACAAATGTCACAGAACAGCACACAACGATATTAGCATTTAAAATACAGGAAAACAATCTGGTCATTTTACACAGCTCCAACTGCTCCAGAAAGGCACATGAAAGGGCCAAACATTTTATTATTCATGAAGGTTATGTCCAGAAGTGAAACACATGGAATTACATAAAAAATTCCACATACAAGAAAACTGCTTCACGTTTCTAATCTTTCCATATTATACCTCAAGTGGTCACACATAAAGTAGTAGGTGTAATAAAATAAAATAGCAGTAAAAGCATCTGAAGCAACTTTATCTTCCTCAAAAATGTCCAGCAATCTGCTAGAGCATTTAGAGAGCGAACAGCACGTGGATTGCACACTGTTAATTCCATCAGCTCAGAACCCGGCTGCACAATAACTTTGTATGAACACCGCGGACATTCAGGCAGGTCCTGTGCGTGCCATGGGAGCCCAGCTGCAGCGCTGCCTGAAGGTGATGGTCTAGAGAAGAAATTTACTGAGATAGCACAGATTAAAAAAAACGCCAAACTATTGTGCAACAAATTGAATAAAAATTTCTGTGCAAGAGCTTCAGTTCTATTAGGGAGTCAGCGATCCCCTTTTCCCACAACTCTCCCAGCTCTGCTTCACAGAAAAAACAGAATATCGGAAAGAACCCCGTGGCAGAGCTAAGCATTCCCTCAGAAGGCATGTATCAATACCACCATACTTGGGGCATAAACCGAGCAATTAGTACTGGAGAACACCTTCTTTGAACACAACTCGGCATTCCTGGAATTGTACCCTTTACACACACAGACAGATTTGGAAAACAACAAACAGTCTGAGTCTTTTTTCCTGCAACATTTCAAATTTGAAATGAGCACCAACTCTAATTTAATTCCTTTAGGTCTGAACTTCGCAGCAGTCAGGAAACCTCCAACCCCTTTTCCCAGCGACAGACATTACACTACGTTCCCTGAGAGGTTACTGTAGGAATAACAACAATTTGCCATTTGCCAGAAGTTCTCTGCCGTTGCTGGGGGAAAGACCTCCCAGCTCACGTAAAGTCCCCTCCACAAAGGACACACGGCACAAAGGACAGGAGAGGGACCACTCCAAACAGAACACTCAATTTTCTGGCTTTTGTGGGTTTAAGTCAGAGCCTTAATGTATTTGAAGACAGGATTTTTTTGTCTGTGAATATTTATAACAGTGTGAAACATCCGGGACGGCTGGTAATGCATTTTGAAGTGTGCTAACAACACCCTACCAAACAGCGTCCTATTGAGCACATGATGCTTTTCGCGGCTGAGTATTTCATACGTGGTGTTTATACATTTTGAAGAAGAACTTCAAGTACCTTTTGCTTCAAGCGGTTTTTCACTTCTTTTATTCCCATTTTTGCATGATCTTTTGCCTGCATGAAAAATTAATTTAAGTTAAAATCCCCTTTTATTTCCAGCAGTGACAACACTTGATTTCAGTGCATCAAGATTCACCTTCTCTAGTTACTAAAAATGGCAAGGAAAAAATTGTAACAGGATACTGAAAACATATTAAAACAAATAGAAAGCAAAAATAACCTCAAACAGACGAACACACACACACACAGTTCTTGCAAAAATTGTGTCTTCTCTGTTTTGATGCCACAGACATCTTTCACCCTTTTGCATTCCACACCCTCGTCTTCCCCTCCCAGGATTTCTCTGGGCTATAAGGTATCAATCAACAGGAATAAAAAGCCTGCGAACTTCCTCCACGCAGTGCTCGGGATGCCAGTTCCATTTAGCAGAGCTAATCTCACCCCTCTCATCTCAGGCTGGAGGACCGCAGGAGAAAATGGAAGTTTGAATAGTTATCTCAACACTATTTGTAGCATTATTTCCTAAAATTGAGCTTCTGAGAAATCCTCGCTGTTTCTGTGTTGTTTCACCTCGCAGAGTGGAACTGGCAGCCGTGCACGGGAACACGGTAACACACTAGCTGTGTGTTACAACATTCTCATTCAAAGAATAACTCAGTAAGTTGGGCTCTAAATAAGCAGGTATAAGAAATCTCTAGGGAAAATTAATTGACATTTAGAAAAGATGGGAACAATTTGGAAAATGAGAGGATCCCCTTATTTCGATGAAGCTGCAAGCAGAGAAACCCGAGGTAACAATGATTTCCAACAGAGTAATGATGAGATGCTAGCGCTGCCTAGCAGAGCATACAGGCACTATTTCCCAGAAACAGTCCTATGTAATAATAGGATTTATCATTTATACTTTCAAGAGAAATCACAAGTTCCCCTCCTCCTCTGCATTTCAGTTACGCTTAAATTTCAAAATGACTTTTCCATTTAAATTTGAAATTTAGATGGATGCGTATTTTAAGTAATTTTGTGAGTCCAATAAAAATGAATTTAAGTCTTGAGTTCCATTTGAAAGGTTAAAATAGAATCGTAATTAGACTCTTATCTCAGTAGTAAGCCAGTACTTGATACTTACAAACTTATAGACAGTCTTCATGGCAGGGTTAGCCTTGGTCTTTACTGTATTTAAAATGGCTCCACTTCCTTTCTATAATTATGGTAACAATAGAATAAATTTCATCAAAGCTCTTTAAAGCAAACAGCAATCTAAAATCCACCATTCTTATCTTAAAATACCGATCCATTAACTAGGCTTATTAGCCAAGCTGAACTTCAAAATTGTACATTTAAAGCAAAGGAACACAAGTACAAACGCCTGAAGCGTTTCTCAGAGGAAGCCCCGTTCTGTTTAACAGAGCAGTTTTCAAACGGAGCATGTCAGCGCTCCTAACACCAAGACCCCCTCGTCTTACAGCTCACCTCACCAACAGCGTTCGGTGATTGTTCCAGTCACCCTCAAGGGCGTCCTGGCCATGGCATTAAAATCCTAAAAGCGTCCTACCCAATACTCAACGTCTGGGGCAGAAAATTCCGTGTCGGGAAAGCCTGCGCATTCGATCCGAAGGAGCGAGATCTTTATTTCCCTTTCATGGTCCCACCATACTGCTTCTCAAAAGCATGCTGCCTTTTAAAGATCTAAGTTCTTGACAAAGGGATGAATTGAGGGGAAATGAAATCTAACTACAGTCATAAACAGTAATTCTAGAAAAGCCGAATTGCACGTGGCGAGCATAATAAAAGTCATAAGACAGTAATATGTCAGACAGAGTAATCTGTTAGCCCAGGCGGTGCGTTACATCTTCCACACGCCAGTGACTATTGCTGTCCGGTACCTTATTTGATAGGGAACAAAATCCTAGATAATCTTGTGTTTTCTTATTTCAGTGCAAACTGATATTTCCAGAGACCAGACGCAATCAGACACGAACGGTTTCAAGAGTTACTACTTCTGTTACTACATGACAACTAATCTTCAACAGCCACTCCCTCTTATACTTTTAAAATTCCTTGTCAGCTCACGTATTTATACATAGTTATATATATATATTTACCTACCTAACTATAGGATGGGATTTTTTCATGACTGTTATAAAATATGTTTCATTCAAAACTATCAAGTTAATACTGAGCCCAGCATTTTATATAAGGAACATAATTCCATTCGTAACCAGGACAATAGGCAAATGGAATGCTGCAAAACTCAGTTCTGCCAGAAAACAAGTCAATCTTTTTGCTTTATAGGTACGAGTCAGTAGGAAATACTTCACTTTTCAATAGATCCCATTTTATGCATCAAGAAGCTTTTACAACTGGCTGTCAATTATCAGTTGTAACAACATGCGAGTCTCTAAAGGTATTTAAATTTTAAAATAATAAACCAAAGATACAAACCCCATCCCAAACAGTGCTGTCCCTATTCAGCACTTCACACCATTCAGCTTCAGAAAGAGCTTTGTGGTGTGGCAACCTTCCCTTCTCTTCCCTTCCCTTTCCCTTTCTGTTAAAAGGAAATCAAACCCCCATTGTTTTCTAACATGACAATAACTTATTTCCAACAGTCCCCAAGATTCAAAAACTTGAGAATTGCTGGGGTTTTTTTAGTGTACGTGTTCTTCCGTTCTTTACTTCATCTGAAGAGCGCATTAGTTTCTCACAACTAAACTCAAGTTGGTCACAGCTAAACACTGCAGGGAACAGGTCTGTCCTGCTCCTGGGGGCACAGAACCGTACAATGGTCCAGTAAGAGGCAGAAGGTCTCTTGGGAGAATACGGTGCTCTTACCCTTACTGTGGAGAGCCACTGGTGGTACAACTTGTCGCTACCTGGAGGGAATCACAAAACCAAAGAAACTGTAATGCTCTACCAAATAGAAAACAAGCTGGAAACGTGAAGCGTTAGCTCTTTGTGGTTCTGGAAGCATCAACAGTACAAAACGGGACAGGAAAACCATCCTTTTCGGTTAATGGAACCACCACACACCCTTTTCTTTGAATGGAAACTCAAGTCGACAAGATAGCTACAACTTTTATTTTACTTGCTAAAAGGCATTTCTATTTATCAGGTTGTCCTTCAGACATTTGAAAACTCTAAGATTTTTTTTTTTAAGATCAACGAAAGAAATTTAGGTGGTTCTGAGTAAAGCCAAGGTTTTTCAGTATCCTCCATTGCGAGAATTCTTTTAGTTGTACTTCAGCCAAGTGGTAAACTGAGGTTTTGTAAGACTGAACAAACTTTATTCAAACCACAATACGCTGCTCAAACGAAGTTCTTGACAGAGGAAAGCACAAAAATTTAAGACCCATCAACCTGTAGGGATCATTGCAGCCTCAGTTATTTAGGTGAGTAACCACAAAGACCCATTACCTCATGATGGCCCACAAACAGTAAGTCAAGAACAGTGTCTGAAATGAATTTGAATACTATATTTCTTACCTGCATATTCTCCCATATTTATCTCTTCTTCAAAAACATCACTGAAGCCCTCGCCAGAGTTAAGAAGATCCAGACGGCCATCAATGAACTACATTGGTGTTAAAAGAGAGGGTAAACAGATCAACATCCCATTCTTTCTCTTTTCAGAAAGGCTTTATGCTGCATTTGCTAGAATAACCCCCATGTTCTTATCAGGAAGGGAGTCTAAAAAGAATAAAAATACAACCCAAGCTGGCTGCATGTTTTCCAATATAACAAGCTTTGCTGCTTCCCTAGAATCCAGCACTCCTGTTTGTTTATACATACGTGTTCTTGGCCTCTCTGAAGCAGTAATATCATGTTTAACAGCAATGTGCTTTCTGTACAAATTTTACAGCAGATACGTTGGGTCTCGGGATGCTCAGATCAAAAGGTATGCTCTGAGCAGAGACCTTTAGGGGAAAGAACCATACACCTCTTAAAATACAGCAAGCCTCATCACCTGGATCTGAGAAAAGCCAGCGAGGAGGAATTAAGGTGCTGCCAGCGACATGAATTTTCCTCATTATGTGGCTGACAGATCCAGGAATATAGGAACAGCCCTCAAGAAAACCAGTTGTATTGTTAAAGAATGTGCTTCTACAGTAGAGCAATTAAGGCAGTACCTGCTTAAAGAGCTGGAGCTGAATGGCATTCTGAAGAAACTGCCTCATGACTGCAGAACGATGGGACACAAATGCTTCTTCACAAAAAGTGATGGGTTCTCCCTGCAGAGTTCAGAGCATTAAACACTGAAAAAGCTTTGTCTGAATCCATTCGAATCCACTGTCTCAATTCTATCTGCTTCCCTTCCCAAATAAATAGGTGAATAAAGCAGGCATTACATGACGAGAATCAACTGTAGTTTATTTCCAGTTTTCAATCATGTGACTGACAAACAAGTTGGAAACTGGCAAATTGTGTATCATCAAAATAAAACACATTCGCTTTATGCACATTTTTCTAATGCTGGTGGAGAAACTTCCATCATCCAAAGAGGTAATTGTACTTAATGTCCCCAAATACGACACACGGCCACATGAATTTTATATATTCTGCTTCTCTGCCTCTGCAGACCCAGCCAGCCAACCTGCCCAGGCACGTCAGGAATGTCTGCTCCGGTCTCTCCACAGTTCAGGCAGATTAGACTTCCATCTATTGAATGAGTGAAATTTCCCTTTTTCACAACCTTGTTGGCAAAAGACAGAAATTGTTTTGCAGCTCTACTTTTATCTTATTTTAATGAGTTATGTTAATGCTGAAGTCTGCTGTGCATCTGCCATAAGGGCACAAATTTCCTCCACACTTAAATCTACAGATACTCAATGCAGCAAGCAAACATATTTATTGAATAAAACCCAAGAAAGAAACAAAGAATGATAAAATTATACTGATAGATAATTAATACGGAGGCTTTTTCATAAAATATATTTGGATTCTTTGTTGTTGGGTGTTCACCCCAGAGGTTACCAACCTGCCGCTGAGGCTCGCTGCCGATCGCCTGGCCTTTGACATAACTGGCCTCGCCATTGTAACGCAACGGTGCAAATCCCTGCATCAGTTTTTAACGCAATTTATGAGGAAAGTGAAGGATAATAATAATCAGACTGCAGAAACGGAATTCTTCCTGGACCCCAGTGAACTGGACACCCAGAATGACCCAAGTGATACGGCATGTACCTCACCTCTATGCCAGCAGTCAACAAATGCCAGAGGTCACAGATTGTCCTTAACCAGAGGAAAAGGACCAATTGCAAGTGACTAGGCACAGGACGGGGCTCTTTCAAAGAGGGAAGAAATCGCTCTTTTAGGATAGTTTCTATCACCCTTTCCTTGGGCCAATGAATTTCCATGGTTTTAGAAAAGAAAGAAGGTTTCTTCTGTGACAACTATAGTTTCAGGATAATTAATTTTAAAGATAATACCCTGTATTTGATTTACTTTAGCAAGTGTTTACAGAGAAAACCAAAATCACCTCAATCTTTCCGGGCAAGAAGCACGAGTGTGACGAATTTCTCCCATGGCCAGAGAAGAATACATCCATTGTGGAAAGAACTACGCCCTGCCCCACAGAAGCTTCCTCTGCTCCTCTGTACATCCAGCACAGCGATGGCAGCTTCTCCTCTCACAGCCGAGCTAGGTACCGCCCCTACCAACACTCGCAGTGCAGCCGGGGGAGCCCAGCGCTATGACAGTGTTAACACACTTCCTTCCCCAAAGTGCTGATGATTGAGTTTGTTCATTAGGTTGATTAGACCTTTTGACTTCTTAAGAGACAATTCAGGCTCAACTGCTGCTAGATGATCAGAAAAACTTTAATCATCAAGGTCAAGCGTGAGCTTTTCAGCTTCGAATGCATTAGTCCCCTCCACCCTCCATGACCTCCAGAAGGGTGAACACGCTGTTGCTAACCCCCATCCACAGCTTCATTACAAAAAGACAAGCTGGACAATAAGACCATTTTCTTGACAGATTTGGCTAACTGTAAATTATCAAGCTAATCCGCTCTGCTTTTACTGACAGATGACATTATCCATGAGGGACATGCTAAGAACTGCAGATATTCTGTGAAGCGAGTGGTCTTGCTCACAGGTAAAACAATTACAGCAACTTGTCCTGATAAACCCATCAACTCCTAAACTTGCTGTTTCCAACAATTACAATTCAGGCCTTGATTTGTCAAGGTACCGTAGATATCAATTATTCTCCTCTCCAACTATAAATGCATAACGAAGGCTAAGATACGGCATCGCTAACGCTCTGAATGTGTGCACAGTATGGCTCTGTGAAGAATCTGATTTGATCTCTAACCATAGATAATTCATATATATTTCAAGATTGGATCACAAAATTAATACAAAAAATTTACACATTTCGAAGACATTTAATCTGCAATCATAACACAAGAGAAGTAACTGTAAAATATAAGACTAAGATCTAAGACTCCCAGATGCCTGGAAAAAATAGGTGCCTTTTCTTTATGCCTTTGCAAATCTTCCCTTATATGAATATTTTATATTCCTATGGCATAATGAAGTTCATCAGGGCAGTGCTGCTATCTCATGACCCCTTAAAAAGCTGAGAAGTTTCAGCCCACATCTACCTGTTGCCAGCCCTATTTCTAAATTGAAATTCTGTTAGATTCTAAAATAATGTTTAAAACTCCTTACGGCAGCAAGAGGAAAATGAAAGGAGTCTGAGACTTATTTCTGATTGTTCCAGAGGTTCATGAAACCTGATGTTACAGTTTAAGAAACCATAATGCAAATTGAAAGATAAAGTCCAATTTTGATTAGCTACAGTGTAAAAAATTTCACCATGAGTCCCCATCTTTCAAGGAAATCCCTTTTCCTCAGACAGAAAAACTTCCTTCCAGAAGAGGGGCCAGGACCTGGTGCAGGGTCACAGTCAGTGAGAGGATGTCCGACTGGCCGTACTCGCAGACGGGCCAGCTCAGCGGCTGCGGCAGTAACTTTCACAGTGAATACGAAGGACTAAAAATTATATGGGACAGAAGACAGCACAGATGAGAGGAGGACTTGGAGGGAGGGTCAGAGGCAAACACAGATGATACCTCTGGAAAGACAGAGAGGTGCTACAATAACTCCTGAAGTCTACCTATTCCCACTGCCCCAAGAGATGAGCCACCAAAGCATGCAGCTGGTGACAGGGTCTAAAGCCGGCTTGTGACTGCAGGAGAAAACACGGAGATGGTAAAGACAGGGTTCAAATCAGGTCAACAGTGAGAGTCTCTTCCACAAACAAAGATTTCACAGAACTTGATTCTAAGGGTAAAAAAAACCGCCAACTACCCAAACCTGCAAACTTTGTTTAGCCAACCCTAAAAGTTCTGCCCTGGAAGATACAGGTCATCTCTTCTGCATTATCCTGGTCAGCGTGTGGTGCAGGGTAATGAATTTTGTGCTGCTGTGTGCATGCCTTTAAACCACGTAGGTGCTCTTTCAAAAGCTCTCTAATAAATATGCCAGCCATTAGAGCTGCTCTGTAAACTAGCCACGAAATGAAAAAATGTGGGTGGAATTTAAAGGTGCAGAAGCAGATGACAATCTGACAGTCGACACGTAGGAAGCCTGGTGTCAGTAGACTGTGCAGCAAACCCCCAGATGTACCGCAAGAACAATGACACGTACAAGATTCATATATCACTGCTTTATTACTGCCTAGGTGTTGCAGATAACCACGTCCTTTGCTAAAATTGGTTCTGTTGCAAATGACAAAGTCAAGTCTGTAGGGATATTCTAGGAATCACCATCCTTAATTCCATCCAGAATTATAGCAAAGCTAAGAGAGGAGAACGATCCTACTGCTCTGGTAGGTATGACATACATAGGTATGTCAGCGACAGAGACAGCCGCAACCAACTGCTCTGCAGACCTCCCAAGGATCGTGATTCCAGAGTCAAGGACAGATGAGCTCATCACAGCTGAAGAAGTCAGCCAGCAGGATGCCATAAAGAAAATCTGAAATCACCCGATAGGCCATTGGCTTATTCAGCTTGCAAGTGCAACGACGAACAACCTCCCCGTAACCCGTACATAGCTTCAGCTCTCTGCATCTGCCTCAGTGATAATGGAACCAAGAAAGCACAGATCAAATACTCTGCATCAAGCAAATGATACCACAGCTTTATTAGCATTTCAAGATGCTGCTCAGGAACAAAGACATCATGAGATTTGACCACACTTCTGAAGAAAACTAAACTCAGAGTCTGTCCAAAGAGAGACCACCAGTTCTGATAAATGAGAATTGCTACGAGCAATCCTGAAAAGCATTTCAAACCCACGTCTCTCCGTGTGTGTGCACCGCCCACACACCTACTGTCTCAGGTAAACGCCCGTTTCCATTACCAGCCCAATTTCAGACTTTTTCCATGTTCCCCACTAGGGTATATAACCTCTGATAGAGATACATCAACAGTGAATAATATCCCTACCACTTCCTCCTCCAAAACTCCTAACCTGGACATGACTAAACAGCCACAGCAGTGTTTTTTCTGGCTGTACTACGAAGAAGTGGAACGCACCTCACACTGACAAAAGAGAACAGGAAAAGCTTGCAAAAATGTACAGTTGTTTGTGGTCCCGGCTGTAACCCAGTTTTCTCATGTACATTTTGGAAGCTAATAAATCTCAAAATTTTACTCTCTAAGCATGCCCAAAATTCTTACATAATTCCCTTTATAAAACTAGGCATCACCGTACCAACAAATGCATTCTTGACCAAAACCCAAACAGAAGCAAAGCGCCCTCAGAAAGGACAGAGATCAGTTTCCTACAACCCCTGAAGAGATCATTAACATTTGGCAGCAGGCTGCCAACTAGGGTGAAGCAATTTAAACATACAACTCAACTTTAAATGTGAAATTATATAATATGCAGCTATTCAGACTTCAAAAATCTTTTTAACGCTGTAATTAGAACTGTTGCCTGTGCTCCTTTTAGAACCCCAGCAACACATGGAGTACCAAAATGCAGTGTATTATTAAGCTGTAATCAATTCTACAACATCCAAAATGCCTTCAGATCAAAAAAGTTTAATGTGGATTAAAATTACTATGAAACTTTTGTAGAAAAAATACTGGGTGAGATTTATTTGCATTAAAGCATTCTAAGAAAACCGGCCGACACTGACAGACTCTGTGGAAGTTCAATAACGCGCCTTTGCACTTCATTTCAGAGGGCAATATCCAACATCATTACAGGATCTGACAAACTTTGCACAAAACCAACTCCAAATAAATGATGAAACTAACGAAAAATGTGAATTTGGAAAAAAATCTACATTGCATGGCAATGTTTTTGCTTCTCCTTTCAAACCCTTTCAGTTTATTAGGATACCTGGTATTTTGATGTTAGACCAAGCAAAATGACATATATTCACAAATAATGAAACTCGTTCCACTGTAATGGAGCAAGCCATCTTTCAAAGTGTTTATAGGGCTAATTCAAGCCATTCCCTGCCCTGATTTCTGAATCACCTGCATCAGCCAGCTGTTTTCTAGCCCTAAGCTACTGATACAGCCTCATGTCTCGAGCTCAAGCAACAAACCTGGAAGACAAAGTGCCAAGAAGCCAGCAAGAAAGTATTTAGGGCTGGGGGAAAAAAAAAGAAAAAAAAAAAATCACCATTTCACAGATCAAGAAAAGAGGCATGAAAATAATAAGTAACTTGTACACGGTCACAAAAGTCTCTGGCAGAGCCAGGGAAAAGAACCGAAATTTCTTTAATCCCCGTTCAGTACCTTAAATACAAGGCTATTCTTCCTCTTCCTACTTGATATTGTGTCAATGCATGAGTGTAGGTGTTGAAAGCCTGACAAAAGGGAAGTAATAGCATGGTATTATGAGCTGAGAAACCTAATCTTTATCAGATACAGCAAATCTCTGTGATGCTGCCTGCACTAGGAACTCTCTCTTTGTCCTGAATACGCTTTAAATTACTGGTATAATGTGTACTGTATATTGTTCCACTCTTATATTTATTCCACAAAAACCCCTGTGGCCTGCATGCGATTTTGTCATTAGCTGGCAAGGTAATTTCAGGGCCCCGTTCTGCAATCATCCCATGAGCAGTGCTCCCATTGAAGCCACTATGTTCTGCATGCAAAGCAGCTACCAATTCAGGTTCCCTGCAACAAAAAGGTCTTTTTCTGGTTTAACTATTGTGGAACATTAGTGACAATACAAAAAAAGGAGAAAAATTACAGTGCGATTCCTGATACGAGTTATTTTATACCATGACCAAATATAAAAGCGTGCTTGGAAACACAATCCACACCAAGTATTTCCTATGAGATAAATGAAAAGCATTTTTTTGTTTCATTTATTAAAACTCAATAGAATACAAAATATTTTGTTAAAATGGGAAAAAAAAATTGGCCAAGACTTAGAAATGACCACCATGCCTGATGGTCACAAATGTCGGTATTTTGCTTTCTTTTGATTTCTTAGATACATGTAAAAAGCCCAGATTCATCCAAATCGATGAAGTTTCCAGGACTCACTCAAGTAAATATCTTGAAAATACGTTTTTGTGCAAGATGTGTACGACTCCTTTGTATTATGATCCCCAAGACCACATTGAATAAATGGCTGTTCTCAAGACTGAAATATTTTAATACAATATTTAGATGCTAATATAGATGCAGAAGGAGAATAAAGTGGTGTTAACTTCACTAAAGCAATGCAAGAGAAGCTTTAGTCATAAAGGTAGGTCACAAAATCCCACTCTTTTAGCTAAGTTACAAAATCCCCATCTCTATAAATAAAAAGGATATAATCAAATTAAACTTGACATTTTCCCTGAGTTAGACACGTCTAGTTCCTGGTAGATACACACACCATCACAAGATAGAAGAGCGCGCGGTATGCAATACCCCCTCCTTTCTATTAGTGGAACAGAACTCACGGAGGTTCGATCTGTCATCACGTTATGCCACTGGATCATTCGGTGTGCAAGCCTCAACTCCTGCCACGGAAAAACCCAGCTAGAAAAGAAGTCACTCGAGAGAAGGACTTTATCACGTCCCCTGAGAGAGATGATCAGAGGCACGGCATTAGGAACCCTAGAACAAGGCTCCATTCCTTTCTGTTCAAGTCAGGTAACCGTCTCTGGGGAAACTAAGTGGTCAAAGATGAATATACAAATGAACCACACACATGGTTGCTATGGAATTTAGCACAGATCTGTGACTCTAAGTCAGTACCTTTTGCCACCAGACTCCTAGAGATGCAGCAGCATCCATCGCTGTGAGCAACTGGAACCAGCCCCACCAAGCACTTGCCTCCACACTGCTCGTTGCAGAGCATTAGTGTATTAAATGTGCGCCCAAACAACTCCTGGGAAAGAACTAGAAGTCAAGTCCACAACCGCTCAGGAGGCTTCTCCTCACAGGGGGAAAAGGCAAAGTACAGCAGGTCCCTTTGAAAACAAAGCAGACCTCTTCGCTCTCCCTTTACCGTTTGCTCACACTTGGTTTGTCAGAAAGAGGCTCAGGTTGTACCATGAGCGGGCAGGACACAGAAAAAGCCGCATCAATACCATCCCAAAGCCTGCTACTTTTCGGTTACTGGTACTAGAGTGAATCCCTGATCGCTGGCACTGCCTGCAGCCCCTTCCCCGTCCCTCAGTGGGTTGAGGATCCGGCCGCATGAGAAAGCACCAGTTTTTCTACGTTCGGTTTGATTTTATTTCCCCAGGCTCTCCTCTACGACATCTCACTTCTTTCAGTTTTTATTCAGACCCTTTAAAAAAAACAGAGAAAAGGACAAAAGAAATCCCGCCTCTGAGCGGCCGAGAACGCCGCGTCCTGCCAGCCTTCACTGCACGACGGGTATCTGTGCCCCGACTCCTGCCGGGAATATTCACAAAGAGAAAGGTGCAGCCAGGGTGAGCACCAAAACCACGCAGATCTTCCCTTTCACCACTTCCCCCGCAGGTTTTGCTCACTGCGTGACGAAGGAACCGAAGGGACTTTGGTCGTCATTCCTGCAAAGCTACAGCTCACCCCCACCCCCGAAGCCGAGCTTCGCAGCAATTATTTAGTGTTCGGCCGCGTGACTCCTCCCAACTCCCATCATATCAGCTACACGTTCTGACATGGGAACCACGCAAAAGCTCTGAACTCTCTGTGAGGAGAAACGCCACCTAATTAGCCCACATGTGCCGAGAAGCATCTGGCTCTGGCTCAGAGCGCAGCACTTTCCGTGGCTCCCGGAGTTGTCGTGGAGACAAGCACACGAGCGGCTCCGAGCTGGAGCTCTGGGGCACCGATCCAGCCGCACTGCTAACGTATGCTGACAGAGAGCAGATGGGCAGGTATCTGCTGGGCCAAAAAATGCCAGCTCTGCTGCCCTCCAGGCCCACGTGCCCTCAATGAGGATTTTATCTTGTAGAAGTCCCTCTCGCCTGCCCTGCAACCTCAGGCCTTCTCACCTGGGAAACAGAGCTCAACCTGCCAAGACTTCCAGCAGAGGAGTCGGCAAACCTCAGTCCTATGTCTGTAACAGTTACCAGGAGCACTAACAGTTGGCAAACCGTTACCCAGATATTTGAAGAATCACTCGTTTTGATGCTTTATTTTGGCATTCAATTCAAACAGCATTCATGGAAAGATGCACGCGAACTTCTGCGATTCACACGGTGCATTATTACAACTGCTGGCGAGGCTCGACGCTGTTCCATTTAGTACTAGAGCAGACCAAACTTCGCTCCACTTACTCACAGGAGTTGCTAATACCGAGGTCTATTACTGTGGTGACTCGCAGCTTGGAGACCTTGCATTCAGTTTCTTACAACTCTTCCAACTGTACGAATGTATGCTTTCTGTTCCAAATCCCCCTGTAACCTGAACGCCTTCGTTCGCATGAGCTCAGCGTTCTGCTGAGAACATCTGCAAGGGACCCAAAGTCAACTGGGAGGGAACAATCCCATGACGCTGGCTGAAAAGCCCTACCTCTCCACACAGACACAGAATGTGCCTTGCAGGAGGCACACGATCTTCTGCACATTTTAGAAGACGGATTCCCAGGGAAAAAAATTCCTAGGATCAAACTCCCTCAGAAAGAACCACAAGTTGTGACTACAGCTGCCTGCAGCCGCTGAGCATCCTACAGCCCAAGAATTTCTCTGTGATTGCTTCAGCCACCGCAGTGAGGGGCCAGAAGCCGAGAAAACCAGGTGAATAAGCATGAAACAACAGTAAAAGAAAACGCTTGCCGCCTGCTCACTTCACCGTCAAGAAAGGCGCCTCCTCTGGATTACACCCCTTCCAGCGCCACACAGCACCGGCATCGTGGGCGCTGGGTGTTTCCCCGCTGAACACCCAAGCAAGCTGGCTACGGTGGGAAAAGTTCCTGAATAACCAGAGTATCCGCACTGAGAAATTAGCATTGGGAACTTTCCCTGTTCCAAACTAGAATAAGCACTGACTTGCGCCGCCTTTTGAGCTCATTTGATACAAGTACGTACACATTTGCTCTACACAGGCATAATCGCTTTGACCCACGTGCACAAGCCTTACACAGCCAGTTCAGCAGTGGGACAAATAAACATTCAAACAAACAGTGCTACCAAGTTTCAAGAAATTTAAACCCTAGACTGTAGTAGGTATTTACCAATAGCGGCTGCAGCTAAGAATCACAGCAGAACGCTCCCCGAGCTCAGTTACTGCCTGCTCCAGCCATTACTACAGGTGCATTTTCCCATACTTTAATTTTAGCAGCACAAAATCGCTCCAAATGCAGAATTGCTCATTTACAGAAGGAAACTTGCCTAACAGTGTTCTTAGTTCTGGTAATGCAATATTTGACATTCAACAGCAATTTAAACTCATTTTTCAGAGTTAAAATACTCAGGAACTTCTAAAACCATTTTTTGTCGCACACAAAAACCACCACTGCCCTGGTGCTCGGCATAAATTTTTGAGTGTTTAGATTTAGACCCCATAGATATTTCTGCAGCTTAAACCAGTGGCCGAGGTGCCGCAGCATTCGCGCTGCGGTCGCTGTGGCCGGGCAGTGCCCAGCGAGGCAGCGCTGCTCTCGGAGCCAGGCTGCAGGTGCGGGCAATAATTAAAGCCTTCAGCACATCTACCTGGTGAAGTATTTGTGCCCCCCATCCGAGGAGGAAGCCCTCTCTGCGGAGAGCAGAGGAGCTCATTAACGAGGCTAATTAGGTGTAAAGGGGGTAGAGTCTGGCATCAGCTGCAGCTTACGGTAGCTGATCATTAAGCTCTGTAATCTCTACCCCAGAACAGCAGATGATCATGTTCCTCGGTGACTGATGTTGCTAAGAACATTTCCAGCACCTGAGAACCTGACCAAATACTTTTTGGTGAGGCTAAAATTCCCTTAACCCTCCATGCGCCAGACAGTGGAGTCCACATAATTTCCTCACTCATCAATTTTCCAGCAATCTCTCTGGATATCCACGAGAACTTGGCATGAGGTCTATAATGGGATTTATTTCAGAATTTCAAAAACCAAAAATCAATGCATCAGCAGCGTATGGAAAGGAAGGCCAGTAAATAACGTTTGGTGGAGCAACAAGCAAGACGAATAGAGAGAGGAGCAATAACGCTTGATGAAGTGATCACACATACCTCCTAAAGGTTTGTGAGTTCTCCTCGTAATTTCTTTGCATAAAGCAGGGAGGATAGTGACAATACCACAGGGATGAAAGCCTTGTTAATAAATATGTAAAATAAGGATTTCATTGTACTCATCTAATTTGAAATAAGGACATAATTTCCATGGAGAGAGAATACATGAAAGCAGAGCTCAGTCTGGAACTTGTTTTGTAAAACAAATTCCAAGAATAGCAAACTATTCCAGCACCTCAGCATGAATTTTTTGAGTTCATCGGGCAGAACAGACCCTTTACTGCCAACCTGCTACTGTCCTTTTTTTCTACAATTGAACCAGCAAGTTAGAATTAAGATTAAATTCAAATCCAACAGGCAATATAATATGTTTCTACTGCAATTATTTTACTGCCTGATGGTGCGGCTCGTAGTAGATTCTTGAATCACTCGTAAATGAACAGTAAAGCAAAATCTCTTAAGCACCTTAGTTATAACTCTTGAGTTATTAAAAGCAACACATTTTAAAAGGCTTGTTTTCCTACTGACCAAGAAACTAAGCTGCAGTTTTGCATAGGTCACCAGCTTGCACATACGATTAAATCAGCATATTTAGCAGATCCTTATTGCCACTGGAATGAAAAACACCCCTCAGTTTCCTCTCTTTCTGCTTACTAACCAAAACGGTTAAGGATAAAAAGAAAAATGCCTTGCAAAACCCGAAAGAGAAGAAAGTACCACTGAGGTAATGAAGGCTCAGGCGTATTTAATACCAACTCCCTTGTCTCTGTGTCACCTGGGGACTTCCCTAAAGCCCAACTCACCACCACAATCACCTGTGTCCCAAGGCTGGTCTGCAGAGAGAAGCCAACCAGCTCAGAGGCGTGATTCCGAGATCTGGGCACCATTTCTGCACTGTCCTAGTGTTCCTGACAAGGGCTCCGTCGTCTCCTAACCACGGACCCCCTTCACTTCAGTAATTAGCGTGGTTCAGCGCGAGCCCAACGGCAACTTAGCGTTGTCGGCTCCAATCGCATTCACGGGACACGACCCACGCCGATGTCCGGAACGCGTATCTGTAATCGCGTTAAATAGAGGCTGGGGACAGCGGCAACCTTCAGCTCCTGAACAGGGCGTTCTGACCAAGCGCGTTCATCCGCTTCTTCACCCGTTTTTCCCAGTTAATGTCACAGGACTTCCTATGCAGCAGTAGGGACTGAGGGTCCGTCTTGTTGTGTTTAAGCACAAAAAGTGGCTCTTCAGGTTCTGGGATATCAAAGTAAAAGCTGTGCATAATAGTTGTGAATACAACACCCTCAAAGGCAGGTAGCAGCACTGCAAAAGTAGTTTTTGTACTTTAAGATTCAGCCTCTGTACGTCCAAACGTAAATACAGAATACTTGGAGTATACACTACTCCGAGCATAAGTAAAATTGAGCAAACGCCAAGATCTTTATCAAATATATCATTTTTAAAGACTTCTTACACGACTATTAGAACACAAACTGCAGCTGATTTCTTGTGGTTGTAAACGGACACTTTTCACTCAAGTCCCTATACCATTTTCTCCACTTTCTCATGCTCTCGGTCACCAAAGACTTTTCCAAAGAACAGAATTTGAACAAGATGAAAATCAAGAAACAAGAAAAATACATAAGTGAAATATCCTGTGGCTATAATAGTCTTTGGAAAACTTTCAGGTCAGTTATGAATGCAAAATTGCTACTAAAATTTAATTAAAATTGAGCACGATAGGCTCTGACAAGATAATGGATGGGAAACATAGCTTTAGGGCAGAGCGAGGGTATCTGGATCTCTGGCTAGATGCGATGCTTTATGTTTTATGTTTGGCAACTATTCTTGAGATTTCTGAAATACATCTTAATTATAACGATCTACAGAAATCCACAGAAAAGAACAGCACCGTATTTCTGGTATCTCAAGATCTGTAACACATGCCAAAGTAAGAGATTTTTAGGACTCCAGTCCTGTCTAGTCCTTAACTCCCTTCATGTTCATACCCACATCAGAGATCACTTCTTTTCAACTAAACAGCCCTTACAAGCCCCTCTCAAATCATTAAGTACTTGGTAACTTATCTGTAAATAACATTAAGTTATTTCCTCACACAGGCAGACATTCTTTGAATATAATTTTCCTCCACAGTTGAAGGTACCAGCCAAATCCAGAGTCACACAGGGCTGAAGGAAAAGTCGTCAAAAGTCTGGGGAATGACTTTGCCTTGGGGAAAGCAATAGCCCTTCACTGGAGACAGCTTCTTTGCTCACCCTGGAAACTCGTTTTAAGAGAGATGGAGTGCAATTTATCTAATCTTTATAGAAAAGTGCTCTTTATTTTTCATATAGTCTTAGCTGAGAATATGTAATAAGTTATTAGTTGACAAGTGGGAGGTGAACTTTACCTCTACAGGTTCAGACGGATCCTGAAGAAACACAAACTAATCACACTTGTAATCCTCACAAATTGCTTTCATTTTCACCATTAATCCTCTCTGAGAAAAAAATGTTCCTGAGATAGAGGTTTTAATGACTGCTTAGAGAGCTTCACCCAAAACAGTTCGGTGATGCTATCTTCCTTGTCGCTGGTCGGCAGGATAAGCCATGCACACACACCAGGTACGGCTTTGACACTGCACTAGAGCAGCCCCACGGCACCTGCATTTCCACGCTGCTTGTTCCAATCCACGGTAGTTACTATCTCTGAGTAATACTTACAGCCAAAGAGGATCCTTGAAAAGAGTAACGTAAATAGCAAGTTTGACATAGTGCAGGTATATTTAAAACAGTCACAGTTACCCCATGAGATACGCTGTAATGTCTCATTACATAAATCACAAACCTCAGCACTGCACCAGGAATTATTCACACAAGCGCTACGCTTGGACACAGAAGTAACCTTTAAGGAGTTAAAATGTCCTCAACTACAAGTCAAGTTGAAACTTATTTAATTAGGTTCCGTATTTGAAAAAATGAAATAATTTCTTTCATTAACTAAACCAAACTCCCTTAAAGGCAACAATATGTTCCCTCTCTGTCAGGACAGAGCGCAATGAAATCTTTATTTTAATTGGGGTTAGCTAAGGGGCCATTTGGCTTCAGATGCTTTGTTTATCAGCCCTAAGCTTTACAGCTTAGCCAGTACTCGAAATATTTTATTATAGAATGATTTCATTAAAAAAAAAAAGAAATTTAAAAAAATACGCTCTTCCAAGTAGTTTTATATCGAGATAATTTTAAATGTGCATTTTGATAATTGTAAGTCCATGAAAGAAACCATCTCCTTTTGCCTTCTTGTGATACAGGTCTCCCTTACAAACGCCCCGTTCTAATGGTTTCTGCATCGTGCCTTTCCCTAAGCAACCCAGAAAAGATGCGGCTGCAGAACAATGGATCTCTCCATGGTGATGACTAGGGAGAAGCAACCAAGCACACCTCATTTCTGTACTTTGTCCCTACCCCACTTCCTTTGCTGTGACGACGTTTCAGAGCCCTTCGCATTGTGTGGATTGCCATTTCTCAGAGAGCTAGAGCCGCAGGGAACAGGGAAGACTCTCTGCAATGCACGAGAGCTCGGAGCCAAACCCCTCCTAGGAATGAAAATCATCCTGTATATAAAACTCATTCAGGGGCACAGTTTACTTGCCTTGTTTTTCTAAACAGCTTTGAACTTTCATATGAAAACCCTGGAGTCGATCAATTCAATTTTAAAACAAAGAAAACTAATTTTTTCAGTAGATGACACCTTTTTCCTGTAATAAATGAATTAATAAATATCAGACATCTTCAGTAACAGTTACTGAAAGCATTGTGGAAAACAGCTATCTCAAGAAGGGACCGTGAACAGGAACGTTACAAAACCAGTACAGACCAGTTCACTCCAAACTGCAGCTAAAATTAATGATGTAATCCAGAATAATTTCCTGCTTTATCACGAGGATCAAGCTTAGACTGGATTTTCCATTTATTCCTTATTAAACCTCCAAGCCTTAGGAGTGTTCCTAAAACTAAAATAAAATGGAAAAAGGAAAATAACAGAAAACCCCAAATCTCATTTCCACAAATGAAATGCAGTATTATGGCATTTCCTGTTCTCTTCTCCGGTGGTATCACTATAATTTGATTTGTGAGAGACTTTGGGTTTTTTTCCACAGTTACCAAAACTATGTCATACAATTCCTAGTTGTCTTCTGGAGGATACTGGTGTCGTGTTGCTAACAGTTTTATACGTCACTAACGGGACACAGCACCCTACAGACATTATTTCAGATACAAAAACTATGCCAACAGTATTTTATTAAGTCCAGTTTAAGAATTTGGGATATTTTTAAAACAAACTTATTGTCTTCAGAAATAAAAGCATTGCTGCTCAATCTGAAAGAATAAATCTTAATTCAAACAAAAGACTGAGGTCTGTGCTTCATCTTTGTGCTACTTGAAAAAAATGTAATTATTTCCAATTAAATGGGGGGGGGGGGTGGGCTGTTCAGTTTAGTTTGTTGGTTCCCCCCCCCAACTTTTTCTCTAGATCACTTTTTGCCTGTCTTCTCTGTACTGCTCCCTCATGGGCACTATCACAAAATGAGCCGCTTCTGCAACTTCTCAGCAGGTATTTTGATTTGAGAGTAATCACAGTTTTCTCTACAATCTTTATAGAATTTGTGTCCTGATCATCTAACAAATAAGTAAAGGACTTAAATTGACATCAGTATGCGTACTTCTCTCTAACAATGCAAACTAATTGTATATCTCTAAACGAGAAAAATGTTTATTAAAAAAAGGTATTCTAGTGAATATAGCAACCATTGAGTTCAAAGCAAAGACACTACATGTGTCTAAATAAATATCAAGGAAGTGTCAGAGGTAAATGAGGAGAGACCAGGTGAAGTGTGTGTGATGTGTTAATTGTATTCAAAAAAAATAATAGAGCAAGACAGAGAAGCTGAACTTCCAATTATCATAATGGTATCTACTTCACAACGCATTTTCAAACTTGAAAGAGACATTTGAAACCATAGGAATTCTGAGCAGAATACCTCCAGCTGTGTGCTGCATAAATCTTGCACGCTGTACATACGCCGTTTATTTAAATACCAAGTAAAGTTATGACTTACAAAATGCGTATTTCAGTCACAATAGAGTATCTGTCATTGCCAAAAGCTGCTACTCATTGAATGAAAGGAACAGAAACAAGGAATTACATTCGAAAAAGAAAAGACAGAAGCTTTCTGTTTGATGCTTTCCTAGACTGAGTAGTGTGTGTTTAGAGAACAACGCATTTATCAGCCCTCTGCAGAGTTCACACTTTGTGCCCCCCGAAAGAGAGGAAAGAAGGAGAAGGTGGTTAAATCAGTGTTAAATCAGTTGTTGCCTCTACAGCACTCTGGTCATGAGCCGGAATCAGTCTGTCCCTAACATTCTGCTCATACACACTGGTGAAAAACTTTCCCGATTCTCCGATGCTCCACAAGAGCCAGACCAGAAAAGGGGCTCAGTCCCCTCCCGCACCTTCCCTTTCCAGAAGCATTAAAGCAAGTAACAAGTACGCCACGAACAAGCCCCCTGCCCAGGGCTGAAGAATGGAGACGACAGCAAGCACGCTGCTGGACTCCATCCCCACGGGCCGTTGCTGAGCCCCAGGGCAGCATCACAAAGTCGCAGGGGGATTCAGAAGAGTACAACTCGGAACGATAGCAGGTCTCTGCTGTCTGCCCGGCAGGCGACCCAGCGACCTGTCCGTTCTGTCACGCAGACACACGTCCCGTTCCGTCTTTAACCCTACAGCATTTTGGCTTTCCTTGTATTAGCTCTATCACCGATCTGTGCAAATCACTACAAATAATTTTGATTTACTGTGTTTCGCTTTACTCTTTTTGTACCATAGGAGTAAACTGGACCTCCAATTCATACACAACCCACAACGTACGTGGTGAAAGACCGGAGCGCGGGACTCTTCTAAGATGAAGCTCTATTAGTTTGTTCCTAACCTGATTAAATATCCTAATTTTTATCATTATTTCACCAAGTTCACCCATTCCTGAAGTCTATTTTACAAAACCAAATACCAAAAATCTCTTCTACCCTCTTCTTTCAAGGGAAGCGATACTTCCCGTTCAATTGGACATCTGCTCGTACCGGTGAGAATGGCCATCTCGCTCTTTCCCAACCTGCCTGAACGGCCTTTTGGGGGGTGGGGGTGGTTTGGGGGGGCTTTGTGGTTGTGGTTTGTTGGGGGGGTGGGGGTGTGTGTGCTGTTTTGGGTTTATTCTCTAACACCAAATGTAACTCATTCTCAGCTCATTTAAAAACCACACACTCACTGCGTGCCTTAGACGCTGAACTGAACGGTTACGATACTTTGTGCCTGGTGTTTGTTTTCTTGCTTCGCTGTTCTGCTCTAAGTCCCCTGCGCTTTATTAGTTGAGGAAGTATCTCCAACTTCGCCTGCGTGGCGGCATTTGCACACTGCTTCATTGCTTGCTGAGACGGGGCACTCTCAATTAGAAGTAAAGAATCCGGAGAACACACAATAAAAGCACAGGCAAAAGTCAGTCCAAAACACAGAAACAAAGGTTTGAAACAAATTGAGAAGACACAGACCCAAGTGTATATAATAGCATAAAACCCAGAGGATCAGGTGTGAGAGGCACAGATGAATAATTTCTCAGTTGAACGTACAAATCCTTCACAGTAAAGCTGAGGCATCATGGAGCTGCTCCTCACTGTACAACCTTCCCTGCTAACAGGAAGATTTAGAGGCTTTTGAACAACGCTACTTTTATTTCTGTAGCACCAACACAGAGGACAGAGAGCGACTCGATCCAGGCTGATGGCTGAACACGTCATTTCTACGGAGGCTGCAGAGTTACTCACACAGTGATACTCCAGAGTTCTGTTCAGCTTGCTCAGGGGTTCCAACAAACTAAGGTACCCCAAAAACTTAAACATCAGCATGAACCTGGTGGACCTTAATAATCTCAAAAGCAGCGCCGTGAACATCAGCATCCCGCAAACGCCGAACGACGGCACTGCACGTGTCACCCGCGGCTGCTGGTAGAGCACGCCAAGGAGCGGAGCACACAACCCCTTCCTCTGGGCAATGCTTCTAGACTGAAGTACAAAACCATTCCCATGCTGGTTTGGGGGGGTTCTTCGGGGGTTTTGTTGGGTTTTGTTTGTTTTTTACTTTGACTGCATCTCCTCCAGCAGAAACACCATATTCAATCCCAATTCCAAAGCAGTTCTACTCACTGCATTACAGGCTGCCCTAAGAGATTAAAGAGAACGTCTCTTCAGTTTCATTAACATATGCGTATCTCGACAGACTTGGATGTAGAATATTAAATGTATTTTGTAGAACAGGAAATACTTGTTAGAAAAAGAACCATTTTTAAGGTTTAAAACAGCAAAAGCAGAAACTTGTCTATAGCAACAGTAATGGAGAGACAAAACACAGCAAGGGGATTGAAACGAAACCAAAACCTCACAGAAAACAAACCAACAAGACTGTCCTTCCCCCATAAATCTTTTCAGTCAGCGATTCTGAATTCTGGTAGCATGTCTTCTAGAACACTTGCCGTAAATGGTAACACAAGAGTTACAGGTAGCTTCTAAGTGAGATCGTCAAAAACCGGGGCCTTCAGAATGCCACAAAACACAGAATCTTCACGCTAGGGGAAAAAAGTCTTACGTTTCAGTTCCAGCATATAGAGAAACTCAGGTTATCTCCATTTTTATCCCAAACATCAGGTTTTACACCCTGTCGCTGTCAATGTCAGTGTCGTTGTCTCCTCCTACCTGTTAGTAGAGCCAGCAGGACGAGATTTAGAAATCACCACCGTTTAGGCACTACTAGACTGGCTACACAGGAATGTATCTGAGAGTTAACAGCACTTGAACAGGAAAAAAGTACAGATGGGTGGGAGGAAATTCTTATCAAATATGCATCACCACTAACTTTAAAAGGGGCACCACAAAACTGCAAGTAAATCCAAAGGCTTTATTTTCTATACTTGCGCTCACTGTCTCCCCTACACTTTGGGGTTGTTTGCTTTTTTTAAGTTTGTACACATGTAATATAAGCATTAGTGATCTTTGTTTGTTTTTTCTATACAGACTCCTGAAGCCCTGCCCTATGGAGACAGCTCTGGTGAAAGGGAAGGGTCTGCTCTGTGTACAATGTGTACCTCTAAAATACACGTGCAGGAAAAAAAGCAGCTATGCAAAAGGTGGCTATGGAGAGGAAGTAACTGGGATGTGGCAATTACTGGGAGCTGGAAACAACTATTTACTTTCCCACTGAATAACTTAAAAAGAGTAATTCACCATGGCAACAATCATACTTCATAGTAGATAGAGCACTGAATGCTACAAAGCCTTTCCAGAATGAATCACGCACCCGTATGCAGCACACACTGGTTTATGTTACTGCACACATATTCCAACAAAAGTTCCTTTTGGACTCATCTGGCATTTGCTTTTTCACTCTGCACCACACATCGTCTACTTTTCTGACTTCTGTCCCACTCAGATCTCGCGGATCTGGAATTGTTGAAGGAATTTATAGTGTTAGTCTGGGCAAGAGATTTGACATAAAGTAATTAATACCATGGCCTTCTGTCGCATCATCACACTGCTGCTTTAAGGTCTGCTCGAGGAATACATCAGTTGGACTTACTGATATCGTGGTGTTACGTATGAATCCGTAAAGCAAAAATCCTTAGTGGTGTGAAAAACCAAAATAGGTGAGTAAACTGTCCTCTTAAAAGCCTTTGAAAGTCTCCCCCTGTTGTAGGAGACCTAAATATCTACGGGAATAATCTGTACCTTCCTTGGCCACGAATTGAAACAGAGGTAAAGAGCAATAGCTTTCTTACAAAGTGCACCCAGTTCTTGGCAGCAAATACACGATGCCAGAGCAACAATAATGCTTTAAGTAGAGGCAGCTACAGTACCCTGGGTAATAAGAACCCATTCAGAGCTCGTATGGGGAACAAGATTGATGACAAGTTAAACATAATGCCTGGGATAGCAGGGAATTGCAACTGTGCAAGTGGAGTTGTGAAAAAATACTTCTGTAGAAGTAAGACAGTGATTCAGTGGCTGCACCAGTGTGTTGATACCGAGAACAGTACCAGCTGTTAAGGCAGATTCTCTAGGAAGAGGTTACAAGGAATACAGGAAATGACAACATCCATTTTTAGGGGCTGCTCGTCAAGCTGTGTCCAGTCCAGAACACAGGTGCCTGCCTTTCAAAAACACTTTGCTGAGCTGCACCTCATTTCCTAAACAATCCTGAGGAACTTTTATCTCATTTGAAAGTGATCCCACGTCCCAAGGTTAAAATTCAGATAAACTTTCTCAGAAACACTGCAGTTCCTGGAGTGCAGTCTGCAGTATCCCAGCAGCACGGCATGATCAAGTGTATGGAGAGATGCACACCATGATACTGGTAATACAGCAGCCCAGATTCTGAGGAAGGATTTCAGAACAGGGATGGAACCAAAACTAATACCTACTAACAACCTATGAGGTATCTTAACTATATTGTTACTGCAAGGTCATCAATACGATGTTGGGAAAAGGAACTGGAGAGCATCTCTGTTTTCCCTCCTGCTAGATCGAGCGGTGCTGTTTCAGAAACAGAATGGGCTGCTGGAGCTCACGCTGCGTTACCCACCCCTCACCTCAGGACACCCTGCACGCTCGTCATCAGAGAGACACCAAACTTTACAGGGCCCGCGTGCAAGAAGTTAGCAATGCAAACCAGCAAAGTTCAAGAGCAAACTACCCGCAGGAGCTCCTGGACACCAGTACTTCCTTGGGTTATGAATGTTAAAAGTAGCCCCCTTAATTATCCATACAAAAAGTAGCAGCACTGCAAAAGAAAAATAAGCACAGAAATGTTCACCTTATAATGTGTTTCCTGGAATCACACAATTGTTTAGATTGGAAAAGATCTTTAAGCTCATTGAGTCCAACCATTAACTCAGGACTGCCAGGTCACCACCACACCATGTCCCTCAGCACCACATCGACGCGTCTCTTAAATACATGCAGCGATGGTTTAAATACATCCAGGGACGGATTTATGGCAATGGAACACTGACAAAAGGATGTGGAAATAGAAATACCTGTTCAGAATACACAGATTTTGAAGGAAAGTGCAAGTAAACAAGCTTTTCAAACCCGTCAGGCTAGGTGGTGTGGTGTAGAGCATACACGACTCCCTTTGCAAAGCTCCCTAGAGTGACCACGTATCCAGAGAACAGACTTGGAGAAGACCTTATGTCAAACCTGGAGCCTGCTCTTAAGCGAACGTACCCGAGTTAGGTGCAGAAGCACCCCTACAGCTCAGCTAGTGCACAAACCTAACAAACCTAAACCCACACATCGTACTGCATCACACCCTCCGTGCCTCTGCTTCTGCTCAGCCCACACCGCCAGCCTAACCTTCTTACAGGTGTTGGGGTGTTAGTTTCCAACAAAGACAGTCTGTGAAAGAAAACCCATTAAATGTTGTCTCTACCCACTAGGTGTCAGCAGAAGAAAGTGCACGGCCAACATCTGCGCTGCCACCAATGCGAGTCCTGTGTCCCCCAGTTACCAACATACACACAACTATTAACTCCTGCAAACCACCTTTACACACGCACAGTAATTAAACAGCTAGTTCAGTTGAAGGTGTCCTGGTTTTGTGAATTAAATATTTAGAAGATAATAAAAACATTCCCTCTGCAAACAGAAAGAAAATCAGGAATTTTAAAAAAAGTCCTTCAAGTGAACAGAACGCTCACATTGGTGTCGCTGCTGGAAAAGCAAGTAATATTTATAAAGATAACAACCTGCCTCAACACAGCCAAGCAAACACCCTGCTCCTAACGTCTGGTACCACACTTAGCAGCAGCAGAGGTTTGAGGCGGCTGTAAGTACATCACATGTAATGGATATTCCTTAAAATCCGGCTTAATGCAGCCACAGCGAACACGGACCCACTGGAGGAAACAGGACTGAAAGAGCTATTTTGTTACTTAAATCTCCTGATCAGACTTGCAGACTCTATTATCTGAATATGTTTTTTCATGCAAAAGCTGTAGTTACTGAAGGCCTCAGAAAGTTTTCGGCAAGAGCCATTCGTTGGCGGTGTCCTGGTTCCTACACACACGACGCAACCGTCTGTCTTTAGAGCAAAAGCTTCTGACCAGAGTAAGACTCTCACTATGCTTACGCATAATGTGAATTTCAGGTCTGTTCTGTGGCTTCACACCATTGACCCCGAGAAGTCAAGTCCTACCAAATGAGATAGTCTGAGAGACTAAATTGTGTTACGAGACAAAAACTATAAGAGGAGGAAAAGCTGCTGCCTCTTGGAATTTAATTAGTACAGAAATGTATAATCAGAAATTAAAATTTTAATTTATAAAAGGACTTGGGAAAGAAAGCCCTGAAACTTTCCAATTCATGATTACTAAAACTGGATTTATGACATATTTATGCAACTGTCTTTACAAGTTTTCTCTGATGAATGATAAGCAAACCAAACAATTTCTTCCACCTCCTCAGGTTAGCTGTCCCTCCAAGCTGCGCTTTCTAGGGGTGTGCCACGGCCAGTCGATTTCAAATGTTCATCTTTAACACTCAGCCTTCAAAATGCCAGATGGTATTTCCAGAAAAGCAATTTAAATTTTTAGTTTTCTTCATAAATCCCTTAACTAGTTAATCTCACACACACATCTGGGCAAAGCATACACCAGTATCCCCAGAGTTGCCTGGCAACTACTGGGAGGAGCATCTGAGAACAAGGAGGCCTGCGCTGATGAAGGGGAGTCAGTGTCTCCCGACGTGGATGAAGGCAGCTGCCAGCCAGAGCGCCTCGCTGCTCTCAGGTTTGTCATTTATGTGGACAACATTGTAAATACCTCCCATTATTTCACCTTAGATGCTTTAACAGCCCGATACTTACACCCAGACATACACACACGAGCCAATACAATTTATTTTTCACACACGCGACACGTGGTTTCCCCCAGTAAGACGTGGAAGGACTCGTGCTGACTTCAAAAGTCGTTTTTGAACCCCGAATATGAATTGTTGGAATTATGTTTATTTGATGGAGATAACTGGACTGTTTAAAATTCAGATTGAGCTGTTTTTTCCCTTCTGGCTTTAAAAATACCAAGACAAACTATAGTACTGAAGAGACTTTAGTTACTGAAACTCCCTCAACCTCAAGAAACATTATGCCTGTAGTCCAACAGTTCTGGTCTCTTCCTTTAATACCATGATTAAAATTAGATTTATTACTTGTCTGCATGGCAGATCTCTTTGGTCATCCTCACAGAAGAGGAGAGTGCAAAATGCAATACCTTTTCTGAACTGTGAGCCTTCACTCTCCCCCTGCTCATTTAGCCTCCCCACTTACACTCCGAACTCATCTTAGCCTCTCCCAGTGGTATTCAAGCTCTCCATCACTGCCACCAGTTTTCCGTTCTGCCCCCAAACGCTTGCAGAGGAGGGAAGGTGGTGTTCAGACAAGAGCATCTTTGTCCTGTACAGAGCTCTTCTGGTTAAGCAGCCCCAGGTCCAACCACCAGCAGTGCACATGAGCCCGTGAACACCGCCTTGAGATTGATCACTGCATTTGACTTGCACGTGTGTTGGTTCCCCTTGCTTCAGAAACAGGGAACGTAGAGTATTTTGGAAATACTCTGTGGATCACTCTGCAGTTAGTAGTTTCCATCCCCGTATTTCTGGGACATATCTCATGAATTTACCTGAATGTCCCTCATACTATTCACCTTCTCTGTAACTGTCTACCAGCCAAATGTGCACGCTTTAAAAGGAACCCCCTAAGTACACGATAGCAAAGCCAGTGAGGCACGAAACATGTGGAAACACATTAATTTGGCTGGACTGATTCGTTTCGAAGCCCATGAAGCTACTTGCAGTAAGCCAGGAACAGATGCCTCACTAGGTGCAATAAAACCCACGATCAAGTACAGAAAATCCTTCCCCCACTCAGATGGCACTTAATTGTGGCTAAATAGAGATTAGCTCTGAACCAGAAGCAAGAGATTGAATTTCCCTAACAGAACATGTACTGTCAATAGTTACAACTCCAGACATTCCTCTTACTTCTGTAAATGCACGATTTCTTTACCATTATCTTCTTAAATGCCACGATTCCAGAAATTTGCACATTTCTCAGTTAAGCACATATTGTGTAAAAATAATTCTAAAATAATTCAATGAATTCCCAGGTTTTGCAGTGCGAGAAACTGGTCAACTCCGCACTAGTCTTCTATGATCATTGATTTATTCTTTTTTATCATCTCTCTTCTACCTTAACTCAAAACCAAGTAACATCCACACCTTTCCATATGAAGTTTTCTCCCTGTGTGATTGATCATGTTTCTTGAATCTCTTTTTTTTTGTGGAGACTGGAACAGTTTTCAGTACTAGTCAGCCAAAAAGTTACAACGCTGACCTTAGTAAAAAGTAGCTTATACTACACTTTGCAGTTTTGTTAGCTTCCTCCCCCACTATAGCTGCAGATTTACATCTTATGCCCAACAATTTCCTACTTACAGGTTCAATTTTCAGGGCATTTCTGTAGCTCCCAAAGAAAGACGCTTGTGCTTTTAGAAACGCTCTTGCAACACCATCTCCAGTAGTTGTAGAGACTTTCTTCAATCTGTTCTTCAGTGCAGAAACCTGCAATCACACAACAGGTCCAGATCACTCGCAGATCACAAACAAAGCTTAACACATTGGGGCACAGCTAGATGAAAAATGTGCTAAACACAGCAGCAGTTATGACAAAAAGTGACACTGTGAATTCAGAGTCGAATTTTTCAGCATTACTTTTCAAGCTGTTTTGCTTCTCTAAGATATGACTGGATTCTCTTCAGAAGTCAACAGGAAAACAAAAGTTTCATTTCAACCTTCCCTCCTACTTAAAATCCACCATTAACATGTTGCTGAGCACACTCTCAAAGGCAGTCTGTGAAGTTATGTGCCGTTCTTGGTTAGAACCCATGAAAGAATTTCAGCTCAATTCATTCAGACACCAGATCATGAGAAACTGTTCTGCACAATCAGGCCATCCACCACCACCAAGGCTAGGAACAAACACTGTAGGGCTGAAAAATTTGATTGCCATGAATACAAGTTTGGTTTATTTTTTTTCTTTTAAGGCTATATTTCCTTGTACTTCAGAGACTTAGTGGAAAATAACAAAATGAGAGTTTTATTTATGCATGTGGTGGGTACCCTTGGCCGGCTCCCAGACACCCACCCAGCCGCTCTCTCACTCCCCCCCTCAGCAGAAAGCACGAGGACGAAGCTCGTGGGCTGAGATAAAGGCAGGGAGATCACTTACCAATTAGCATCACTGGCAGAACGGATTCGACTTAGGAAAATTCATTTAATTTATTGCCAATTAAAATAGAGTTGCACGGTGAGAAACAAAGATAGAAACTAAAACACCTTCCCCCCATCCCCGCTCTGTTCTGACCTCCCTCCTCCTCCCGTCGGTGCAGGGCGATGCCCGTGGAGCCTGGTCAGGGCTAAGGGCTCCTCGCGCTCGGTCTCACTCCGCCCTCGCCCCGTGTCCACGGCCGCAGCCCCACCAACGCCTTGCACAGACACCCAGGGCAGGCACAGGGACACAAAACCCGCAGGTTTTTTAGAAGTCTCAAATTAACAAGGATGTTCTGGGGACTGAAGGTTTTTTCTTCCTGTTTCTCAAGAGATCTGAACCACCTGTGCGCAGGACGGCTCTTCCCTTAACCCCCATTGCCCTTTCCCTTGCACCGCGGAGGTGTTTAATTACCTCGGGATTCACCGCGCTGCACTCGAGGCGAACACGGCCGCACGGTCTCATTACCATTTACACAGAGACTCTTAGATCAGAACTTAGCAAATACCAGCTAAACACACTCCTGCGCAGGCAGAGTTAAAACCACCACGATCTGGGTTACCTGAACATTCTCTCTTTCTGCGTACGCCAAGGGCTAAAGTTTTAGAGCATTATCCGTTACTGTTCTCCGGGCTTCGGAATTCCTCACGCACACAAGAGGGTTGTGACTTGGTTTGATGCCTCGTTCCTAGTGCTTAGAGCTCGGTAACTACTGCAGTAAGGTAGTAGACCCACCTATTACTGTTAGTGACAGTATTTTGTTTCCCGAACACAAGCTGCGAAAGGAGATAAAAAGCCTTTCAAAGATTAACATCAAGCTTGCCGTGCCTGCGCTGCAGCGGTTACAGGTTACGGTAAATCATTAACAAATAGCTATGTCAGTCGCAATTTTTTGGAGTTGCAGACAGAACCAGGACAAGCTCAGTTTGTGAGACAGATCTCACACCACACATAGCAATACAAAAAGAACAATCTGGGCACTGATTCTTGACAGAAGTTCAGCTAGTGCTTGTAGAAGCTGCGGTCACGTCATGTGCAAAACCTGAGTTTGACGAGATACCGTACGCGGGAGACAGGAAGGAGCCACCATCTCAGAAGGAAAGTGGAAAGCCAGGAAATCCCCAGTCACCTTGGTTTGCAGAACGAGTGACTCCATAAATACCCATATTAGGAATTTCACAGAATCACGGAATCGTTTTGGTTGAATGAGACCTTTACAAGTCCAACTGTTCCCCCAGCACTGCCAGGTCCCCACTAAACCACGTCCCTCAGCACCACACCGACATGTCTTTTAAATACCTCCAGGGACGGGGACTCCTCCACTGCCCTGGGCAGCCTGGGCCAGGGATTCACAACCCTTTCTGTAAAGGAATTTTTCCTAATATCCAGCCTAAACCTCCCCTGGCACAACCTGAGGCCATCTCCTCTCATCCTATCGCTTGTTACTTAGGAGAAATAATTGTATCAATACCTACCAAATCTTCCTTTTTCAAATGCTATTCTCCAAACCTCCACTGGGGCAGCTCTCTGTACTTCACACTACCCAAGGAACGTTGGAGGAGTATTTTTCACAGAGCAAGCAGATCCTATTGTAGTGAACATAACTAACTGTATTTTCTGAGAGTACGAATAATACCTTATAAAATAAGCCGATAGTTCAAACATTCAAATTAACTTCCGAGACCTTTCCCCAATCTTCCAGCTCATAACAAAAGCTTTTTCTGGCCTCATCCATATCTCTAAAATCCTACCAGACGAGCTGAGTTTTTTCCGCCTCGGGGTGCTGCTCCCAGCCTACCTTAGTAGCCAATCTGATCTGCTGGCTGCTTGTACTGCACAACTGCTCCCCAGTGCTGCGGTTTTCTCCTCCTGTAAGCACGTCCCTCAGCTCCCGCTTCAGCAGCCTGAGATCTGGGGAAGGCAGGAAAGTGACCCCCTAAACACACCCTCCATCCTGTGCGCTGCTGTTTCTTCCTGTGAACTTAGATGTTATATTTGCACTTGTCCTTACTAGAACGCTTACAAATATATTTCCTTTTAGATTTCCTGCAGATTCTGTTGGAGAAGGAATTTCGTTACAGTTATGCAAGTAACAGAAATAGTCCAGAGGGTGTCCAGCACAGTTTAGGAATCTGAACGCTGTGCCTTCTGCCGATGATCCGTGCGTTAATGCGCCCATAAGCGCAGATTAACATAATACATGATAACAGATTTAGTCTATCGCGCCCACGAAATAAGCTCTCTCCTATTCACCGAGATAATGTCTCTCAGGGAGTTCTGCTCTTCTCAAAACGTAAAAGACCCACACAGCACGCTCTGCCACGTTTGAAGGGGCCTGATGGTGTCGGGAAGAATATGGTTTTTCCCTACAGTAACGTATGTAAACCACTTGAAAGTACTTCCTAAAAGGGCAGTAGAATGTCCATAGCTCTGAGTAACTTCCAAATTAATCTCAAACATTTTTATAGGTGTTTTTTTATAAACATTCATGTGAAGAGAAAGAACTTGCCCATCTATATAGAAGGAAAAGGCTCTGTGCTTCATTTTACCACAACCCAGAAGTTCAGGAGGCCAGTCAGAGCCCTTCTGCGTTTCAGCTTCCCTGTTTGGTAAGGAGGCAGAATATTGATAGGTATTTTGCTAACTCCTTAAGCTTGCAGATCATTTGCCCTCTGCTAAGACTAAACTAAACACTATTTTATATGCGCACACTTTTACTCTTTCACTCAGGATTACGATAGGCATGTCATAGTTTTTTAAAAAAGAAACTGTTAACAACAACGTATTTAAAGAGACTGACAAGTACGAAAAAATAATTCATGTTTACTCAGGAATAAATTAGTACATAAACCAAAGTATTTTATGCAAACAGAATTATGATTGTGTTCTGCCTAAATAGGCAGTAATACTTTAAAAAAAAAGAAGACTCAATATGAAGATTTTTTCTAGCCAAACACATACACATGCCGTCTACCCCGAGAGTGTTTTTAAAGAAGATTTTTATACTTCTGGCAGTTCAGGTTTAAAGGTCAGATTTAAACTATCACCATGTTTCAGAATGCAATCTGTGCAATGCAGCATAATGAAATGGTTCAGTAAAGGTGCTAGTGGAAATTCTTTTAATTAGGTCCAAGGCTTTTCAGTTGTCAACTTGAATAAAGCAAGAAACATTCGACTGCAAACACCGTGTAAGAACCAAAACCGGATTCACCTTTAAGGAAACGGTTCTGCTATAGAGTTGTAGTTTAGCACTGCTTGCTGTCCTGAAAGCAGTTAATTTCCCACTAAGTGAAAAGCAGTAACACAGGCAGCCTGCTTGTAACGTGTAATGAATGGCCAGCAGTAGCAAACACAACCACGCTTCTGACAGCCAAAGCTATTCATAGGCTCGTGCAGATTTACAGTGCTCTCCTCAGAGCTGCACGCTCCCGTTGGCGCCGCGCACTGCATTGCATCAGGGCTTCATTTAATAAAAACTACAAGTTGACAGAGCGAGCTTATGCTTTATTCCTTGTAATATGAAGCTCTGACAATAACTAAGACTAGAAGATGACACTTATTTGGAAATACATGAAAAATCCATAAGGGTTGCATAAAAAAAAAATACTACCCCCTCCTTGCTATTCCTTGCAACACAGACGGTGGTGTAGGAGACTTGTCAGCAGCAGATGCACTTATTGTAATCACAGTCCTTAATAAATCTCTTTTTTTAATATTGACTATTTTAAAAGGAAAGTTCCTTCCCAGGGTATGCTCATGCTGCCAGATTTTCAGCAACGAATCAGAAGCAGAAGGTGAAGGAGGGACAGTTTTTCACGTTTCAGATAGTTAATCGGTAACGCAGGAGTACACACCTTGATTTCCAGGGACCTGACCTGAGCGCTTGAGGAGGTCTGACTGCAGCAGGCACTGCCGAGGTAAAGCGGGGCGAAGAAAGGACTCAATCTGTTCTGCTGGGACTGCCTCAGTGCTATCCAGCTCCCTTGACACAAGAGTTAAATGGAAAGACATTGCACTGCAACCTATGTTCACCTGGATCCTAGGAGTAAAAGCTTTAAGAACAGTTCATTCTAGACTGCCAAGAAGCAGCAGTTTGGGTTGTAACATCACTGTCATGAAACTCAAGCACAACTCACTACCTGAAGCTCTCAAATAATCATAGGACCTCATTTACTTGATTAAAAAAGCTGCTCAGGAGAGGGGGAAAACAGCTTTTAAGAATTTTCCACTGGATTAATTACTTGACGGTGAACACACCACAGATGATGTTTTTCCTCACTGCCGAATATAGATAGATCTAATTTAGCAAAGTAAATTTTGTGTCTATTCAGCAGTGCATGAATCGCTCACTGTTCACATTAAACAGCAAAACTAGCACAACAGTTTGACGTAACAGCCATTTATGATCATGAATCTCTTGAAGACATTTTTAGGTTTGCAGATCATAAATGCATCTGCTTAGACTGCGACCAGTGGGGAGACACGCTCCCAGAATCTCCCCATCCTCCCAAGGAGGTAAAAGGGGAAGAAAAAATAAAAAAAAGAAAAGTATAATGGATTGGGGCTTTAGAGTCTCCCTGCTGAGATGAACAACTTGATCCACTTACAGTTCCAAACACATGATGCATGAAAGAACTGACAGAAATTCAATTCTTGCAAAGAAGAGCAGCTGCTCTCTAGTGGTCAAAGCCAAATATTAAGCAGTCTGAAGGAAAGGAAAGGAAAAGACCTAGAGGTGAATATTTCATCATCTGGGTAACTAAAATAATGAAACAAAGCTAAGTAAGACATAAACACCGATCCCACACATTAATTACACAACACAAGTCAAGGTAAGGCTTTGTTGTGACAAATATTAATCCCAGCTGAATTTATACAGCAGTTGTGAAGAAAGTCCCACCATGCACACTAGTGGTGAGCCCTGCCAGTTAATTGAATTTGCTGGCAGCACTTCCTCTGCTATGCTCCAAACATCCTCCAAGATAAAATGCAGCTTTTAAACAGACCTGTGGAAAACTGAATCAAGAAATTTGAACTAATAAAACACAACTCTTTACTGTTATAAAAGTGAAGTAAAAGTAAATAATGAAAGGAAGGAAGTCTCTTAAAATTTACTACATTCCAAAGCTTGAAGTTCTGTGTTTATTGGTGAAGTCTCTTCTGATGTTCTACAGTGTGCCTACAACAGCTCCTTTAATGAAGTCTCATAAAGTCTAATATAATACTTGATTGTTGACAAATCATATCCATGTTCGGGGCGCCGCACTCCCTGTTATCCAGACATTTCTTACATAATTCCATTAAATTTACAAGTCTGTCATGCCCCGAGTTGGGGATAATGGCATGAGCGATGCCCAGCTGGCAGAGTTGGATGCTGGGAGTGGAATCAAAATGAAAAGCTATATAAAGCCAGAAAAATTCATGGAAGCAACTTTTATAGACTAAATGCTTGACTAAAGCCAGACCATTCACAATCAAGGTGGACCTTTCATCCAGAGCTGACTGTTTTCGAAGAATGGATCGCACCACAGACCATGGAGAAACGATGGGATATCACAGTAGGAGGCACTGGGTATTCACCATTACTTGAGCTTTCCCTCAAACAGACCAAGCTTATATTGAGCTCCTGGCATAACAATTTTATTTCTCAGCTACACATAAAAAGGTACAGATCTAACTGCCAGCACAATATTTTGAAGTAGTAAAAGAAATCCAGATTTCCCCCTGCTGTTTTCTCCTAAACAGTCACCCTCTGACTTAAAAATAGCTTCTTACTCTCTTTACTGCTCTTCCCTCTCAGCTTCTTTCAGTGACGATGATTACAGCAGCCAGTAGTGAGCTGGAGGTATTTTTGTCCCATTAGAAGGAAAGATAAAGTATTTACATAACACTTCTACTGAGTTATTAAAAATAAATAAATTAGCAATAAAAAAGTTCAAATGAGAAAGAAAGTTCTGAATTACATGCACTGAGCAGTGCTAGAAGTAACTATGGAGTAGCCCATTTGGTATCATAACTCTGGATATAAGGTGCACCAAGTTCATCAAAGGTCACCTGGAAGAAGTCACAGGCAAAAACCACACAATTTCATTTGGAAAGAAAAGTTATCTAAAACTGCAGGATTTTTTTCCTAATGGAATGGACAGAGATGGTTTGAAGTAGCAGTACTTTTTCACGCTGCAAAGGAAGAAGTTTGATTTTTTGTTTCCTCTTCAAATGTACCACAAGCTGCATGTTTTTCATTTGTCTTTTTTACGCAACACTAACTCTCCAGATGAGCTGAAACGTGCTCCTGCCATTCCAAAGCTGGGACTGCCCTGCTGCACCATTTCTGGCTTACGTGAGCATTAGCTATTTGTCATTAGGAGGCTTAAAACCATGTCTGACAATATTCAAACAAACGTTCCTTAACACGTGAAACCAGGAAGCAATTGAGGTGAAGCAGTTTACGTACAGTAACGAGAGGAACACAGTGAGAACCGAACAGGTCAAAAGGATTTACTCTGTCCAGTAACAGAATAGTTGGATAAATCATTTCATACATACCACATCGTTAGGAAGGCTCTGAAGGTCATCAAAAGGGGTTTCCAGTGTGTTGGTGTCTACATTAAGAATCACAACATCTTCCAGGGCCATGTTTCTTACTTTCTAAATACGAGCAAATTCAAGAAAAGGGAAAGGAAAACGTTATGTATGAAGAGTTAAACTTTATGCACAAAGGACACAAGTGACAGCATAACATCACGGCACTACTAACCTCCAGCATTTTAAAACCAACCAGCACTCCTGTCTGTCTGTCATCAGGTGTTTCATTTATTCTCATTTTACAATGCTGAAAAATTAACCTTCAGTTTGCAGAAGGAAGTTCTTAACATTGTGCACACTGAAAGTTCCGAAACCAGAGACTTAGTGTTGGTGATTTTTCAAGTGAAGATTTATTTCAAGCACCTCTAGTAACACCTGTCTTAATTCTGGTGCCCTGTTTGCACGTTTAGCAGTTTCTAGCCAAGTGAAGACTTCAAGGAAATCTATTTATATTTAGAAAATAGTGTAAAGAACAATAAAGAGTGGCTTTTCTAGGAGTTAAGAGTTGCAGTAAGTCAGGGATGGGAACTGGCTTCCAAATTCCAGGTTGAATTTTGGAACTCCAGTAGAGACAAGTTTACAACTGTAGTTAAGTGAAATGGACACTACCAGAGGTTAATGAATAAGTAATTAAAATGAAAAAAAAAAGCTAAGAGAAGAATAACTCCACCATATCCTGGTCTCTTAATGTTCAGTGAGTCTAAACTTTTTATCCTGTTTCCATGAGTTGAGAGAAAGCAATGTCCCTAATCCAGCTGGAGTGTTCACACCATCGGTATGGTGCGCGGACGCACAAAAGAAGAACACGACCTGTTTCTCCAGAGAGCCATCATTAGTACCTTTGGCTTTAAGCATCTCCAGGTAGTGGTGATCTAAGAAATTTAAAGTGTCAGACTGCACTTCCCTTCTTAAACATCAGACAGTGAATCCCTGATAGGAAACAGAGCCGCATTTAAAGATTTATTTTTACACTTTTTCCACTAACAAGAGAATTGAACCTGTTTGGGTTTTTTTGCCTGACTAAGCATACATATTTCAGCCCTCTTCAAATAAAGCTTTGAAAATTCCAAATCACAAAACATGGAACTATAGAATATGGTAATTGAGGAAATTTCCCAGTGACACTGTAAACAAATGTTTAAGTACCAACATACCTATAGGTAGGACCACATGCAAGTTACTAAAGAGGAAAATGAACAAAAACATACTAAATTTTTAATTAAGGTTTTGTAGGGTGGGGGGAATTGTTTCCTTTAAAAGAAAGGAACTAAAGCTCTAAAACAATGGCAAAGTTGAGCCTTAGGCATCTAAATAATTACCTTCAGTTTTCAAGGCTCAGTCCTCTGTCTATAAAGAAAATTGCTGTGTACTTAGGGAGAAAAAAAAAGCTAACGACTATAAAAAACACTTTGTAGACATTGAAGTTTAGGTCTTCCATGAGAAATGTCTTTAAGTTAAATGGAAGAACATTTCATTTAATGCCTTCCATATAAAAGGCACAAGTCCTGCATGACAAACCAGGTTCTTTCCTCTACATTTCAGAAACCAAAGGTCACTCTGTTGGCTGCATCTGATAAACTCTAAAGCAATGCAGGAGCCTCACTCCTTCTAGGAGTCCGGAAGCACCAGACAACTGATTTGCTCCTTCCTGTTTCAGAAAATTAAAAATCTCACTTATACTCAGAGGAGTCTAAAAAGCTCCAACAAAAAGGTCTTGCAACGTCCTTAACCAAAGCCAGAAGCTTGTCAAAATCGAGTGCTAGTAGGACAAGACAGAAGGAATTAAAACCTTCTCTCGATTCTTGCCAAAAAAGCAACAAACATGTGCTTGAACTTGTCAGTGGGTGTTTTTGTAGCTGTGGTGATGAATCTGCACCTTCTCTTCTGCAAAACGCGGGGGTTTCTGTAGCAAAGCGTCGGCTTGTGACACACAGCTTCTGCTGAGGAGCACAGTGCAAAGGGACGCTGCTCACGGGCAAGGGCTCTAACTGCTCATCGACGTGACCGTCTCCACGCACGGCCCACAAATAACTGTACCCGGCAGGAGCGGGAGTACTAAACTCTGCTGGGCTGTACCTTTACCTCGTGGAGACCCAACCTCACTTCAAATCTCCTCAAGATTTGTATTAAGACAGTGGGTTTCCCTGAAGAGAAACCCTCAAATTTAATAAAACACTTGAGACTAACTTGATTTATAGCATCTGTCTTGCAATGCATTTGAAAAAAAAAACTAAAATGCAAGGCATTGAATACAATTTTTCTGTGGTCCAATTGTGTCTCATCCTGGGCAAGCGCAGACTGAGCAGTTCATCTTACTCCTGTTTTCATCACCTTTCCTTTCACTATAATCTCCGAAAAAGGTATTATCGGATAGTTTTAAGGGCTTTTGTCAACTAATGCCCTGGTTCTTTTGCTACACATAGGATCTATCAGCCCAACTGACCTGGAAAGAGAAGTGTTTACTGTCTTGTTGGAATTTCAGTAAAAGTTCCCAGTATCCAAGTGCATTTCTCACATTAAACCCTGTTGGACTCTATGAATCGCAAGCCCACGTCGATCATTTCCACAGGCACGCTTTGAGCATTGCTGTAATTTTCTCAAAATACGAAGGGACAGTCACCAAGGCGTATACAGTCGCATTCCTCATCTCACAACTTCCTGAAGAGCTAGAGAACATTTTACAAATACAGCAGCACCTGTGAAACTGAATGGACTATATTCGGCATGTTCCTATTTTGCTGAAAAAGATGTGAAGAACAAGGGGAAACAGGAACATTTCCGCTTCCTTGTCTAATTTTAGTACAGACTGGAGATTTGATGAGTCAAAAGAAGCGATTCAGTGAAAAAGTACATCACGTATCACTACTGCAAACCTTTCCTAGCCATCCTTACCGAATTACTTGTAGCCATAATTAATCGTCTAAACCCCATCAAATCGAACTAACTTCTACACCTGCCTTTTATTTTAAATGTCTCTTTTTAAAAGAGCGGAGAGGTATGGAAAGCTGCTTTAACAAGCACACTGAACCCATTGTTTATGGCCTCTATAAACATGGCTTAGTAAGAATTACCGACTTAATCAGAGAGAACTTATCTCCTGGTGAAAAGAGCACTTTAAATTTCAGAAATGGCACCTTTACTGTGAAAATCTCTTAACTTTTCAAACAAACTCCAGGGGGCCTTAAACACCAGGTCAGTAAATGAGCAGCAGTTATGCGTCCAACCCGCTCTCAAGCAGCCAAACACTCGGAGTAATTTAAATGTTTTACGTGAAAGTTTGCAAAAAACACTGAGAAACTGTATTCTAACAGAAGTCTTAAGGGGTGCTCCTCTGCCTCACTCAGCTCACGTGCTAGGAGCACTATTCATCAGTAATACGAACACACTTTGTACTCAACGTGAGTTTATTATCACTCTCTACAGCCGGCAGGTTTTGCACTTCCTACCATAAAAAATTCTAAGTTAAAATCGTTCACCTCAAAGTTTATTGAATAGTTCATTTAAAAACCAAAACCAAATCCACACCACCACCATCTTCCCTCCCCCAAAACCCCAGGTCTGCCTGACTTCATGACTAAATTGGTGCCAAAACATAAACCAAGCTGATCGTGAGGTTTCCTAACCAGAGACAAATGTGATCAACGTATTAAAAAAAGGTAACAGAAGCAGGAAAATGCACCTTCCACCAACCCTTTTGGAAAGGTAAACCACTTAAAACCAACATTTTGAGTAGCTAGTTTGCAGACTATATTTGAAAGGATTATGATTCACAAAAAGTCTAAAATCCATTTGCTTAATGACTTGTCTCTACTTAGTTAATAGTTTCCATTGATTTTCTTAAGCAAAACACCACAGCGCTGCAGACAACAATGTGTCAATCTGGCTGCCAGAAGCAGGAAAGGCAACGGATATAAAATTTTATTATTTCATGCCCCAACAGCAGCCAGAAGGACTTAATGAAATCACCCTGAGATTTACAATCTGAAATAGCTATTCAACAGACAAATCTGGTTAAGCGGGATGTGCCCCCTGACCCCGCGCCCTTTGATGTGGCCCAGCAGGTGGGCGCTGCCCCCTCCGGTGCATCTCCCACCCTTCCGCCCATCTCCCACCCTGTCGGCAGACCCTGATCCTGTACAGGTGATTCTCCAGAGCCTTATCACAAGCAGCTGTCGCCGCCTGAGTGACAAACAGCACCAGTGCTGCTCCAGCTCTGTGGTACCCTGGAAGAAAAGCCTTCGCCACTGCTGGTGAGTCTACTTGGTACCGAGCATTTGGCTGTCTTGAAACTTACCCCCCAGCATCCCCGCGGGCACGATCTCTTACGAAAACACAGTTGTCCTTTTCTTTTTTCCAATAATTAGAAAAAAGACAATTCCATAAGTAATTTGTCATGGTTTTAAATGCTTTTTTATCAATATTCCTGAAACCATGTACAGTCATAATATTTGTAACTAAATAACATTTCATTTTTTAAGTCCTGGATTTAAGTGTACATATATATATATAAAACCCCTTCACTTAAACCCTCTAAAAAAGCTACACTTCTTCAGTTACAGCTAGAAAAGGCAGTGATTTACTAAGTATAAATGGATGGAAAAAGCTAAATATTACTCCTCAACCCAATCAAAATTGTCATTAACAATTAACAGTGCCCCTGGAAGATGCCAGGGGTCAGTGAGCTCGCAGGGTGTCTCCTGCGGTACAGGGAAGCCACGTGGCACCGTCAGGACTAAGCCCAAGCTGCCGTACCCTGAGTCTCAGCGCTGCCTGGCTCAGGCTCCAGGGATGCGAACCGTTCCTGCGATGAGAGCAGATCACCATCGGAGCAGCCTCACGCCTACCTGAAAAGGACCAGGCGAGTACACCAAAGAGTGCTTCCAGAGTACGAGCGTGGTTCAGAGGCCTGAGCACACAGCTCCCCATTCATGTCTCTGGCTAAGGAAGAGACTACCGACATTCGTGAGATCAGCCGCTAGTCCTACCGTGGTAGACACAGCACGGACATTTACTCATACCAGGTTAAAGGAATACAAAAATCCGCTCATATAGGTTTTATGATACACACAACTGTCCTTTATGCTTAGGAAAAGTGTTAGAAAATGATTCTGACAAACACAACACAAAGTTTCACACCCAAAGTCATTCTGGATAATCTTGCAAGAATGAAAATTCTGAAGTCCTGGAAACAGTCCTTGAGTGACTGGAATATTATAAAACAGTACAAGAAACACCTTCCTAATCATTAACTCTAAAGGTTGGTGGGGGCCCCCAACAGAGCATGGCCAGGGTGGGCATTACTGATACTCGAGCGCCTGGCAGGCCGGCACCGAGGAGGATGCTGCCAGCGGCTCCCCAGAACTGCCCCCGCCGGCTAATCACCACCACATGGGCCGCAGCTCCAGCAGGGACTCGGCTAGGTCAAGGGCACTCCTCGGCCATCAGCGCCAGCCCACTAACAACCCTTCCTGCAGAAACCGTTGCTGAAACGGTCGTTTCCTAGGACAGAACGGAAAAGGCTGCCAGCGGAGTGCGACACCGCTTGTGACACAAAGGTCCGTTTAACGCACTGCGAACCCTAAAGCGGCAGGCAGTGCGCGGGGAGAAACTGAACCACGATCATGAGAGGGGAGTGCTCATTTGAGAGCGCTTCACCTTCCGGTCTCGTTATTTATCAGCACTAAGTACTTATCTAATATGAATTCAATTAGTTCCGTAAGCATGTTCCATTATTCACGTGATAGCTCCAGCCTCGCTTATCCAACAGCTTATAAACTTTTAGCCTTCTTTGAAGTCACTTTATGGATTGCTAAATGGAAATCTTATAAAGAATGACTAACTAGGTGACGATAGAAAAGCTGAAAAATAAGGGCACAGAACACAGCTCTGTATTTTCTACCAAGATTTTCCCTCATAAATCAGTTGGAGCCCTCTGACCTATAACAGGAGATTATCTTATCTCACTGGAGAACATTTCAGTCACAGCAAATTAGATTTAACAGTCAATGGATATGCTTGATATTTTAATCGTACGGAAAATTTGTCATTTTCCATTAAAATAACTGTTCCTTCTACAGAGACCTCATGTAACATGGGAAACTGCAAACTAACTTTAAGATACAAAATGGATTGAAAAAAGCCCCAAACCTTTAGAGGTGAGAGAGACAGTGTATTTTGTTTAAAACCATTAACATTTCCGCTGTATGTCTTCCAGAGGACCCATTCCAAGGTTGGGATAGTAAAAAACCCACGAAAACAACCCTAAAGCTAGAAAATACATTTTTTCCCTACGTTCCAAAATCATCCTCCCCGTTACACCACAACTTTTCCACACAGGTTTAGGCTTCCGCTAACATTTCCACAACAGTGACAGATTCTGCAACGGGAGCTGCTGGAGCAGAACGGTGAGCCCGTACAGCACCGCAGCTCCTCCCGCGGGCTCTGCGGCAGCTAGAGTCCCCCTGTTCCAACGGGCGTAGAGGGCTGGGGAATGAACCCCTCATCCTGAAACTAGAACACGGGGATTAGCAAAACACTTGTAGAGATCTATTTGCTGAAATGTCAGCATCTAAAGAAACATGAATACTGAATAAGGACAGCAGGTTTTAGTCACAGTTCATAAAATTATTTTGATATGGAAAAATTAATACTTTGTATTTTTAAAAATGCACAACTGCTGCATCATGAGGAAAAAACTGCTGTTGCCCCTAAGCTGTAATTCTAACAAACCAACCACACAATTTTATACCTTCACATGAAGAAAATACACAGAGAAAGCCTTCGGCATCAAAACCAGGCAAAGAGGTAAACTACTCATGGAGTCGCTCTTCGGACAAACGTCCCCCTTCCTTTGCCCAAGGCCCAGAGAAGTTTTGCAGCACTTGCCACCGAAGGGAGCTGATAGCCCACTGTGTGATTTGATTTTATTTTTCACAGTTAGCTGGATGCTGCATTTCTATGTGGCAATGTCCAAACTACCCTGAAGAGCAGAGGGAGGAGAGAAGCAGTCTGGTTTATTATTTAATTTATTTCATAAGGCACTTGGAAGGACTGCACTTTGCCAAAGCGTGTCTGTGCTCCAGAATCTCCGGCTATTCCAAAGCCGTACTGGATTTAGTACTAAACAGATTTTTTCACAAGTTACTAAAACGGATGAAAATTGGCTTCTCCAAGAACAACTCCTTTTTTGAGTTTTTGCAGATGGAGTTTGGAAGGCCTGCTGAGCCCGGCCATCTGAAACGCTGAGACAAAGGAAGAGGTAACGGCTTTGTGTAGTGAGGCAGGAGTGAGCCATCGGGCAATGCAACTCCAAGGAGTAATTATTAACTGTTTTCTATACCCATTGCCAGGCTAACCACATAGCTCTTTGGGAGCAAAAAGGTTTGGGAAAGCTGACAAGTATCTGGGCTGAGATATTACCCCATCTTCGAGCAGGTCTCTTCCTTCTTTCCCAAACAGATGGACACCATAACAAGCCGCCACTGATTGCCTGGTGCAGACAGGGGGCAGAAAGTATCTTGATCAGTCAGAAAAATACATGCTAGACTATCTCTTCCCAGACATTACCTCGGTCCTGGCTATGCAGTATTCAAGGGTAGTTATCAGAAACCCCTCTAACATAAACATATGATGTGCAAGCAAATGTCCACGTTGACTTCTAACATAATCGCTTATTCACTAACACACTGTACTGCGATTCTCTACTTCCTTTAGAGATATAAAGGGCATAAAAAAATCATCTGTACCCTGGATGGGAGAGAAAAAAAGAAAAAAAAGAGGTCCTGCGTATTCCATCTAGCTTCCCATGGAAAGGTGACTGCTCAAATCACTTCCTATTAGCGCTGGAAAAGGGGAAGGTACATGGCATACTAGTCTCATTTTTAACACACAGTGACAGACGATCGTTATTACCTACACATGTCCTAGGGAAAGGATACGTTTGATCAGTATTTCCAGAGAAATTACACATTTTTATGGACAATACAAGAACAAATATTCTAGTAACACGCATTACTGTATGTGATGTAAAACTCAGCTTTGTGAACCGTTAGGTGTCCTAAACACGAAGCCTACGTTTCCAAACAGAGGTGTCTGGAGCAGGACACAAGTCACTGAACTTTCAAGGGCATTTCCACTCCGACCAGTTCCACAGCGCCTGCCCGTTCCAGAGCCTGCACGCAGGCAGCGCTCCTGGGCAGAACACCTCTTCCACAGGGAGCACACCACGTTGTTCAGGCTTCCGGTGGAAAGGGGCACAGTTAATAAGGACTGGGAGATTCATAGGGATCTAAATTAACAGCTTATGTTGTCCTTCAGATACTTTTGAGGAAAGTCATCAACTGTTTCACCAGAACTGGAAGCAAAAGCAAATGTGCCATTTCCACTTTTAGAGTTTTTAAAAAGTCACGAGTTACTCTGAATTGTTTATATGTGAAGCTTTCTGCGAGGGCTGGTTTTCTGCCAGCTTTGTGTTAACATTAACAGCAAGTTCCTTCTTTTCAGATCTTTTGAACATTAAAAAAATTACAATCTGTCTGCAAAAGCCTAAAAGAGAACTGTAACTGACAACATTTTGGTGTACTATCAACTCTGCCTTTGTGAATACAGTCAAACTAAGGCAGAAAACTGATTAAAGGAGGGGACAGGATGGAGCGGGGAACACAACGTGAGCTGATCGCTGGCTGCTGAACGGCAAACAGAACAGTACGAGGTACCAAATAAGACTCCTGTAAGATTGAACATTGTCATGGATGCTGAACTTCAGTTCTCTCAGCACTCCCAAATTAACAGGATTATTTCATTTTTAAGCATATGAATGAATGTATAATTGCTTGCAAAATTTGGCTCTAAATCATAAAACTATATATAGTTTCAGAAATGGTGAGAAAGACTTACCTCCATCAAACTTAAATGTATCCCAATGAGGTAGGGCATGGGGGCACTGCAAAGAGGAAGAAAACCCGGCTTTACATTCTCATACCACTGGATGAATGCATTCAACTTATAAAATCAGCTACAGGAAAACACCGGAATACCATTGTGCTTAAAATAATAATTACATATATATATAAAAAAAATCAACCACATGTGAACATAATTTTATTCCATATTTGAAAGTCTCTTCTCACTCTGCAATATCCTCTCACTACTGTAAGACTTTAATTTTTCTTGACATCAGAATTTCTAAGCGACTAAGGTAAGACACGTACATAAGGATGGCTATTACACATAGCTAGAACATTGGGGTCTTTTTAAAGACCAAACAAAACCAAAAAGCCCAGAAGTATTATTACAGTTTTCAGAAAAATACCCAGACTTTTTCTGAGAGTGTTCTTTAGAAAAATTGATCCTGTTGTGCTCAGTGGTTAAGTTAATCCGTACGTATCACCCAGTACTACAAAAGTTTAAACACTTTGAATACGGGTTCAGACACATTTTAAATGATTTATTTTTATGTATAAATCTTGAAGTGTTTGTATTCTAAAAGAAAAACATAAAAATGACTTTTGAAGATTCTGGTAGACACCAGAGTGACGGGGATACACAGCGACACCGTTACTCCCTTCAGAGCACACAAATGCACTGAGAGGCTCTGAGGCCAGTCTGTAGCCCCACACGGTGACAGTTCTGCGGTAGAGTGCTGACATTCCAGACTGATCTGTGCCACCTTCTGTTCCAGGAAGTCAGCAAACACCAACATGGCCTACACAACACAAGACGAATACTGAATGAAAGTTGCATCTTTGCGTAGAGAGTATTTCTAATATTAAACGATTACAGGACTCCCACTCGACTCCTCGGGGAAAGCTGCTATTTGCTCTGCTTATTAGAGCCCGTCGGAGAGGCTGCCAGCGCCGCTAATTGCAAAGATGGCAGATACTGCCTGGGAAATGGAAAGCACACAGACAGACACAACTTCTAAAATAGAGCCTCATTTCATCTTGGATACAGAAGCTCAAAGAGCTCATTTTCAATTTCAGATGAAAAAATGAGAGAAATGTCACTGTGCTGCCTTGGATTAAAATATCTTCCATATTGCTTTTATAAACTGGTGCCTACTGCTCAGTAAGAGAAGTACAGTGCTGAAAAAGCTACTGCAAGACGCCAGACCAGCAAAAAATCACTCTGCTTCTCACTTCCACGAGAAATACCTTTTTAAAAAATGTATTTACTGATATGGATATTAATATTTATCATGTTTATTAATATCACCCCTAAAACTGCTACGCTGCTGTACCAAGAGATGGAAACAGCCTCTGCATTAGACATTCTGCATGAAAACACTTTTTCTATTTTTGGAGACAGTACACGCATACAGCTTCAAAAAAGCCTTTCCAGTTCCGCTGGGAACCCCTGCAGCGCCGGGTATCACATCAGGTTACGACATACTGACCTGCCGAGGCTGGCAAGAACGCCCCTGCCTGGGCTTCCCCCCGCAGCACCCAGACAGCCCAGAGGGCCTGTTAAATCAGGAACGAGCTCGGTACAGAACCTGAAGGCTCGGCTTCCTTGGGAATTCCACTGATGAGAACCACAACATACATCCAAGTTCTTGGGCAGGAATTTTTACCGTACAACACGATATACGCTTACTACAGATGGACTGCTGCTCATCTGAGGAGTGCTTTTGTTTGTCGCTTTTCATGTTTTAGCTGCAACAAACACTATCTCTTTCACCCACAGCTCTTCATTTCCAATGGCCACATTCCAAGAGATTCCAAGAAAATACCCAGGAATTTTATAGTCAAAGTATAAGCCCCTGGTTTAGCTGCCAGCTGCACAAATGCTGTTTCCCCGTGTGCCTGGCTGCGCTGCTCAGGACTCCTCCGGCATGCCCTGAAATGAATGTGTTTCTAATTAAGTAGTTTCATGAACACGACAGCTCCAATCTCAAAAATACAAAGTCTGAACCTCGGCAGGAAGTCTTAAGACTGCAAATGTCTCATCTAGTGGAACCTTGGCTAATGTAATGAAAGGAAGCAGGAAGAGTGCGGTATTCCAGAAAACCAGCCGTTTATTAACGTGTCCAAAAGTAGAGTCTGTCACCAAGCACAGGAAAATCTGAACCTGTAAAAGTTAATTACCTGTATCATGTCCACATTTCAGCCCAGCAGTTTATCAACAAAAGAATAATGAGAATGCCTAAACCTTAAGTCCATGCACCTCCCAGAAGTTTTTAAGGAATTACAGGAAAGATACGGCTTAAGATACACGGATCAGCTTTGGATGCAATGAATCATCTTCAATTTTCTAGTGACAGACATTACATGTAAAGGCAATACAGCATAGAAAGCTGTAAAGTATTTTTAAAAAGCATATAAAATACAATTCTGGTAAAGAGCACAGATATTTCCAATAAAATCTTCCAGAGAGATTATATTCTTCTGTCATCACTCATCATCTGACTGAAAAGGAAACACCCCTAAGAGTTAATGTTGAAGGTTCATATCAGGCTTCATAAATTGCTTTTATCACCATGTTTCTTTACCATGTTTTAATCATGGGCCGTTACTGAAACACTCAGCCACCACCCCGTACGAGGGAACACCGTGTGCCTCCTCTTGCCCATTCAGAGCGCTCTGTAACAGTCCCTCCTGACTGCTCTTCAGGTCTGAGACATGAACCGCTCAAGCAGTTCAGCATTTTGTCAGGTTAGATGTGCATTTCCAAGCCTTTCAAGTGACCTTCAGTAAGACACATTGCTGTGTAAACAGGAGGAACACTCCACACAACCTTTAATCCTTCTGGGGCCCATGACAGATTAAAGGCTGCCCTCCAGAGCAGTCTGTACCTACTGCTCGACACTTCATCCGTCCTGGGGCTCCTCACAACTCCTCAGAGCTGTTTATGGCAGCCAATAGCCATTCAGTGCAAAACAGAGAAGTATCAATTTCTACTGCGCGTATTCAGTGCTTGAACAACACGCCTGCCTAAGTCTGTTGGAACAAAGAGGAAGGTTATTACTCCTCCTGTGCTACACTGGTTCCCAATGCAATCAGCGTTATTTATAATCAAATGAGTTATACAGGTAAATATCAAATCATTAAAGTAGCAACGCATAAGCATGAATATGGATATGGTGGCCTTAATGGCTATATACTGCCCATTTATTACCGTTGCATTTTTACAATTTCTTTAATTCGTTTCCTTAGGCTAACTAGAGACCTCTTAATTATGCTCCCAAGAGGTGAGCAACTACTAATTGGAAGAGAAGCAGGTGAAATAGTGGGACATTTCCTCTTAAGTGAAAAAAAAAACACCCTTAAAAAATACTGCAATTCACCAGGAAAGTAATGTAAAAGTCAAGGATCTCAAAAAGGTCCAGAGTTCACAGCTACACAGGGATTTGCACCATTCTGCTTCGTTGCTCCAGGAAAATTGATTAGATCACATCTGCTAAGTCCATGTCTCGATACACAAATACTGACTTAACGTGTCGCTTTCCACCCCACTAGCACTTTACTCTAAGGTAGTCTCCTGATTTCTCTTCAGATTGAAACGCATTGAAATGCAACAGAATTCAGGCTGAAATTTATTGGGGCAATTGATGCAAATCAGAAACTTGAGCGCATAAATTGGAATGACGGAGAAAACACACAGCTATGAAACCAGAAGAGGAACTACAAGAGCTTTTAGTGAGTACACAGATGTACCCGGCTAAATCGAAAGGCCCACCAAAAGGCTCCTGATGAAGGAATCACTGCTCCCCGAGCAGCAGGAGTACGTGCCCTCCAGTTACCCCCTCCACCTACTTAAAGGAGCATATTGAACTATATGCAGACTTAGAAATCAGGAGAAAGGGAGTTAAAAAATCTCCTGGAGAAAGGGAAGACTGCACCAATAGAAACGTCTGTTGAGCAGCTGTGCCAGGGCGCTCCAAGAAGGTGCCTCTCCGAATGTACTACTGTTGGCTGCTAAGCACTCTGTCTAATGTAAAAGACTGTATTAACCACCCTAAAAAATATACTGTTGCTTCTGGTAAAACGCCCAAGAAAAACCCGAGTGACAGTGCTCTGGGACTTGGAGATCACGCTAAGCTGAGTTACCGGCTCAGCAGAGACAGGCTTTTCCTACAGGCTAACTTTAAACACAGACACCGAGAGCAAAAAGGAAGAAAACAGACACAGTGGGAGTGGTTTTATGCCACATGAAAAACAAACTGGAAGAAGTAGTGAGGAAAATTAACAGATTGTTATTTCACATCAATAAATATTTAAATTCCCAACAACAAAATAGATGGACACGATCTGGCCAAACGTAAGGAGCTGGATGTGCTTGGTGGCAGCATCTCACTAACCAGTATTTTTGGCACCTGCTGGCATGTACATTAAAAAAAAAAAAACCAAACCCCACAACAAACCAAAACCAACCCCCCAAACCACAAAAAAACCACAACAAAAACCCCCAACCAGCAGCGCTTCATGTGTTTCCTCTGTTGTTCAGTCTTCAAAGGAACGAGCAACTGTGCATTAATGTGTGAAATCTAATGATAGGATTCGGAGCAATTTCTAGTCCCTTCCACCCAAAATCTTTCCCTGGGCTGCAAATGTATCAAAGATGGTACCTAATTAAAAATTAAGAAGAAAAGGTAGCACTCTTGCCCTTGCTTCCCCTCTCTCCCCTCAATTAATCTAAACGACAGGGATCAGACGACTGCCGTCATTCCAGACACGTGTGTGTGGTACTACACCACGACTACTGACTCAGCATCCTACTACAAACAGCAAGTGTACTGGAACAAACATTTTGAAGATAGGTGCTTTTGGCATTTTCAATTGAGGTTAGGTACATGAACGCGGAACGCAGGTGAATAACTACTAAGTTAAAAAACCAAAATCCTTTCAAGAGGGAAACGAGTCAAAAATCACCCCTCTTTCAGAGTGTAAGTTAAAAAAAATCAGCAAAGAGCAAACTGCAAAAAAGGACAAGCCACAGTGTTTTGAAATTACTTGGTGTAAAATGTCAGTAATAGACAAAATGCTCCAGAAAAACCTAGAGCTTTAACAACGTCAGTGAAACAGGTTCGTATCGAGCACGTGTGTGGTAGAGCTGCCATTCCCCTGGAACACTGCCGCCTCGCCCAGGCCAGCGCGCTGCTCCCGACAGCTACGGGGGTCTCTCCACACCGAGCCCCAAGTGTCTCTACTGTGAAGTTGGCCAAAAGGATCTTCAAGTGGCAGCAGGAGAGTGAGTTATTCTACACGTTCACCCTCTGCAGAGACCTATTCTACCTTTCTGTAGCTCCGGAAAGATCCAGAAGTTGTTGTGTCCCCCTTCCTCCCTGGGAAACACAACAAATTCCAAATTGCACAGCCACGGAGCTCTCAGTTTACCAGTCGGGACCTTAGAAGTTTTCATATAAAGGAAAGTTTCCACTGCAACTCAAACGAGTAAAAGCAAATAATCACCAGTGGCATACACTTTTTCCAAAAGCTTCCAAAGATCACAAGTCACACAGTCTATAAACCTGTCTGTGAGTCTCAAAGGAGCAGGAGAAGACTCAAAAGCATCACACAGCAGAGCCAAAAACGGACACAGCCAGACGAATGAACATGGTATTTTGTATTCCTAGGAACTGAAGCATTCTCATTACTTTAAATTTTGTTTCCATTTCAGCTCTTTAAAATTCTTCTCTCACATTTGCAAAAGAAATAACCAGACAATAATTAAATTAAACTCTGATTTTAAATAAATCTCAGGTAATTTCCCTTAAGAGGCAGATACAAATAAGCAAGAACAGTGCCTGAAAGCAGAGAGCATGGAACGGATTTCTCAGTCCTTCTAGACAAAAATGACGTCTCTAAGTTCACATGGTTACGAAATAGATGGACTCTATTTTGGGAAACATATTTATGGAACATAAATTATTGCTAAATTGACTTAGTCAAACCATTACAGTGTGTGTAGTACCTCTCCAATTAAAGTTCATATCGGGCTAAGGAAATCAGCTCTGTTTGTGAGCACGCTATTACAATCTGTCTAATAATTACACATTTCTAAATCGTACTTTTCACACACTAGCTGGCTTGTTCACTATAGGGACAGGGTGTTAGGCCATGAAAGAATGCATTCAGCAGAGCTCAATGACTTGTGTCTTTATTTCCTTGGGTACACTGCCCAAGTGTTTGCTTTTTGCACACTTCTGCTCCTGACTGCGGGATCTGGACTTAGCCCCTTTTAACATGTCTTTGTCAGAAAGTCGATGAATACCTAATCTTCAAACCCAGCGTAAAAGCCTCTTGCGGTCCACACGTTGTCCTGAAATCTCCTAGCAGCATGTACCTGAAGAAAAAGCTGGCAGCAGCAGCCTTCATGTGTTAATTACTGATGCAAAGGCCATTACGCAGAGAAAGGGCACCTGCTGGCAGTGCAAATGAGCAGAACCTGCCCTTCCTGTGCAGTGAGTAAATGGAAGGTTCATTTCTACAGGAGATAACAGCTTTAGATTCTGTTCTGTGTATCCTCGATGCAGGCACATACTTAACATTTAAATCATCTGCAGCAGAAAAAGTGTCCTTTAAATCCACACGTTTCAGTTCCTAGCACTTCACTTAGCCATGCTGGCCAGCCCGGCTGGCTCCTTGCTCTTGCTTTAATGCAGAGAAAACGTCACACACAACACTACTGCTCTTAAAAAAAACCAGCCAACCGCCACACTAAGAGTGCCACCTAAAATACGTATTGGATGACACCATAAGTTCACGTTTGTTTGCTACCGAGAAGGACTTTTTAAAATGCTGGGGGGCAGAGGGAGGCTGTTCACATCATTACCATAAGTGCACTGAGCAGCAGCACGCTCCCACCAACCATTCTCCTCCACAGGGAGACGCCAGTAGACCTTGCCCACAAAGACAAAGGCATTGAAGTCCCTCGGTCTCTTCGGTGTCCTTCATTGCTAGATTACGTGACCATGCAGCAGCAGGTCCACGTTTTCCTTGTGCTTTCCTTTTACTTCCAAGCCTGTAGAAGCCTCACATTACGCTTTACATCCCTCAGTTTACCTCCAGCCAAGCGCTGGCCTTACCAGTTCCAACCCTGCATGCCCAGGCACCAATCCACTAACTCGCTTGACAGAGCTTGTCACTTTAACTTCTCTAGGAAGCTTAAGGTAAGGCCACTCTTCCTGAGCAAACTTCATCTGCTACATACACAGAGGGAAAAAAAAAAGGGCAAGTCACACAAACTGAGCGTGGGAGTAACTAACAGCTGAGCAACTAAAAGCAGCAGCATCTTAAACTTCCTCTTTGTTAATTACTTGGAGTGCTCCTCCACCATTCCCGCACGCAGCCAACGGGAGAGATGATGTTATGGCTGGTGAGGCTGAACTGTTGGACTTTGCGCTAGGAAAGAATGTAAAAAACGAGGGAATGTTTGAGGGGCTCCATAAACAGGCTTCTGAGCTACTAACCACAGCGTCCAAGAACCACGCTGAAGGACACGCTAATCTGCAGAGCCCACAGACAATAAGGAGGCTTCTGGGGCCACCTGGACAGCGCGGAATCATAAACAGGTGGGAAGGAATCTCAGGAGGGCAACTGGTCCAAGCTCCCAGTCACAACAGCTTTGACATTGTATAAGGCTGCTCATGGGCTGGGCCAAAATTGGTCACATCATCATAATGAGTAAGTTCTTGAAAGGTTTATATCCATTCTAGTAAATAAGGTAAATACCACATTCTAAACACAGGCTGATAATAAAAGATCAGGGCAGGAAAAGAAGTATCTTCCCCTCCACCACCGATGGATATTCAGGATAGCAGAAAAATGAGAGTATCTTCTCCACTGTATCCTCTACTGCTGGAGCGTTAATTCAAATTTTAACATCTAACACTGACACACTGAAAACACATTTTAATTACACAATACCTAAATTGCAGCCTTCCATAGTAACCACTCCTATTGGAGCAGTTCAACATGCTGAGAGACAATTGATCTTGCCATGGAAATATTTTTTTTTTACTTAGTAGCTTGGTTGCTTCCTTCCTTAATATGCCAATAAACAGTTACATCACAACTGGGCTTAAAACCTACCATACAGAAATGTGAAAACTGTTGTGAATCTAGATGGTAACCATACACGTATATAATATATAAACATCCACAGATATATATAGCCTTACCAACAGTAGTCCAGTAGATGTGGGGGCAGAACAGGAATGTAAACGTGCTGCCAGAACATCGGGTAGAGCATAGCTGCAGACCCATGAACGCAGGCAGTTAACTGAAAAACACATATTAAAACAGGATCATAAATAAGACAAAACCCAAGCTTAAAACAGAAAAGTTAGAAGGAAAAAAAAAAAAAGAGTCAGTTCTGCTTTCATATAAACATGCTTTATTACAAAATATTCAGTGCTCTTGTTAAAAAAAGGGTATTGGTGGGTGAAGCATGACTGGTTTATGGTGGTTGTCATTCGACTGACTTTGTAAACCCTGAGAACATGATTCATTCAACAAATAAAAACCTGAAAACAAAACCAGTGTTCTAGAAACAAGGAAATGAAAACACAAAGGAATCTAAAAAATAGTAGAGGCAAATCCCCCCAATCCTGGTAATTATCATCCACTGAATATCATAAAAGCGCATTGAAATTAGAACACAAACTGAAAAAGAATATTTGAGCTCAGGAAGATACAACGCAAGTGGCATATGTTTCCGAAGAGTGGATCATACTGAACTCAGTGACTACATTGTTGTTATTTAAAAGGGATTGTTATCTTCACCAAATGATTCGATTCATTGAATTTCTCCGTTACATTTTTCAAAAACTCTTTCCGAATAGTTTTGATGTTGGCAGGTATTGAATGAAAAAGACCACAAATAGCAAACACAAGTGCCAGGCAAGCCGTGGGGACAATCCTCACAGAGCTTTGGAGGAAATTATGTCTCTCAATCCCATTTCAAACGATAATTAAAATTTGGAAAAGAAGATAAGCAGGATATTTGTCACATTCGCTAAGGATATTAAAAAGGAGAAGGTGGTAATCTTCGGTAAGGAAATCTCAGCAAAAGCTATAATCAAAATACCGTAAGAAGAGGATATGAACACACACACTTGGGAAGACAGAACGTTGCTCACTGCTGGACCGTTGTCCCACTCCCCAGGACTGCAGATAAAATCTGTTCACAACCCTGGTTTCTGTCTTGTCCATCATGTCCATCTCTCAGCCTACATTCTTTACCAATTTTCTACCATATTGAACCACAGATAAATTGTCCAAAAAAGTTTCTGGAATTAGTGACACTGATCTGCACAAAGAGCACTGTTTCATCCCTATTCATCCCAACACCCCCTTCAGTATCTCCACAATTTCATTAAACTCTCTCTTGAAACACTGATAAAATCTGGAGGCACAGCCTTGTCTGCCCCTTGTTTAATATCCCTTAGATTTCCACTTCTGTCTCCCATGGAAGCCACACAGTCACTCCTCACCTCACACTGATGGATGTGGCAAGTGTCGCAACAAGAGGGTTCACAAGCTCAAAAGCATCCCCATGCTGGTAACATGATTCCAGAAGTGAGAATATGCAAAAATTTAAACTAGATTTGAACCCCTGTCCTAAGGAAATAGCGCCTGTGGAAGCAGACAGGGTACAGCAAGTATCTGAACAAGTACCTGTTCTGTCTTCCTCAGTAAGAAAGCTCTGTATTAACAGGCGAACGTTATTTTATAGTCCATCTGGGATGGAAGTATTATTATGTTGGGGCACTAATTAAAGCGGAAGTTAGAAGCTACAATTTATTCTATACTTACAACTCATGGAATACTAAAGATGTATCCCTATCCCATTATATTTCCACTTATCTTTACATGATTGCTACTGGAAAAGATGCTCCTCTCTCACCAATTAGGCGAAAGGCACAGCCTAGTTCCAAAATGTGCAACAGAAAAGGGCATGAATTCCTACTGCTGTTTTTCCTCTAAATTCCTAAATCCTTCATGTTTTCTCTTCCTGTTCTCCAAATTATAAAGATGTCTGGAAAAAAAAACCTGTTTACAAATTTCATTCTTAGTTTAAAATTGCTTCTCTGAGGATCAAATGGGGTATTTCCTGGCATTATTCTGTAACAGGGTTGCTGCTGTAGAGGAGTGAACTCGGTGATCCAAGGAGGCCCCTTCCAACCCCCCTCCCATTGGTTCTAAAACTCAGCAAGAAAAGATTAAACAGACATAATGCTCAACACTGCAGACATCTGAGCAGAACCTGTCACTTATTTTTGAGATGTACTCCCACCTTGCTATCTGGCATGAATTCAAACAACATACTAGCATGGGTAACACCAGCCCTGTCCTTCAATTCTGCCGAGATAAGGGCTCATAAAACAGAAATAGCCTATTTGCTGGAGACCTCACCTGATTAGTGATGGCCACACAGAAAACAAGCACTTCGTAATAAGGCAGCCTGAGAAATGCCCAACTGTCAAAACTATAGGAATCCAGCATTTGGAAATAAGATTAGTTCCACTACTTCAGCTTCCTGCAGCTGTTGTGGAGACTGTAAGAGGATAGCTGTGTCAGCCCGGCACCGATTCACTAGGGCACTCTCCGCAGTTTTCTATTTAATACTTTCGTCAGTTTGAGCAAATCAAATCGATGGGATTTTGTCACACACATAGAAGTTACAAGCTGATGCTGACTGACAACAGGCCGTTTTCCAGTGGCCTTTGCTCCCTCTCTCCTGATGCATATACAGCGCACGGTTTCACAGACGCAGTACACGGCTACAAACGTGCAATATGTACTGGAAAAAATGACCACCTTTGGCATGGTTCTAAGATCAGTCATTTTTCTGCATTACTCAGGGCTAAAAACAAAGCTGAAAGCTTAAGACTGAGCTAGGTAAGAACCAGCAGAGAAAGCAGGGCTGGTGCAAAGGCTGTGTGTGCGGGTCAAGACCTCTGCTGGCAGGTTGGAAGGACAGCAACAGAGCTCCCGGCAGGAAGAGCTCCTGCATTCGAAACAGGAGTTGTAAGGCCGCTGTCGAACAAGGGCTCTGCAAGCTCTAGCTATGTTGCATCGCAAGGACGTTGGTGACTGGCATTAATCATATGTTCTCTTTTCCTAAGGACCACCGTTTCCTTACCCTCAGAGCCCTGAGGCATGTCAGAAACCAACCAGGGAGTGAGAGGTTGTGTGTCAGAGCTTGCCGTGCCGTGGAAGAAGTGACACGGCAAGCTCGCAGCTCCCAGGAACAAAGGAGTATCCATGTCAGAATGGTATTTTTTGCTGTGCCCTAACACTCAAAAAATAACAGAAAAAATACATAAAGAAATTCACCTCAGTACGATGGAGCCAAACAGAAATATCATAGAAATTAAGTTTAAGGCAAGAGCCACCAGGCTTCATGTACATCACCTCCCTATAATGAGAGACAACCTGCTGCTGCCCTGATCACAACTCGTTAACGCACCTTGCTGCGGCAGGGCTGCAGAGCACGTCATGCTGGAAGGGAGAACACTGGGTGCAAGGAAAGCTCTCGTCTCATTTTTGCAGCCACATGCTCCCACCAGCAGCAGGTGGTGCCAAGCACAGGGCGGTTCAGGCCTTTCGGTTCATATCTGGCTGTTCACAGGTAGGTAGATCACAGAATATATAAAGAAATTTGACATGAATAATTGCTTTCACATTTTGAGAAATTGAGTTTCCTTTTATAGCAAAAAAAAAAGAAAAAATCCAAGCAAACAGCAATAATTCTTCCACAGGTTCAGGACACATGGTTTATAAAATAGCTAATAGACATGGCCTCATTCAGGTACCTCTAGATCTTGTTTAACTTCACTACATTAAGGATATTTCAAATCAAAACTTTAATTTTATATGATGTATTTTAGCACAGAATTCATTCCACCACAAAAGACTTTCTATCCAGCACTGTTTAATTTTCTCTCTTACCTGGTAGTAAACTTAAGCCTTAAGTATGAAGTGTGCCACCTCTCTCAAAGTTAGAAGAACCTAACCGCAAATAGGTCCCTTCCACTTTTTTGTTAAAAAACTAACAACTACAAACAAAGAAAGCAGTCCCCTCACCACCACACCACCCTCACTTTACTTTGAGAATTCTCAGTTTGGTTCGTTTCCAGTTACAAGGTCTTGGCTTCCACTGAGCACAGTTTGAAATAAAATAATGCAGCTTGTTCCTACTGCTGGAACATGCAGAGCAGAGCGTGCAGGCAAGGCAGCGCTGGCGCCGGCCCAGCACTTCAAACCTGTCTTACACTGTCACTCCAATCTTGGAGCAGTTTATATATAAAGCTGTAAGCTAAGAACACACAGTACGAATACCCCTCCCCAGCAAAGAACCAGACATGCTTTCATCCTGGACAGAGGCAAAAGGAAGAGAAATAGCAGAAAGATAGGAAAGAAAACACAACCCCACTTGTGAAATGGCTCATTAAGGAAGGCAAAGTGACAGGTAAGTAATTCTTTTTCCCAGGCTCTGTCACAAAGGAAGAGATTAAACCAGCCAACTAACTACACAAATTTCGAAATGCTTTGGATAGCCTTTCTCCTCTTCCCTCCTCTCTGGTAATTTACTGTTCTCTTCAGTCTTTAGGGTTCTCCATAAACACCCCTCTCTCTCATTTCGTTCACCTACCAGGCCTGGAGAACTGCTCCTTATTGTAGCAGGGCGCACACAGAACACTTGGCAGATATAAAAGTTAAGTTTTCACAAGTTTTCTATTCTATTAAACTTCATAATACTTCAATTCTTTCAGTGAAATGTGATTGTAAACATTTAATAATTATTAACAGGTGCCAGAGATTATTCTAACTCTCCTGGTTCCGCTTACCTTTCAGAACGATAGTGTAATAATCATTCTGAGATAAAGTCTGAAATCTCTCTTTCAGTTTTCTGCCCTGTATCAGCAGACCATCCTTACATGATCTTATCTATATAATTTCAGCCTGCCACAGCATTTACACTTCCATGAAGGAATTTTCATCCCAAACACAAAGTAGGTCATGGTCATTCAGTAAGAGACTGTTTAATACCACACAAAATGAAAGTGGAAGCTTGTTTGGTAGAAAGGACCGCTTGGGTACTTAGTCCATAGCACTAGAAAGCAAAATTAGTTAAACCATCCTATGCTTGTCATTCAGAAAGGAAAGCAATCGATACCCATTTACGGAGCAAACAAAACAAAAACTTAGTATTTTCTTTTATAAAGAAAATCACAATCCTATTGACTGCTCAACCTCGAAATGCATAACAAAACTTTGAACTAAATCAAGCTGTTGGCTTGTTTTGATGTCCAGCCATTTTTAGGAGAGTGCTCTGGAGTGTCCAGTAGCTTTCATCTCTCAGACACTTGATGGAGCCTAAGCAGCATTAAGACTGGATCCTATCAAACAAATCTGCAAAAATGTGGACGGTCAATGTATTTTAGCCCACTCCTTCGGTCCACCCAGGGAAGGTCACTGGAACACCCACGTGACAGTATCATTTATGTTTTTTCTCCTGTCAAGTAAATTATGAAAAAGGGACTTTGCTACTGCATAAATGTTTGTACATTTATGTTCCAAACATCTCAAGATTTCCTACATCTAATAAACCCTTTTTCATTTGAACATTAGAGTCCAACAGAAGTTCAGTAAAACCATCACACAGAGCCCCAGAATTGAGTTGAGGTTGCATAGCTGAGGCTGGAAGGGGACCTGGAGATCATCAGATCATTCCTGTATTTGACTGTCATTTAAAAAAAAAAAAAAAATACTGTGAATAGGTAAGTTATTCTGCATTTTACTTACAGTGCTCAGCTTACTACAGCAAATGAGGATGCGCCGTTCGTACAGCATACTGGCATAGAGATGCAGCATGTTGTTGACATCAACTGCTACAAAATACTCTGTCAGATTTCTCTGAAAAGAGAGAAAATAATTTTTGATTCATGATATTACAAACATAAGCGTCCTTAACAAAAAAAATAACCAGATTTCGAAAGAAAGCAGTGTGTCATCTTATGTCAGAGTACTTTATAATTGCAGTACCTTTCCCTTCACTTTTGGGGAGCTAGGGCTTGGAATGATAAAACTGATGATGCTTCACAGACAGCTTCTTAAATACAAGATACTTCTCTGAGAAAAAAAGTACATTCTGTCACTTTCATGGAACTTCAAGCTGACTGATAAAGTACCAAAACCAAGTCTCACAACCCAACAATAAAACCAGCTCTCTTGGAGGACAGTTCTAGTATGACAATTTCAACAGTAAGCTCAGTGGGTGCTAGAACAATTCTGATAACTGAAATACAGAGGGGCATTTAACACACGAGCTAAAACAGTGGCACAGGTCGTCCGAACTCCTCGCTTCGCGCACTCAGACACCCATTTCCCCTTGGTCGAAGGTGGAAAGCACTTCCTTGGGGCTGGGGAAACTGAGGGAAGCGACAGAGAATTCTCTCTGAAAATGTCACTGGATGCCCATCTCTGATGAAGAGGGAGGATTCAAACATACAATTTTACTTCAGTGATCAATATGTTTATACAGTATAAGGAAAGTTAATTGCAGTAGAAGAATATTATAGGCAAAGCACATTTGCAAGCTGCCTTTACAGTACAGATAGAAAGTCCAAGACACAAGTAAGATGGCCAAAACTCTACACCTACACTTCCTAGGCAACACTGGTTTCGTTCATGCTTTTGCTGCTCAGAATATTAAGAAGTACCCATGTAAAAATTATTGTAAATAACTGAAATTCAAAAAGAATACAGAGCAAGCTCCCCAAGAGGCCATGGCCACTTCACCTCATCAGCCAGCAACACCATCCACTCAGCACTACCAATGGAACTGCCCCGGACACGCTGCAGCGGCATGAATCGTGCATCATTTAGTGAATATTGAAGATGCTTCTAGTCAACAGCAGAATGTGATCCCAACCAAAACTAGAAAGCCACCATGTAGGTAAGTTGATCAAATGTATTGTGTTCTCCCAGAAAGGGGGGCTTTTACAGTGCAAGGCAAACAGAAAAGGATTTCTGTGGGTAGAGGATATTTTCACTTTTTAAAACCTGGAAATTAAAAAAAAAAAAAAAAAAAAAAGGTGGTAGAAGAAAAGGTAATACACCCAAAAATGCTGAATTAGGGCATTTGTTTCCAAACAGCTTCGTACAGATACGAAAGGGTTGCTGTATGATGTCTTATACAAAAAGCACGAGAGCAAAATTAGATTAGTCATGAATTCAAGTGCAATCTTAATCATCGTTAAATAAAAAAGTGCAGAAAAGCAAAAAGCAAATGATTTAGAAACTTAAAGAAGCTCAACAAAGCCTATTAGCACTTTTGACAGATCCAAAGATAACTCTAAAACCACCAATACTTGGCCTGAGAAGGCTGCCAAGATGCTTCATACTGTGCAAAAATATGTTCCACAGCTTGCCATCCAAACAGAAAGAACTGAAGAAAAATTAAGCATTGTATTTGGAGACTTTTGTAGCAGCATGTAGATAGATAAAAACTAAGCTCATTATGGTGAGCCTCAAGCACATTAAAATAAAACAATCATTCGGGGCTTTGTTGCAGAAAAGCTATAGCCACAGACAGGTATATTCGAAGAAGAAAAAAGCCAACATATTCTGCCAAAAACCTATTAAACTATCATGTACTTTTCCTGTATTTCTCATCCCATCTGTGCTGATTAACATGATATTTTTGTCTAAACATAAGCTGTCTTCTCTACAGCTCTTCTTCCCCCTCTCACCCATCTTTCCCCGACGCCAAAACACAGCGCGTGACGACACAATTACCGCAAATAGTGTGAATTAGAAGAATTTTGAAGTAGCACTGAGCTCCCTTTGATGCCACCCAAATTGGGGCCATGGCAAAAGCAGCACATAATCCTGCATTCTGCCTGAAGATGTAGATGTGTCTGTGCAGGGACGTGCTTATAAAGCAGCAGTATCCACTAGCAAGAAGAAAACAGACATGCAGACTTGATTTGCAATTATTCTTTCATCAAGTTTATTCTCGCAAATATTGCCTTTGTACCTTCAGATGGAAAAATTCATAGGGTTTTAGTTCCTCTGCTCTCAGAAACTTGCCAATGACACCTGCGAAGCATGTGGGCGGTATGGTAAAGTATTGATACTAAGGAAATTCACGTGTTAGCTCTAAGTTTTATTTATAAGAAAGCTGTCATCTTTGAAGAAGAAATTGGGACTTACACATGTATTTTGAAAGACATGTCTCGTAAGTGACAAAACCATGAATGAGTTAAATAAATACAAATGAAAGCATTCCAATTTGCAGTATAATTGTTGTGTAGTTTGTTTCCTAGGATTTAAACCTTTCTTGGGGGACTAAAAACTGGGATTTTCAAAATGAAAGCTGGGAACCGGTATCCCCCTCCTCTCAAAACTCACTGAGTGCTATGAAATTCCCTTATGCTCCTTTGAAAGTTCATTCCTAGATCAATCATCTATTTGATCACTTGTTATCCTGTATCGCTAAATGCGTAAGCATGATTTTTGAGATTAATATATATATATTCATGTACTTCTCTTCCTCCATCATCTACAGAGAATTTCTCACGGTAGGAACAAACCAATGAGCTCTCTCCTCTGCACACAGTGAAGCTCAGACGCAGTAACACGGGTTATAGTTCACCGATTTCAGCCTGCTCTTGAACAGCTTCATTTACAAGTCTGAAGTCACAACGCATTTACAAGTCTTTCACATAACTTAAATCTTTTGAAAAAGGGAGTGCTTAGCTCTTAACACAAAGGTGGCCATGCTAAATGTTTTCGTGACTCATTAAACATATTGATCTGACACAAAGTCAGATAATTCCAAGAAGTTTGTTAACATTCCAAATAGGGCTCTGTGCAGCTCTCCATTAATCACTACACACAACTTCAAAGTTTGGCACTACTACATTTTAAAATGTGATTACTGATTAGATATGTAGACTTTTGAATAAATGAAGGCCATTGATTAAAATCCATGAAGATTTATGCTCATTTAATGCCCTTGTATTATTCCCTAATATGCTTCAATTCTACATGAAAGTTGCATCAACAGATCAAATCCTAAGAGATGACACAATCCTCATTAGAAAAAAAACCCAAAATGTCTGAGAAATAGAAGACAGTCAACTGCAACAACAGAGCAACAGATTTGATTTTTAATACTTGTCTTTCTTACAATGAGCCCTGGCTTTTTAAATTGGAGTGTGTACGTACATATATATGTGTATATATATGGGCATGCGCGTTTGTTAGCTGAACGAAATGTTCTTCCACTTCTGTTCACAGAGGTGCCCTGGTTCACCCCGGGCACTGAACGCGTCCATCCTTCACAGTGACATCACGGCACAGGATACCTGCACCGAACCAGCCTCGCTCCCTCTGAGGCTCATCAGCACCACTCCATGATTCAGAGGACGCTTTTTAGCATCACACGGCACTCCCTCCCATGCAGGCTGAGCTTTCAAAGGGCTCCCAACGCCTTCTGGCCCAAGGCCTCTGCTTTTATAAGAGCCTTTGATTCATGAGCATTCATCATGTCTCCTGCTCCAGTGTTTTGGGAAGCTGACTCATACCTTTGAATATAAAGCGAACATCACCAGCAGACATAACCAACAGAGCATGCATACAGCGGTGCTTCCTGAAGCCGTTACTTGTCCTGTGTCACTCAGCGGCTCCCTATCAGTTAAAGCAGGCCCACAGCAGATGATCTACTTTTAATCCCTGCCACTGTTTTCTACCATTACTAGCACATTTCCCTCCACCCTCCAATTTGCCAGCCTGCAAAATAAACTTCCTTCCTGGCTCTCCAGGTGATTTGAGGCTTAGCAAACAAAAATTGTTCAAGTTTGAGTTGGTTAGCGTGAAAGAGATGAACATAAAATATCATCCCTATAAACAAGTAACTTCATGTCTGGATTAGAACAGCGTTGAATAGCTGGTTAAAATTCAGGAACTGACTCTTGCATTACTTCTAGTGTATCATATTTCTACAAAAAGAAAGCACCTTAGAGGAGCGAGCACATCTATTAAATATCCTGACAGGATACGTGTCCGTATGAAAAGTCTACAACACAGAAAAGTGAGCAACAAGAAACAAAAGAGCCCCAAATGTTATCTGCGATGCAAACCATCCACAGACGAGATGAAATGCCTTGATTCTCTTTTCTTTCTTCTTTCTCTCATGCCATAAATTGAGATATATGGTGCTAAGGCAGACCACGAATGTTCAGGAAAGAAAGAAAACTGAGATGCCAGACACAGAAGTTTGGCTAAGAGACAAAGCAAGAGCATATTAAAGATATTTAAGAGAAGCAAATGCCAGCATTGTCTTCCCACAGACCTATCCTCTGGCTAGAAGTCTGAGGCATGCTGAAACACAGACAAGACGACTTCATGAGCTTAAAAAGTCTCTGAAAAAGTGGCCTTAAAGAAACCAGGTATGCTAGCCTTTTTCAGAAAGAATGACTGCCTGAGCAACTACAGTGAGTAATACACCGTTACAGCAGAGACCCTCGATGTTCACCTGAATCGATGCAAAACGTTTTCAGTACAGATATATGACATCTTGCAAGGCAAGCTAATACCAAAGCGGTGTTTGGCCTTTCCTAAATACTGGCAATACAGCTGTTGGGATCATCAGACTCTTCTACTGAAGATACTATCAAGACTATCCTTGGCTAGACTAAGTAGCCACAACACTTTAGTAAATAAAACCACTATATGGTATGGAAACATTTTTTCCAAATAAAATCCATTTCAAACCAGTATGTTCTCTCTCCAGCAGGTTCCAACAACTACTTCCCAAGTTCAGTTTTTAGTTTCAGTTTCACGTTGTGTTCAGTGTCAGTCTCACATCAAGAAAAACAATGAAATTACATAAACAGTGTGAGGTCAGCATGGGGAGAACGGAACATCAATCTGAAGGAAAAAACTGCTTCTTGACTTGGGAAATTACTACGTTTCTATTAAAACAGCAGTTCTTTGGGATTTAGGAGAGGAAAACAGACCCTGATTCAAGTTGGATATAAAGGTGAAATACCTCAACGGATTCTTGTCTTCTTTTGATTAAAGTCTGCGTAAAGTGGATGAAATTCCTTTCTATCGCAATCCTGCACCCTTACACAAAGGATGACTCTTGCGGTACTCTCTCAAATGGCAAGCACAAAACTGCCTTGAGATCACTTTCAAGAATTTTTCACAGGTGTATTGTAGTGAGCAAGTTTTCACACAAATTAACTGTCATTGTTCTCTGAAACATCACCACACTGTCACACACAGTTACCAAATCACTGTTCTTTCCAAATTTTGAGTAGGCTAAAACCAGAGATGTATATTTTAAATTTCCTCACTTCTTAGAAACAATAAATCACGGAAAATTAACAGTAAGTAATAATAGACTGGTGATAATAATAAAACTTCATATTTTTAAAATAAATACCTTGACTTAGAGGTTAAGATAATTATGCTGCCCATTTCCTGTTCACTTGGTATCTTTTCTTAATTAAAATGGCAAATACTAAATTCTGCTGTTGGGTTGTACTTCAAAGGGCCCGTTACTCGTGCACATCGGCAGTTAGCAACGCAAGGCTTTCTGCCCAATACTTACTATAAGTTAACCCCCCAAAGTTCACTTCAACATCTAGCAATATTTTACTGAATATTAGCTATTACTGGGCCACACAGAGGTAACAACGTTATCTAGTTTGCTGCTGACATGAAACACAGGGTGAGGTGCGCGGTCCTCTAGAGTACTCACATTTTCAGGTATACTCGGAAGGTCTCTGGTGTCAGGCACAGTAAAGTAAGAGTGCTAAAAAAAGAACAAACATCAATTATTACAATACTGTCAAAAGCAATCTAAACGTACTGCTTCGCGTTAGCAACAGCAGTTGCTCAGCTAAGTAAAAACGACAGAACATTTGTTACCAACTACCAGTAGGACTTCTTCATCACGCGTTTTGAGAGCTGGATTTTCAGATCACCTTGCAATATGAAATGCATTAAGACAGAAAGTATCAAATGCTCCTGAGAAGTTATATTATATTTTTTTGTTCTTCAGTGATGCCGACAGAGACAATGCATGACATATGCCACGGAAACTCCAAGGCAGTCGATAATTCAAGCCATCTTTCCACAGTCCACTGCGGGCTGCATGGCAGACTAGGGGGAAGAGCAGCAAGCAGGTCCTTCTGACTTACAGCGTCAGCACGTTCCATTCGAGACAATGGTGCAGTTATGGAAATTTACTGAGAAAAGTTTCCTCAAGTTTTATACCTACTTACCTGAAAAATAGTACTGAAGTTTTAGGTCACTTTTATACACCTTGAAAAACAAATTCTAAAAGACTATCTTGGTCTCGCAATTTCATTATCCATTGTATTGTTATGGGTTTTTAATTGTCTGCTCTCCAAGAGACCAGGTTCCCCCTAGTCCCCTGTCGGACCACACTTGACTCACATGATTCTTGGTTAGGGCTTTGGGAAAGGGCAGAATGCGACTAAACTGCTTTTGGAAATCAATGTTGTATACAATTTATATGATGTTTAAGATTTGCACAATTTGTCTTAGGGCTATTTATTAATCACTTGCTGAAGCTTTGGAAGCTGCTGTATTCTTGGCATGGTTCCACAATTGGCACAATTTTCTTGTATATGTGTATCAGTCATTTCAGTGCTTCATGAACAGTCTATAACCCGAAATAGCAAGTGGGTGTAACAGCTACACTGAATATAGACACTAAACGTATAAACACAAATTTTTTGCTTTTTGATATATCAGTGGTGTAGTTTGGTTGAAAAGATGCAATGCAGAGATACAGGAACAGTGTACACAAGTATGTCACATACAGGAACCTCACCCCAACCCCAGAACAGGCTTGTAAACAGCCAAAATAAAATGCGTAAAGACACCACAGCTAACAGTCCCTTGGCTGCTTTTTTATATCCTTTCTTGCTTCATCGCCCATGAAATGTCTGAGACAAGGGGAGACCGGCAGCATTCCTTGAAACCACTGGTATGAAAAAACTGAAATATCCCAACTGATTGTTGCCTTTTGAGACTGCTCGTCCTCTTAAACAGAAATGCTGTTCATAAAAGAGCTCGACCCCAGAGGACTGGGACATTTCCACTGCCAGCCGGTGACCTCGCAAGGCCAAACAACTGTTACCTGTCGACAGACATTACAGGGTGAAGTGATGAGAGTAAGCTGCTTGTTGCCAAAAAGTACTTTAGAAGGAGGAGTAAAGGAAATGAGAGGGAGAAGAGAACTGTGGCTCCACACATCACTAGTTTCCATGTGAACTCTAAATGACTAATTGGCAACTGCAGCAGCGCGCATCATACGGAATTTTTCACTACAGCCTGGAACACGAGGTTGTTCTGCAAAAATTAACCTAAAGACAAAAACCCCAAAAGACTAAATTCAAAATAAATTCCATCAATAAAATCCCACACCTATTCTTTCAATGTTCTTTGATTAGTTTTCTCACAAGATATAAAAGTGAAATAAATCCTTTTTTGTGGGAGGTTTTTTCTTGGAGGGAGGAAGAGGAAAAGGAATCAGAAAATGTGATAAACAATTAATATTCAAAATGCTGCCATGCCAGGTATGGGACTGTTTGCCCTCCAGGCCTGTCCCCCTTGCCGACTTGCAAGCTTGAGGAGTTCTGCACAAGTGTGGGCAATAAATGTCATGCTGCTGCTCTGTGACCTCTGGCAGGTCACAGACGATATGGTGAGAAATTTCCATGGGGAATATACACAATCTTCCTCCAGTCAAAGAACAGCATTTCAAAGACATTTGAGGTTAAGGAAAGGGAAACAGAGGGCCCCAAATGTGAAAAGGGGAATTTCACAGCTCTGTCCCCTCATGGGAAAACAACATCCGTGTACCAAGTTCCGAAAAGGAGAATTGCTTTTGACATTCCTCTATTATGAAATGTAATGACAATTAAACACCTCAGTTTACATCTCTCCCACTTCACTTACCACTCCAAGATGAACCGAGGTTCCTGGCTCCGGGATGGTGAGTTTATAAAATGTTTCTAGGAGCTCACTCCTTTGACTGTCCTGAAATAAGGAAAAGCAAAAAAAAAAAAAAAAAAAGGAATGCTAAGTAGGCATTGCTGTAAGGTAAGGAGCTAAACTCCAAGAGGGAAGGGCAATGTTTGTGGAATGATACTGAAGATTATACTTGTAATGTTTTAAATACAAGAAACTAGGCTGGGTGTTGCAATCATCTATGTGATTTCTCTGTATCGTGAATTGTCACTTATAAACCTAGAAGCAAATTTGAATGGCTTAGTTCACATTTTTTCACCATCTCAAGACTGAATTTTACTTTGTTTTGCTTTAAAAGCAGAACAGCATCCGAAGGGTGTAGCTGAGGCTACGTGGGTAAGCACTCTGCATCAGTAGCTTAGTCCTACACTTAATTCACCTGACAAGTAAACTTGGGTCAGACAGATGTCTCACCTGTGAACCACTGCAATACAGGAACTGCAGGGACCTGCTCTACACAGTCCAGGTCATCAAGAAGCCTGCACAGTATGAGTGACTGCAGGGAAACCATTAATGGCAGCTAGATCCCCATTCTTGGACGTTATCTTTTCCCCAAAATAATTTAAAAGCATATTTAATTTTCAAAGGCACTTGCCAAGCTTTGAGCTTGGCTGGATATGACCCTCTATATTACTGCATCATACAAACTGGTAGTTCACATGGTCATCTCTGACACAAGCACTTCTTAAAACAGCTTGTTTTCTCTCCCTCATTTGATACTGGGGCAGGGAAAAGAAGGGTTAGTACTTTAGAATAATACCTGTCCTTTGGCTGAATAATCTGCCAAGACATTGAGCAGCTTATAAAAGACTTCAAACCACGGGAGGTAACTGGAAAAAAAAGAAGCATTCATTTAGCTTGCTAAATCTCAGTTAATAAATTCAAGATTGCTGGCCTTTACCATAGAACGCATCCTAACAACAGCCTCCACTGGACATGACACTTTATAAGCATCAGACCTTTCGTGCCAGTGCCGGGGGTTCACTTTCCTTCTTACCCTGCACGCAATAAAGTCACAACCCAAAGGACGTTTTTAGCCTGTAAGATAAATGTACAGTAATGTTGGAACATTTTTAATTCTAAGTACTTCCCAAAGTATATGTTGAATAACTGGTCTTCTGCAGAGCTGCTGAGGGTCCTAGTAAATTGCAGACAGTTGTTTTGGCTTTGAATCCTGAAATAACTGGAGTTTTTAAATTGCATAATCAATAGCTCAGGTTTTAGCCATCGTCACATCTTACTCCATCACTGTATTTAGCCCAGCCCTTCAAAACTTTACCTTCAGTAAATCTGCACTCAACTTACTTAAGAAATAAAGAAACAAAATTAAAGGACCAACATGCAGAAAAATCACATCTTTTTTATTTACAGCAGATTTTCATTCCATAAACCACCACAGACAGCCACGATGTTACTTTTCACTACAGTATGCTTTGGGTTGATTTTGGGCCCTATTTTCATGGCACCGTTCTTTAGATCAATTCCTTTTTAAATACCAGCAAGGAATCGCCCCTCAGCTACAGCGAATAGGAAAGCAAGTTTGTGTGATGCACAAACTGATTCTTCTTTTAATCACTGACACTTCCTGAAGCAAATGGATTCTATCTGGATATAGTTAGACAGGATTTAAAGTTTTTATAAAATATGACTGCACCCTGACAACTATGAAGAATCGAGTGCCCCGTGGGTCCTAACTGTACAGCTTCCGTAATAGATGAAGTGAGAAGCTATATATGAGACAGATAAAGTGAATGGCACTCCATCCTTAACGTCTGTTTGAAGCCTGCAAATGCTACTGTAAAATGTAAGTAGCTTATCAAAATACACCGATAAGCAACTTAACTTTTCATGCTATATGACAGAATTATCAATTAAATTAATATGCTTTGAGCATCTTTACAAACTACATATTAGGATAGAGCAGAAAGACAGACAATTACCACTTTAAACAGCATTTAAGTTTGGCATTATATTGTAAACAATCAAGAAGGATTAGTTAGACGATAAGTTTCTTTCTTTCTGTTTAGTTAAATAAACTTCAACAGAGTTAAAAGCCATTACAAGAGTAACACAAAATCCTCTCAAAACATATCTGCTAAGTAGAGATTAAGAACCCGGTAAACAAATCCTTGCAAGGCATCTATCAAAAGAGTTTGAAAAGCCAGGAAGCCAAGGCGGCAGAAAGCTCCCTGACGGTACGAAACCAACGCCCCTTCGGGAAGGCATTTTTAAAGTTCTACTTAATTGCTCAGGGACTTGCTGGAAAACTACATTTACAGAGTTAATACGAGAATCTTTCAAAATATTACTGTGTTTGTAACGCATGTGTCAGTGTAAAAGCTACAAACAACAGCAAGTTTCCTCAGCTTCCAGTTTGCCAGTGCTGTGCTTTGTTTAGAGTCCCAGCACGGGCGGGTGAGGACAGACCAGGTTCCCAGCACCGTCTGCAAGGAGCGGTGCATGTCCCCAACTGGGACAATGCTGAGCTCTGAACCAAGGTCAGGTTGGGTTCTTTCTTCAAAGATTTAACTTTGTCCTGTCATGGGCCTCTTTGTTCACAGCTAAACCCAAACTCCATCCAAACCCCATTTTAATTCTTATGCTCAGCGCCTAGAAAATAGCTTCTACAATTCTAATAAAAAAAGCCCAGATAAAGTCTCACATTCACACAATGTCAAAACATCAACAAAAGGGAAGGTACAGCCTTGTTTCTCTTCCCTAGAATCCCACAATGAACTTCCTTGTGGTCCTTTGTTTAACAGTGACTCCTCCTTATTTTAATCCATGTTTTCCAAATGATGGATCAGCATCTCAGCAGAGCTGCCTCTTTTTCTTATTTTAAGAATAACTTTCCATTTTGAGGAGAGAAGCTTCAGAGTTTTGAAGTTGAGGAAATTAGTTGATATTTGAGCAGACCTGAGCACAATCCAACACATGGGGATCTGCGTGACTCTTGCTCAAGAGAGGTGCAAGACAAGATAAAACAAACAAACCCACCACAAAATTGCATAAATTACGTAGACAATCTCACTTCAATTTTCACCTCCCTCCTTTGTCACTGCAGAACTCAGGTTCTCTCTCACCCTGAAAGCTTTGGATACACGAGAAAACTAATTTATTCTGCCATCTTCAATGCTTTTACTTCATCACTTATTCCACGTGTTTACTACTCAAGAGGGAAACAGTTCTGCTTTTATTAGACCAACTTCTGACCAGTCGAAGTTGAAAAAAATAAAACTCAAGCAATATAGTTATCTGAATTTGTTTCTAGCTGTCTGCCAAAAGCAAAAAGGAAAAGATGTGAATTTTTCTTACAAAAAGCAAATCCTTGAGGCAGCCTTTAAACACCCCTCCAAAGAAACGGAGGTTGAATTTATCACCAAAACTTTCTGTACCACATGCAACTTAAGCAGCCCAACTGGTAGCACTACCAAAGATTTATGGCTTATGACTTGCTCATATTTAATTTGTAACCAAACACTTCCCCTTCCTCTTAGCTACCTTAGAACTTTTGATTAACTCTTGTTTTCGCAGGTCATAGGTTAAACAAAGGAAGGGAAGCGCTCCGCAGTGAAATTGCCCAGAGCACCATAGCATGCGAGCGCACGCACCCGCGCGCACACACGTCCCCCTTCCAGCAACATCAAAAAAGCGATAGACTAGAAATTCTTCAAGGGAGTTGAAGTTCAAAGACTCCAATAAGCATAAATCAGATTGTGGTTAAGAGTAAACAAAAATAAATGGGCAATCTGAAATTTTAAGGTTTAAGTTCACACTCATTTTCAGTTTCCTCACACATATACGTACACACATACCACAAATTTGCCACAAATCATGAGAATCAAATCAAAGCCTCATCAAATCAGGCTTCTTCAGGCTGAGAGATGGGTTTAGTGCTCTGCTTTGCCTCTGACCCTGCAGCGTGCGATGCAGCCTCAGTGCGGAGACAGGCCAGTCTGACGGGAAACAAGTACGAGCACAGGAAAACTGCTTATTATGCTCCACAAGGTCTGCACAAACTCTACTGCACAAGCTGCACAGTACCTTATTCAGTAACTCATATGTCAGCACCTTTTTAGTGCACTCCTTGAAAGTACAAAACATCGTTAGTTCCACGTGTCACAGCAATGAGGGGCAGTCCAAACCTTCAGACAAGAGGCTGCACCGCAGCTTGTAAATACGAACGTTTCCAAACTGCGCTGGTTAAGGAACAGCGGCGCAAAACCAGCAGCCGACAGCCGGCTGCGACAGCAGCAGAGAGAGAAGCAGCAGCAGCGAGCATGATCCCAAAGCCCAGCAGTCCCTGTGGGAAGGCGGTCACTGTTGCTGGGCTCGCCTTGCAGGGAGCAGATTGTGCCGGGACTGCGCAGCCCGCGGGAGGCGGTGGGGAAGGCGGGAGGACTCAGGCGATTGCGGCACCAGCGGCTGCAGACCCAGCTCACCAGCCAGCTGCTCACACAAGTCCAACCCGTACTTCAAAAGTGGCACTGAGCAGAAAGCGTCATCACTCAATATTAGCTGCTACGCAGATGAAAATGCTGGACTTCAGTCAATTTAGCTTTGAATTTTTCAACATATGAATCCACTCAAGCGCTTTAACGTGTGAAAGGGAAAAACTGCTCTATCACAGCAGCACATGTGAGGTCACATTTTCTGACCTCCAGAAAGGACTGCGACCAGAACTGGAGATTAAGCTGGAGCTTTTGAAATAAAGCAACCACGTTTATATGCACACACAAACCACACATGGACACGCACACGTGCCCATATTGCCATTCCCCAGCAAGAAGGGTGCAGTAAGAGATGACTCAATACAACTTCATTGGTGATACTGAACGGCCAGTGAAGTTCGGGACAGTCCAAGCCCTCTCCCAGCCTGTCTGCCGTCGGCAGTTTTGGAAATAAGGTTTTCAGTATCAACAGTCACAAACACAAGTCAGCCTGTGGCAAAGCCCGCAGGAAGGCGCTGCCGATGTCACTGCGCAGCTCTTGTACCCAGCCTGCCATGCCATTACCCCAGTCTGGGCTTTAAATGGGGGTAAGATCTCCCCTTTAAGAACACTTTCACTGACTGGGAGACTGCAGGATCATGCTCCATAGCTTCAGTACAGTGCTCCAGCTACTGCCCTGTGGTCAATGAAGGGCTCACTGCTGGTAAGTTATGGGCCTTACAGCTGCATGAACATACAAGACCTACTGTTTTACCTCCATCAGAATCTAAAGATCACCTTCCAGCAAACACAGAAGCCAAGAAAGTACACACAAACCCAAGATAGTGATTGCCCAGATGTAAAGACAAATGGAATTGTCCAAGAGTAAAAAGAAAACGCAACACCTCTAAGAACAGCAAAGAGGGAATATCTTTAAGCAACATACCTACGCTGGCACCCAGAGGATTTCTTATCAAGTAGAAGATGCCTTCCTCGGGAAAAAACAGCTGCTTCTTATCCAGTTCTGAAGCCTTACTAATGAATAAAGGGTTTGATAATAAATATACTTTATTTGAAATCTGAAAATTTCACCATTATCATTTCTTTTGATGTTTTTTGAGCGCTCATTAAAATGAAGGAGAGTTGTAAGTTACAGCATGCATCACTCTAGATCACTGTAGCTATCTCACAAATACCACGTACATCCAAGGTCAAGTGCAAAGAGAGGTTGGGCAAACAGGCAAACGCGGTCTGGAACTCGGAATTTCACTCACTGTTAGAAAGGTAAATCTCCAATGAAGTCAATGAAGCTTGTGAGATAATTGTGAAAGCTGAACTCATCAAAATAAACTCCCATGCAGCACCGCAGAGCTTGAAGGTGTACCGAGAGCTTTGGCAGCAAAAATGCTACATGGTCCAGTGTAGCAGCAGCAAACCCCAGCAGCAAGGGGTGCCTTTTAAAATGATGTATGAGGATTTGCTAATTACCATAGCAACTGTTTAGAAAAGTAATTTTCAACATTGACAGCTCCAGCATCCCATTCTGCTGGTGTGCTGACACCATGAAAAAGCAAAGCAAACCCTTCTGGAAAGGTACCTGGAGAACATTTGGTTTCCTCTGAACCCTACAAAGACAAGGAAATCACAAAAGATGTAGGTTATTATTATTATTGGTTCACACAATTTCTACAGAGTACTAAACAACTTCCATATATAGGCAGAACTGCATTTTTACGTGTATCTTCGTCATTCGAAATTAATGAGCCTGAGTAACTAGTCTAAGTTCAACATATTTACTGCAGCATCTCCTAAAAGACTGAGTTGTGAGCACACTAACTTTTATTCCTTCTATTCACACAGATCAGAATGGAATGTTTAACACGTATTTATTTCTAACACATACTATATATTTTGATAACAGCATAACCAACTGCCATCTCCCTTGCAAAACAGAAGAGTCATTTCCATTTTACAGACGGGCATACTTCTCGGTGGTGACAGGCTCACAGAATCTGGCTGTATTAGCCAGGACTGGATTCGAGGGGTTCCTCTGTCTTGACCTTTTGCTCAGTACAATCATCCACACTGGCCTAGAACAGCTAATTCTGTCAATAACGAACTTGGCTCTCGTATAAACCATAGCATGCAACCACACTAACTTCACTGGAAATACTCCTGACTGACAAAGTGTCAAAAGGAAAAGGACACAGGAAGAGGAAATTCAGGCCAAGTACTTCTTGTGCCAGCACGACTTGTGCAGGCATCAGAAACGCACACCAGTGTTTCAGTTCTGACCTGGTCCTTAGCTGTGGCAGTGCAATCACTACGAAATCACAGCAGGTTCTTACACGCCAAAGTGTTGGTCTAATGAGAGAAACACCTGTGCTTGCATGGTCACACTCAGGATGCGACTGGTGTCAGTGGGTGTACGTGCGCCTCATTCTCTATGTCCATTCCATGCAACGTCACTGTTCCAAACCTGAAACCCTTAGGACAGTAACATGTCAGTTGAAATCTCAAGTAAAATTCAGCAAGTTGAAAAAAGATGGACTTTATTATTATTACTACTACTATTAATTTCAATGTATTCACCTACTGAATGTTCTGATGAAGCAGAACATACATTTTCTGACTCAAGGTACTTGGCAGTACCTGCAGAAAACTGACAGATCCTCACAGATGGAACTCGGAGGGCACCTCCAAGGATAATCCCACCACCACCATGTTAGAAAGAAAATGAATACGGAAAAGGTAACAAAATTTACTACTGTTTCTTGGAGACTAGTTATCTCAAAACTTCTTGCATTTAAAGATAACTTACACTGTAATTTACACTTAAAATCAATTCTGCTTCTTTCCGTCCTCCTGCAGCTGGTAACTAGTGATACTTTTCCCAGACACAATTCCTAGTGCCAGCAATCGTGTTCTTTAAGTTAACCATGGTGACTGCAGATTATGCTGGTGAATAAAGTTCTGTTTGCTAGTCACCATGATCTCCAGTGGGTTTATGCAGACACAGTTTTAAATAGCAAAAGTACAGCCATCAAAACAATTTTTCCTCCCCTTCATTAAAAATGTGAATAAAAATGTGAATTTCCCTTTTAAATTATTTTTAAATTACATCTTAATTTTTAACAGCTAAGACTATGTGGAATGACTTAACTACATATTTTAAAAACAGTCCTTTTTCTCCCCTCAAGAGAGATGAGTCCTCATATCCCTGTTATTTTCCTTGCAGAAATACTAATTTTTGTTTTCCCCACCTCTCTTCCCTTCTCCCACTCCATGTTTCCAGCATTTTTACAAAATGCGTTCGAAACAGCCAGGGCATCTCTGGGCTCATTTGGGGATCTCCGCAGGCGACACTCCCACTTCAGCCATTTATGCGGTCCGGTGTCTTCCCCTACACCTTACGGAACTCAGTACATCATTATTCTCTCTTCTACACTCAGTCTATTGACACATTCTCACACTTGTAAGCTTAAATACACACACACACACACACACACCCCGCCACGGATCTCCATAGCAACATCTGTGCATGCTGATGAGGTGCAGGCTCACCTTCCAGAGGAGCAGCCAACGGCCTTTCTTTCAAAGTTTTGTCTCTGCGTTAGACCCCAAGCCTCTGCCACTGCAGAAGGCCGTCAAATCCTTTCCTTTTCTGGCTCTCACAGGATTTCTTTCTTTTCCGCATCTTCCCCAACTTTGTTATAAACTTCCCTTTGATTGTCACCCATGAGTGATCTGTCCATGATTCCACAAGAGCCAGTTAAAAGTTCTGTAGCTTAAGGACGTGACTGACGTACATATTTTAGAAGTATTTAACCCCACAGAACTGGCTCATGCAGAACTTGCACATCTTGTCTGATGGAGCATCTTAATACTGTGTAATTGTCAATAGCAAGTGCTTACTTTGGTGACGTGCCACTGTCTATTAATAATAAAGTCAATTAAAACATTCCCTTTCCTGTTTTTCTCCCCAGTGTGACCAAGTACAAGCAGTTACAGCAAGTCTGACTCGCACAAAGACTCCCAAGTTCACTAAATACCACTATTGAACCCAACCGCTCCCCAAGCAGCTACAGTGGCTCTTGAAACGCAGCAGCAGCGTCTCTCACAAAGGGCAGCTCAAAGGAGCTGAATACACCCCTTCAGCAACACGAAGCCAGAAAACTGAAGCAAAGAGATTTATGATGTAACAATTTTACATTTTAGTCAAGCTAAAAAGTGCAGGGGAGCCTGAGATAACCATTGCAAGGGTCTTTTGTTAGTGTGCTAACATCTAATTGGACATGGCAAATGGAACTGAAGTCTGGGTTTGACAAGGCTGTCACCCTTTCTTGGATTCTTTGTGGTCACTCTAAAACCTTGGGGGAGGAAAAAAAAAGTCCAGTGCAGCTGTACTGTGGAATTTGTGTAAATAAAATGAATTCAGAAGAACTTTAGCATTACAGTATGCAACATCCTGAAGCTTCTATCAACCCAGCACACAGATCTGCCCTGCTTCTCGCAGGATCACTCGCAGACGGAAGAAAACAACATAATTCTGCAGTCTGAAAAAGAAACAGCTTTTCAATGAGAAACGTGCCTTGGACTTTCACTGAAAACCAATTTCTACAAAAAGAACCTGTGTTTTAAGAACCTGGAGCATTACACTTCAGACTGGAATATAGAAATACCACATGTTGTGGGCTTACAGGTCCAGCATTAACATCCTAGATTCTGTACAAAGAAACTGCACATTCCCAGGCCCACAAATACAGGCATAATTCAGAATGTACAACATCTGAAGCATCTTCAATAGTGAAGCTTTTTTCTTGTGAATTACCGATCAACACAAAATTTAAGGCAGTTTCTTAAGAGTATTTGTGTTTAACTTATTTCAGAAGTATCTTTAAGGTCTGGACTGTCATTGGGGACTTTCTGTTTCCCCTCTGGTTGATCAGTCCTTTTTAAAAATCAAAGATTTTTAACTTCTAACACACAAGTTATTCACACCACTGGGAAAACTTGGCCAAGTGATATTTCTCCAGTCAGTCCACACAGAGAAAAGAGAACGGAATTAATTTAGAAGACAGAACCTAGGGTCTCTTGAAACAAAATGCAGAACTGTAAGCAGATTTTGGAGAGTACACACATCCCTAAAGTCTGGGGCACAGGCTGATGACAGAAGAACAGAACTGTGCAATTTGATCAGCTTTACAACAGCACAATCCCCGCTACACAAGGCTTTTATGGAGTAGAAATCTGCAGTTCTTACTGCACCCAGCTAATATAAGCATGTCTGACCAGGTGCAGCTTCCTTCTCAAATTTGACATGCTAGGACGATTAACTCTGGAAGATCAAGTGCATTATTAAAAAAAAAGTTTATTTAATTTCATATTTACTAAAAAAAACCCTCCCAAACACAATCATAAGGTCTCTTGTTCCTTTTCTGAAGAGTTGAAGACCAAGAAACAAACATCTCAAGCATGTTCAAGAGCAAAAGCCTGAAGTAGAGACAGGAAATAAAGGTACATAAAGAAAAAAGTTTGTTTGCATTTACAAGGCAAACACTGACAATTATGTCTTTATGCTCAGTAAAACCACAGGCAAAGGATACCCGTAAAGCACCCTTGGTGAGAAGATGGGTATATGTGAGCGCTCGACAGTTGATAAGATTTCTGAAATGCAATGAGAGAGCCTTGGAGTTAAAGAGACAGCAATGATGGGCCACTTAATGCCAACAGCGATACACTAAATGATGGTTTTACTTGGCCGGGGTAAAATGCTGTAATCAACAAATAAGAAGAGAGCAGAGAAGAGCCTTAAATTGAGAATTTACAGATGATACTGGTACTAAGTTTCCTGGACTTTAAAAAAAAATTGGTTAAGAAGTAGTTAGAGCCGTTTGGCACACGAGGCTGAAAAACGTAGGACGTGTTAGACAGCATGAGCATAGCCTAAAGATCCCCACTGAAGTGACAATACAGAGACAGGATTCCAAAGGCTTAGCTTGTCAAGGAATCTCTTCTCAAACCACGTTTAAAAGCACACATGAAAGTGCTGGAGGAGAGAATTCTAGATGTGGCAGACAATCAGAGATCCCGCTAGGTTTGAGACATCTGGCATCAGTTGAAATCCATCACATTTCATTTGGGGATCAAAGACTACTGGTAAGTCTATCACAGGTTGAAATAGTAGATCCTTAACAGCCTTTTCATCCCAATGCAAATTAACCCTTTTTCCTCGACCAGAGAAACAGCTCCTTTTCATTACAGACTCCAATCAGATGTGCTTGTTGAGCTATGCCCTCTAGTACTAAGTTTCAGCTGAAATTTCAGTAGAATTATGAACTTGTTATAAATCAAAAGTGCTCCCTATCAGCAAAACGCACCACGTACTACAGCACACTGCTGTAGTGCGCTCCAGAAGCCTTGTTCCTTATCAAGCTCATTCATAAGCAGCCAGGGTTACAAACTCAGGTTTTTCTTTCAGATCCATGCACAATCCAGGGAACGCTGCCTCTACGAAGCCATACAAAGCCTTTCTACTATTCTAACGGTGTGGCTGAATCGCATTTTCTATTGAAACAATATGCAGAAGTCAAGTCAGGCAGCTTTTCCCAGCAGTTCTAACTCTCGGAACAGCCCCAGCTTCTCCAGTTACCACAGCATAACCCAAGGGCTTCTGCCACATCTTGATTTTTGAAGGAGGAAGTCGCCATGTAATCTCGTTGGGGGAATGTTGTAGACATCTGTCAGCAAGTTCAGGATGGTCCCACTCCTGACAGATGCATTTTGTAAGCCTTCAGACAGCAACCTAAAAGCGATCCATTTGTGGAAGAGATCTATCCCCCTCCTCCTTTAACTACTTCCTCCCTGCCTTTTTGATGTCAAGGAAGTGGGGTTTCCCCAAGGTGCTGCACTAATTCATTTTGGTTTAGCCCTAAAATGGAAGTTTCCAAGCCAGTCAGCCAGGGCCAAGGTAATAAAACATGACATGATTTAATTACTTCTGTTACAGTTGTTCAGCAACTAATGAAGGTGTGGCCTGAAGCCCTAATTAAGTAAAACTGGTTTCTGGTCAGTAGACAAGACCAGTGAACTAGCTGGACCAGTGTGCAGTATTCTTGGCTTCATCCCATTCCACCACAGCAACACATTAGCTTTACTAACACGTGACATTTTTTTGTTGTGATCCTTCTCATTGATATTTTATAAAAGTGTTTTCACCTGCAGTCAAGATTAAAGCCTTGGTAAAATCTGCAATAAGCTTCCTTTGACCCACCTTCACTATTTTTTAAATTCACTAAAAGGCAGTTGAAGTAGCATCGCCCCACACTGGTAACAGAGGAAAGGGGAGAAGGAAGGCGGGGTTATTTGTTTTAAGGGATCCTGGCTCTCTGAGAAGGATAAGCATTGAGAGAGCTCAAATAGTTACGACTTGTAACTAACTTTATATTGTGTATTTACTCACTATATTCTGAAAGCAAATACTGTTCTTGTTTCATGTTTTCACAAGTTCTGTCAAGAAACTCCAATGTTGCAAGAAAACATCAATAAACTGGGGGTCAGAACTCTACCTTACCTAGAGGGGCACCAAAACAACAACAGAACTAAACCAGCCAGACAATAGCAGAGAACTGATACTTTCACTACACCAATCTCACAACTGTTGCCCCAAGAGGGACTATTCAGAACGAACAGCACCCATCACTGCTATAACAATTACCTTGAGGTTGTTCAGTTAAATCAATTGCCAGTTCCAACCCAGGACTCTTACATGACAGCAGTTGTGCCATCTGAGATCTAATTTCCACCTGAAATCTAATCTCTGATCTTATACAAGCGCATTTATTTAAAAGTTATTTATTTTGGCAAGAACTACCTTGACGTATAAGGGGACAAAAACAAGACCAAAAATCATGCACAGAGTATTGTAAACACCAGATAAAATCCAAACTACTCTGCCTTTCTTCTTCAGCCTGTACATCAATGATGCACCTCTTACCTTTACTCTTCCCTAAAATCACCATAAGGATTCATTTCTCCCTTCTGCACGTACTCCTCATGCTATTAATTTTGCTCTTCACTTTTACTTCAAAAAATAATAATGATAACGTAGTAATAAAAGGTTTCCAACAAGAATGCTCTGCTCGCTTACAGCAGTGTTCCAAAGCCAACATACTTGTGCCTCTGACTGCACTTTCAGGAACTCAGATCCCCAATTTTACTACTGCCATGATTAAAAGCAGCAGACCGAGATGAAACAAGAACAAAGGACTGTCAGCAGAGAAGCAACTCTCGGATAAGAGCCTTGCATTAGGTTATATGGTCAACAGCTTCAGAAAAAGTACAGAGTCACTCAGGGCTGTGGTAAACTCAGTCTAGGACAGCAGAAGTTTCCTTCCCTTGCCCCTGCACATTTCATTACCATTTTCAAAGTCAGCAAGTGAAAATGTCTACTAAAATGGAGGGGAAAAAAAAAAAAAAAAAAAAATCACAACGCAGCTCCCCCGCTCCCCCCTCCCAGGGAACTATTTAGAATTCTAGGTTCTAAATGTCTGAGACTTGGAATAGTTGCAATATTACAAAATCAAATCAATTGTCAAGTGTTTAAATATAAAGCACAGATTTTTTTTGTGCTTTGGACTCCACAGGCGAAACAAACTTATAAAATCTTTAACTTAGAACAATCGCCTAATCTAAAGTAGGTTTCATTACAGCTAATGAAGTGCAACATGCACCCTCAGAGCAGGATTCATCAAGTCTCTTAGGCTTCTAGTTAGCATGAACGTGAATCACACCCTGGAGCCTTCTCCTTGTTCAATCAATTTCTAATTCTCCTGTAAATATTATGACACGTGAAAGTCTGTTCCACCTTTGGAAAAAACCGTGAACCCCTGACATCCCCAGCATTCCTAGGGGAAGCTGGTAAACTCGGCACGCTAAAAAGCCTGCAGCGACCGGACTGCTACAACTCTTGGAACTGCACAGATAAGTTTACACATTTTCTTTAAAATTTGTATCCTTAAAGACAGAGAGAACTATAAGCATTTAGGAAAACTGTAATCAGAGCCAGAATTCTGCTCTGACCAGAACTGGAAGAGCTGACAAATAGCCCAGACCTGGAAGCAGCTCTCTGGAAGGTGTTAATCCACGCCTGCAGCTTTGAGAGCTTGGGACCCATCACCTCCTCATTAGCATCATTAGAATGCAAGTGCCCCAAACCTGCTGCTTGCCTGAAAGCAGTTCCAGCTTCACGTTCCTCTCCCTGTCCTCCCCGTCTCTGCTACCACCCCTTGGTCTCGCATGGCTCCTGAGACCGCAGTGTGATATCGCCCCAGCAGTACAAGCAAGAGAAGCGTGCGAGGAAGCGTAGGCTGAGAGAGCTTCCCTTCCTGCTCCCGATCAATAGTAAGAAAGAGCAAGAAGGGCAACACATGAAAAGTTTAACTGCAATGCACATAACTTTGAACTTGGGAACTGCAACGTTCTTCTTTATCACCACAGCTGCAATAGTGCTTTAGCACAAGCTTCCTTCAGCGACGCAGCGGTCCATCGGTGCAGGTTCTAGACTGAGATTTGGAAGCATTTTACTATTACGCTCCTCATAATTCAAACTCTGTTTTGTGTCTGTCTTTATAGGTCATTGTTGGCCAGATGGAAAATATTAAGGGAAAAGGATTGCAACTAAATCAATCGGCTGTAGTCTGCTGCCAAAAGCCCCCAGGCTAACTACAAGCAGATTTGCAAGCAGGCTCTGCTCCGTTACAATCTGAGATCTGGCACATCCTCTGCCCTGACTAACAGCAGGAGGGCACAGGGCCAGCTGAGAGCGGCTACTGTGCCAAACAGACTGTGCAGGTCTTACTGCTTGAATGCTTCCACAGAAAGGGAGAATCGATGGGACTCTGTTGTAAACAACTCCCCGTACTTTCTGGCTGCTACTAACTTCAAAAGTGGTATAACTTTATCCCACCACAAAATTAATGCAAGTACACAGCTCGGACTTGTCACCACATCAACATGTAGAGAAATAAATACCAGCATTAAAGGACAATGCTTAAACTTTCAACTAGGAGTAATGATGTATATATACACACATTTGGTGAAAAACAAGAGCAAAGCATCTCTTCTCCAATTCCAAACACTGTCTAGGAAAAATTACCAAAGGGCTGAGCAGTAGCCTAATAAAGTTTTCATATTAATCTTCTTTGAAACCTCTTATTTACAAGTAGGAAGGGGCTTCAACTTAGTTCTTGAAAATTTTACTTTTAATGTTTCTTTCTAACATAAGATTCCCAGGAGATACCTTATTTTTTTTGTACAGCTCATGCATGCAGTTATCAATCAGCAGGTCCAGCTTATCTAGGAAGTTCAGTGGGAAAATATATTTTCCTAATATCAGCCAACTAACCTCTTAGGCACTCAATGTTTTCTCGCCCACAGCTGCAGTACCTGCCTGGCAGGACCAGAACAGGTCTGGCTTAACAGATTTTCCTTAAGTATATTGCCCACATTTGAGGGGCAGGGGGAGTTGCAGACTGGCTGGAGTTAACATTTCATAGCGGTTTGTAACAGTAGGATTTATCTTTCTTTTTGCAATCAAGATAAAACCTCAAACTTGATCGATGGACATCAATAATTTCTGTTTCTAGTGGACAGTAAGAGAAAAATTGATGGAAACAGAGAGGAACTTCTGTTTCAGACATCATCACCAGTGGATCACACACAATGAAGCATCTGCAGCAAAGACCTCACATCCCCTACTCCAACCATAAAGCAGAATAAGAGCCAAGAATCTCAGTTCATTTAAGAGCAATGTAACCAGCGTCCTCCCATCACCTACAAAGACACTTCTCTTTCAGACCATTTGTCGTTACAGAAAAATCCAGAGTTCAGAACTTGTAATGTTTTCTGCCTTTTCTAAGTCTTCTTCCTACTGCATTTAGTATCCAAATTTTAATTCGTTTATATTGACAACATCAGGTAATTTGCAACTATGACTAGAGGACCCAGCACATCAGTAACATTTTGGAAATGCCCATGCAAGTGAAACAAAAAGGGTAAAAAGAGACTGGAAAAAGAAAAAAAAGTACCTTTTTATGAAGGATTTATTTTGCTACTGTGATGAATAAAACAAAGAGCATTTAACATGGTAAGATACTGTAGTAGATTTAAGAACAATGAAGCCAGGAAACATGAGACCTGACTCCAGCCCTGCCCATTTTCTGCTGAGCCGGGCGTGGATCTTGCCAGTCCTGCATCTGTGATTATGAGGTGTGCAGATTAGCAAGGTTCTACTGTATTTAATTTTCAACAAAAATATTTAAACCAATGCAACCCTGCTTTAAAACTTAGAGCTCAGCTAGCAAAGCCTTTAACGGACCTACGGACACCACAATCAAAACCCCAAAGCTTTTCACTCAGTGTCATTTCATACATTCCCTATTGACTCGTTATTTATCAACAACATCTAGTTGAAAACAAGAATTCATTATTTATGAGTTTGGTGGAATTGACTCCTTTCGGTGTCGGTCCTAAAACATCAAAATGCATTTCTATTGCTACAACATACAATTTCAAACAACAAAATAAAACTAATCAAGAGGAAATGCTGTGCTTGCTTTTCACATAATAAAACAACCTGCAAGCCTCACGTAGAATCAACTGGATTCTTTAAGATTTGTCTTGGATTGTGACACTGCTGTTTAGACAGACAATTCTATATGAAAAGATGTAAAAATCTCTTTTATATTTTTGCACATGTACACAGATGAAAGCACATTCTTATGAAATACATACACACAACATATCGATGTGACTGATGTTTGTGCTCATTCCTGATCAATAAGATGACTGAGAATAAACTTCAATAGAAGCTTTTTAACAATGGGTCAGAAAAAATGCATTTTTTAACATGCTTTTAATTGTTTAAGGCTATTTTAATAAGTGTATTTTATTCAGTATTGCAGAGAATATAGTTTCAGAAAGCTAATAACTTGAGAGACACTTCAGAGTTTATTTACAGATACTTGAGCAGGGTAAGATAACTAAGACAGCCTCACAGGCTTTCTGAAATGACTTTCTAGAGTCTAAATAAAATGTTTAATGGCAGAGATGAACATGGAAGACAACAAATGAGCAGATGTAATACAAAGTATTATTCCTCTTTTCCCGGAACAGTATTTTTAAATAGCTCATCTCTATCTTGTAAAACTTGTCTGGACAATAAAGAAAAAACAGGAAGTTTGGAAAAACTATACTGGAAGCAGTGTATTAGAGAAACACAAAGCAGATAGCTAAATTTAATTGGTGTCAAGCTCTCTTTCCACTAGGTTCATCTCCTTTCCATATATATCCTGATAAGTAACTGCAAATAATAGCAAGTGTCTGTTTAAGCAAATCAGCAGGGGTTAAAAACCCTAAACTTTTCAGATGTAAACTGTTTTATAAACATGTCAAGTTAAAGCAAAATGCCAGCAACCACAGGAGACCCCTTCCACCCCTGCACACTACATCCACGGCCGCCTCTCCTTTTCTAAAGCCACTTTAGATCAATTTCCTCCTGCTCACAGCAGAGGAGGTGGAACTGGTTTGCTACAGTCAAAGCTTGTAAGAAACTAAAATTTCTGTGAGAGAAGGTCAGACTCGAGCCAGGAGTCTCTCCTACCCTCACGTCTTTTCTCTGTGAGGTCCTTGCAAAGGAACTGAGCAATGTCTGCATCTTCAGCTCTTACACTCAGTGCATGAGTTGAATCCACTGCTAAAAAAATAATAATTTAAAAATACCTACGAATGCAGCAGACAAAAGCTCGATAACAACATTTTTATTAGGTACAATTTTGTTGTACTGTAGAATCAGAGAGATCCAATTTCTCATGACCTATACATGTAATTTTTGTGGCCTGTGCCAATGTCTAACAGAACCAGTTTACTACTTTCATTCATCTCCAAGGTGTTTTAAGTAGCACAGGGATTCCAGGGTCGATACACCACAAGGACCAAACAGACTGCCCAAAAAGTGTTCCATATCATTTCCAGCCACTACCAAACATCTTTTTGGAAGGCTTGAAAGTATCATATAGATATATACGGAAGCAAAACATTGATTTTGCTTATTACCATTTTATTCCACATACAACTATAGTAAAACCTCATAAAGTCTGAACTTTTTCCTTAATTAATTAGACAGTAATATTTTTCTGTGTCTACACAGAAACGTAACAGCAAAACAGGGAAGGGACAAAATTGAGTTAAAGGGATATACAGAGGAGAGATGGAGGGTTCGTTTGTTTGTTTGTTTTTTAAAGGATCTCTCTGCCCTGGGGTTATGTACAGTCATTGCTTGCAGCCTGGAATTGTAGTTACCACCTTAAATTAGCAGAAGAAATTCTTCCCCTGTTGTAGGTGCGCCTAGTTTCATCATCAGTTCTCTTCCTCTGCTTTCAAACAACTGGATTATATGTAAACTTTTTTAAAAAGCAATTATAAAATAAAATGCCATAAAAATGGATAAAAACACTAATCTCATGCAGACTACAATAAGCTATGAGTTACCAAACCTTACTAAGAAAAGGCACGCAAGATCTGTTTTACCCAGCTTGCCAGAACAAAAGTACTCAAAGTAACGGGCATGAGCCTGCAGGCTCCCTGCGTCTGTCCCAGCTGCAAACTGGGGACAGAACTCAGCAGTTCCAGAACTTGTTCCCTGTGCTAGTTCCCTTCTCCATCCTCCAATTCACTCTGATTCTAAAACTAAAGTTTGAGTTCTCTACATGTATTGATGGTAACGAGGAGTTAGGGGGAGCGGGACACAACACGGACAAACAAATCACCCGAACACCACTAACTGCTCTCCTTGAAATCAACCCCTGTGAATAGCAACCAGGCAAAAACCCACCCATGTACCACCCACAAATGGGAAAACAGCAAAAGCTTCCACAATATTTCAGTTACACCTTCCTCAGAGCAGCACACAGCCACAGAGAGGCTTTTTCTTCTACTGTGCAGTAAATTTAAAAAAAAAAAAAAAAAAAAAAAAAAGAGTAGTCTAAATACTTTCTTACCAGGCACAAAATAGACTTTCTATTAAATTACTTCTATGTATGCAAAGGAAAAATGCAAAGCATGAAGAAACTCTAAATCAGGTAAGAATTTTTAGTGAACAAGAAGAATTCTACAGCTCAGCCTTCCCCTATATCAGACTACTACTAAATACTTTGAATAATTTGTGGTTAATGCGATAGTCCATACACTCGGCAGAAGAAAATTCCTATTAACACTAGTTCAAAGCACACATTACAAATCTGTGCTTTTTTAGTGTCCCAAACTTTCATCCAGCTAACGTGAGAATGGGATGTCCTTCCTTATTCATCTGCAAATACTCCTGCGCAAACACCAGCTACAGAACATTTCAGAACAACAACAATTTACCAATCTTTCTAATTGAAGTATTTAATAAGTTCTGCAGGTTATTGAAGAATTTCTATAAGCTCAAGCTTTTGTTGAGCTGAATTACTCCAACTTGACTCACTAACAAGAACATGCTCTCTGGTGCACGCAGGAAGGCAGCAAAGTCAACGCTGGAAATGTGGGTGGAATCCAGTGAGACTCAAACTGCTTCAGCTGGCCACGAATTAGTGCAGCGGGAAGCTTTCTGAGCCCATAAAAACCAGCACAAGAATTCAAAGAGGATGATAAAGACGAAGAAAAGGGTGAGAATTTTATGCCTTCAATGGAAGAGGATGGCTACAAGAAGGAAGCAGCTTCCAGTTCCTTCCAGCATCCTTCCCCTCCATCCCCTGACAACACTAGTGGCACTGGTTCATGTTGCACTGCCTTTGGAGAAACGAGGTTGATTCACCTTTGCTTCTACTATTTTATTCATTAAAAAAATCCCTTGGAAGATACTCCAAAAGCCTTATCAGTCTCACATAGTGAACACTTACAAGCCTTTAAGAAGTAACTGAATCAAAACTGTAATATTTGGGTATTTTATAAGCATGCAGGTTGTTCAAAGGACATGGAACTGATGAGACTTTACCCCACAGCAGAGAAACAGCCTGAGGTGTCACTGGAGATGAATTAAGGATATATCTTACCTCAGCTTACCACCTCTCTGCTCGGTGATGCTTCTGGAAGATTACTTTGGTTTGCATCCCCTTTTTTTTCTAGCTTAAAATCAACCAAAATTTGTATTCTCTTCCCCACATTCCATTTTGTACCTATTCTTATCTCCAGATACAGATCGTAACAACAGAATGGCCTGACATGATGGTACCTCTTGCTTGAGAAGTACAGTGGAAGTCAGGTGAGCCTTCCTGCTGGCCAAATAATGCATCCCACCACACAATCAGCTGAAGATCCTCAAAACCCATTAGGTGGAAAACCTTGTAAGGAAGTGAGTGCACAAGGAGGAGGTTTTGTAAATTTAACCCTTTTGCAGCGGGATAATCAGACTTTTAAGTACCATACAGCCACATTTAAAAAAAACCAGTCAAAATCAAAATGTATTCTCCCATTTGAGTGCAAATATTTTTCTGTGGCCTTCGGCCAAATCAATGAAAAGGGAAAATTCTAGAAGACAACAGGACAATTATTTTAAAACAAATAACACAACAAATATTCAATTTTCTCCCTCAAAATAATTGAAAGATACGTGTGGAACTACAAGGAGCGCTCAGGGTTTGGAATTTTGTTCTTTACATATGTAGGTATCACAACAGAAGCGTGTTACACTTCGGAGGCACGCAGACAAACAGTGGTGCACCGGCCCTTAACGCTGTTTGTCCCCTCTGCATCAGTGCCCTGCCAGTTGGCAAGGCTGAGCCAGGAAGCTGTCAATTCCAATCAAGTTTAGGCGATGCAGTCCTATTAAAGAAGTCTTGCTGGTTGAGGGGCGTCCACTGTTTCCAAAGCATGGGAAAAAAAAAAAAGAAAAAAAGAAAAAAAAGGGCTCTGCTTTCCTTAGATTTGAGCTGGCAACTTTCACTGACTAGAGTTTTCAAGGAGCTATGAATGAGCTTAACAAAGGAGTTCTGTGGCTAGTTTCTGGCTGAAATCCATGTCAACAGTTTTTAAGGTCACAGGTCACACTAACTAACATTTATTCCCAGCAGACCCTGCTCTAAACACAAGCTGTAAGTAGTACAAATTTGGAATTTTTCTGTAATCCCTTGAGATATTCCTGATCCTTCCACATGTTTCTGCTCAATTAAAAACAATTCTCACTTTGCACCACAAGAGAGGCCCCTGCTCAGAAATCTTATTCTATCCTAAGAATAAATGGACAAAGACTGCAATCAAAGAGAAGGAGAGGGGGGAGGAGAGGAACTCACAACAAATCACACCAAAAACCTCAAGTAACTCCATACAGAATCACATTCAGTTAGTTACATTTTCTGCCATCTGTCACAAACTGTTATAGATTCATTTCTTTTTATCTTAGAAAAACAGTGGTGCAGAGCTTAGCTATTTCGGCCGAGAGGGATTTCCACACAAATGTTTCTACATTTCACTTCAGAAGAATGATTTTCATTTGGAGTACAAGAGCTGAATACCCACTGAAAACTTCAAATTAATAAAAATTGAAATCAGAGCTGCACATGGTTATAGCACCTTCTGAAATCAGTCACTCTGACCACCAAGTCTGCGAGCCAAGGCAAAACTACAAAACGTTTTGGTGGTTTTTTCCTTTATCAAAACTTGGAACAAGACAAAAATCTGAGACATATTGTTACTGCTCCTTCAGGCAGTTAGAAATAGGTGCTATAGCTCACAGTTTACTGGATGAAACAGAAATTCTACTAGCTAATAATAAAAGACACACAAGGTACCTATGACACGGTTCAGGAATGAGCACGCTTGTCCACCAAGTCTGATTCTTGCAACAAGGTACATGCAAACCTCAGGGCCTTGAGGGCAATGCGGCCTGTCCAGCACCACACACCTCTCCAGTGCTGTCAAAGCAGGAACCTCCATAAGCTCATGCACCTACCAAGGGTCACGTTCCCCCCTCAGAAAGGTTTTACTAGTATTGCTGCTGCCCTTCTTGATAGGAAGGGAAAAAGCAGCATATGGGCAGCCTCCAAGGGACGAACGATTGGCTACGGTTTGGCAGCAGTTACCAAACATCTCCCAAAGCTGTTCTTACACTATCTGCAAAAAAGAGGTTTTGCAAATTAAATACAGCATTAAATTGACCAAAACCACATTTATGGAGGAACTGTAGTTAACGAGGCAACGTATTTATCTGCATAGATGGACAAGCACACTGACCTCTGCGCGCCACAGCTCAGAGTTGGACTTCCACTGACACAGAGAGCTGTAATGGACATTCTGTCCAGCTTTGTAACTTAAGAAACAGTAAATTATAATATTTTACAACTTTAGTGACATCCTGGGAAATAGATTTAAATATAATCAGTGAAGAATCACATACAAAACAACTTCTAGATTTTAATCCTCTATCATACACCAGTAATCCAGACTAGATTAAGAATGTAGTGTTTCACATTAAAGTAGGTTCCCATACCTTCAACATTGCCATTATTTTTTATTTAAAAGCAATGTGTTTCATAAACACGTAACTTGTTTAAAAGTTCAAATAGTCAAAACATAAAATAAACAGACATTTGAAGCAATGACTGGATCCTATCTGTTTACAACCTGAAAAATCTTTCAAGTGTCAGTAACTGGGTCCCTACATTGAATTCTGGAAATATTTCAGAGGACAAAAGATAAGTATATTTTAAAAATTAAACTTGTTAGATTTATTATATAAATGTTCTGTAATAGGGGTATCAGACAAAGTATTCAGACTGAGTTAAACAACATTTTTTACATTCCTGAAGCAGAACGTTTTCTTCCTTCATGACTGCACAGAAAGTTGTCAGAAGTCTGAGATTCTACAACATATAAAAGTCAGGACAAAAACTCCAGCTACAATGGAAACTGATATGCACTTTTAAATGTCTTCTTCATACAAGAACTTGATACCTTTCTTTGAAAGGAGGTGGGGTGGGGGAAAAAAAAAAAAAAAAATGGAATTTCATGTTTCAATGTCTCTGAAGAATTTAGAATTTCATACCATCAGCAGCCTCTTTACACACCCTCTCTTCAATTTCTTCACCCATCTCCAGGCCAGCAGACACAGTACAAGTGGAAGTGTTGTGCTTATAGGAACCGCAGCTATGAGGTTTTTAACTCTGCCCCAAATGAGCAGAGCGCATACAAAACCGTTTGTCCATTTAAGCTTTGAGAAACTGGACTGCAAAATAAACTGCTGTACTCCTTTCAGTACACTTACTGATACTGATCGAGACTGGATTACACACTACGTTCCCTTCAGAAGAATGTCGAAATCCATCCTTGCCTGTGCCGCTGAGGAGTTCTACATCACGGGAGTCAGCCAAAGAGGCAAACCCAGCTGAGCCGCTGAACAACTGTGTCACCAACAAACCGGCTTCTGGAGAATTTAGTACAACTAGAGTCACTAGAAATTTGAAAAGATGAACAAGCTAGTAGGGAGATCTAACACTAGAACAATGGGGACATGAAAATTAAGAGCCTCAGCATGGAAAATTCTTAAGAATCAGAAAAAATCTATATAAGAATATATGAAAAAAGAAAGGGAAATTTATACTGTTAATGTATTTATCATCATTGTCATCACATCAGTAGATCCATGTGTTTACATTGTCTTTCAGTACATTGCAATTAGCAGGAAAGAGCAATCAAGAACAAATTCCAAACCTCTTTGGCACCTTCCAGACTCTTTTGCCCTCATGGAAGAACATTATCTCTCTACACACACAGAAAAGATGAGAAACAAAAGTACCCAAATTCCAGAACAAAACTAGGGGCCATGCCTGATTAAGGGGTTGAAGAGGATGTCTCAGAAGAGTGAGCAACAGCAGTTGGGGAATGTCTCCACACCGCTATTTTTTTTCTAAATAAAAGACTACAGTTCTTCTCTAAATTCAGAACTACCTGTATCATTCACCTGCAAAAGCCCATGCCAAATTTGATGAAAATTTAGATTAAAGCAAACCTCTAGAAACAAAACAACAACAACAACAAAATCAGCTTCTTAATGCATATCCAATAGGATTTATTTCACTTCAGCCAAAATCCTTAAGACCTTAAACAAAGTCTCAGAAAGCAAAAAATCTTTGGGCAAGGAACATTTTCTAGGGTATTAAAATTACCAAATTAGAACTCAGAATTTGATGACTGGGACATTAGATCTCAACTTACTATGCATTCACCATTTGGAAAAGAAAATAATTAAAAAGCATATTTCAAGTTTTGCAACATATTGCACTGAAAAAGGTAGTCCAGAATCCCAAGTTACCCTGGAGATTTTGACGCGTGGTTTGTGAGCTTGTGGGTTTTTCTAATTCACTTCACCCTTTAGAACCTGAACCCCCACCAGCCCTGGGCACGCTGGTTTTGTGCTTCTGTCCGCCCCCTGCTGTCTGCAGCGCAGAGAGGAGAGGCCTGTGTGACCAGAGCTCCTCAGCCCCCACCACCTACCACCTCTGATCACCGGAGTTCCCCGATTAGCTAGAAACGAAGAGAAGGAAGAAGGAACAGAATTAATTCCTCAGTGGGTCTACATTAGAAGAAGATCACAGAACACCTAGAAGATGCAGTTTTTAAACTTACTCAAAGATTTTCATAAGTCTGTGTGATGCTAACTAACTGCAGCAGGAACAAAACTACCTGGAAAGCAGATTTCTGAACAGTACTGGTTAACACAGCCAAGAGAGTTCCTCTGGAAGATGGAACTGCCCTTCTGCTGGCCACAGGATCCACAGGGATAACTTTACTGCTACTGAACTCCAAGAAGCACCTTACTGCACTTTGCATCCTCATGAAAAAGTCTTTGGGTCACTTTTAAACTCGAAGCCCAGACCTTGACTTCCGGCTTTGAGTACCATCTCCGCTTTAAACTTTCCTTCCAGAGCTCTGCAGAAATTTTTTAAAGCACTAGCTGAGTGAAAGAAAAGAATTTCCTTTTTCTTCTGTTCCTCTTCAATAATGAATCTAAACGTGATGATTTTCCACCTCCAAACCGTTTTACCATGATCAGAGCCATAAAACCTTTGACAGTTAAATATGTGAATATCATCTCTAATAATAAGCAGCATCACTTAATTTTTATACTATCACTGAGCATAGGCAAGGAATACTTGAAGCTTGCTGCCATCTAACCTGCAATTTAAAAACAAATGAAATTCTTTTCATCCCCATTTGTTTTTTCATCTCATTCTCACATTCTTCAGCATGTTTTGACCCATTCATTTGCCACGTAGCATCCTTTAATTCACAGAGGTCATTGATGTGATGGCACAGATCAATAATGGGTGCTGCAGTTCTGGGAATAGAACAAGCGAATCCGAGTAATGCCGATTCGCTTCCTTTTATAGCCTCTAAAACTTATATTCATTTGCATGAATGACGAGCTTTCATTTTCTCATTAATTCACAGAAGAAAGAAGCAATAGGAATGAAACTAAGAGTCCCAATTCATCCATTGCTGTAATGGCTCTGGAACTTCTTTTGGTTATGAGTTGCAGCAGAAGGCATTTAACTACAACATAACTCCTCCATTTCTTCTGGGCATTCACTCAACATAAGGGAGCTGACAGCAAAGAACTCTTCTCCAGGAGAGATCAAGAAGGGACTCAGACTACTCCTCATTCAGATTTTCTTTTTAAACTGTGTTTCCCCTTTAATTTGTCACTGATCAGGAAAAGTTACCGTCTGTAACCAGACACTTCCCACATGAGTGAATCAGCACCCAACTAGACAGGGCAGCAGCTACAGGGGAAGAGCCAGGGAAATGCCCTCCTCCCTTCAGTGTACGGCCCGTACTGCTGGATTGCCATAGCTAATAGTAGTTCAAACGGATGCTAGAGAAAAGAAGGAAGGAAGGAAGATGCTAAGAAAAGACCTGTCACCTGCCTCCCACACAATTCATTAGTACTTGTGGTAGATTTCACAATAATTTCTCCAAATATTAAGCTTCTTCAAGTGAAGGCCTAGTTAGCAGATCACTAGCATGTTCACCAGTCTAGGGCCAGCACAGATGGCACAGACATTCACCTTCCACACATACATCAATCCCAAATCTATTCCATGGCGTTGCTGTACGCAACCCAATGAAATGAGAAGTGTCCTTGCACTTGACAGTGCTCTTGTATTTTGCAACACTCTCCCTGAAATTCTCCAGTGGGGCCATGTTCAGTAACGTAGGTACAGAAGGTCCCAGTCTGTCACAGGCACCACATAGTGATCCTCGCATGAAGACAAGTTCTTCTGGTTCCTACACTGGATTCTCTCACACGAGAAGCAAACCAGAGACAACCAAGACAAATGTCTACACTTGTTCGTAGATCTAACTGTCCTCAGCTGTGAATGCTTGAGCAATGGTTCAGTCACCTAGCTGGCTGTTCACACAGTGAACTCTGAGCTATCTGTACCTGGGCCATTGCTCCGACACTTCCAGGCTCTCAGCAGACAGCAGAAGACAGACCATTTTTAAATTTGTTTAACATGTGACAGGCTGGATGGCATGCGGAAACCTTCAATTCGCCGAAGTTCTTAATGGAACTAAAACATTGGTAGATACTAAAACTGATTTTACTTGCATCATTTCTGGCAGTAAATGTAAATTGAAAATTACAGACTGTGTTCCAGCGTGGGAGGTTATCAAACAATACTCCGATAGAGCCTCTTTGCCTGTTTATGTGAAACACATTGTCCCCAGCTTCCACTAACAGTCATTATTATGACAAACTTCACAAACCCCTCAACAGGACAGAGTAAAGCACATACATACAAACTTTAAGGATATGGGAAGCATCAGTGACATTCTCTCAGTTACCAGCAGATGCTTTGTTAATAAAACTTGCATATACAAATGTCCACAAAATGTCTTCACAAGATCAGTAATGACAGCTAAAGATAACAGCTGCCATCATGCTGTGTCATATCAAATTACTGCAAAGAGAATTTTTGTTTCCACATTGTTAACTCAAGAACATTGACTACAAACAAATATAGTTATCTACAGAGGAACTCAAAGTGCAAGATATTTTGCACCACTTCTGCAGAAGAGCAGTGACTTTGAAGACCAGATAAGAAAACAATTTTGAACAGCTGGAAATGATAATTGCAGCGTGACACAGCAAAGTCAAACACTGTTTCCTGGAGTCAGCCAGAAGCCAAACCACAGACCTACCTTAAGATACAGAAGCAGCTCTTGGCCCCAGAAGATAAGCGACAAAATCCGAACCTCTGTTTGCTGTCAATGTCTGTAAGCACAAACGTGAAGTTCTGCCCAACTTGGTTAACTGCATGGCTGAAAATAAAAGAGAGTGAGAGGAAAAAAATTAAAGCTGAGCTGTGTCAAGAATATCTAGTGCAAGTCGTTGAACCTGTAACATTTCCTCTTTCAGCAGAGGTTTGAGAGAATATAACTTCGAGAGCATATCCCGTCTAGAAACTTACATGTGGTAGTTGCTTGGTGAGGAAGGAGAGATGGGGGGGGGGGAGTGTTTTCCATTTTTCAAGGTGGGAGGATCCAAAAACGCATTTATCCTTAAATGAAAGTGGCTATGGCTTTCAGCCGTCTTCAGTGCAGCACACGCTGTACAAACCCAACCCATGTTCTCTCATACAACCTGAAATATTACTCTTTGTTTGAGAATTGGCTTAGTCCAAGACACCACTTAATAACATGCTAAGCCTCTTCAGCACTTGGATAATGACCTGTAGAAGCTTTATTATCCATCTACCGATTTTGCATGTATGTCAGATACACCATTCCGAAGTGCTCAGCAACTGGACCCACGCCGGGTGACTCTCTACTCCAGCAGCCAGGCAAGCAGTTAAAAGAAAGACTAGAACAGTGTGCAGAGGAAGAAAAGATAAACTAGAATCAGAAGTACACTGTGCTAAAGCCAGTCATGGCTATAAAAATATTTTTGTAGGAATTTTATATGACTTTTCATAACTAAGAATAATTTGTCTCATCTGCAAGATCTTAACAGCCCCATGCAGTTGAGAAATAGCTTCTGCCTTGATCCTACAACCATAAGAGCAGAAAACTCATAGTCCACTGCCGCAAGGAAGGGGCAACTATTCCCTGGTGATTTTTGACCACTGCCAAAATACATATTTAAAAAAATCAATATAAAAAGAATTAAGAGTTTGTGAAAATGAGTACCAAAACCTTCTGCACAGAGAACAATTAGATATACAGAAGACCTTGATTTGCCTCAAAATCTTGGTGTCCAATCATCAGTTGAAGTTGTGATCAGGCAGAGGCAATAGCTCTGCCTCCTGCTTTTCTCACCTGCTTTATAGAACATGCAGCCTTAGAAGGGACACACTTGTATGTGAAGACTTCTGTCCTTCCTCATTAAAGAAATACCAGTGTTTAACATCAAAGTGACTCAGCTCAAGTATCACTGAGCACACTTCTACCATCAAGAAGCGTCCACTGAAAGCCTGGCACAATACTGCACATAACACAGAACAGAGTTACGTAAATTAAATTTCGCCAAGCGAAAGTCCTCACAAACAGGGTATAAATTGGGGACGTGACTCTAGCAGGACTTGAGAACCTAAGTTCTGTGACTGATAGTTCTACTTTAGGCTCTGAGGGGTGAAAGGAAAAGTGGCATCTATCCTTTAGGGACTATGCATGGCTAATCATTTGTATCAGTATTGCTTCATCGTAACTCATACTGATCATTTCTCCACAGATCTTGAAGAGACATGCTACATGGAGTATTACTCCAACAGAAGCTAGTAACCCATGTTCCTAAGTTATTTGAACAATGCGCCTGTATCTCCACTGTTATATTAAAAATAATAATTTTAAAACCTCTCAACATTGCAGAGGGATTCTAATACTGAAATTGTCACAGCTAACAACGAGGCACCTTAGTTAACTGGCAATAGCACCGATAGTATTCGGAAGGCCTTTAATGAAACGACTTCAACATTTCTCTTTTTGTTCAGAACAAACAAAACAATATATATTTTTAAAAAACACCCCCAACAGTAAGAATTACAGTAGCTGGAGATCTGATCCAACATAACACTTTTCAGGCACATACAGAGGATAAAATCCCACTAGAGAGTGCTAGTCAACTCTGTAAGACACGACTGCAAGGACCTTTCTGACATGTAACTGAAGACTGTTTCTTCTAGAAGCAATTTCTTTTCATCTCAGAGTAGAAGGAGTGTTTACTGAGAAGACTGAGGGAATATTAAAGCATTGTGTGAAGTAATTTCATTATGAGGCTACTTGCTCACTACTTTAAATAACTTTCAATGCAGTCTAAGAAATGCATAAACAAATACCCAGTAGTTGGTTAACAGTAAATAGGGAAAGTAAAGACTAACCAGTGCAAATTCATCACTTGTTCAGTTCCAGAAACAGCCTCTAAGAACAGGTATTGGACCAGTTCTAAACTTGGGAGTAGCTAAAGGACGAAGAACAATTTGCACAAAGGATACACGATATTTTTTTTCTTTATCAGGGTCACATTAAATTCACCTGCATTCAGTGACAGGAGCCTGCTTGCTGCTGTACCTGACAGGTTAATTCCCACATAGCGTTAAGCTACGGCAAATGGACATTGCAGAGGACTACAACAAGTGTTCATTTGTATCCAGACACAGCGACCCCCACACCTATGCAGGCGCACATGTCTGTGTTTTTACAGCAGGGAGTAGCACACACAGCTCCTTCAGCTGCCATATCCTTAACCTGGGGTGACACCCTCTCCCTTCTTGAGTATTGAAAGCCCACTCTTAATTTTCAATTATTAAGTATGCTGTGGGTTCCAATCTCTCCTTTATGTTCAAAACGTTTGGCTTACAGTCTTTTCAGCAACAGTCTGTGATATTCAGTCAAACAAGCGAAACCAGAAAGGGGAATCACTTTTCATTATGCTCTCATCTGCACCCCATATGGGTTTGCAGTGTTCTTATCTTTCAAAATGTTTTATCACTGGGGAAAAACAAACAACAACAAAACAAACAAACCCCCTAGGTACAATAAACCTACACACAGTCAGTGTAAATTTTTCTAGTAGAAACACATACATGAGAAAAATATATGTAAATGCTTCACTGCCTCCTCCCCTTAGGAAAGGAAAAAGATGATCAGCCAAAAGCCATTCCAAATTATAAGAAGTATTTGTGGCTTTTAAAGGTCATCTGAGTCAACACGTGCTGCGTAAGCAGCTCTTGTTGACAGCCCAGGGTATTCAAATCCTCTTTTTAAGTATAACCCAGGTACAGCAGAGGCACTGGTACTAACAGCTGTCTCCAGCAGTGCCTCACCAGTGTCTCCAAATCCTCATCTGCGGGAACCACCTGGAGGGTTGAAAGAACAGCTCGTCCGCACCATCCCTGCAAGCTTTCAGCTTCCTCCAAACCCAGATTAACTACACTGGAGGACAATGTGAAGCAGTGGTTTTATTATGCAGACTCCTATCTCCAGAGGAGCATAGTGAGATTTCATCTTCATTCATAGAAACTAGTGAACAGCACTTCATGATAACTAAGAAACACCAGATGGCTTATTGGGGGGGGGGGGGGGGGAATTAAAAGAAAAGGTAAAAAATTGAACAAGAGCTCAAACAAGCAGTGATATTAGAAATGGATGTTGATTTATAAAGAAAATCAATTTATCCTGTAAATATCACAGATTTCACTGAAATGAGAAAAAGATTTCTGGCAGTTTAATCACAGTTAAGGTCAACTTCATCAATACAACTGTTCAGTGTAGCTGCCCTAAGACAAGTGATTCTAACTAGGTCAATGACGCTGGTACGTGATACGAGCAGTGGTGCATCCAATGCTTGTTCTTTTCATGAAACTGTAAACAGCAGAACTAAAAAAGTTTCGGAGCTTTCTAAATTACAAGAATTAAATATTCTCAGTTCTTCCCAAACTCACTGTAACTTACTTCACAATTTTTCCCCCCAAAATTAGAAGCCACATTAAGTAGCCACCAAGTAAAGCACCAGTATTCCAGCAAGATCAAGAGGCCCTTAAATGTAAAGCACTTAATTCATTGTTCTACCCAAATTTTGGCAATTAAGAAATAAAATACACACGCACACAAAGCTTTGATATTAGTATGCAGAGCTGACAATTACTCCCCAAGCATGTCCCTATCCCAGCATTACGCAGAAGTAAAACAAAGCACACTCTGGCTGCTGAACAGCTCAAACTTTTAAAACTTTTTTTTTTGATAGTGCCCATAAAAACCCCAGGAAAAAGTGATTCTAAGACTATAATTTGCACTTGGGTGCTTTAAATCACAGTCAAGCAGACAGAACATTAGGAATGGTATGGTTTTTATTTTCTGCAGTGGTTTTATTGACAAGCTTATTTTCTTGTAAAGTTTGAAAAGCTAACACTACCTGTCCGCACAGAAGGGGAAACAAAACTTCGTCAAAGTCTGTAGAACTTCCTGTGGAAAGAAAAAGAGATAATTTATACATCTATAGGGACCAATAAATCTAATATTAACCACATCACACAATTTCACAACTTTGCCCTGAAGAAATAAGAGACAGATGAAGAAATATGGGCTTTATCAATTACATGGAAAGAGTACCAGGCAGTCAATCATGTGAAATAATAAACATGATCAAACTTCATTAAAAATGAAAAATTAATCAAGATTCACACATGGGCAGGCAGCAGGAGCCATCCAGCAATTCTCCAAAGAGCAGGAGGAGGTTGGGTTGTTGAGTGTTAACACCCCTCTGGGGACAATCTCTACCCTGACCATATGGATCATAGTGAATAACACCAAACCACATGGGTTTGGCCTGGCAGGACCACTTCTGCTGGCACAGCTTTTGACTGTTACCTAGGAACAGGGGTCTGGGGATTAGAGAATACTTCCTAACATCAGCAAGATAAATCACAAAGGATAAAGCCAATAGGTCTCATAGCAGGAATGTTTAATGTTGTCTGCTGCTATTAGGAAGAAAATCTGAGTGTTAGAAGACTGATTCAAATAATGAGTATCAAAATCAATACAAATTGTTTAACCTACAAGTCATTTTCTAACAGCTGCAAAGCAGCTCCACAAACAGCAAAACTTTTTAAGTACAGCCTTTGCATGGTATCAAATGAAAAGTATCAATATGAAAACTGAAAACATGGTCAGCAGAGAAATTAATCATTTCCAACTTAACAACCTTAAACAAATACAGTCATTAAAGGGGCAAAACCAGAAAGCTGTTAGTCCAAAATAGTTGTGTTCATAGATAAAAGGAATCCGTTTACATTACACTGTTCCGTAATATTCAAAACTTGAATTCCATGACCCACAACCCACTGCGAAGGTCCAACTAGTTTGCAGAGCTTTACTACCAGTCAATTCATCGTTCATTCTCCTTCACAAACATTGCAGGACATGACACGTAAACTCTATTTCTGCTTTCAGCTGAAACAAGATAGCCCAGGCTAAACGACAAACCCGCTGATAAACTCAACACTTCTCTGACCAATAGCAATAAATTATCGTCAATAACTAAATTGATGCTTCTCGCTTCATTTATTTCTAAAACCAGTGCCATCATTCAACAAATAAACTACATCAATCTAATAACCGATTCAATGAAGCAGAAAACATATTGACTCCCCTGCAAGACCATGTTCCTCCTACATAATTCAAACGAGCTCAGCCCGCTCTCAGCAACGGCTTCAGACTCAACTGCTCATAGACTCTTCTTTGGAGGTTTCTTGACAACTAAAACGTGGCAAGTTCTTAAGACTTCAGGCAGAAACAGATATGGAAACTTGGACTTCTTGACAGTTTATTGATAGATTATTTAACAACCTCCTGATTTTAAAGAACAAGGAACTACTGAAGAATGCCATGTAAAGACAAGACGCACCCGCCTTTCAGCTTCAGCGGGGAACCTGGAAAGGGGCTGTCCAGGATTCGGAGTAAACCCTGCAGAAACACGTGTTTTGACACAAAATAATGCCTTGATAGATAGCAAAGGCCTCATTAACGTGATTGGGCTCGCCCTTATGTAAATCCTCTCTGACTTCCACGAGGGTTGACCGTCTGCTGAACAACTCTGCCTGTGCAGAAAAACTACATCTTGACAAATTTTAACTAATACACAGTTTTCCTTTACAAACAACTGAAATCTTAATGCATAAAATGGAAAAAAAAAAAAAAACCAAAAACAAAACAAAGCACTCAGAACTTTAAAAGAATCAAAATTATAATTGCAGGAGAGCAAACTGTCTATATTTATCATCAGCCTTATCAATACAAATTGTCCTCAAAATAATGCCTGCACGTCTATTTTTTAGAAATAAAGCCATGTAGCTGCTACACAGAATTCTGAAATAAAATCGTATTAAAAAATAACACGTCACCAGTCACCTCAGAATTGCAGAACATATTCTTTCCATTATTTTGATGATTTAATTACTGTAACTACAAGTAAAAACATTCACATAGTAAAACATGCATGTCATCAGCATTGTGTTATTGTAGGGTAAGCGTATTACAACTTATTTTGCATTTGTTTCTTGATATTTATGGCTTCCTCAACACAGAAAACTATATATTTTTAAATTTTAATATTAAAAATATTAAAATTATACACAGAATTCATTTTTAATTAGCAAAACTGCTGATCTTTTGCATGTACAAAATACAATTACTGGAGAACTACTCAATTTTTGCTCAAGTTGCAAGCTATTTTCTAAAGTGTAATGCCTTTTTTCTCCCTTTCTTTTTTTTTTTTCCTTTTCTTTACATACTGCTCGGTTTGAAAGATTAGCAATGTCTATGTAATATCCAACTTCCTACCAGACCTCTTCAGGTGGCTGTTTACTTACATCCTAGAAAAATCATCATTTCTTTACAATTTGAAACAAAACCCATGACAAAACCAAGCCTACAATCTCTCCACGTCAGCATCTTATAATCCTTTTTATGTTTTTACCTGACGTGAAACACAGAGGCAGTATCAACAGACCGTTTTCTTATTTTATTCCCGTACGCCCATTTTCTTAAAGACAAACCTACATAAATGCCTCTGAAGCAAACCCCCTTAAAAAGACAAAGAAAAGAAAAAACAAACCCCGAACAATCCAGGACACGCAGCTGATAAGCGTAAATTACCCAGTAGCTGAAACCGGCGTCTCTGGGGTATCACATGCCAGTTTTCTGGATCAATCCCCAAGTTTATATTTTCACAAATCTTTTTACATGCAGTTTGATTTTTAACATTTTAATGAGCAAAAAGTGCATCTATCGCAGCCAGTCACCACAGTTAAAGTGCAGGGCATGAACTGTGTCCCTGGAGGCATTCAGCCCAGCCGTGTCACCAGTGGCTTTAGGACATGCACCACCTGGTTCCTTGTCCCAAGGTTCCAACTCTCTTCATAATCAAAACACTACTGACATTATAAACCCCACATGGGTTTTCTAAAATCCTTCCCAATCAATAAAGCCAGTACATAACTTATCGGAGACAACACAGAGCTCATTGATTAAGTTTGGTTTCAGTAGCAAAGTTTTCAAAATAAATGAGGCAGGAATAGAGTGTTCAGCCCTTTTGTGTCACAGAGCAATTTATGAAGGTGAGGCAGTCTCTGAAAGGATTTCCTCCACACACACACGAGAGACACTTGAAACGCATACGGAAAGGCAGGCTGTTAAATACACCCGATACACACCTGGCTAATGTTCTGAGTTACCTATACGCTGAGAGGAAACAGTAAAGACAGCTCAACACTGCTGAAAAATGTGGCATACTCACTCAGGAAATTAATATGCAAGCTGTGCCTTAACTCAAGTCTTTTTTAATTTTATTTTTAAACCTTTCACTGTATGTTCCCGCTTCCAAGTCAACGGAACAACTTCAGAGACTCTGCAATATACAGGATCCCTGGATTTCTCTTGTTGGAATGAACGTCGGTAACAAATACCCCATGCTGCAGCTACAGTTAAACAGACCCGCACTGATAAAATGACAGGCAAATTGAGGGTCTAACCCAAGAACAGTAGACTGTTTCTACTCTTCTAAAGAAGCGTGATACAACAGAGATTTGAAGAGGAACAAGAAGCCTAAGTACAAGTTGGAAAGAAATTAAAATTCAGGCAGAGGTCTGTGAAAAATGGTGAATGATTAAGGCAAGACACTCAAATATTATTCTGAGTCAGAGAAGGGAAAAAATACACCGCAAAACCCAACAGGTTGGGGACCTGTTTTCAGAAGCCTACTGGGAAACCTCAAGAAAAACAGGATGAAGTTGCAAAGACTATCCAGAGTACAGACAAGAGCTTGAGCTGTGGATCACAGGGAAGGGAAGGGGGGAACCAACCCCAAAACCCCACAGCTGTATTTCAGAAAGTACATTTTTACTGGAGGATAATTCAACATTACAAGAGAACGGAGCATTGCAAATAAGATGAGGTTTTTTAGGGAGAGGAGAGAGAGGATGATGAAAACAATGAACACTGGTTTATTCCCTTGACCCACACCAGAGGTGGAGTATAGGTGAGACTGCTGCAAGTGAAACTCTGAACAAAGAGGGTGGAAATATAGATAGTTTTCATCTTACCCAGCTTGAAATACCATCCGAAACAAAACACAAAATACAGCCTGTTTGCACCAAGAGAGTATCAAGAACACACCAAGAGACCGATGAAGGAGAGAGAAACTGGAGAGCAGCGAGGGTTAAGATGACGACCAGGCCAGCCCGCTGCATGGGATCGAACCGGTACAGAAATGTCACTATGGCACAGGAGTGTGCTAAGACATTAACGGGAGCAAACCACTAGCAAATGATTTTGAAATTTGGGTTGCACTATAATTCACCCTATAGCCACAAAACTGTGAACTGCTCTTGTAAAGCTGACAACAACTCTGTTTAAAACCCAAAGGGTGCTGAAAGAAAAAGTACAGAACACTCTAGAACACCATAAATCCTGTTTGCTCTGCAGCGCTGGTCAGAAACTCATACACATTGTCCTAGGAAAGGGGACATCCTTCTGCACCTCAGTACCAAGTTTTGATCATTACTTCAAACATTTTACAAAGCAAATACTTATGGGAGTCATGTTTTGAACTTCTATTTAAAGAGTATGAGTGTAATAAAGCAATGTCAGCACAAAAAATTCCACCGCTAACATGAACGCAGCAGTGAGTAACAAACAGGGATCAGTACATCCTGAGTTCTGAACATTTAAACTTCAATTTGCATTCATTATTAGTGTCGGTTTACATCATCTTACATCAAATTTTCCTAAAGTTATTATTACAGATTATTCCCATCAATTAACAAATGCCATGTAATTATGTAGTTAAAATCAGGAGAAGCATTCCAATTCAAGCAGCTTATAAAATCTAATTTGCAAATTAAAAAGACAGTATCCTGCATGCAGAGGCCGGTGTCACACAGCCACAACAAAAAGCTGAGATTTCGCAAGGTGACAAAGCAGAGAAAGCAAAGAACAAAACCAAGATTTGTCTAGATGTTAGAGATTTTTCTAGTTTTTGAAAAAGATACAACACAGATGTTTATTAAAAAAAGCATTGCTCATTTAACGTATTTATGTCAAATTTCATCTTGCAATCTTTTTAAATCTCATAGCAGTACTGAACATTACTGATTTTTATAATGGTCAAAGATTTTAAGAAATAATTTTAATGGGGTCTTCAAAAGAATGTTCTACCCTCAAAAAATCAGAAGCATAATTTGCTTAATAGCATTAATTTAAATTACCTCAATTTAGTTTTATCTCTACTTTTTTAATTTTACTAGTATTCCAATACAACTTTATCACACTAGTTTATCCATTTGCTTAGTGTTCTAAAAATCCATTAGCTCTTTTTGGGCAATTACAAAGCTTGAATTAAGGGAAAGCTTTTCTGCTACAAGTCACTTCTTCCTGTATGAGGGTCAGACAGGGACCGGTACCCAGTATGAAATCACAGCATTTCACTGGAGGTAACCAACTGTTCTCAGGAAAACGCTATTTTTTGAAAACAAACAAAACCCCCAACACATACATGCGCAATCCTGGTAACAGGAAGAGCATGAGATAAATAACATTTCCTAAGCATATTGAGGCCTGCCATCATTTAAATATTTTAAACGTACAAAATACGTGCACAGATGGGCAACTTTTCTACTTGCATTACTAAAAACATATTTCAAGATAAAGCTCAAAATCCCTGAATTTTTTAAACCTAATTGTGACTCTCTTTCTTAGAATTCACACCCCAAGGCCAAAGCTTTCCTGCCACCAGTCCTTCAAATCTGATTTGGACATTACACGGGAGGAGGCTCCAAGCCTCCCTGAGGTCTCGCTCCTTTTACAACACACGCAAAGGCAGCAGATAATGGGCCTGTGCTGAATTCGCTGCTCCGCGTGGCTCCTCCTGGGACATGGGCCGAGCAGATGTGATAAAAACTGTGTCAGAGAAGTAGCTCTAGTTTTTGCCTTAATGACAACTTCAACCTCTCAACTAACAGAACAAAAGAACAGAAATGACTATTACTTTTTTCCAATAGGAAAAAATCTGAAAGCAAAGCTGAACTAAATATTTAAGCACATTTTCAGAGAGATCTCCTCAATAAATGTCTTTAAAACCCCTTCCATAAAATTAAGATTTAGTTTCATTCTAAGACAAATGGATTTTAGCTAACATGCTAAAAAATTTTTAAAATCTACAGCTACCGGTGTAGGAATAATTGTTCCAGTCTTAAATCACAAAGAATTTAAAAGTTATACAAACAAGCATTTAAAAAAATCAGGTCCAATTATGTGCATAAACATTGATCGATTGGTAAATGTAAGAAGTGTCAATATTGGAAAGCAGAAGAGTAATTGAATTAAATATACTTTAAACATTTAGTGCTTAAAAATGAGGAGTATTTTCACTTCCACATTTGGGAAAAATTAGGTGAGAACTAGATAGCTGTGAAAAGATAATCACACACTTCTCACACTGTAGGGCAATGGCACAGGTAAACTGCATCCAAAACAAAGCTTTAAATATATACTTGGTTAACGTTTGTTAAATATTATAATTCTGGCTTAAGATGACTGGCCCTTTTAGCCATGTCTCGAATGCTCTATTCAGCCACAACTGCATACCCACTTAATCAGCAATCATTGTTCTCCGAGGCAGGACTTTGTTGTCAAGACAAGCACTGAAACCTTTAAAAAATTTCAGAACTGGCATAAGAAAAAAGTGATCTTTGTCAAACAAGGACAAATTTATGCAAATCTTTTATAAACATTCACAAACATTTATTTAGCTTTTGAAATGTTGGCCTCATTTGAGAGCATGAAAATGAGGGGGAAGTAGGAAGATGCAAAGGACAGCTTAGAGGCTGGCACACTACATAAATATTCAGAAGGAAGATTATAGGATTCATGTTAGGCTGTCTTAGGTTTCTCCAAAGTCCACATAGAATACCAAAGAACAAAACTAACGAGAAGTAGAGCAGATGTTAGACAATGCAGCAGCCCTCTTTTCCACACTCACTTGGCTATACTTCGATGCTTTCATTTTTTCTTTCAATATGGTTAGGTCATTCAAGGATTCTCCTATAGACTCTGTATTGTGGCTACAGAGCTATAAGCTGGACCTCTGTCAGCTTTCCAAAAGTTCCCAATGAAAAGGCATTATGCAAATTCTACCTCTCTTACTCTCTTTCAGGAAAAAAGCCTCCAGTATGCAGTCATTGGAGTATTGGAAGTCCCAGCCTTCATTTCTGTATGGTTGTGTTTGCCTTAGGGCCATGCTGCTTGTTTTGACAGTGGATCCCCCTAGATAGTTGGGATTAGTCGAGCTTGTTTAGATAAACTTGAAATCAAGGCCTTCTCTAGGTAGACAGCTAGATGTAGCTACTGAGTTTCCAGCTGCCTCCTTCTTTCATCCCAAAACAACTGCGGATTCACAGCAGAGATCACAGCCACAGGCTATGTCACATACATAAGTACAAAATTAAAGGCTGCTAAAAGAAGCCTTTGTAAGTCTTAGTGCGAAAATAAGGAATCTGTACTGTGTAGTTTAAACAAATTATTCAAGAAGCACCAATAAAGGTCTGCAACAGATAGTTAACAAGACATCCTCACAAAAGAAATGCCCTGTTCACATAAATGGGCAAGATCGTGCTTTGTTAATCACTTCTGCACCATCCTCTGGCTGACCTTTTTAAAAATACCTGCAAGTAAATATTCTAAAACAGTATCTGCTAGAATGGCTGAAAATGAGCTCTGTCTGTCAAATACAACCTTCATGACCATAGGAGACTGTTATGACAGCAGTAGTCCAATTAGATTTTCAGTCATATTCACAACAGAACTGGGCCAAATTTGATCCTTCCTATAATCAGATAATGCAAAACACAGGAATTCGTTCACACAAATATAATACGTTAAAAGAGAAGGGCCAGAGCTCCAAACACAAATAAAACCTAAAATCAAATCCTGCCCATGTAACTATGTTACACCTCTACAAATCTGCATTGTAGTTCAGCCCCAACAGATTCATTTTTCAGAAGGTAGATAAAAAAAGACAAACAAACCAAAACCACTGTTTTGGCTTTTAAAGACTGTAATTTCTGCTAGCTAGGTGCAATTTTATCATATCCACTTCCGCAGCATCCAGGCACAACAGACAGGAGACTAAAAGGAAAAATTAATCACTAGGTTGTTATAAAGAAACAACAACCAAAAAAACCCAAACAAAACCAACCCTCCTTAGCTCAGTGAATAGTAAATACCATCAAGAATCAACCCCTGCCCTTTGCCCAGGAAAAAGGATGGGAAGAATCTTGCGATGTTAAAAACAGTTTAAAGACAGACAGCAGGAGAATTTTATGGTTAAGAAGCAAAGGTAAGAATTTGCCACCAAGAGCTTCTCTGCCTTTGTGCAAAGGACTTTGGCACTGCTTTTCTGCCATTTCCCTGTTACAGAAATTCTCCCATCTCTCACTTACTCAATTTAATAAAATTAAGTAATTCCACTGACAAGATCTTTTCTAGAAATTCAATGCATCAAAAAGTGAGAGAATAACATCAGACTCCAATTTCTTCCTGCACTGGCTACCAAAGAGAATATTGGAGCGTGTACTGAATTCAGTTAGTCATTCCAAATCATAAATCCTCCATTAGTGACATCCTTAGCAGGAACGAAGCTGCAGAGTGGGAATCCCAACGAACAACCAAGCACAATGCATAACTCTCGAGAAGCCATGAGAAAAATAGTTTCATTGTGCTATCGTACTTAAAAGAAAACAGAAAAAACACTTTTTGAATTGTTACCTAAACATTAAATATGACTGCTAAGAAAAATGGATACACCTAGCACGATGTTACCAAAACCCAGACACCGACCTAGCCCATGCATTTGCCTTCTCACAGAAGTCTTCTAATTGCTGTGACCAAGACCCTTCCCACAGCTGGAGAGAGGAACACGTCACTGCAGAAGAGCTTTAAAGCCAGTCACTACTGGAGTTACTTGACAGCTCCATTACGCAGGTATTATCTACCTTTTGCAGCTGAGGAAACGTTACAGAACTAAACACCTATCCCAAAGGGGGCAACAGCTGACCGATTTCTAACACTGCAGAGTAGCTGTTTCTCACATCATCTTCACCTGAGAATTTGCTAAAGGAGAAGGAAGGAGAAACTGATGATGTGCGATGAGGACACTAGTGCCCTCAGGGAAAGAAGAACTTTCCTACCGTTAAACTTTGCAGAGATGGAGTCAGTGATCACCTTAGAGCACTGAAGGGTATAAGAGGCTACAGCTTCTCAAGTGTATCTATACTAGCACAACCTTCAGATTTCCAAATACAAGAATCTGCTAGAGAGAATAGTGATCAAAAACCTGAAAGTTATAAAAACATCCATTAGCTGTGGAAAGCAGTTTTTATTTGAAGACAAGACAGCTGACATGTACAAAGATGTCTGGACCTAGAAATTCAAGTTTTCGAAGCGTAAAGCAAAGAACTTTGGACCTCCCTGGGCTAATACAGAATACTTTCCAACTTACTTCCGTAACACTCTAGCAGTTCTACACTGCTGCCTAGACACGTGAAAACTTGAGTATGTGAATATCAATTAATGTCATCTATCAATCACCAACTAGTCCTTTCTTTCAGGCTACTTTCCAATCATTTCTTTAAAAAATAAAAGAAAAAGGAACAAAGAATAATGCCTGCAAAATAATTTGGGAAATTCAATTAATTCATTTTGCAATCTAAATGTTTTGCTCTATTTCTGAAACAATTCAAAAGTTATACTAAAACTGACAGCAAATATGCCAATACAGACCTCACAATGAGAAAATGCAGTACCAAGAAATTGAAATACACAAAAACCTCAAAATTCCAGATATACACACTCTTATAGACTGGTTTTCTTTCACAGCTGAAGTAGTGAAATAGTAAAAAACCACACCCCTTCCAGACCACACACTCTCCTATTTGGCTGCATTGTAGTAGTAACTTGGAATTCAGAACACGTGCCATTTTGCACCCAGGCGTTCCCTGCCATTGCCACACCCGTCCCGTGCTGTGTGCTCCCCAGGGCGCTCCACTCCTATGCTCTCATCTACAGCGGGCTCAGGGATGTGATAGCCCTGCAGGTGACTACAGCCGAATATTTGTGATTACTGCAGTAACAGGTCACTGTCTGAACTCACTGATAAACAGTATTTTAATAAAAAAATCCCTCCTCCTGAAAAGAAGGGTCAGATTATATGATCTTACAGTTCATCACTTGGGGGGTGAGGTGTGGAGCAAATAAAAGGTCATGCCTACTGTAAAGTAAGTCTACACAAAGCAAGGCTCTCGAGTTTGGAAAACCAAAAAACATTGTATTTCCATCCACACCACTCCACACCCCAACTCTAGGAAGTCCCTTCGCTGTCAAGAATAGGCCATGGAAATCTCCTGCCCCCTTGGAAAGGAAGACAAGCAAAGGGACAGCAGCCTTCTGGAGCTCTCTTTCACACCCTTTACGTGCACCAGCACCTGGCACAAGAACTCAAGATGACCCTTCCAAGTAACAAAGCACAAGTTGTTTTGTCTGGTTCGATGCTCTTTTACATGCCCCAGAATGCTCTGCAAATAAAAAAATGTACTTTATTCCCCACTTGCTTTTTGGCTTTACAGCACCTGCAGTGAAGCTTTAGTTTCTTTATCACATTTTTTAATGCATTTATACACTGGCGTATGAGCAGACAAGTTGAAAGAGAGAGAATCCAAAGAGCTGTTTCCTCCTCCACAGGCTCAGGAAACTTTGAAGCATTAATGACTACTGTCGGAGCTACAAAACAAAGCTGCAAGACGGAGTATTACCAATGTTCACTCAGCAGCATGGTCTCAAAAATAGCCTTAGTCATCAGCAATTCAGATTTTTAAGCTAGATAACTAAGTCATCCCACTAAACTCGTGATTTAAAAGCCACCTCTAATCAACTGGGACATTGTTTGATGGTTTATGACTGTCAATACAAAGACATGGCATATCTGAGGTTGGTTCGTAACTCTAACCTCGACACCACCACTTGCCCGTTTCAGAGTTAGTTCTGCTGTTTGCAGAGGGTGGTACTTCCCACTATTCCTGTACATGCAAACAGCAACGTGATCACTCGGAGCAGGGAAGTCCGCTCCCTGCACTGAGATGCGCTGACAACAGTTTTACTATGCCTGTACCCACCATATAGGCACTGAATTTTATTTTTAAACAAAACAAAGATACGTCCTACATATTACAGGTTTTTAAACAACGTTTTTGAAACTGCTTATAAACTGATCCATAGCACCAGTACAGAACTGAATGGTTCAGGAGACTGACACAAGAGAACTTTCTGAACTTGCTTTGGTACCAAGTGGCTTAACAAACCAAAGCAGAACATTATTGCACAAGGACCTCCCATTGTAAAGAAACCCATCTTTACTTGAAGTGAATATTTTATGGTTTTATCAATACATTTAAACATAAGTGATAACGATTACTCACTTTAGGCCTGATCCCACAACCTTTAACCACATGAGGAGTCCCACAGGATTTTAATGTGACTACCTACCCCAACGAGTAAGGATTGGCAGGACAGGTTTTAAATTATTCATATATTCACAGATTAAGGCCAGAAGGGAGCATTATGATCATCTCATCTGACCTCTTGTATAACAAAGGCCATACGATTGTATCCAGTAACATTTGCACTCAGCTGAATAATTCGTGGTGAAACCAAATTGTGTTTATTGAACTTTCAATATTGATTCAAATTTTATACAAAAGAAAACCGAAATTGTTTAAAAAGGGGCTTGAACTACATTTCCTTACACTTGAACCCA